>OW679195.1:88699217-88904023 GCA_940337035.1 Agriotes lineatus | reverse complement strand
CCACACTTTGTGTGGTTACATCAATAGGTTCTTAGCCTACTTTAAGAGAAAGATGAAAAAGAAGCACGCAATTTATAAAAAATATCTTTATCACTGTAGTATGCTATATCACGTCCAAGGCTTTTGAAACTCTTGACATCCTCTAATATTTGATCATTATTGACTATTTTTGATTGTAGGAGTTATTTACCCTGTTAAAGGCCATTATTTTTAATTTCGTTGTGTAGGTTAAAGAATGGTATCTTTGCGATATCATATGACGTTTGTATATCGCTCTCAGTAATTTATTTTCTAATCTAATCGAATCTCGAATTGTTTATTTTTAATTTCATGGAGTAAAATATTTAACTAACATTTTGTTGCAGGTATGTCTATATCATTAGAACCAGTTAAGAAATTTGATGGTAAGTATGTTTTGATTATACAGTAGCAGAGATATCTGGTGAATTTTAGAAATTTTGTATTGGACATATAGGTAGGTATAGATGAAATTGATTTTAAAATTTCTGAAAATACTCAGATTTTTATAAAGCCTCCAATGCAAATATTTTCTTTTCCATTCCACTTGTTCTTATTACACAGGGCGTTTCTTAAGGCAACTTAAGGCTTTAGGAGGATATTGTAATATAAAAAGTTGTCTTAAATTAAACTCCTCAGGTCCGTAATTTTCTTATAAAACAGCATTAAAATTATTGTAGTAAAACTGCGTGTCTTTAAGAGAAGTCAGGTAAAAAATGCCTTAAATTTAGCTAACGTGGTTTAATAAAATGATATCACAAGTTAGAAGCAACCGTCGGATTATAAAATCGCTTTAGCTTATTTTAATGTGTTTGTTACCCGCTTGGTTATAATAATCTGCAGTTTTACTACAAATTTGCAAAATTTTAAGGAGTATTGCACCCCTATAAATAATACTACAAATATACCGGAAACTGTTTATTAAAAATTATACACAGTGCTCGTTTTTCGAGTATATAGATGGAGATTTTTTTATCGTAGGATATACGATGTTGGCTAAATTAGAGAAAAACTCAGTTGATGATAATTTGAGATGTCTGTAGAATTTAAAAGTGGGTCCTATAGAGACAACAAATTAATTAAAATGTGTAAAACATGATTATTTGTAGAATATTGGTCAGTACTTCAACCGTCTGTGTTGAACTTTTATATTTTGCAATTATCTCATTGACGAATAAGTTTTCTTTTTAATTGAAAAATTAATCAAGAAAATTTGGTCAAAAGTTATTGAGTTAGCTAAAACTGGAAATAAAAAAATCGGGACCGTAACATTTTTATAATTTAAATTGTTTACTAACGGACGTATAACGATATTTGTAATTTATTTGTGTGATGGGTTGTCAGAAATATAATCCAAACCTGTAGACCGTTTCCAGCTTAAAATATATTTCCTTAATTTACTGAAGATTTTAAAATTTTCATCATTTATTTTTTAAGAGAACATGGCAACAGAGTTTTACTTAAGTTGTGTAAAATTTAAGATTAAATGTGTATTTGGGTTCATATTTACAAGATATATGCCTTGAATGTTATCATGAAGATAATATATGCATTCTTTTATTAAAGTTTCGATTTCTCTACTTTCTTATGGAATTCCAGGGCTTCTTCCAAACACATTTTTAGTTTTTGCATATAAAACTAAAATTGTAAATTAGGTATTGCTACGGTCCTTTTATGACTTTAGTTTAATAGATATGAATAATTTTCTCTCAGGGTTTTATCACGTTATTTTCTATCTTACCTTCCTTGGTCCACAGCTAGCATGCATTTGTAAACAAATCAGTTGTTCGACTCTCAATCTCGTTGGGTTACTGCAGAAATTTACTTAGGCCATACACAAATAAAACACATAACATTACAAATATGAGGCAATTAACATTTATTTAATAGTTAAATACTTTCAGTACTTAAATACTTTAAAAGTATTTAACTTCTTCTACGAGTTTTTAGATATCACTAAAATGTAAAAAGACTTGTGAAGTATTTAAATAGCAATACAGTATTTATACAATTTTTAGCAGTTAAATCATTTATTAAAACCAAATACAAAGTTTATAATTTCCTTTCATTCGAATACGTAGTAATAATATTGTAGTAAGCCAAGTAATAAAGATGGCATAACTTAAGCTATTTTTCGTGAATAATTAAAAATTTCCAAAAACTATATATATATACATGATGTATTTAATCGGTCGTACAAAAAGTATATTGCAATATTCTACGCCTAAAACTAAGAACAACAACACTCAAAGTATATAAAACCCTCAACGTATTTAATGACCTTTATTTCTTCAAAAAATATATTTCCAACTATACTTGGCGCAGCGAACAAATAGAGTGACTTATGCAACCCAAATAACATATTTCAAAGCTGACTGGATCAGTATTTGAATAATAATTACTAAAGAATCAGAGATGGCGGTTCTCATAATTAGACTTAATTTCATCTGACATTAAATAATTGTTTGAGGTTATGATGCAAATAGAAACTTCGACCAATTTAAAAAGCATAACATTTGTGCACGTGTAATATGTAGGCATGTGGTCTGGAGCTTGTTAAATCTCATTATTGTCTACATATTACAAGTGCACAAATGTCATGCTTTTTAAGTTTCTATTTTTACGATAAACATCGATGATAAGGACTTCATCGACGATATAATTCAATTCACAAGAAGCAACATGCCAACAGACACTCAAATTATTAAACCTACATCTCCTTTAGAAATTCAAACCTACATTAACCAACTGTTAATAAAAAAATCACCTGGACCGGACCTTATACCCAACATAGTCCTCAAAAATCTAACTACTAAAGCATTAGCTTTTCTAGCCACTATATTTAATGGATGTTTACGACTAGGTTACTTCCCAAACAGCTGGAAACAAGCCCATGTCCTACCAATACAAAAGCATGGCAAAGACAAATCCAAACCAGAGAGCTACAGGCCGATTAGTTTGCTGAACAGTGATACAAACCAGGCTGAACGAACATATTACACAAAATGATATTATACCTCCTCATCAGTTTGGCTTTCGTAAGCACCATTCTACATGTCACCAATTACTACGAGTAACTGAATATATTGAAAAAGGTTTCGAAGCAAAAAATCATACAACAGCCGCCTTTTTAGATCTTAGCCAAGCCTTCGACAAGGTATGGCACAGGGTATACCTACTGTTAGTGAATATATAAAAAATGTGACTAAAAAGTTCTTCCATAACATTCAATTGTGCTCAAGTGCTAACTATTATACAGTCGGACAACGAAAAATCCACAACAGACTCATGCGAAAACTACCACAAGACATTTGGTTATCCTCAGAAGAATCCGATTAACGTTTTAATTAAATGTCAGTGGAGGCTATTCCGGCCATCCTCAAAATCAAAGACACTATATTTTTCTTTTTAAAACAACTGTGTATAACAATTTGTTTGTTGATCCAGTTAAATCCTAATTAAAAAAAAAAAAAAAGTTTCTATTTGTATCATAACCTCAAAAAATGATTTAATGTCAGAAGAAATGAAGTCTAATTATGAGAACCGTCATCTCTGATTCTTTAGTAATTATTATTCAAATACTGATCCAGTCAGTTTTGAAATATGTTATTTGGGTTGCATAAGCCACTCTATTTGTTCGCTGCGCCAAGTATAGTAAAAAAAATTTGCGTACTTTTAAACGTCCGATAGGTCATCATTTGAGAGTATTTAAACACTTTGCAAATATTTATATACTCTCAAAGAATTTAAATACTATAAAAATATTTAAATAACCTAAAACTATTTGCACCTGCAATTACAAATACAGCCCATTAAAGAGTATTTAAATACTACAAAGTATTTAAATAACAAAGAAGTATTTACAAATACAAATACTGCCCAGCTCTGACTGCCTGTAAATCGATTATATGCCGTCGAATCATACTACAAGTAAATACAGCATATATTTTTTCCAGTATACAATGTTTTTTAAATCGAGCATATTCTGTATTACAGCAGGATGGCGAATATCCTCATTACGAAGTAGTCGCCGAGCAAAGATGGTGTGAATTAATAAGTTAGAGAAGAGTGTGACTTTTGCAGTGACAAAAAGGAGGACCGTAATTTGAGAAGAAATCCATGAAAAATTCATGCAATAAGATCTACGAAGTCACCTTATTATTTAAAATTTCCGTCAAACTTTCCAGTTTCGTACGGCCCTGAATATTTATAGAGCGCTGATATACATACATCTGAATAATTTGCCAAACTGAAGTTAGTGAACTGGAAAGAATTCTTACTCAGTAATAAAACAGGATTTTTAGGTAGACAGTCCTTAATGCAGTTTTTATGGAAGTATGAATAATTGACGAGAAGCGTTCTCGACTCTAATCCGGCCGTGTCTAAATTCGCTAGAATTTCAAGGGAGACGGATTTTTCGAAAAGGGGAAGCACGCAAAGGAAAAGGCGCTGATATTTTTACCGTACTCAAACGTATTGCCGGCCTAAATGGAATTTAACCTGTTTCACAAAGTAACAGCACGAAAAGGTGCTAAAGTATCAAAAGAGAAACTTCAGATCGAGGTTCGGGCTAACTTGTAATATTAGTTTCGGTTTGTGGTCTTGGGAGCACTTTATGTTTCGTATTCCTGGAGGAATTCTAAAATATCTTAACGCAGAATATCGCAGAAAAGGATAATATTTCTGCGTCGCCACGGAAAGTCCTTCACAATATAATTCTCGTACAGAAGAAGCGAAGTGAATTAATTCCGAGTAACTGTTCCAATATTTCTCAAATGCTACTTGTTCAGTTTAATGTAGTCGCGCTCGTTTGTATGAAATATCTAGAACTCATTTTATCTATACATGTTTAGTGCATTTTTAAATACACTAAAATCAAAAATAAATGTTCAGTAACAAATTTATAGTGTTAGCATATCAGAAAACTTTCTTTGTTGGTTTTTTAAAATTATTCTATTTTCGCTTCTTCTGTAGAAAAACTTCTTAAAAAGTGTTGTATTAAAGTTTGCTGTAAACGTGAATCTCATCTTTTATTTGATATCTGAAGTTTTGGTCCCTGTCTGGAACATCCTGTGAGGGCGCCGCGGTATTATCTGCTTTCGGGACCAAGATGTAGGTGCAGCGTGGGTGGCGTCATATCAGAAAAATCTTTCTTCTTTTAACGACTATTTTGAATATACGTATAACTACGTATAAATTAACATATGTATAAAAACTGCCTAGCACAACATCGAACTGATTTTCTTCAGATTACAGCTCAGATTTTTAAGAATACAGAGTGATTTCTCTATAAAATAAAATCATAAAAGTGTTCATCAGAACGAAATTCTGGCTTGGTTTACTTTCTAAGAGTTCGATATTGCTAATTTAACACAATACATACAGGGTTATTCACGTAAGATGACGAGCCTGACCAGGTAAAAATGCAACTCAAAATACGATTTATAAAGCTAACTGGATCCCTATTGCATTAGCACCTCGAATTTGACATAGATTGTTTACATGTCATTGGTGGCACTGTATTAGTCTATGTCAAATTCGAGGTAATCTGCTAACCTCGAATTTGACATAGACTTACAGTGCCACCAATGACATGTAAACAGTATATGTCAAATTCGAGGTGCTAATGCAATAGGGATTCAGTTAGCTTTATAAATCGTATTTTGGGTTGTATTTTACCTGGTCAGGCTCGTCATCTAACGTGAATAACCCTGTATATAATTACGTATCATAAGAACGCTTCAAATATCACTACATCTTCTGCTCTTTAGAATGCGGTTCAAAATATGGTTAGTGGGCTAAGTACTTGTATTCATTTCATTGTTTATAACATTCGGAAAGAGATTTCTTGTCTGTATAACAAAAAAGGCAGGCTTCAAAAAAACTGTATCATTTAATTATTATAATGAGTGTAGTTCTCTCTGAATAACGTTTTAAAAATGATACGGAACATCTTATACAAGGATATGACGCGCAAGTAATTAATTACAGCTTCAGCTAACGGTTCAGCTGTAAACAACTTACTCATACCCTAAAGCTTAGCTTGTCGTTCACGATACATAAATAACTATTATCGGCCCATCCTGATTCTTTCTAATCAATGCGGCTTCTTCTGCTGTTTGCTTATAAAGCTCATTTGATAGTATTTGTATAGGACCATAAATTTACATTCTGAAGAATTTTCGCTAATGTTATTTTGCCGTGGTTAGAACAGAAGAGATACATTGCCTAAATTTAAAAAAATGTATAGGGCAAGGGAAAAGTAAGAGAGATAGGGGTGGATACTTTCGCTAGACACTTGTCTAGTAATAGTTGATAGGTTGATAGGGAAAGAATTAGCTTTACACATTTTTTTCTTTAAAAGTGAGAGGTTGACTAGGCTATTAGTATTTGATTTTGTACAAGGAGGAAATAAACGCAAAATGAGAATAATACATCTGTATAAAATTTAGAAATTCCGACTCTTTAGAACCAATTATTACTTCTTTTATAGAAGGCATGACAACGAATAAATTTGGTACTACGAAGAAAATGTTGCCATTTTCGACTACTAATGCTTTAGTTCTGAAATTTTGAACACCTCTATATAGTCTTCTGCCAAATCAATGTATTTGGCTCAGCAATATTTCAGATTCATAATCCCCTTCTTATGAAAGTTCGCACTTCGACCCTCTTACCATGGAGCCACATCAGTTTTTAAGCTGTCACCACCCCTAAAATGCGTTACACGAAGGTGAGCTTTCAATTTCTCGACAAGAAGGAAATCCAAAAGTTGAATGTGGAGGAATTTCGAAACACAGTTCAACTGCTTTCAACATTGCCGCATTTGTAGGACGAGGCGTTGTCGTGCTGTAAGAGCATCTCTTTTCGCCATCGTTCACAGCGTTTGATTTTTATTTGCTCCCGCAGTTTGTTCCGAAGATCGTACTAATACACGTCGTTAATGGTACGACCAGTCAAGAAAGTCAATAAGAAAGACGATGCGGGAATCCCAGAAGACCGAGAGCACAACCTGTCGATGGTTTTGATCTGAACTTCTTTGGAAGCTGAGAGTTGGCATGTCGCCACTCCATGCCTGCTCGTTCGATGACGTAGTCATAGTCTTGGACCCAGTTGTCGTTCACAATGACGATTCTATCAAAATAGTTGTCAGAATCTGCATCTCTATGGGCTAAAATCTCACGACAAATGTTTATTTGATCCTGTTTGTGCAAGAGGATCAACATTCGAAGCACCCGTTGAAATGAGATGTTGTTTATATGGAAAATGTTATGCAGTATCGATTTAATCGACTTTTCGTCCATCTTTACAGCCTTTGCTATCGTTTTAACAGTAATTCGTCTATTTTCCATCATTAACTTCTCCATGTTGACCACAATTTTAGAATTCTGTGCCGTTTTAGACCTTTTAGACCTTGCATCGTTTTCGACGCAGCCTCTGTATTGCTTATCAATGGATGGTCTACTATGTCATGACAAAGTAACATGTAAACTCGGCTGCTCCATCGAATAACACAGTATGTGATAATGAGTAAAATTTTGGGAAAGAAGGAAACACTTTAGATCGATGGCCCCACACTCTGCATGCATTCCCAAAGTTAGATCCTGTATATTTGCAGTCTGTATTAAAGTATAATTTTTACTGTCTGACCAAAAATCTTGCAACCCTAAAGTTTCATGGTAAAATGTAGTTACTGTGTTTTTAAATTCAATGGGTGGGCGGAAATAAGGATTATAGTATATTAAAGTATGAGTGGATAACAAGGTCTTTAAAACACGCGCGAGTTTTCGAGCACGACGGCGTAGCCGGAGTGCTCGAAATAGAGCAAGTGTTTTAAAGACCAGTTATCCACGAATACTTTACGCTATTTTTTATTATACCTCCAATACTGGAAATAAATTACGCACGAAAAACTTTGAAATAATTTTTGTCGTGATAAATCGAGAGGGCATAATAATATTGCTACTATAGTTACGAGCATTATTTACGTTTTTGTCGCGTCCATGTCCGTTGTTGCATTCAGTCGTTTCCTTGACAACCTTTAAAGCTCGGCGAGCTTTAATCGCCTGTATTCGCACGCTCAGGCGTGCTTTAAATGGCGATTCTGATGCAGGTATAATAAAAAATAATTTTCTACACAGTATCTACAAGAACAGTTTAATTATTTTTTTACGATAGCTATACGAATTTTTTTATCAAAAAGATATGCTGGACAACTTAAACAAATACAAAAACAATAAAAATAACCAAAATTTATGATTTAACTCCCTACACACCAATAACAAACACTCACAAATTAAGGTTATGTAGGTACGTTGAATGAACTTGAACATGTCTGCAACAAATAATTTTGACAAAAAAGTTTGTTCAGTGTTTTTTCTAAAACACAGTAACTACTAGATACTGTGTTTTCTTTGGTTCTTTCGAACATTATAATGACTTGCTGTGTTTTGAATTGGAGAACAGAAGAAATGCATGTAGATACTGTGTTTATGGGTAGCTGTAAATAGGTAACCAGTATAGATAGCTCAAATCTGATTAGTTAGAAAGATGCGGGACAACACAGTATCTACATATGAACATTCAGCTCAATTTCACAGAAAATGTTGGATACTGTGTTTTTCGATGGAGCAGCCGAACTGTTTTTTAGCAATTTCAGTAGAACGAACACCCTCCCAAGTGAAAAATGTAATCACTGCCCGGTTTTACACTTTTACTCCCCTCGTCCAAAAGACGTAAAAATAACTTTCCGAAATTTCTTCAGATCTTCACCTTTCAGGGTCCCTGAATGACGAAAAAAGATTTTCTCCATTACGTCTGCTTGTCTATCTGTCTGCCTGTTGCCGGTTAACTCAGACACTATTTGTTAGAGGAAGACGATATTTTACATGCAGATTATATGCCTACCTGGTATCAAACCGAGAATTTTAGACAAATATATACAAGGTGAACGAACACCTTAAGAGGTAATTTCTTTTTATTTTTGCTTTAACTGAGAAATAGATAAAAGTAATGATTTGCAAATAGCTAAGGCTTTACCTTTGACGAACATGGGACCCAACAGATACAGGGTAAATGTAAAAAAAACAAAAAGTGTTAACGATAAATGGGCTTTAATTAGGGAAGCCGCATTGCAGAGATACGAGGGGTCCTCCTTAGCCGCATGCAACAAATGAGAGGTCCGCTCGCGGATTACGGTCAAGCGTTAAAATCGCATTTGCAGACGCTGACATTTAAATTCCATGACCGGTAATGTTCTTTTTATTAGAAAATTGATGTAATTCGCATTACCAAGTGTTTGCTTTTATTGTTTCAATGTTACGAAAAACGGGAAAATATGTTTATGTGTATTTTCTTTGATTTTTAGAATTATTTAGTGTCACAACGAAGAAAATTCCGAGTAAAGCCCTTTATATATTTTTTTCATTTTCCGAAGCTACTACAACACACTCTACTAGATCGAATATAATTTGAAGATTTGTAGAGATCCGGATGAAACTTTTCAAACAGAATTATGACAAAGTACAGAATTTAAAACTGCACATACCCTCAGCGGCTCAGTGCGCCCGGCACCCCGACACTGTGTAAACGGTATAAATGCTTACAGATTATGTATGTATGTATACCGGGCTCTGTAGAGTAGTGGTTATCGCATCTGCTTAGCATTCGGGAGGTCGCGTGTTCGAGTACCCTGACCGTCTGCTCTTATTTAGGTTTTAGGTAGTTTTCCTGGGTCAACAGAGTACCTTCTCTGAGGCGAATGCCGGGCCAGTACTTCTCCACCTTTCCTGGTCTCTTTTCCAGTCTCTACCCCTCCTTTCTCTCACGCATCCTATAATTACCGTTCTTGGCTGAAGAGAGACGCAAGGTCCCTATAGCAGCCCGCCCCCAGTTGGGGGAATTGAAATAACACTGAACCTTTACCTTTTTTACTTCCCTCGTCTGAAAGACGAAGAAAGTTTTGTAATCACGAAAAAATCACCTTCCGAGATTTCTTCAGATCTTCATGTTTCAGGGTCCCTAGGTGACGGAAAACAGGTTTTCTCAATTCCGTCTGTTTGTTTGTCTGTCTGTCTGTCTGTCTGTCTGTCTGTATAGCTACGACGTAGAAATTTGAGCGGTCGGTCATCCGTGGCGCAGGTAGAAATTTTCCAGTCACTTACGATATCCCACTAAACGTTAAGGCTGCACACGCGGTAATATCTTTTTATATGAAAATCGTACGACACTCATTAGTTACCAATAGAAAAATTAGTTCATGAGCCGTATCCAAGACAACAAAAAAATTTCTTGGAAATTTTTTGTAGGTAGACATTACTTCTTTTTAGGGTTTGTGTCGTTACGATTTTCTTACCGAATCTGCATTCGAGCATTAATTCATATCGGGAAATTATTTTTCTTGCATTCAACAACGTCCTAATTTGCCCTCGCGTCACGCTCGGGCAAATTAATACGACGTTGTTGGAACGCACTCAAAAAAATTTCCGGAAAGAATTAATGCTCTTATGAGATTATATGTGAAAATTTATTTAATTTATTAGGAACGGAAAGATATTTTTACACCTATACTAATTTGATTTTTAAAATTATTAACAGCTAGTCTTATAAAGGCCACTAATCTGACATTAACTTTAATTCGCTGTTAAAATAAACAAAAGCTCATCAAATTTTATTTACTAGTGAATAAAATGTCATAAGCACTGACGTTTTGATGAGCTTTTGTTTATTTTAACAGCGAATTACAGTTAACGTCAGATTAGTGGTCTTTATAAGAGCGGCAGTTAGTGTCACAATGTCCACGAGGGAAGTTCTGAGTAAAGTCTTTTACAGATTTTTTACCCTATGTATGTATGTATGTAGTACTTAACATGTATTATATACTGCTATTGCAGGCGCATAAAGAAAATTATTACCGTAGACGTAAGCTTATATAAAATATAGGTAAAATATGTGTAAACGGCAGTAACAATTAAACCTACTTTTATAAAATCACTTCCAAAACACGAATATAAACTGTTTATTAAAATATATAAGTTTATTGATCTATCATGTTCACTGGAATCATTTTACTTTCCACAACATATAAAACATTCATAGGCCAACTTCGTCGCGACTATGTAAAATTTTTCAATAATTTTTTTAGGCGCCGTCGCTCCGCTGACAGTTTTATCAAGTGGCCGTTAATATCAACTATAACTGATTTTTATATTCCTATTCTATGTTTAATTTCTAATTTTTTGGAGCCCAGATATTTATCAAATATACATTTCGAGGGCTTCCAAATGTTTCTTCCTTTGATGATTGAAATTGCATATTTCAGAGCGATAAGCGATAATGCTTTCTATAATGTAGTTGAAAATTTCAATTTTTGTTTCTCTGTAATGAGCAGAGATGAGGTGACAAATTGCATTTCTTCCTTATCAGTTCTTCTGTTATCGTAGCGAAGAATAGCATCCGAAAAATTCCCTGTAAATGCGAGAAATACTATATTGGTTCAACATCCAGGTCTTTCTAAGTTACGGTTAAAGAACATACAAATTTAATGTAAAAAGCAGGGCATTTTGGACATTAAAAATTGCATTAGTACTTGCTTGGAAAACAACCAGAAAATATATTGGCGAAACTCAAAAAATGTATCTGCAAAATCAATTTCACTAGACGTATAATGAAAACCATTTATATTTTAGTCAGGGTGACTGCGTGCCGTTCAATATTATGTTGATTTAGACAAAAAATTCATGCAATTTACTGTCTCTTGATTGTAATTTATGCTCCAATAAAACCCAAGCTTTTACTGTGAAGTTTTTATATATTATTTGTCGTTTTCTTCGAGATAAATTATTTCCAAAATTTTTGTTAAATTAATGTTGTGCAATGCCCACAGAAACAGTATGAATAATAGAACGCCACAAAAAAGTTCCGGAAACTATTGCGAATAGTGTTTCTTCCATTCACATTATATCTACAATAGGTCTTCCATTTCTATTCTTCTACTATATCTTCAGAAACTTTGATGGTTGAGTAGTCTGCGATCCTATCTATATATTTCCTCACAATGCCTATTCTCGCCCTCGTCACACTTGTCTTCACTTCTATGCGCATCGTAAGTTTGCTTCAAATCTTCTTCATCTTTTATACTTAACTATTTGTCATACCAGACCTTCTTATCTTGAATCTGCGGTCTTCATTGACTAGTGGTTCGTCGAAAACTACGCCATATTCGAATGCAGTTCGAAGTACCGGAAATTATTATGATTCAGTTTAAATTTAAGGACTTACTTAAAAAATAATAGGAATTAAATTGTTATATAGTAATCACATTAATCTGTAATTTTACTTCGGAACACCCTGCTAAAGTATTGCTTTAGGGTTGGACCATTTTTACTAATTTGCAATTTTTGCCGCAACCGCTCAACCAACCAACTTTTATTAAAGCAGCAACTGTTTTGGCGTTAAAGAAAATTAAGTTTAGTGAAGGTGTCCCTCCAGTTGGATGTAGACATTGTACCTCGAAAAGAACTGAAAAGCTTTTGGGCGAGATTCGTCGTTTTTTCCCTTGTACATATTTATCGATTTTTATTCGCGTTACCAGTCATAGGCGATAAGTGATAACATAACTAAGGTGCGAGTATGGTCTAGTGGAAAACGTATTGAGCTACTGAGCCCGAGGTCGCGAGTGTGAATCTCTCTACCGGTATATTTTTGAAAAGTTATCGAGAGATGCGGATGCAAGTTTATATCCTTTCTCACTTTCATATCTGAAATGCCACATTAACGGCTCTGTCTGTCTCATTCACACTCTCCGCTAACGGTAAGTATTGATAAATCTCTGACTTGATTTTAAACTGATTTTCACAGTCTATGCTTTGCAGTAATTAGTTCCGGAATCTCTAACGAAAAACCACTCTATTCCAACATTGTGCCGAGTTATCGATAGGCAGTTTGCACCGTCTCATTCTGTTTATCGATAAATTTGGTCCGACACCGCCTATATTTAATAAAACAATGTATTACAGAAAAGAGGAAATGGCATGGCAGCAGAGGGATTTATTTGTAATCTGTATTAGTTAATTAATTAAATTAGATCTAGTGCTGCAGCAGTAACTATATCACATTATTCAACTAACTACGATACGAACAAAATGGTGCCGTACGCACCTAGCCAAAACTATTAAATTACCTTGTGTACAGAACTATTGACTGGTATGCACTTTGTAATTTTTGATATAAACAATAAATAAGGTAAAACCTCGTGTATTTTGTTTAACATTGCTGTTTTATAACGAAGAGTTTGAAGTAGTTGTCTACGGATTTAAATCAGAAACTGCAAGAAAAAAATAAAACGAACAACTGAAAACAGCTGTAATTTTTTTTGGAGATAATATTCCTGTTTGTAAAAAATACTGGTTTTGAAATATAAGAATAACCATCTAATGTGTGAAAATCGACTCTAAGCGACAATCGAAAGTCATCTATCTCTCTTACCAATGTGTCGAGTGGGGGTTGTTTGGTTAAATATATGTTTTCAACTACATACTTGAACAGACAAGTCGTTTCACTCATTGTTTCGTTTTGAGGATATTTTAATAAACGTTTTTCGTTTACAGAAGTCTTTTGACAACTGGCCCTTATTTTGCCGGAGCCAGCAACAAAGCGAAATTTAAAGTACTTTATTATCTGTTGAGAAAAATTATACCTTTGAAGCTCGAACATTATCATTTGATCCCCTTTTTGTGCATTAACAACAGGAATTCGTATTTCATTAGGTAGATCAAAGCTTTGGACGTAGTTTTGTGTTAGAATTTTATTAATTAATTTTCATTGAAATAAAGTATCTATTGTGGCTTTGAAATTCCTTCTCTCAAGCTATTTCCAGCTCACTGCTTTACAGAAGGTTCTTAATCCTTTCCTGAGAAAGCTTTACGTAACAATTCCATCTGCTAGTTTACTGAAGAGATTTATTTCATTTGGGATAAGGCTCACTCAAACTACCTTATTTAACAATGCTGTATTGTGAATCGCGACCTAAATACCTTTACCCCTCCTTTTATTTTCGTATTATAGCAGTAGAGATTTTCGTTATTGCTGGAATTATATAATATATTTTAAAGTTTATCTAACCAAACCGTTGATTTTGAAAGGTGTAAATACAAACACAGCATTAACGTACAACGTACGGTTAGTATATGAAAAGCGTTTATATTATTGTTTTATTCTGCTTTACCGCTCAGGTACGAATATACTTTTACATTTGCCTTAATTTCGAGCATAGCAAGCTTTTCTTTGCTATTTGAAATAGATGTTAGTGATTGATACAGCTATTTACGACTGGCCTCAAATATTTTTTGCATCGTAGGAAACCATAGTAAGCATTTTCTGTTAAACTATTTTTATCGAATTTCATATGGCGTTGTACTACATTTCTACAATCAAAATCGTTGAGTAATGTGGTATTTTGCATCATAGCAGCCATTACAGCATAGCAACGGCGATTTGTTTTATGTTTGATAATGCTCAAGTGTATCGTTGGTGGAATTGCCTATGTCAAATTCGAGGTTAGCAGGTTAGGTTTTGCATCAGTTTTGATAAGACTGGCGCTAAACCTAACCTGCTAACCACGAATTTGACATGGACTTACAGTGCTACCAACAATACACTTCAGCACTGCTAAACACATAACATCAACTAGAGCTGTTTATTGAGCTTCAGTACACAGACACGAGTTCTGCTCAGCTTGGTTGTGTTTTGATATTTAGTGCAATTTTTATGTAAACATTTAATATTGTGCATTTTTTTTTAAATGCGATAAGACAGTATGCGGAACCAGTTAGAGAAGTGGTTACAAATATGGCTGGTTTGAGTACGAGCGTCAGCCATACTTCGTCAGTAAAATATCAGTTTTATAAACTAGTTGCGTAATATACTATTGTTGTCTTGTAAAGAACTACATTCTGTTAGTGATTTGAAAATATTTTACTTGTGGAAAAAGGTGGAGAACTGTATCGTGTGTGATGCCCCACAGAAAAATAATTATCTTATCAGTGAATTAAATTAAATTTTACAGAAACGATAAAAACCACAAGAGATATCTCAAAAAGAAGAGTGTTTGATGATGAGAACTTAAAATGCTTCGAATCAAAGATATTACAAATGAGATTTCTTCCAATGAGAATAGAATATGAACTTTCGAGCTCGATTTATAGAAGAAAGACAGCTTATTGAGACCTAGTTTTATACAACAAAGAAATAGAACAAGAAAGCAATAGAAGAAACAGAAAAACAGAAACTCCGTACACAGAAAAATCGTAAGGATATAGATTTGATCGCTGCACAAAACAGAAACATGCCAGTCAACACTATCATCCATCTCTGATCGTCAAACATGGCTCATACCAGTAAATGTTAAGTTTAAGTATCATACAAACCTCTTTTAACTATAGTAATTTTTTTCTGCGTATATGTATTAATTAAATAAAATTTTGTCTTTAAACTATACGTTAACATATCGGGTGATCAAATAAATTTCACCTCTAGTGTGCTGTGATTCGTGTTATACATTTGGCAGCACTGACCTGGATTGTCTTTTTATGTCAAATTCTAGATTTTCAGGTTAAGTTTTGCTGCACTTTGTGTCAAATAACAAACAAAACCTAACCTACTAATCTCGAATTTAACATACACTGACAATTCACTTCAGTGCTGCCAATGTATACCAAGAATCACAGCACACTGGAGGTGAAATTTTTCCATCACCCGATGCCTTCAAAAACCATCATGAATGCGTGATTTTACAGACTAATGAATTTTAACAAAAAAACTCACTTATTCAAAGTTGATGTTTGAAATAGGTATAATTTAAATAAACGATTCTAATATAGATGAATCAAATTATGTCGCTGGTAATATTTTACGAGAAACAGTTGAAAAATGTTACATGGTAGATTATACTTTTTCGGATCTTATAACTTTTAGTTTCTTCTTATTAGGATAAGCGATGCTTTATAAGTATAATACAATCGTTTCGTAATATACTACACATATCATCAAAATTATTGCATATCGCTATATGTCCAATTAACGAAACTTTCAACTACATTATCGAATGAAACTAGAATTCTCAGTGTTAGTGACTGTAAATTTTTAAAGATTGTATTTATTATATTAAGGTTTTTGAACATTTTAGTCAATAGATTAAATGGAAGCGTTCAACAAAAACATGAAACAAATAATAAAAACCAAAAATATAAGCTTATTAATAATCTCTGTGTCCTCATCGGGCAACAAAACATTCCCTTATCTAGTTTTTCATAATTTCAAAAAAAATTCAATCTTCCTTTGAGGACTTATGTCCCATTCCTCTGCAGTAGCACCTTTCAAATTTCTCAACGCTAGAGGTGAATAGTTTCGGCTTTTAATTCGACTGTTAACCATGTTAACCATGTTAACCAAGCATGTTTAATGGGATTCATTATCAAGCGAATTTGCTGGCCACCACAACCTTGTGATATCCTCTTCTTCTAGATATCTTTCGACTGCGAAGGTACGATGGGTTGTTGCATTATCGTCTATCTAAATAAAGGTTGGTCCTCTGTACCCTAAACAAACGTACAACAGGAATAAGGATATTCTAAATATAAAGGTTGCTTGTCATCGTCCCTTTGATAGCCACCAGTGACGTGCGAGAGCCTTTCATAATGCCTGCCTAAAACATAACGCGACGCTCTTGAAACGGAAGACGAGGCTGGACTGTAGATAAGCGTGTTTGTCTTCCTGAACATCGCCAAACACGTATCAGTTTTGAATGGATTACTAGACAAATTCTGGTTTCATGCTCAAACTGGACCGTATGCCATTTGTGTGCCCTCGTAATCATTTCTCGTGCCCAAGGCAGACCAGTGGTTTTGTGTTGTTGAGTTAGTATCGACACATAAAGGGACCTTTGAAAATATAAGTTGTTAAATTTCAGTCACCTACGAACCGTGTGTCTCGAGATATTACTTCGTTCCATTCTTCGGAATTTACTTTGTGATGCACTAAATGACAATGTCCGAAGAGTTTCGGACAGTCAGAGTAATTTCGCGGTCTTGTATAGGTGTAGTAGTTTTCTTCCTACTCTTTCCTGGCCTATCTCTAACATAATCAGTTTTCCTGCTTTTTTATAAATTCTTGAGACACCACTCTATGAAACCCCAATTGTTTCTGCAACTTCTCTTTTTGTGAGTCCATTCTGCTAGGGGCTCACTATTCTCACTCTATCAAAATAGGAAATCATGTATCGTGCCATTTCGTTAATTATAACACCGAAAACTACGATTTATTTAAGTTGGTTATTTATAAACTTTGGTTGCTTAGTAAAATCTCACGTCGGTTGTTTTGATTTTATGTGTTTTTGATGTGGGCTTGCAAAAAACTCTTAAATACAGACATCCATAACAACAAAATCCCGAAACGCATGTTTTACTGGAGTATAATACTATATGCCATAATTTTTATCATATGTATAAGTCCAACGCAAGCTATATTTAATTAGATTTTCTCTGAACATTCAACGATCGTCGGTTATCATGTCCACCATAGTGACTTTGTCGACACTTGCTTCTACTAACTGGAATTCACCTATACTTTCCAAATCACTGGCTCAGATTCCTAAGCCACAAAGTTATTTTTCTACCAGGGCTACGCTTACTGATTATCTTTCCTCCTATGATCACTATTCGATATATTAGATTGTGCAGGGCTTCGCTACACCTCTCTCAATTGTAATTCAAAAAGTGTAACTTGTAACTCAGATTAATAAATTGTAATTTAGATTAGTAAATTTTAATTCTGAAAGTGTAACTTATAATTCAGATTAGTAAATTCTAATTTAGATAGTGTTACTTGCAATTTAGATTAGTAAATTGTAATTCAGAAAGACGATCACCCTCTATGCCTGAAAAGGAAAGTTTATGACACCTGTGTACTTCCTGTTGCGACATATGGTGTAGAGAAGATGACGCGTATCAAGAAGATCATGATTAAATTTAGAACTTCCCAGAGAGCTATGGAGAGAACAATGTTAGGTGTGAGTCTTCGGGACAGAATAAGACACGAAGAAATTAGAAGCAAAACAAAAGTGACCGATATAACCGAAAGAATATTAAAGATGGCAATGGGTTGGACATGTCAAGATCCAAATCGCTTGGACACAAAAATCGTTTCATGGAGACCAAGATTATCTAAGAAGAGCGCAGGAAGACCCAAAAGACGATGGATCGACGACATCAAACAAACGGCAGGAAAAAAATGGTTTCAAGTAGCGCAGGATCGACGGAATTGGAAGCAGCTGGAAGAGACCTATATCCAACAGTGGATATACCAAGGTTGAAGAGAGAAAGAGAATTCAGAAGGTGTAACTTGTATCTCAGAACGCAGTGGCGTAACAAGACGGTTTGGCGCCGGTGTGCAAGAATAAATGATAGCCGCTGTAGACAAGAAGTTTCATAAAAAAGAGGGAGGGGGGTAATTTTTGGTCATGCAACACTTTCAATTTAAAAAAAATTAATAAGCTCTTTTCTTAACATGGAATGTTACTTACTGCAAAATAAAAAACATTTAGATGTTTCAATCTTTTATTAAATATAACATAATAACAATAATAATCCCATTATTCCCTATTGGGACATAGGGTATATTCTCTCCAGTTGTCATTTTCCTTTGCTATTTGGCTCAGTTGTGCTATAGCCTTTCCTGTCTCTTATTTTACAGTTCTCCTCCACGTTTTTCGCGGGCGTCCTCTGTTTCTGAATCCCTAAGGGTCCCAATCAAAACTTTTCTGCAAATTTTACTTTCATTTTTGGCAAAGTATGCCCTAACCATCCACATTTTCTTCACCTAATTTCTATATTTATGTCCACCTGATTTGTTCGGTCCCAAATATCTTTGTAGAAATAATAAATTGCCACCAAACACCTATTTACTTACACCTGCAAGTTCTGTTTTACCAGTTCTGTAACCGTCCACGTTTACGACCCATAAAGTAGAACAGGTTTTACCATTAAATCAAACACTCGCAAAATATAACATGAAACATAAAAATACATATGAAAATACCAAAACAAAAACCACGTAAAAGGAATACAAATTTAAATAATTCACAAAAAAAAATAAAATTTATAGATATATAAATATGTAGGTATAGAACATTAATAAAACTCTCTTTTGCGAGACTTTGCTAAAGCTAACACATCTATCAGTAAATTAAAACCAAGAGTACTGGCTCTTACTTTCTCGATACTCAGTAATGCAAAACTCTTTAGGCGTATTTGGCTCATCTTTCTTAGCGAAAAGTTTTCAATAATTTTTAATTTAGAAAAAATCTCTCAGTGAAGGCTGTAGTGACGTGATGTAAAAAATATTATATAAGTTGTATACAAATCTGGAAAGCTAGCCAATGATGTGTGATTAGACAGACATTTTTCTCCCACTTCTTTCACTGATAAGCAAGATTTAATACTAGTTGTATACGAAGATCGAAATTGTACAATTTGCTTTAGTAAGCCGTCATCGAGATCAGTTTTACAAGTATTTTGAAGTAATTTGGCACTCTCTATTACCTCTGTATCTGAGGCAATCGTCAGAAATTTGCGGTTTAACACTTTGAATTTATAGTATGTTACTATGCACTATGCACCATGAAATCTAGGAATCACAAACACACACTAGAGCTGGAACTTCTAATCTACTCAAAAGGAGAAAAGACTGTGGACTCAAAAGAGCCCAGTGGCGCTCACGTATCGTAGTCTGTTGCCGCTTTGAACCACTATTCTAAGAAAACTTTTATTTTCACAAAAACTCCGCTGCCGCGGCGCCTATATAGATTCGGCGCCGAGGTTCTACGCACCCCCTGCACATATGATAGTTACGCCACTGTCAGAACGTGAATATTGTAACTAAAAAAGTGTTTAGTCAGAAAACATCATCTGTAATTCAGAAAGTATCAATTGTAATTCAGAAACTAACGACGTTTAAGAAGAATTACTATATTGATACATACATACAGTAGTGTATAAAGCTTGCAATACAGTTAATATTCATTGTTAAAAAAATCGTCGGATATAAAATGCTGTTAGTAACACCATATAACAATGACGTGAATTCTATGATGAACAACTTTAAAGAAAATTTATTTGCAACCGAAAAATGATAAACCAAAATTAAGATAGATCTGTTCGTAGATTTTTGACAAATTAAGAGTACAATAAATATTAAATTTGTTGCAAACTTTACACACATCCAGTGTGTATGTTTCTACATAGTAGTTCTACATAAGGGTCGTCTCTTCGTTTCTGAATATCAATTAACGCTTTACGAATTACAATTAACTAATCTGAATTACAAGTTACACTTTCTGAATTACAATTTACTAATCTGAATTGCATTTGACGTTGAATATGAATTAAATATTACACTTTCTGAATTACAAATAAAAAAGGTAGAGTTTACTATGATTGATATGTCATCGGCGTGTTCAATATTGCTCATAGTTAAACCATTTATGATGCCCCTTACGTAGTATGAGAAAGATCTTTCTTGAATATCTCTTGAATACTTTAACGTACTACTTATTTTATATTGATATCAGCTGACAATTGATGGTGTATTTGTACTATTGCTGTTTGGTGTCAGTATAGGACGGCAATAGTAAGTAAGAAATAAATTATGCCTTTTTCATAGTTTTCGATTACGAGTAACATATTAAAGTTAATTATTTATTGAGACCATGATAAAGTATGGAACTACTACAATTTTAGGTTATGTCAATCTGACATTTAAAAGAGCAAAGCTTTGAGCAAGCTCATATGGAGAGTGATTTTAATAACAAACAAAAGTAAAGGCAATCCATAAATCCATAAATGCCCACATGAAGGTCATTGCGAAATACTACATACATTTGTAAGTAAAGCTGTAGCAGGTATCTGATTAGATATTATAACATGCTTGCCCAAGGTATTTGATATTCTGCATGCATGCTGCTTACCCAATAGTAAACAAACAAACAAACAGAGTACATGCCAAACCCTGGCATCGGCCGATTAAACACATACGTGTTTGCTGTAATTATTTTTTTTTATTAGATATGTATATCCAGGCACTTGGATTGGGTTTAATACTATTAACAATAGTAAAGCTAGACTACAGTCGTTTTATTAGCTATTTTTTATTATTATATTAGATTGCTATTATTGAATGAGGAGTTATGCCAGCAAATTCTAATTTACTAAAATTAATATCCATAGCTGCCTATGTAATGTATTTATCAAGTATTTCACTTCTCTGGAATGAAAATAACTCCCGCATTGGTTAATATCCTTGATTAGAAAGGATGGTTTGATAAATGCTGCCTCTATTAATCAATTTTGCCGACTTAATTAGACAGAAGGAGTACTGAAAAATTTGATTAATTGTGTGACGCATCCGTTAGGCTAATTAAAGTATTCAGTCATCCCTTTAAATGAATGCTACCATAAAAAAAGGAATCTATGTAAATCTACTTTTGTCCTTAGCAATTACTGAGCTTTCCGCAAGTGCATTCCTTCTATCGACATATGTATATGTCTTTCTCTAACGTACCAATTTTATTCTACCACAAGCTGTTTACATAATCGCACCGAATTGGAGTATTTCTACAATTTTAACAGTTTATCGAAACCAAGTTCTTAGCAAAATTACTTAGAAGATACATTTGTCTATGTCGAAATTTTAATTATTTTTCAAAAATTATTGTACCTGAGTATATCTGTTTTTACATATCAGATAAATTATTTCGGTTCACCCATATGCACGCACCTTAATTTGGAGATGCTATAGATTTTTACGAAATCAATGATTATTAAATATGAAATGATGCACTTCGCTGTATGTATGCTATCATACGCAGCATCTCCGCTTATGTTGTCGTAGGTAGTTATAAGAACATAAAATACACCATATCTGAAAGTCGCAGATAGCAGAAAAAGCCGTTATGTAACGTGCAGAGAACGCCTATAATTGATTTTCTTAAACTCAGCGTAAGCCGACCTAAGCTAAAATTATAGGTTTCATAGCTGAACCATGTAGTGTTACAGTTACAGTCACGAAAAACTACGTGGAATTGTTACCACAGGTTACATTGAGGCTCAATCAGACACATTAAGACACGTTCTACAGTCGATGGTTTAAGTTTTAGCATTTCAAAATTACAATTTTGATCATTTAAAAATCCGGTAAAGGGCTTTACTCAGAACTTTTCCTGCAAGTGGAAGCTGTGACACTAAACATTTTGAAAAATCAAAAGAAACTAGGCTGAAGATATCTTAACGTTCTTGATAATCTGAAACAATAAAACACTTGGTAATTCAAATTGCATCAATTCACAAATAAAGGGAACATTGCGGGCGGTGGGATTCGAACTTATCGCAATTTCAGTTCCTGCGAGGCCAATTTCAAAGCTTGGCAGCAGTTCGGGCTCAAACCGCCCTCTACCAAGAAGAAAGGCCTCGCATTTGCGCTGGCGGCTGTATTACATACGACGCGCTTATCGTTGCTCTGTTTTACAACGTTTACCCTGTATCTGTTGGGTTTCATTTTCGTAAAGAGCAAATGCTAGATTATGTAAAACTTATTACTTTTATCTATTCCTCAGTTAAACCAAAAATAGACAAAATTTGCTTTTTAAGGTGCTCACACTGCATATATGTGACGGAAAGTACATTCGGTTTTGAGTCAGGAAGACATACAATCCGCATGCAAAGTATCGACTTCATTTAACCAATAGTTTTTGAGCTATACCGCCAACAGACGGACAGGTAGACCGACTGACAGACAGACAGACGGGCAAACGGACAGGCAGCCTAACGAACAGATAGACAGACAAAATTGAGAAAACATATTTTACGTTTTTTATGGATCCTGAAAAGTGAAGATCTGAAAAAATCGAATGTACCTTTTTCAGGTTACAAGTCGAGGGAAGTAAAAACACGGTTATATTGCGTATAGGTCGTTACGTGTAATTTTACATTTAGGTGCAGTCAAGAATTGATATGTATGATTTTTGCTTAAATACATTCAGATGTAGTTAGATTGACCTGTAGTTCCTAGGTGTAGATTTGGTTGCATACTCACTTTTGCATTTTTGGATGATTTTGGAAAACCTTGAAAATTCTAGGGGATTATAATACAATTTTCAAAATATATTGTTAGTACGATTTCCGGTGGCCATTTTATGAGACTGATTTGGTGAGATTATTTCCTTTTGGGGGCTGCATGTGATTTTGGGATAATTCACTTTTGTGGATTAAGTAATTTCCAAAAATTATCGGTGAATTTGGTGATCAGCCCTAGGAAATATTGAGTTATATTGCTGAAATAAAGCCAGTTATATTGGGATGAATAGGTATTTCTGCAATCCACTTACAGGCCATCCAACAGCTCTGGTATGTTATTTTGTGCTTCCGTTGGACGTCGAATTCAGATATCGTGTAATTTTCAGGCTCTTTCTTTCATGCCCCTAAGCTCTGGCTTCTGTCGTAGCCCCTAATTAGTACGTTAGTCTTCTGTTTCATCTACAATCTTTTGGAGCTCAATTATCGCTTGTCGTGCATCTGGAGGACCCCCACGCGGTCTGGGCACCCTCAATCCAAGTGGTAGCCTTTGAACGCAAGGCTTCTCCCCACTGTGTCAACTACGAGGTTTTTTCCCCCGGTGCAAGAACCTGTTGCACCTGAAATTATTTGCAACTGGAGGACATCTCCGTGGAGCAAACCCCTGCATGGCTGTTCCGTCGACGCCGCTGCACTACTGAACAACCCCAGGTATCTCTCTACTAGCGGTTATGCGTCCCATCGTTTAGACTGAAATACGGATCGTGCTAGTGTTATGAGATTTCATGCATGGTGTCATACCTTTTGCTGGCGATATCCCTTACAGTTTTATGTGCGAAATTCTGTGTAACTTCTAGACGCACCACGTGCACTTATTTAGGAATATTTGAGTGGAATAAGTTATGTACATCTTATACGTACTTTTATATTTTCTTTTTGTTAATTGGCAATAGTGCCTTTCCAAAACTAGTTGCGTTCAAGTAAGTAACTCAACGTTCCGAAATTTAACAGATTTCTACCGCGAGGGTTTCCGGGAGTTTGAATCTTTGCATTTAACACACTGCGCTGAAATATACACAATTTTTAGTGTATTAACACCACGAAATGGTACCACTTCGGATGAATCGCGAGTAGGTAAAGAATTCGAGCTCTGAAACGATTTATTAAGATCTCCCGTATTCCGCTATCGCTGTAAATGTTTATTCACTACCGTCACTACAGTTGAGCTACAAGCACTCGAACGGAATGGCAAGCTAAGATCTTAAGAGTGTATTTTGGATTTCAAATTTTATTAACTTAACATCTTGTACATTTTTACATAACCTAAGATTACGTCTATTCCATTTACGAACCAACTATTTATTGCAGATTTATGTCGCCTTCTTTTTTTTAAGCATGGTGCAGAATTGTATGTGCAAATAAACAATTGGGTAATTTCAAGTTATGTTGTTTTCTGTCGTTTATTATTTTTATGTAACAGCTGAGTGGGCTTAGGAACTTATACGGCCACCTGTAGGTTTTCTGGTTTGGACCGTCTCGAACCAGTGGCGCTTCCGGACAACCCCCCCATTCCTGCTCAGGAACTAGCTTGGTAAACGTTTGCTACACGACTAGACAATTCCTGGACCACCCTGCTGTGAAGTATTTATGATTTTCTTTTACGTGCGAATAAATTGCCTTGTGTAGCAAATGTAATAAGGTTAGAAATCAAATTCTCCTGGTACTCGTACATGACCATTTTGTTGTAAATTTTTGTTTCTGACTATGCATTTTCGACTCGTTCTTCGTAAAAATGTGCTGCTATAGCGTGGAAATGTTTTAAGTAAGCGGTCAATAAAATTTGTTTAGCATCTTGCAACTCTTACCCCCTTTCCAAGTTTCTTTCATGTTTTCTATTGATTTAGAAGACATTTACGTTGTTTCAATGCAGTGTATGCAGCGTATAAAGTTAATATTCTATCAACTATAACTACATCATAAACGTTTTCTCGGATTGGTGTAAACTTTCGTAATACATATTTTTCTTAAATTTTGTTTTTCTCGCCATTCAGTATTTATATATAATAAAATAGTACGTTAGCATTGACATTTTGCTAGTATTCGTTTTAAAGATTATTTTATAGGCATTTTTTGCACAGCAAGGTTAATTCGATAGGAAACAGATTTCTAGTCTACGACCTTTCACAGGTAGAAAACAGTACTTCCCACAGTTATCTTTAATTATGACGAAAGGAAATTACTTTTCTCTAAAGGAGCTTTGGGCACTATTTTCAATTTTTACCATTCCACGTCTGCATTCAGCTTTTTACTGATGATCATAACTACCCATTTTGTTAGTGTGCAGGGTTGAGTGATTGTAAAGGTATCGAAAATCTATGTTACTGGTTCAAGCTCAATGTGAAATATTCATAGAAAATTCATAATGGTCATAGTAGTGTTCCTATAAAGTTGAAACCATGTAGTTTGTTCTCATTTACAGTATAGTCAACATTTTATTAGATATTTTATTTTATTTATGCACACGATATTTTTCAGATCCTCTTATTTCTCCAATTACATAATGCATAAGTCTGTTTCAAGTAGAGCTTATCAGTATGATTCAGTGTATCATCGAAAAATGTAAAGGTTTCTTTTGTAAAGTATTACTTATTGCTGCATGTTTAGTTGCCCATGGTTGCTAATTACATTTAATTTCTTTTATTAACTATCTGTACACTATATGTCAAATGTCCATGGCTGCTTTAACTACCGTGAAGAAGTAAATCCCCGCAGTTTAGCTTGCCGAATGAAAAATACGTTATTATAAGAGTGATGTTGCTATTACAGACTTGGACCAGAAACTTGCGACAAGGCCAAAGACATTGGTTAATCACAAAATCTGTATACATAAGAACATTTAATCCTGTCCATTATATTACACTGCAACTTCGACAGAGTAAGGTATAATGTAGATATTACGAACTGTATAAGGTGCTATTGAAACCATATTAAATGTTTATTTGAAGATGAAAAAATGTGCAAAATAGACATTCTAAATGCTATGTAATACTCTTTATCTATAAAGACTGATCTGATTATAGTTACCAGCCATCTAGTCCTCACGTGGAAAATCTATAGCGAATGAATTTTGCTTGTTAAAAAATTACCCAATTTTGTAAATTCCAAGAAACAAGAAATATATGGTTCATCTGAATTAATTAGTAAATGCATTAACTCATAAGCACATCGGCATTTGTTGATTAAACTTCTCCAAATACACATACCGTTATAATACAACGTTTAAGCGAAATATATGATCTTTAAATTAATTATCCTTAACAGTTTTATAAAAAGTGAATCATTCATAAAATGAAATCACTTGTGCCACTATAGATTCACTAAAGTCGGTCTGCAGCAGATAGAGAATGCTGTAATATAAAAATACAGCTAAAAGTCGTCGAGTTGGTTTAACAAAAATGCTGGTCATTGATTGACCTCGCTACATGCATGAAGCTCGATTATAGTAGTTCAAATAGAAACAATACCATAAGCAAAAGTTACTCTGAAAAATGATATCAAACCAGTAATGTGTTATACACAGAAAAGCAATACAAACATGCACGTGTCAGCCGGTTTGTATAATAACTACTAATATCTGCTTCCATGCAAAAATTTGAGTGCATCCTAACCTTTACTTAATTACCCACAGATGGTAATTAGCACTTAATTGCTTCACGACTAACAGATTGCTAAAATAGCAATCCTCGAATATTGAGATAAAAGACATCTAAATAATAGCCAAATACAAGTAGCGGTGAGACAAGACATCCAAATATATTGTAGAGATGACTCTACGTTGTAACGCCTATATTATGTTATAATTGACTTAAACGTTACTTTAGTTTATTCGCAATCAATTCTTTTTAAAATTAAATTTTAATTAACTCATTTGCCCTTTTATAACCACAGATTATCAAGATTATTAAACTGCTAGCTCCGGTAGAATAACACTCGACTGAAACACAGGTCGGATTTTTTATAATCTAGACAGTTTCTATTTTGAAATTTTATTTTCTTATTTTATGACAACTCTTATGTCTGTTACCTGACACTTCAAATTATTCTAGTGCAAAACTAATTACAAATACTTTCTCGTTACATTTTAGTCATTAACTGTATCAAATGGTAAGTACTCCCTTAATTATAATTACCTCCCTTTCAGTTTTTATTTAAATACCTGTATTCTGCCACCTGTTATTGGACTCGATACTCTTCTCTACCAAGCCCAACGCATCCAGCAATCTCACCAAGATCTCCCAACTTTCAAAGACTTCCTGGCCAAAACACGACAATGCACCTACCAACTCTCTTTAGCAGCAATGCCATCAGCAAACACCATCCACGTCGTCCTACCAAAATCCCCAAGCCTCCGACGACCTGGTATCACAAACCTCGACTAGATGTAAACCACTTCCAATAAAAACCATTCTTTGTTCTCCAAGTCATATGATGCAATGTCATTTGACAATAAATTCAGTTCAGCATCCCCTTCCAGAAATTTGCTTTTGTAGATTATAACTGTATTACTTAGGCGTTCTCACCACATCCATTTGCTTTAATCCTCTTCTTCTTCACAGCTTTTAATCTTTAGAAGTTTACTTTTTATTTACACCACACAAATTTTAGTTTAATTTATAACCCTTTTATATTTCAAACAGCTTTTTAAAACTTTTATAAAGACTTTATTTTCACAATTTCAACCGCTTACAAATTGTATTACATGTTCTTGTATGAAATTATTTTTTATACTGATAAATAAATATCTCCTTAGTGATTTAGTTTAGCATATATTTCATAGTCCAACACACTATAGAACTTTATTATATTTGTCTAATACCCACTATGTTAAATGGTATATCTCGAAACAGTATTTACCATGAACTCCCCTTTTCATTTCAGATAAATGAAATTATGTTAAAATGCTACTGTTTGTTATGTAGCTTCATTCAATTGATTTTTAAATTCTATTTATTTTCTTTAACAAATACTTTTTAATAATTTTGATATCTATTTCATCATTAAATTCATCTTTGTAATTTTTAATGCTGTATTCTTTTAAACTTATTAATCTGATTTTAAACCACTGTATCAAGACCATAACAATATGTATAACGAAACCGATGATTCACAACTTTTAGGTATTCTCAGTAGTGTTTCTGGCTGTACTAATACATGACAATCCGAAATCTCGTAGAACAGAAAGTTCCAAAAACGTTAATGTGTTATTTATTCTTAACATAAGATTCCTAAAAACTAACAAACTTCAAATTGTGGAAAAGCCTATAAACTAGAAATTCCTAAGATGAATTTTAAATCAGTGGTAAAAAAACTCATAAAGCAGATAATGCATAGGTTATTAATTTATAGACTTGGAGTCTAATTTTGAAGGACTGAACGTCAAATAAATTATCAAAGGCAAACCACAAAGTGTGAACGTTTTTAAAGATCTTTTTCGTTTACATCAAAATCATTGGGTTTACATTTCTCGAAACAAAAACTCCTTTGCAATAATTTTTATGTAAACAAAAAACGTATCTTAAAAAGTTTCACCTTCAGTGGCATTTGAAAAGATCATTCAACAATAGATATGCACGCTCTTTTGGAACTTCTAAAACGTTTATTATTAATTTCTAGAACTTCACTTTAACGTTTTGACGAAATGTCAGTTAAAGGTTGCACACTAAATGAAATTCATCAAAACCAATTGCGATCCCATAAAACACTGCGACATTCAGTGTTTTCAGATGCAGGTCATTTTGCTTGAATTTTTGTGATAAGTTGACCAGTTTTGGTGGTTTGTTTATTATAGTGTTGACTAATCAATTATACAGTGTGTTCCGCAACTGCCGCGAAAGCTTCAGGCAGCAGGATTCGTTAATATATTAATATTAGGAGAAAAAATCAGCTAAAGAATTTTTTAATTTAAAAGTTACTTGGTTTTTTTTTAAACAACTAATATTATTCAAAAAGCACAAGTATTAGTCAAACACAAAAATGTAAAGTAATGGTTTAATATGTAACGTTTCACTGTATTTTAACAGCTTCTTCAGACAATTTAAAATTTTAAAATAAAATGAGTAATTTTAGTCATTAACAAGTAATATTTCAGTACTTTGAAAGTATTCATAGATAGTGAAAGAAATCTCCTCAGTATGAACTTTTTATAAAGAATTAGTTTAATGTTTTTTTTTTTTTTGAGATTTAAAACAAGGATTAAAGATCTTGTTAAATAGAATTGAACACATTAAAAGGAAATTTTAATTATTGAGAGAAATAAAGAAAATTTCAATAAGGGACAGGTAACAAGGACAAGGTTAAAATAAAAAGGTTGGACAGAATTAAAGTTTAAATATGGTAAGCATTGTAGGTTTTAACATAAAAAAGTTGTCATAGACGATGAGATTGTATTAAAAACAATGTAAATGATGTAAACAAGGTAATGAGTAAATCTTGTAAGTTTTTTGTGGAAGTAAGTAAACCAATTATTCGTTAATAAGTGCATTACTATTACATCAGTAATGGTACTAGCAAAGACCAATAGTGAGCATATCTGTATTTCCGTAATTTTAACAATTATATTGTTGAAAGTTTGTAAATCCACTTCGGTTTTAACAAACTTTCAACAATATAATTGTTAAAATTACGGAAATACAGATATGCTCACTATTGGTCTTTGCTAGTACCATTACTGATGTAATAGTAATGCACTTATTAACGAATAATTGGTTTACTTACTTCCACAAAAAACTTACAAGATTTACTCATTACCTTGTTTACATCATTTACATTGTTTTTAATACAATCTCATCGTCTATGACAACTTTTTATGTTAAAACCTACAATGCTTACCATATTTAAACTTTAATTCTGTCCAACCTTTTTATTTTAACCTTGTCCTTGTTACCTGTCCCTTATTGAAATTTTCTTTATTTCTCTCAATAATTAAAATTTCCTTTTAATGTGTTCAATTCTATTTAACAAGATCTTTAATCCTTGTTTTAAATCTCAAAAAAAAAAAAACATTAAACTAATTCTTTATAAAAAGTTCATACTGAGGAGATTTCTTTCACTATCTATGAATACTTTCAAAGTACTGAAATATTACTTGTTAATGACTAAAATTACTCATTTTATTTTAAAATTTTAAATTGTCTGAAGAAGCTGTTAAAATACAGTGAAACGTTACATATTAAACCATTACTTTACATTTTTGTGTTTGACTAATACTTGTGCTTTTTGAATAATATTAGTTGTTTAAAAAAAAACCAAGTAACTTTTAAATTAAAAAATTCTTTAGCTGATTTTTTCTCCTAATATTAATATATTACCCCAAACAGCTGTACTTCCAAAATTTTATACAGGATTCGTTAAACCATGTGAACTCTAAAATTATCAAAAATAACTCTCTAAAGTGTCTAGTTTCCTCAAATGAAGCATTAAAAGAAAATTAAATTTGACAACACTGTTAGATTGGGTTTGTGTAATGAATGTACTTAATAAGAACGCAGTTTAGAAGTGACAAATGTAAATGCCCTAATAAGTATCGTATTATTCAATTTAGACAGAAAAAATAATGCACAAAGTAACAGTTTTATTTACAAAATTAAGTAATAAGCAAAAATAATTCTCAATCAATTCTTTGTCTCAAAAGCATTACGATATTGTAAAGGGAGAAGCGTAATTTGCATTAGAATAGTAGCTCCTGTAGAACGTATCTGGGTAAGTACATTTCAGGAAATTATTATTGATCAATTTTTCCTGTAAGTACACCGATACAAGAAAAAATATTCAGAACTGATGTTGCGTTTTCTGATCATTGTAGCAACGATCTGTGCATTTTGACCTTTAAAATTAGCAGACATTACTCAATTCAGTATTTAAATACAATACTATAGTTTTCCAGCATTTTGCTAAAGTAAGACTCTTCGGGGAACTCCAAATGTAAGTAATCTGTATTTGTTACTGTAATCTCAAATCCAGTCTTGAAGTCCGTACTTCTGTGGTAACCCGCAAGTGACCTGTCAAGCAAAAGCTGCAACTGACGTGGGCCAATCCCAGCCAACTGAGAAGTTTGAACTCTGTGTTTTATGTCGACTGAAAACTTAAGCAAACTTCGCTTTGATGCGACGCTTATTAGCATAAATTAAAATGCTTCACCGGAGAAAGCTTTTTATATCGCAATTTACATTTATTGAATAGAGAGGTATTTAACATTAGTTAATTAATTAATTAAAAGCATCAGTAGCAATTCCCGGCGAAACCATCGCTTCATCTTTAAGTGTGCAACAAATAACATCCTACTGCAATACTCTAGCAGCAAAATAGATTAGACAATATAAAGCAAATCAGAGGTTAATGTGGTATTTTAAATGATACTTGTAAAGAATAGTCAATTAAAAGTTAAAAATTAATATTAATTAGTTATGTGTAACATGATGCCTCTGTGTTACCGTATTTAGGATATTCGAGCCTGAGTGCAGTTAGACAGCCAAAATTTAAAAAAATAGTCAGAAGCTGATACAGCCGATGAGTTTACTGTAATAAAATTTATTGTATATTAAAAGTTAAAATGATAACATACAGCAACGCCTATTGTTTAACACAATCGCTGACATTAAGATGGTCGATCAACGTTGTCTGGAACTTGAAGAAATTGCACCTATCTAACGCGATAGAATTGGATGATTTTCTTCAGAAGGCGAGGGGCAGATTGTTGACGGACTAATACAGGGATCTCTTCAGATTTATTCGATAAGAGGATCAAGATAAAATTCCTCGGTACTAAACGAGACCAAATCGGAATTTAAGCTGGGTACATCCGACAAAGTGGTAATTTAAAGAAGCACGTTAGGTCTTCGCCTAACAGCTACATTCACGAAACAGTAACTCTTATGTTACTTCCAACCTCCTACCTTGAAGTCAATTGCCCAACTATTTCGCACTACCAGCTCTGAACTTGGGTTGAGACGAGTTTCACGCCTCACCGTTAGCATAAAAAGAAGTGATGAGGTGAATTCTCAAACAAACCAACAAGTTGGAAATCTTATTTTAAAATTATATAGGTATTCTAATTAAAAATATTGAATTCAATTTCAGAAATGTCGAGACGTGAATAAGGAAATGTATTTTTGTTCTCCAATACTGGAGGACATAAAATATAAAATGTGACACAAAACTATCAACAAGAAGCAGAGCTCCCTTTGTCTATGCTGAACTTTTACCAATCCGCATTCTGTAATTCAAGGTGTCGATAAAACATAAAATGCGTATCAATATACTATTCTTAATTTTATAGTATGGCAACATATCTTTTCACCATCATAAATGACTTATCCTATATATTAACCATTAACTGGTTAAAAAATTGAGAATTTGCTAATTTTGTTTTTTTTTAAATCTGCATGTTAGTGGGAATTGATTTGTTAGAAAAAAGAAGTTAATGCAAGGCAACTTATAAACCGAATTGGGAAAAAGGCAAAAAAAGTTAAAGATTATTTATTTATTTATTATTTTAACTGCAACCAACAGCCGACTTCTGGCCATTTACAGGTGTATGTATATATAAATACATGTATGTATGTAGATTACATTACTGCGAGCTGTGAGAGTATTAAAAACATTAATTTCAAATGAATTCCAGCTATCGGTTCTCGTTATTATCGCTTCAGCGAAATCTCATTGGTTGGGGTAGTTACAACACTATATATTCCGATTTATTTATAAGGCTCTCGTTCTAATCCGCATTCTAATCTCAAATACCTACAAACCTTCCCGACGCCGAACCCTGCCTAAGGCGTAGCATGTCGAATTCCGTTTTCAGCGAGGGCATTCTTGTTAGGCTTTATAGTTATTAGACCATACAGTTGTTTGGGGAAAGTGCAAATAATATACCACTTCTATCTACGGTTTGCTCAGGTAGTCCCCTTCACATTAATTTGCAGTAGGTACAGGGGTTTAGCAGTATCTTAATATTTATTCTAATCCTTCGAAAACATTCAAGTAGATAGTAGAGACCAGTTGGTTAACATTTCAGAATGCTTGTTCTGAATAGTTCTAGTGACACGAAATAATAAACACGGTTTCTGCCTATATTAATTAATATTTTTTCATTATCAAAAAAAATATTTTTGTTATGGTGATATTGCTATTATACAGTAACAGGCAGGAATAACTGTCACATATTAATTTGATAGAATATGCAATATTTTTAATAGATCAACCTGGTTATGACATTCATGTTGTTTAACAATGCAAATTTCATTGGCTATCTGTCAAAAATTGATAGTTGGAGTGTGCAACACAGTTAATAAAAATTATAAAATTAATAAATATTTCCAAATATATTATATGGCGTCACTTAAAAAAACAGCATAGACCCTGCGCGTTCCGAAATTCCAAATGTTGGAAGGATTGAAACACAGTACAGCAGAAGGACCCACTGTTGGGGAGAGATAGCCGAATTTCGGGCGACGCCTCCACGAATGCCTAAATAATGAATATGGAAATAACCTTTTATTACAGTCTAAAACAGGTTTTACGATACCGCTCCGGCTCATACAAAAACTAAACGGCCGGCGCGGACGATATTTCACATAATCGGGACAAAGACTCACCTAGGGCCGCTACCCAACCCGCAACAAGATATGCCGGCTAAACATCAGTGGGGCGAGGAAGGGTTCTTCACGAGATTACTTAAGGTCAACGGTCAGAGGGGCGGTAAACAAAGATGGAATTAAATAGGGTGCCACCCGGTTTCATCGACAAAAACGGAAACACAAGGATAGACCCAGAGTAAACCGGGAAAATCAAATGATCGAATATAAAGCAGCCTTATGAACATTAGCAGTGCAGCGATCAGCGCAACCGACCTACCTGCAACGCTTACACACTCAGGCTTCACCTTACGTTAATCTTGACATAGTAACAAAGTCACCCTGTAAACAAGCATGCACAAATACAAAGGATAATCATTAGTCAGATACACGAAACAAATCTATTAGGTCAAAACCATGGCCGAAAGTTACAATAGAGCCAACGTGGTCAGCGTACACAATAATACACTCACAGTGGTACAAGAGCTTACCCTAAAAAGAATCACTAAAGGCTCAGTTGGGAGCGCCTTATCTAACACCCGTACTTACATATGTACAGGTAAATTCAAGAATGAGCGCCCAATGCTTTGAGAAAATGCTACCAGCAAATATATTTAATTAAGTACACAAAAGCGAAATGCAGCAATGAACGCCCAATGCTCTAAGAAAATGCCACTAGCATGTTTAATTGGTTACACACAAAAGTGAAATGCAACAATGAACGCACAATGCTCTAGTTAAATGTTATTAGAGTCCGGCCAACCTACGGTATCAAAATGACGTAACGACACCCACGCGGTGTGAGTATCGCACGACTAGCTAAATCCGGGAAAAAGTGGCACACTCGCCTTGAGATTCGTCAAAAACTGGCTAAAGGCCTCGGCTGGTACGCTCAGGGAGTTGGGCGTGGTTCAAACGGTACGTCACCGGGCAAGCGTGGCGTGACATATATAGGGTGAGTTGTAATAAAAGGGCTCCACCAGGTCTGTCTCGGGGTATACACGTGCAACCGGACCTGGACGGTTAGACGGAACGAGAAATACACAGGGTACTACGTCAGGAAGGTACCCGAGAAGCTGTAGAACTCGAATTACAATTTCGGGAAAAAACTTGAATAACTATTTCGGGCGAATGGAAATTCGGCCTTACAATCCTCGTCATCACTGCGGCAGGCGTCGCCAAACCTACCTGTGTCGCTCCAACGCTCAAGCTTTGTCGTACAAAACTTATCCTGAAAGGAGCATGCGCAGATTCGCCACAATGATAAAGCCTTTGTGAGAATATTCGTCTATTGGTCTGACGTTAATGTTTAAATATATGTTATGGATAAGGTTAAGGCTAACTTAAATGTAGCGCTGTTCTAAATGCTTAAATGGTTAATCACATTGCTGTAAGCTGCCAAAATGACCTGAAACTAGGGACAGGCACGTCATCATTGCCAGGGTCCGCAGTGGTTTGGCGATTATCCCGATGGGCCATGGTTACTTAGCAACGGCACCTTCTTAAATAGGCGTCCTGTTACCAGGGGATTTAGTTGTTGATAGTGGTTCTCATCTTCGTCTCAAAGCCGGTGGTTGGTGATGAATGCACCTATCTCTAAAACATGGTTTTAAAATGACCTGGAATGACCGGTGATGAGTAGGCCTGATTATTTTATTGCAGAATAGGATACGTGGAGCAGAACTGTGACGTGCCTGTCTCTATCTTAGGCTGGCCGGACTCTAGCAATCATGTTTAATTAGTTACACAAACTGAAATCCAGCAACGAACCCACAATGCTCTGAGAAAGTGCCACTAGCAAATATGTTTAATTAGTTACACAAACTGAAATGGGGAAATGAACGCACAGTGCTTCGCTTAAATGCTATTAGCCGGCATGTTTAATTAGCTACCCAAACTGGCCAACTGGCGGCAACACATGACGATTAGTGTACAAATAAAGGATCACAAAATACCTGGATTCTGACACGCTCAGCCTCTAACGGTGAACGTTTACTGCGGCAAGCGGGCGACAACCATCGCTACAGCTGTCAAACCTCGCCAAGCAACGTCTGAATAAGCAATTTCCGAAACTTTGCTGTAACAGCACAAAAGAAACACCGGGCGCCTTCGCGCTTCTTTCACGCCGAAGGGCAAAGGCGCCCACAAAACACGCTATTCGACTGTACTCTCTTGCGGGCCGAAACAGAATGAATGCAAAACAGACCCCGCGCTTCCCAGATGCAGCCAATGAGAACGCAGTATCCTCGCATAACAACGGCGAGCGAGACAGCCTAAATATGAAAGAATGCGATGGAACGAATGCCTCTCTGTCGCACTCGCAGCGCCCCGTTTTAAATTTACTTTAGAAAAACACTCCAACAGCCATCTGCAGCTACGACGGCATAAAGCCCCGCGCGGAGAGAAATTAGGTGCGTGACAACTTTAGAATTTCAGATGCAAGACAGCTGAAGGCCCATACGGTAAAAAATGACTGAAACGGAACCTATATACAAGTGAAATCGTAAAATACACTTTGGCATACTATCTTTAAAAAATGTATTTCCCATATTTTCTGTACAGACTAATGCCAGTTTTAGTTTAGTTTTTTTTAAATAAAATATATGAATGTAAGTTCAAAGTGTGCCAGTTATGCCTGCCTGTCCGTATATTTAAGCCATTCCGGAATTTTCAATGTATATCAACATAATGAATATCTGATGGTGATAAAAGCACATTTATGCACTAAAAAGCTGTTGTAAAGACAGTTCGAATATTTTTCATAAAACGTGTACTTCGGAAAACGAAATGTTGATGGTGATCAATATATACAAGTCCAGAAAACGAACAAATGGTATGCGCTCTAGGTATCTCAAACGAATATGCTGGTGTTCGCACATTTTTTTCAGTAAATTAAATCATATGTACTTTTTCAAATGCATAGTTTGTAATATTGTTATCTGCACAACCATCATAGATTAGTCAAAATATTGGGAAAACGTTCTTTCAATGAGTTGTGCCATCCCACAGTCATATTTAGACGCTAGTTTCCCTTTGGAGGTCGTTGAATGATTTTTCAAGAAAATTAATCATGTGTTCCATTACAGAAAAATGTCACTTTAGAAATTATAAAGTATTATATTACAATTTTTCGAGAAATTAGTTAATTGTGCATCATGACTCTATGTGAATTCCTCTACACTTTGCGATAAGTTAGGATGATGTAGTACTATTGCTCGAATTACGCTCGAATGCATTAATAGAAAACCAAAGTTGTATGATTCGAAGTTATTACAAATTTGTAGCAACGGTGTATGTACTTAGAATGATATATATTTGTTAGTCTTCTTCTAATATCCCCTCTTCATACACTCCTGGATATAGGCCTGCCCTATTCTTCTCCACGACTCTTTGTTCTGTGCCAATTGGTACCATTTACTTCCTACTTTTCTCTTAACGTTAAAATTAATATTGAAATAGAAGTTGTTTAAAAAGGGAAAGATTAGTCATATACAGCGTGATGATGATTAACATGGATGTGAACACAATTTAAGGAATACTTGTACACAAATCACATGAAAAATTTGTAATTGTCAATACGAAATTAAACAGAATGTCTCTGAGAAAAAGATTAAAAGCGTGAAGTAAGGAGAATAGTTGGAAGGTGTTAGTTGAGAACAAGTGTCAAATTTGTTTACCAAAATTAAAATGGAATTTAGTATCAAGTGAATGCAAGACAAATAATATGTCAGATGCTACGTAATAAGGGGAAGTTAAAAAAAATTATATAAAAATAAGCTCTCCACAAGTAATTTTTTATGTTGGGCTGGTTTTCATATGTTGACCTAATAATACCCAGTAATCAAGTGAAATGGAGTTTTAATTGAATTAAGGGTTGTGAAAAAAATATCAGCATAAGCTAATAAATGAACCATAACTAATAAACGTAGTTCGTGGTCGAGTGTAAGCAGATGTAATTGGTAGAGCTCGTCTACGAATATATGGTGACGCTGGCAGAAGATATGACTGAGTACGGCGTTCGACGGTTTCTGGATCGGTGAAAGTATCTTTACAAGAAGGGTACGAGCCGTGCTTCTAAAGGTGGTGCTCTTGCAGCCAACTAGGGCCAACAGGCAATACTGAGTTTGGAGTTCATTAAAGTTCTAGGATTCCAGACTGCAGAGCACAGAGGTGGAGTTGATGTGGTGAATGAAAGTGCAGTTAATTAAAATGAGAATTCATGTATCACATCTAAATTAATGAATACAGGGAGGATTATTTGATTATATATATTGTAATTTGCTTTTGTTCAGTATTAAATGCAATTGAGATTACTTCAAAGCAGAAATTAAGATTTGCTTGGAATAATGTGAGAATATAATTTAACCAGGTTTGCAATGTATCTAAGGGTAAATTATGATTTTACCCAAGTTTTAAGTCCAATCCTGGTTTGAGGTATTCATTTTCTACCGGGTTCGGCATTTGAAATAAAGATTGAACGATTAAATTAAAGGATAGAATACTTGTCTATTCAATTAAATTTGTATCTTTCTTAATCTAACGTTCTTTCTAACAAATAATAGCACCATTACTTTTTCGTGACTAAGCAATAGATCATGATGTTTGGACATATCGTGTACGCCCAGAAGATTATCATTTTATTGAAGGCAAGCGTTTTGCATCTCCAATTCATGAAACGATAAAATTGAGTATCATCTGTATAACTGTGATACTTACGGTTACATTTCTACTGTTGGATAGCCGCTTTTCCCATGAACATTTGCTGTAAATAATTTTCCACATATTATAAAATAACACACCCTTTAGTGTGTAATATTTAACAGATACAATTGTTAGAAACCTAAAACATCAGTGTTCAATGTGCCCTCACAGGTTCTTCTAATCACAAATTTAAAAAAGCTCAATACATTAACATTAGTTACTACAAGTTCAAATTCAGCAATAGGTATGTATACTTCACTAATTTTATTAGAATTTTATGATAATTTGTGGGGCCGTAAGACTTCATGTCACTCCAAATTACAGACGGTTCCTACAGTGTTTTCTCTAAAGAACACAGCAATTCATAGACGTTTCGCCACTGCTTATTTTGACAACGAGCTGGTCAGGTAAAAAGGCACTTGGATCTACATAAGTGGGGCCTCGGTGGGTTAGTGGTGTCTACTGCTGCAGCCGAGGGCACAGGTAAATACGGAGCATGCGGTAGAGAGCTTGACTCCCGGCCCGGGCGTTCCAATTTCACTCAGTTAAGATTAGTCTAGGCGATGCCCGCGCCCCATGTCATAATGCGAACGTGTCCAAGGGGATACGATAAAGGTTAGTCGAAAAAGGTGGATCTACATAAATGGGGTATTTATTTTCTTGCTTAAAGAAAGAATTTATATTTTCTGTATCAACAGCAGCGGTCATCTTAGCAAAATATGTTTCAGAACTCATTTGGCGGACCTAATATCTATGAGGTGATAAAATGTCAATACCTTATTGCTAATGCATGCTTACAAAATTATATCCGTTACATACTTTTCTACTTTCTAAAAGGTTGCTTGATGTTTATATTTCTAATTACAACATCGGATAATTAAGATATGCGTAAATCTGTTTAGTGCGTAGAGATTCGTCAGTTATTGATTTCTGCATATATTTAACATAACGCACAATCTGGAAAACAGCTAATAGATTATATGAAAAGGAATTGTATTTCTTAAACAATAATTTAAAATGTTTCTGTCAATGCAACAAGTTAACTGAAACCTTCCATTTGAGTTTCCATTCAGTTTCACTGCTTGTTCTATATATTTCAGCTCTAATTCAACTCTAATCCCCGTGCAGTTCTTATACCTACCTACTCATGCTTATTTCGAAGCAAATTGCTCCAGAGGTATGTGTATAGTAGGCGCTGGGAAAACTTCTAATCCAAAAATGCCGTCTCCTTAAGATTAGCCTAATGAAAACGATAAATCCAGGTGGATTAATAGACTTTTTAATTGTGCGCGGCGTAGACGACGTAACGACTATTATAAAACTTTAATTAATGTTTCCGGGCTCTTTTAATTGCAGTTTAAACCAGAAATACTGTAAAATATGACTTTATTATCCGGCGCTATGTAGGATTCAATTTGCAAAGTTTACAGGATGTTGGCAATTTATTTCAGATACTTTTCTTTCGAAAAAATCGTGCGCAGTAAGTGGTAGCTGTATTACCTCTTAGTTTAAGTTATACTTTCCCGAACTTCAACTGAATATTAATGCAACAAGTAAGACGAACTTTCTAACTGAAGAAGTTATTTCAACAAAGCGAAATATACGTGCAAATCATTGAGATCGAGTTTTTCATAAGAGGTAAGAAGTAAAATAAGCAATAAAATTGAATTTCTAGAGTATTGTTAATCTATTGTGCGCTCAGTTGTTTTTACTTCCCTAAAAGACAAAAGAAGTGTTGTATTCTCGAAAAAAACACTTTCCCATGTTTTTTCAGATCTTCAGGATTCAGGGTCCCTGGATGACGAAAAACATATTTTCTCAATGCAGTTTGTTTGTCTGGTGGCGGTATAACTCAAAAACTATTTGTTCTAGGAAGACGATATTGTGTTTGCAGATTATATGTCTACCTGGCATAAAACCGAGAAAATTTCGAACAAATATGTACAGGGGAGCACTTAACAAATATCTAATTTTGTTTAGTTTTAAGCTAACTGAGAAATAGTTAAAAGTAGTAATTTCTTCATAGGTCAGCCTTTACACGAAAATGGCGAAAATTGACGAAAATGAGATAGAGGGAAATGTCGTAAGAGTCAAAAAGTTTCAACAATGATTCCGTTCTGTTAAATACAGCCTTGCTTCGCAAAGCCGGGAGAGGTTCTTGATGGATCCGTAAATGAAACGACCGGATTTAAATTCGCTTTCGCAGGCACTGTAGTTCGAATCTCATGGCCGGTAATGCTTATTATTTGAAATCGATTTAATTCGCATTGTAAAGTGTTTCCTTTTATTGTTTCAGTATTATCAGAAACATTAACATATTTTTACCCCTATTTTCCTTTGATTTTAGTTTAGTGTCACATCGTTCACTTGCCAGTGAAGCTCTGAGTAAAGCCCTTTCAGATTTTTTTTCTTTTAGTTCTACGGGCCTGAATATTTATAGATATTACCATATCCAGGAATGTTATGAGTATAACTGCCGCAGATGTCGCATAAAATCCAAGGCTATTATGATTCATAACATCCGTGGATTCTGGAATAGTTTATCGGTTGCAGTATGGTAATGGTTGCAATGTAGGGTAACAGAATATTACCCTATAGATACCGTTGTTTTAGTATGGTATAGTAGTGGTCGCCATGTACGGTGAAGGAATATTATAGTACAAATACAGTTATGACTTAGTTACTAGCCTACTTTTGTATATGTAAACTAATTCTTACTATCCTGAAACCGATATTTATATATTCCCATTCCACTTGGCATTGCTTATGCTACTGCTAAAACTTAGTTACTACGCTATATCAACACTAGCTCCAAATTCTCTCATAGCAATGCCTATCGTACTTATATCAAAATTCCTATTAGCATGAAAGGACTTTCAATGAATCTGCAAACAACTCTTTCGAAGACGAAAGCTGTATAATTGACTAACAAAGATTATAGGAACCGGATTCTCTGTATTTAGACTGTCGACTATAGGAGTACAAGCTGGATCCACTAATTTTCACTAAATATGCGTTTTTAAGGAAAACCACAGTATTTATACTCATTACTGTTTGTTGCCTACGTAATCTGTTGGCTTTGAAATTACTACCCTGTGTTTACATCTAGAAATAATACACTACTATTCATAATATACTCTACCGTTCTTTTGTTCATTGCAGTTTTCTTCTAACAAATATACTCTGGAATTTTGTAAAACCTTAAACTTTCACAATTTTTAGATCCAGCTAGTGTTCCCGCACACCCGTTCAATAATCTTAGCTGATCTTTGGTTTAGATAGGATGACAAAGCGGCCTACTCAAACTTTGCCATGCACTGAAAATCACTTTCATATAAAGCTTGGGTGTTCATGGACTACGTTTTACTATCATCCTTGCTTATTACGGATTTGCAGAGTGGAAGCCATCAAATCTGTATTACCAGAAATGCTCCTGCGCCCCTTATCTGAAGAGAAAGTTTGTGTAGGGATATTGAATAGTATTAATACTTTATCTTCATATCGGGCTGTAACTTACGTATCCCGAGGGGATTCTGTTTTAAGGTCAATTTGTGGATGTAATCGAATTAGCAATAGCTTTCGGTTTCCTACTCGAACCGACAAATACACGGAAGTTCACTTACGGAAGGCATAAATTTAATTTAACCCAAGTAGACAACAGTTTAACCTTTGGGATGGAAATTAATGAAATAATTAGGAAATACGGTTGAGAACACTTTTACTCATTAAAAGTTTGTTTCATTACGACAAACACAGCATTTTTGGTGTTTGTCAGTCTCTTTTGCTTTCCAGTATATTTCGTCACTCCAGGGATTGAACTGGAGGACACGTCTCGAAATGTTAATAGTCTAGTTTGTCATTAGGAGAAACTTCTAAAGTTCTTGTTAATATAATTATACTATTCTAAACAGAGTCTAGTTAGTTGTCTAAGAAAATAGTTTCTTTATTGTTATGCGCACATTAATGTTATAAGATGCCTAATTCAAAATGCTTATTTATGCAAACTTGTCGACAGAACTAAAAATGTTACTTTAAAATTATAGCGAACCGCATTTAAATTTACCTAGCACCTTTAGTGACATCAGTGACTACCTCAACATAGAAACAAAGAAAGTCGGTTAAAAAGTTTCCATTTCCTGAAAGTTTCTCTCGGTGTGTGTGATTTATTTGACTTTGTTGATTTTCCGATTTAAAATAAAGGTGCTGGAAGAAAATATGTATTTTCATCTGTTCATGTTGCTATAATTCGCTTTCAATGTTCTATCATAACGCAAAGTTTATAAGTTTTGCCAAATAGCTTTTGTTGTATTTATATACCGGGTGGTTGGTCATACCTCTGAACATAGGCAATTTATATGGCTTATCACGGTTATGCATATTACTGCTCACCATTTTTCTGGAAAAAATGGTAGTGATACTAAATTAAAGAGAATACTTTTCCGCGTAGTTTAGTATTAAAAACTTATTGGATGATGTTAATTGTGCATAAAAATATTAATTTTAAAATTTAGATATTCCTAAATACAAGTGATACTTGATAAACATTAGTTACCTAGCTAGCTCAGTATACATGAAACTCTAACTTTACCTTAACTCATGTATAGAAGATGTCACTATTTACCAAATATACGAAACTGGTCTGCAACAAGGTTCTGAAAACTTCAAACATTAGGCGCATAAAGCCACAGTGAAAATGTAGAATGAACAACCATTCCTAAATACAACAGCGTTAAATATGAATTGATAATCTTCGTACAACCACTCGTGGTTACTCCCACTTAAAAATCACATAATACTATCATAACTATGTTTAATATACAGTTACATTTAAACAATATAAAAGACAACTCCAGCATAACTATCTTTTAGACGCGAACGTTAAACCGCATCGAAATCAGCCGGCCTTGCAATTCACATGCAGTTCAGTGTTTACTTATTTATGAAGCTTATTTTTTACGCTCACAAAATCTACATTACACAGACTAAAGCTAACGCTAATCGCTTAAACTGCAATTATTTTTTGTATTCTGTTCAAACTTTTGTTTGACCATAAATTCAATATAAAAAGTGTAAAACGCACTGAAATTGTGTAAACCCCAGCTGCATAATCGACGAAATGTACCAACGCTTGGAAAGAGTGCCATGTAATACGCATCCCTAAAACATCACCACCATTGTATGGAAAGAACTGTACAAGGCCAATTCATGGATGTTTACAGCCAACGAAGCCACCAGTGCAGCGATCACCTGCAACGATGTACGAGAAGAAGTGGTCCTCGAAAGCACAGGAGTAATCCAAATCGCTCCAGAGTGTTACATCCAAACAAGACAGTACACCATCTACGCAAGATCATTCAGCACGATTCCGGTTATCGCAACCTTTAACAAGGTCGTCCAAGTCAATATCACCTTGAAAGCAGACACAAGGGGGAACGAGTATCCGAGCTTAGCCGAGGAACCAAGCCTGAAAGTATCGGATCATGTGAGCGTGTTGATATCTCGAGAGCAACAAACAATACATGACCTATTCAATACGCGCTGGATACACCTATCCATCACGACAGGGCCCGTCCGCAGTATAACGACAATCCTCGTTATTTGTTTATTATGCGGCATAAGCTATTTCGTATGGACACGCACCTGCCAGGCCAAACCGCAACACAAGCAGAAACCTAACACCGTCAAGGACGTCTTCAGCTTGGAGCGATACCTGACGCCCTGGACTGAACATCTGACCATGGGATTCCCACCAGTCGCTTACTTCGACCGGCCAGAATGTTCAAACTTTTGTTTGACCATGAATTTAACATATAAAGTGTAAAACGAACTGAAATCGTGTAAACACAAAAGTACCTGCAAGTAGGTTACTAGAACTAGTAAAGCGTGCCAATTAAGTGTTTGTAAACAAAGACTCGGCAGTCTTATCAAATGCACTAGGCCATATTACAAGTTACTACAGCGAGCATTTGACAACGTCTGCATTACGCCATGTGTCTTAGGTCGAATTGCAAACAATACATACAATTACGCTGTACTAAATGCATACTGTCGTGTTTTTTAATAATAATAATAATGGTGAGGCACTAACTCTCCATGAAGGAGCTTGGCCTGTAGTAGGTTAAAAAACACGACACACAGTTAATTGTATATAAGCTTCTGTAATAATAATTTTAAATCAATATACTTTAAACCATTAAAGTGTATTCATTGGTAACGATAGACGAAGGCTAAAATTGTCTGTAAAGAGTTGGTTAGGCCTGGCCAACTCGCGTTATCTCTTATAGCAACAACCACAAGCTCCATCTCTTGTCAAGGAATAACCTGGTCCTACAATACTATAAACTTCTAAGTTCCATATTGGACTTGGCTAATTTTACATATTAAGTTAATTTAAAATCGAGTTTGAAAACTGCAGTGCATCGGATTGGTATCACCCTGGATTACGTCATCCAGTGAATGACTCGTACGGAAATTCTCCACGAAAGCAGCAGGGAAGTTCCTCGCTGCTAGTTAATATTTCTCGTGACGCCATGGCACCAAATTCACGCCTGAGACTGTATTGGTCTCGCAGAGTAGTACTTTCTCAGTACATGGGTATTTCGTACTTTACCTGAAGTGCGAACATTGCTTGTCACACACAGACACTTATAAGTAGCAAATCTACTGAATGGCTTCAAACGCTTTATTAAAGTCGCTCACAGACGTGCGGCTTTGGGCTAAGCCTACTGGCGACTGCCTAAGCTCCTGCGATGTTCGAAGGATACACGTTGAACGTTACGTAGGCAAAAATGATTGATGCGCGCACTACAACAGGACTATATATGGCTATATATGTAAATATTAAAACAATTAATCCAGGCAAACAAGGATAAATGCCCATTTCAATATATATATGAGAATCTCTAGTCATGTGTAAAAATTAAAACTAATACATGGAATATCCTTGAGTACATAAATAATTCTGCTTCTCTTTGACCACACATGAAAATAAGAGGAAATAATATTAAAGAACTAATTTAACGTCACATATAGTAAGCAGAATGATAACAGGTATAGCTGACAGAAGCAAACATGAGAGTTGAAGAGGCGTGGCAAGAGATGCAGTCGTTTTACCGTAAAGTAAAGTAAAACGCATTTCAGATATAAATACCTATTGTATGCTCTAATATACCCCTAAGATATTTAAAAGTTATCTCCAGCCATTTTAAAAATATACTTCCTAAACTAAAACTTTTTTGAAAACTGGAAGTGACTTTAAGATTTTTAACTATACCTACCTCAAGCAATCAATGATAATTTCCTATGCCTGCTCTTTTAAGAGATAGCGCGAAGTTTAGATGCACTTCATATCTCTAATCCCCTTTTAATATTAACACGTACTATTAAAAGTTTAAATAGATATGTACAGTCGTGTTCAAATAATTCTGGGACAATGTTCTTTTCATATGTAGGTTGAGTTAAAAATTGAAAAATATCTCCATGGACCTCCTGCTATCAGAAAGCGTTACTTTAAGCTTTCTGATAGCAGGAAATCCATGGAGGTATTCTTCAATTCTTAACTCAACCTACATATGAAAAAAACATTGTCCTAGATTTATTTGAACACGACTGTATAAGTAGCATTAGCTATAAAATTTGATGTATATGAAATTATTTCCATTTTGGAGAGAAACTGGAGCATCACTTTAATGCAGTAAAAATAATTTAAACTGAGAAATGGCGAACAATAAAAATGCCATTTTCAGTATACTGCGATACTGCAATCAAAATAGAAGGCAGTAGCACTGGCTTTAATTCGTTTCAGCAAATTAAAATCCACCAAGCACTTCCATATCACAATTGCGAGTATTCATAGTTTCCATTACCACCATCCAACAAAACCTGGCTACTTGAATTCGAAAATTGCGCCCTGGGAATGATTTCCGCAGAATTTATGAATATATTAAAATTGCATTTGGCAAGGCACCAAAGCCGGAAACGAGTTCACTTATCTCATGTTTTATTAGGCGGAATGCTCATTTCCTTTCAGTACAACGCGAAACGGTGAGGATTCTATTCTGCCCTTCTAGATATCTCCTCGACTTCATGTAAGTAAAGCGGTGGTGGTGCTAGCAGTAAACTTTTACTGTCTCTTCCACTTTCGAATGCATGAGCGTTTACTATGTAGTGAAATGTAACGAAACGACACAGATTTCAAGAACTCAGTTGTATGAATATGGATTCCGATTTATCTCGGACGCTCGCAATTTCCAGTAAATAAACCATTCCTGGCCTAAATCACGGCAATGCAACCTAAATGCTCAAAAAGGTTACCGAAATGAAAGGATGGTGGAAATAATTGGATGAATCGGCAAATTTTTTCCGTTACAAAAAACAGCGTCCATTGAATTTTAACGCTTAGCTGATTATTTTTTTATGTTCGTTCTGTACCTCTGTGGGTTAATATAAAGGCAAGCGAACCGTTCATCTGCGCAATTTGCGAATGAAATCAAGAGGATTATATTCCGGAGAACTCTGTATATTGTCCGTTGCCGTAAGAAACTTTTCTGGTTTAAGATAAATTTGCTTGTTAACTTTCGTTTCCAGGAATAACATTCATGCTACAAAATTAATGTGGTCATAAAGAACAAAAGAAACTGAAGTTTATCAAACAATGAGGTTTTACAAAGCCATTTTTCATTTACATAAGCTGATTATTCGAAATGGGTGGATCAAAACTCCGTAATGCGCAAAAATTTTAAAATAAATATACAGCACTCTGTTTTAATAATCTAACTTTTATCTGGAATTAATTTTTATCTCGAACGCTTTATAAACTACAATAAAATGACAGGGAAAATTTCATTGCTGTTTATCCAAAAATACTTTTTGTGTTAGTCGATAAAAGGGTTTTTATAATTTATTATTTTCTAAAATCATTCCTTGAGTAAGCAACGGGTCCACTTTTACTCTGCTTCAGTAGATTGTAATGTAATTTAAAGTTTATAACTCACTTAATATCGCATTTTTAACGCTCAATGCCTAATATTTAGCAATTTCAAGTGCTTCCTCCTCGTTGTACTTCAGATATTGGACATTATTGCCTTTTGCGTCCCTCACTGTTGGTGTCTTCATCTTTTGAATGGTCTGCCTAAGAGCCTTCTCCATTATACTGTATACCATCATATCTTCTCGGGTATCCTGTGGTCTTTCTTAAATAGAAATTCCAATTGGAAAGGAAGTTTACAATCTCCCAAGAGATAGACGTATTGGCATATAAAATATTTTACTTAATCTTTCATAGAAGGTTCTTCTGCTTCGTGTGACGTGTCCTTCCAGAGCGTTGGTTACTATCTGGCCGACTTGTATTTTGTTTTTTAGCCATGATAGCACTTCTGCAGCTTGGTTCCCGTCAATTTTACCTTGCATGATATTTATCAGTAGTCGACATTTGTGATTCCTCACTATGTGCCTCAGGTACTCTAGTTTTTTTCTCTTTATGGTAAATGGAATTTCACCATTCTCGTATAATCTCTCAAATACTTCGACGTTGGCTACCTTGCCTAACTACGATATTTTTGGAATTCTTCGGTTGCATACATTTCCAAGACCTCCACTTACTTAAGGTCACTATTGCTCAAAGGCAAAGTCTCCATTCCATATAACAAGGTTGAAACCACGTAAAGCCGAAGACGGCAGTTTTGCAAAAGCGATATAAGATCACCCCCTCACAAAACTTTGCTAATTTGTTTAAAGAAGCTCGACAGTGTCTTGTTATTGCCTTTATTTCAATTTTAGTATTTCAGCCATCAGTGAGTCGGCATGCCAGAAATTGTGTTTACAGCTTGTTCGAGTTGGATGTCTCTCATTCTGCAACAATGCGAGGTTGCTTTCTAATAACAAGAATATTAGCTTTACTGTTCTTGAGTTCCCGACCCGCCTCTTCATAGGACCGTAGTTGACTGTCCAACAAGTTGTGTAGATGTTCTGAGCTTGTAGCCAGAATAACCGTGTCATCTGCATAATGGTGATTGTTAATTATTTGCCGTTTACAAAGAAGCGTTCTTGTTCTCCCATTGAAAATCTTTCCCATAATCCTCTGTAAGTACACATTGAACTAAAGTGTTCTCCAAACGCAGCCATGTCTAACACCATGCTTGATATAAACTTGCCGGTGTTGGTGTCGTCAACTCTTGCTGTGGCTTTCTGCGTTCAATACAAATATATTCACCATTTATTCCGATGTTTTGCAATATCTTTAATAGTAAGCATGTTTTACCAGTTCAAATATTTTCTGAAAACCTATGAAACAAGCGTAAACATCCACATTTACTTCCCAACATGGTTGGTCTCAATGGGAGCTTTTCTCTTGTCAAAACTGTTACGAAATTTCTAGCATTTCTAATATATTCTGGGATCGATTACTTTTAGGAATACCGTTAATGGGTGACTCATTAGGCTGCTCATTCTGCAGTTACTATAGGGTATCGGAATAAATTAGGATTTCTATCAACTCTTAAGGATATTGCTGCTTATGTATACCATACTGAAGAATTTAGTTACTACATTTAAGACTCCATCGTCGTGTATTAGTTTATAGATTTCATCGTGTATTTTATATGGATTTATTTCTACAAAGTTTAATGGCGTGGGACAGTTATTCACGAAATTATACCTCTAAGATTTTCAAAATCGGATGTTGTATCTGTTCGATGATCCTCAAAAAGCTCAGTAACATACACCGGTGTGAAGATGGCAGCCAGAAGTTAGCAGCCAAAAGTTACGAACATTACCGAAGAGCTCATAGATATACAAAAAATTGTAGAGAATGACACTAATACCACATACAAATCAATCAAGGAATTGCGAGAACCGACTATTGGCAAAATTTACCCCCCTTAAGAACTTCAAATTGTGAACAAAACTCTTTAACATGAGAAGTAAAAGGGCATAAAGAAATTTTAATTGTCACACTCCACATATCAGGCACACAACCCTTGCTTAAATAAAAATACAAAAATGCATCTACAATACTACACATATTCACTAAAAAAACGTAAGTTTGCAAAAAACAGGGGCCTTATTTGAGGAATAAAAGAGTTCGAACAAATTTTAGTTGCTGTACCACACATATCGGATAAACCACCCTCGCCTAAATAAAATATTAAACTTGTAGCTCGGCTACTACACATAGAACACGAACGAAACTTTGCTAAATACATGCCCTCCATATGCCTAATAAAAGGGCCCAAACAGATTTTAGTTGCCGTACTCCACATAGCGGGTAAACCACCCCCACCTAAATAAAATAATAAATTAGCAACTCGGCTACTACACATAGAACACGAACGAAAATTTGCTAATTTATTATTTTATTTAGGTGGGGGTGGTTTACCCGCTATGTGGAGTACGGCAACTAAAATCTGTTTGGGCCCTTTTATTAGGCATATAGAGGGCATGTATTTAACAAACTTTCGTTCGTGTTCTAAGTGTAGTAGCCGAGCTGCAAATTTATTATTTTATTTAGGCGGGGCTGGTTTACCCGCTATGTGGAGTACGGCAATTAAAATCTGTTTGTGCCCTTTTATTAGGCATATAGAGGGCATGTATTTAGAAAAGTTGCGTTCGTGTTCTATGTGTAGTAGCCGAGCTGCAAATTTATTATTGTATTTAGACGGGGGTGGTTTACCCGCTATGTGGAGTACGGCAACTAAAATCTGTTTGGGCCCTTTTATTAGGCATATAAAGGGCATGTATTTAGCAAAGTTTCGTTCGTGTTCTATGTGTAGTAGCCGAGTTGCTAATTTATTATTTTATTTAGGTGGGGGTGGTTTACCCGCTATGTGGAGTACGGCAACTAAAATCTGTTTGGGCCCTTTTATTAGGAATATACAGGGCATGTTTTTGGCAAAGTTTCGTACGTGTTCTATGTGTATTAGCCGAGCTGCAAATTTATTATTATATTTAGGCTGGGGTGGTTTACCCGCTATGTGGAGTACGGCAACTAAAATCTGTTTGGGCCCTTTTATTAGGCATATAAAGGGCATGTATTTAGCAAAGTTTCGTTCGTGTTCTATGCGTAGTAGCCGAGTTGCTAATTTATTATTTTATTTAGGTGGGGGTGGTTTACCCGCTATGTGGAGTATGGCAACTAAAATCTGTTTGGGCCCTTTTATTAGGAATATACAAGGCATGTTTTTGGCAAAGTTTCGTTCGTGTTCTATGTGTATTAGCCGAGCTGCAAATTTATTATTATATTTAGGCGGGGGTGGTTTACCCGCTATGTGGAGTACGGCAACTAAAATCTGTTAGGGCCCTTTTATTAGGCATATAAAGGGCATGTATTTAGCAAAGTTTCGTTCGTGTTCTATGTGTAGTAGCCGAACTACAAATTTAATATTTTATTTAGACGAGGGAAGTTTATCCGATATGTGTGGTACAGCAACTAAAATTTGTTCGAACCCTTTTATTTCTCAAATAAGGCGCCTGTTTTTTGCAAACTTACGTTTTTTTATAGAATATCTGTAGCATTGTAGATGCATTTTTGTAATTTTATTTAAGCAAGGGTTGTGTGCCCGATATGTGGAGTGTGACAATTAAAATTTTTTTATGCCCTTTTACTTCTCATGCTAAAAAGTTTTGTTCACAATTAGAAGTTCTTAAGGGGGGTAAATTTTGCCAATATTCGGTTCTCGCAATTCCTTGATTGATTTGTATGTGGTATTAGTGTCATTCTCTACAATTTTTTGTATATCTATGAGCTCTTCGGTAATGTTCGTAACTTTTGGCTGCTAAGTTCTGGCTGCCATCTTCACACCGGTGTAACATACTGTGTCCACTATTGCTGCTTTTCTTCCAGTTTGAATGCAGTTTTCCCAGATTTGTTTTCTCCCAATATTCCAGCCACTTCGGCAACCTTTTTGTGCATGTTGGATGAGTCATGTTTCTGTCCCAGTTCTTCTTTTTGTTGGCATTGTGCCGCTAAACAAGTTGCCTTATCATTCCTCATCTTCACGTGACTTGCTTCTTATATTCGTTTTATAGGTTTTTATTATAATGTTTGGCTCCTCTCCGTTGTCCCATTAATTTACTGATTTCTTTAATGCGTTTGCTATCATAGATTATATATTTTCGGCCGTTTGCTTTTAGTGTAATTATATAAAATGGTTATAATAGAGAAAAAGGTTTAGTAGTTTACCACACTGCTCTCAAGAATCGCACTATTTATAGAAAAACAGATTCTTTGCAAACCAACAGGCTTCTCTTCCACTTACCAATAGAAGTACAATATTGCTTTGGCAATGTCAGAAAGCTTCTCAACAAGCTGACAGTTTATGTTCGTCGTAATGCAATGTGCAAATTCTGCAATTTCTTTTATAAATATTTTCAGGCTTTTCCGGAATTAAATGTAACTTTCTTTTATAAGAGGTGTATCTCATCTAGGTGCTTGCATATATGTCCTCACGTTAAGTTAAAAACTATACCAACAGTGCGGCAATAATAGCATGAAATTATTATGCTCAAAACTATTTGGGTACGAGTGTTAAAATAAAGTTAGCCAATTAGCGAGCTAGTTTAACTCAAAATAATTTAGTTTCAAACTGTAGCAATAGATTTTCTTATCACAGGTATCAGTTCTGGCAACGCATTTATTAAATACATTAACGAACTTGACCAAACAATTAAAATTAAAAAGTTACGCCTGGATTTATACAACTTTTATGTAAATACAGATTAGGCGTTTATTCAAGCAAAAAGAATAGCCTGAATTAGTTTTCTCGTCGTAACGATAGCCGATACAAGATCATACTACTATTAAACTAAATTGAATTACAGTATTAAATCGAATAGCAATTACTGTCTTATTTACAGCCAAAAATATCTGCAGTATATCACCATAAAAATCAGTTCAGTAGATGTTTTTCTCATACGGGTTCCGGAATCCTGCGAGCTTCTCCAGTAAAGCTACAGCAACTGATTCCTAATTGTAAAATAGATCCACCTGGTATCAGTGAGATCGACCGCCAGAGCCTTCGCAGCAAGTACCTGATCTTACGGGTAACCAAGGGAACAAAAGACTGCTCTGCCTATTCCAACACGTGAACAACTGCAACCAACAAAATCCACAACACCTGTGGTGTAAACTTCGAAAGATAGCCAAATTACACTCCTTCCAGCAATGACGAAGTTTTTGTAACTGTACGTCTAAATCTGCTATCAGCATTTCGGTCCCAACAGTGTCTAGCGAAGAAACCTCAATTGCACGTCACGGCTCCCATAAAGCTTGCTTAACCTGATAATGCTAGCTTCATGGCAATTCTACCACGAGGCTAGCATTATCGCAACGACACACGGAAAGGCGTACGCACCATCTTAGTTGTAAACACCTCCAAGCTAAACAAACGCCTGCATGCGTTGAGTTCTCTGAGGTGAGCGGGTTCTGTTGTAGTGAGTAGACCTTTATAGGACATTAGGTGAACAGACCACAATACCAATGGTAAAAACACTTCCGTCACTGCAGCCCGTAATGTCGAGACGTATTTTGTAGTCACCTCATGTAAGTTGAAACTAAATAAATTATTAATAACCAAACAGAGTTATCAATACAACATGGCGCAGTCGTGAGTTATTATAATAAATAATAAAGAAAGTGAACCCGCGTGATTAGCAGAATACCAAGCAGAGTACCGCGAATTTGAATATTAGAGGTTAGGAAACCACGTGCAGATAGGTAACCGAAACAAAGAAAATGGAATTTATAAAACAACCAAAGCCAATGCAAATGAGTGGGGTGGGGACACTCCAATAAGCAGTGAATTACCGTCACCGGCACAACTTTTGTTTGGGCGTCGACTTAAAGGAATCGTCCCAATTAGTGAAAAACTACTCACACCTAAGTATGCATTACAGTATACCGAAGTTCTCAATCAGAGACAGAAAAAACAGCAAAACTATTATGATCAGAACGCTGAATACCTAAAACCGTTGGCAATTGATGATACTGTAATGATGCAAGATCCTGGCAGTAAACTATGGCAACCCTCAAAAGTAGTTAACATAGATCCAAACAGACCACGTTCATACGTGATTAAAACTGATAATAATAACAAAGCGTTGATTAGAAATAGGCGGTTTCTTAGAAAAACCGATAACAGTAATTTTAAGGAGATTTGTGATAACGATGGTGAGCATTTTGATGATGTATTAGATTCTTATTTAGAAAATAGTTCAACTGCTAGACCACAGAGTGAACCAATAGCTATAGACAATAAGTACAATCAAAATGGTGCCAGTGCAAGTGCTAATATTAAGATAGTTAAGACAGAAAGAGGAGAGGAAGGCAAAAATTCAAATAGTGTACAGACCCGATCAGGTCGCTTTATTAAAAAGCCTTCATTCCTTCGAAATTATGTCACCTAACTTAAGAAAAAGAGTGAAAAACCTTGTTTGTAATAATATGTTCAAGTATGTTTAAGTTATGTATAGAGATATGTGTTTAATTTGTAAGATTCTAGGCACAGTAATCAGGTTGAAAATTTGAGTTGCAATATTTAGTTCTAAAAAAAAAAAAAAAGGAGATGTTGTAGTGAGTAGACCTTTATAGGACATTAGGTGAACAGACCACAATACCAATGGTAAAAACACTTCTGTCACTGCAGCCCGTAATGTCGAGACGTATTTTGTAGTCACCTCATGTAAGTTGAAACTAAATAAATTATTAATAACCAAACAGAGTTATCAATACAACAGGTTCTATAACCGGCAGGGGAATATGTTTTCGAAAGAAATAATTAAATGTTTTATGGTGTAATTACATTTCCGGGAATAATTAATTGTTACAGTTGGGCGTTTCTATTACTTTTTTCAAAATCATGGCATGCAGTAATAAAGATTCTTTTGACAAGTAGATTGGCCAAAATTACGTCGGATTAGAGCTTTAACTGAGGAATAGAGAAAAGTTGTAATTTGCACATAGCGCAAGGTTTACGTTTGACGGAAATGGGACCAAACACATACAGAGTAAATATTGTAGAAGAGACAAAAGTATCCAACGATAAGCGCGTTATATATAATCCAGCCACCAAATTTATGTAATTTGCATTACCAAGTGAATCATTTTATTGTTTCAGTATTACCAGCAACGATAAAATAGTTTAACCCCCAGTTTCCTGTTATGATAACAAATCTCTGTTGGCTATCTTTCAAGAAAATTCACAAACTTTTGACTACTTGGATGTAATTGCCTGCCCTAACTTGCTAAATTGAAAACGGCCCATGCAGCTCCTTAAATATACTTGAAAAAGGGCGCCAACGAAGTTTTAATCAAATAACGACAAGTGTATCCAAGCAGTCAAAGAAAATTTCTAAACTCAAGTAACACATAATAATGTGAAAGAGAAGCTCAACCCAAGTACAAGTATCAGTAACAAATAAATAATGCCAGAATGCAAATATCACTGTGTATGGTTATTTGTTACTGATACCTGTACCCAGCACGATCTCTCCGGAATTCTTCACGTTTTTCTTGATCTCCGCGTTGCTCCCAATGTTCGCGCGTCGCACATCTTGGTGGCGTCAGAGCGTCTACGAATTGATAACGTAATTAAAACATTCGAAAACAATTTGGAGGCACGCGAAACGTCACAAAGGAAAAATATACAATACTAAATTTCTTAATGTTCTTTTTCTGTATACATTTGACATAAAGTATATTGAGTTTTAAGCCAGGTAGACATATAATCCGATAGAAAAATATAGAATTCTTCTAACAAATAGTTTTTGAACTATACAGCCAACAGACAGACGGATAGACAGACATACATACGGAATTCTGAAACGTGAAGATCTGAAGAAATCTCGGAAGGCGATTGTTTTTCAATTACAATACTTCCTCGTCCGACTGAAGTAAAGAGCCTATTTAAGAAATCTACACAATTAACTTGGCAACTTAACCCCAGTTTCCACTTACATTTCAAAAGTTAAGTTAAGTTTGACATACTTCCGGTGTACTACGATACCAGATCATAAACACATTCCTTATGTCGACTGTCACAAATTCTTTCAACTTTCTACGATTAACGGTTTTCCAGAAAAATAGCTGGTGATAGCGATCGTTTAGACCCTGCTTACACCCTCTGTTATGTATTGCAATGACTTCACGTTTCTGTACCATAAATATTTTATTCAATTGCCCTGCTCTGCTAGCTGTGAGTATTTATTTCTTATTTAAAAATTTATTTCAAATGATTTCTCTTTTAAAATAATTATTGCCATGAAAACTCAATCATCAGGGTTGGGTTCTTTTATCTAGTTGTCTTATATTTGACTTGTCATATTTAGAATAAATTTCAATTGTCAAATGACCTTAAATGTCACTTATCTTGAATGAATTCAAAATAATTCTTCTACTTGTAATCAGATACGACCAACGTACACTGTTTTCAATATTATTATGTTGTATGACTTTCTCTATCTTTTATAGTAAGTAATAACTCTTTTAAGTATTGCAAGTAATAAATATTGTTCATCTACTTCATTTTTATTCTAGACTGAACTACTAACCAACCTTATTGACTCTACTAATTGCACATCCAGCACCACAGATCTCCTTGTACAACTAGTCACCACACGAACACGTCCAACTGCAATTAACTGTCAAACCAATTTACAGCCATTAAATCCTCCAGAAAATATCCAAATATTTGAAGAATCCAACCTCCTTTTACCAAGACTGCACCTATCGACTTTTATATTACTCCTTCACAACCCTCTTCTGCCAGTAAACTATCCTTGATGTACTCCAACTAATATTACTTCTTTTCAGGTTTAATTGTCACGATGATCTGTCCTCTGCATGATAATGAAATATCCAAATACCACCAATCACTCAGAATGATTCCCAGGAAGATACATCAGTCCTTCATCACGGCTCCTACACTTGCAGTAATCCACACCAGTCAAATCCTTTTCACTCCTTCCCATAAACTGTATCAGTTCCAATAAAGCAGCTCAATCCAAATCTTATATTTTTATTTGTTAGTAAATATTCTTCATCCAATTAAAATTGTAATATATCAAAACTCTTCTTTAATTGAGACATCTTGCTATTCGTAAACCATTATAATCTTATTTCACCTTATTTAAACTTCGTAGATTTATTTATTCACTGTTCTTATTATACCAGGACCATTATTATTATATAAACAGTAAAGTTTTCAATATTTTATTACTATCCTAAATATTATGTTACATTTTTCAAAGTTTGTTATTCTTAATCCAAAAGCAACTCTCCTAACTACCGTATTTTCATTATTGATGCTTACTATCTTAAAATATACATTTGATACCTACATACTTTGTTATATTTTAATATTTTAATTTGGTCTGTGGTATCTGATATCAGTAGTAAATAACTTCTATCTTTTAACATCTTACTTTATAAATTAAACTATATGAAATTTATTCTTTCCATTCTCATTTCTTAAAATATAATCTCTATTTAAAATTTAATTCAAATAACCTTTTATATTCTAAACTTTTGCAAAGACTGACTACAATGCTTTACCAAATTCTTTTATCGTATTTATCATCAAACTATATCCACTCTTATGATATCATAACAGTATATATAATTTAATGCTGCTAATTTTAAAAACTAAGTGATGATTTGTATAGGTCGTAGCTTGTCGTTCAGATTCTTTAATGGTGCTCCTCATAGTTTCTACCTGCGATTTGTTCCATTATTTCCAAGAACTTATTTTGCATTTGAAATGAAATTCTGCTAAGATAAGCTATCTGGGGCAACATAAGTCATTACCAAACATTGATTATTATATAAGACATGATTGGAAATAACTGTAACTTAATTAACAGGAGTTAGTAATAGAATAGAGCAGTATCGTCAGGGTTGCGTTCAGCTTGTATTCAAATATTTGTGCTCGGTATGGCAAATCTAGCTAATTTGTGATGACTGACAGATTAATTGTGTAACTTCAATACACGATAATGAACTCACTTAGTTACAAAGGTGTTTCGAATAGTTACATAAATTTTATGCAGCTTTTTATATTCACATCATAATGCCAACAATTGATAACACAGCTAAAGGGTTATTAAGTAGTGTGAGAATGTACAATGATGCAAAGACCATTTGAAACAGAATTAAAGAAGACTACAAGGAAGTGCTAATATCTTGTGAATCAGTGTTTATTTAACTAGAAGTGAAAAAATGCAGCCAAAGTGCGGTTAGAGTTTTCCTGAGTGACATTTAAGAAAACATTTAGAAGTTGAGGATCAAAAATTGTTAAAACTTACTAAAAACAATTGTATAAACTGTTACTATGGTGACCTAGAATGCCAATTGTGACTGTTTATTGGAGAAACCAAGCCGAAAGCTTGTGTGTAGTTTTGACTATCCGTTTTTAATTAAGTTCGTTGGTAATAGCTATTAACATATCTAGGAATGTTATGAGTATCATAATTGCCGCAGATGTTGTATTGAAATCCGAGCTTGCAGAGCGAGGATTTTAAAACATCTGAGGCTGTTATGATTCATAACATCCGTGATTTGTTCAATAGTTTATCGGTTGCTGTATGGTTATGGTTGCCATGTACGGTAATGGACTATTACCGTACAGATTAGTTATGATTTAGTTACCAGCCTACTTTTGTATATGTAAACAAGGGATTAATATCCTGCAACCGATAAAAGTAATTATTTGTACCAGGTGTTGAGTTTTATCTATTCATTATTATGCTGAGGTCCGTTGTGGTTAATTTGGTAGTGTTCAGTTGTGCATTTCTAGAGAAAAGTGAACTTGGGGCTTCTCCCATTTGTGATTGTCTTCGAAGCTAAGTTTTGTCAAATTTTGGAGCTGTGAGAAGCAGAAAGCAGAGTGCAGCGTCTGGAGGAACACTTGTTTGTGGTTTATAAGAAGGCAGCAGCAGCTAAAATACAACCATGGGCCGGTGCTAGGTCAACTTTCGAGCCCGATTCAACTAGGCTGGGAGTTAGGAGAAGCGGACAGCAAGGTGCAGTACCTGGGGAAGGCTTTGTTCGTGGTCCAGAGTCAATCAGTAGCCGCTGAAACCGTTCCAGAAAGAAATTACGAGCAGGGCATTACCTTTTTGATGAAACCGGAAGTGGATTTGGTGAGCAAGCAAGAAACAAATGCGCGTTGGCGTTCCTTTTCACTTGGAAAAAAAAACAAATTCCAGGTTAGAGATACAACTTGATTATTTCAATTGCATTGTTATTATTCACCTGAAGTGAACTGATGAATTGTTGGTTTATTTGTGTTACGCTGGATTTCTGTGATTTGAACAGTTTTGTTTGCACTCAATATTTGAGGTTATCTGTCATTTGTTAAAATCGAGCATTTCCTATACAATGGTAAAACGTATACTGTGTAACAATCTAACCCTGTAGATACCGAGATCTCAATAGCTGGTCGACGCAAAAGTTTAATAAGTTGCCAATAAATAAAATATATAAGGCAAGATACTTTTATAATTGCAGTAGAGCTTAATTAAACAATTATTATAATCTTTAATAAACCCAAAAAAATGCAAATCAAATTAAACCGATGGTGTGGTCGCTATTTATTTATTTAATTACAAATATAATAACAAATAGAGTATAAAACAAAAGTGTGAAAATCAGAACAATATAACAGCCTATTGAAGATGATGTTATTTAGCAAGAAAAATGAGCTATAGTTCCAAGTTAAGCAAAAATTATTAAAAGAAGTCCCAAACGTAGTTTACGTCGACCTAGCGACATACTATATTTACGAAAAGGTTAAATCATCAATTGAGTTAAGTGTACTTTCCTTCCTGTTATTTTCTTCAAAATTGCTAGAAAACTACTCCGCAGTGACAAGTTGAGTGTCTAACTAACCCTTCCGAATTGGGTGGAGTAAATATAATTGGAGGAATAAAGGGACAGGACTTGCTAAGTAATTGTGCGTTGATGGTTGACAAGTTCTGGTATCGATCCACAAGAAAATTACATGAAGTTACATATTCAGCGAGGATAATCCCTCTACTTAATTTTAGCTTTTATTTTCATGCGGCAACTATCTACTACAAATACATACCAATTTACAAAGAATCTATACCATAATTATATTTACGACTGTATGAAAGGCGAAAGAACATCTATACTTATTCCAGATGACATATTCCCATGCTATAACCTGCAACTTCTACTAGGGTATTAATATTTAAGATGCCTATAAACGATAACACTAAAAGTTACATGCTCAATAAACGATGGCTTAATTTATATTTTATTTCCCAGTTTAATTATTACTATCCCACAGACAAAAGGAACTATCCGAGCAGGATAAATGCGGCATAAAGTTCCATATTAATAATAAATAACGTCGGGTCATTCGACTTTGGTCACGAAACCTTAACAGAGTTTATTGTACTACATTTTACGATATCGATTAGGTGGTAATTGTATATGCTTCGCTTCGCTGCCTGTTCGGGGTAATTTCCCATTCCTAATTCATTTAAAATACGCTTCATATTTCCTAATACTTTTTTAAATAAGTTCAAATTGACAGCTAGTCAAACTTGGAAATGTACTACCCTCTACAATATTATTTTCGCCCTCATAACTGCTATGAAATTAATTAAATAGAACTTAGCCATAGCCCATAAATAAAATGTAATCTGGAACAAATTTCGTATATCACGGCCGCTGCCCCAGATAATTGATAATCTGATCAGCGAATATTTTAATTTTAGGCAAAATTGAATTATTAATAATCCTACATTATCCCTTCCAAACAATATTAAACACGAACCAATTTTTAATTAATCAGCGGTACTGTACGCTATGAAATACCAATATTTGTTTGACTATATTTAAAGATATTTATAAATTTGTTATACATTCCCTTTCAAGCTGATTTTTTTAATTTATAAGTTCTATTAATGAAATATTTAACATCAATACAACATCACGCCTGAAATGGTCCACATGCTTTTGAATTTACATATTTTCAATTTGGTTAACACCATAAGCAAACTGTAATGTATATTGAACTTTGTATATTGTTTACATATGTTATGTTCCAAACGTGGATGATGTAAATGAGGGTGCTTTTCAAAACCATGGTTCATCGAATATACTTGTTTAAATTAAAATGATATTTGTGTGGGACGTGTCACTTTCATTTCGTTACATGTAACAGACTAAATTATTTTTTTAAGTGTTTAGGTAAGTTTTAAATATTGCCATCGTTCAACGAGCGATTTTTGATGTTATAAGAAGGAAAATAATTATTACAGTCACCTGCAGATGAAGTAACTGAGGTAATTGTCATCAAAATATAGCAATCTAATGGGATCACTCAATTTAAAACTCCTTTGATGATACGAACTCTAGAGGTATGGTAGACCAAGATCTGCCACAAATAAAGAGAATTCCCTTGAGGTAGTACTGAATGTGGTTGAGCAACCTCTAACGTCTGTACAGCAACTTGCCTTAAACCACAATATGAGTAGATGATCCATTCAAATAATTTTAAAGAAAAATAAGTTTTATCCTTACAAAGTACATTTAGTACAGGAATTGGCAGTAGACAATTTCGACAGAAGGATCGAGTTTTGTGAGTGGGCAACGGAAGTTATTTCTGAAAATGACAATTTTGCCACTTTAGTTGTATCCTCGGATGAAGTTACTTTTCGTTTGAATAGATCTGCAAACAGGCACAGATACCAACCCCCATTGAATGGAAGAAGTTCACACCCAGCGACCCCAGAAGGTTAACGTATGGGCTGGTATTGTTGTGCGCAACATTATTGGACCAGTTTTCATTGAAAACAGCTTTACGTCGGAGAGATATTTTCAAATGCTGCAGGAAAATGTTATTCTTCAAATTATAGAACTCTTTCCAAACCATGATAACCCAAATGCAGTCAACGAAAACATCTGATTTCAGCAGAATGGTGCCCCACTCTGAACTTGCAGTGTGCAATTATTTAAGCGACATTTTTGATCGGCGTTGGATTGGGAAAAGAGCCACAGCTTCTCTTCTCCCGATCGCTCGGTCACCAGATTTGTCTCCTTTCGATTTCATTTGTGGGACCATTTAAAATGTAGTGCTTATTTAAACAAACCTGAAATTTAGAAGAATTGAAAAATCGTGTTCGTGCTGAAATGGCTGCTATTTCTCGCAATTCTTTGCGCGACTCTTTAGACAATTTTAAAAAGTGCATTCATTACTACCAAAGAGTAAATGGGCGTCAATTTGAACATCACCTCTCTTAACTACTGTTAATTAATAATGTTGTTGTTTTGATTTGTATTTAAGAAAGGTTGTTTGTTATCGTAAATTTTAATTACTGTTTATGTTTGTTTATTTATGACGTTTTGTTAATGCAATGTTAACTAGATTTCACTAAATGCGCAGTGACGAATTAAGCCTGCTTCAAATGTTTTTTTTTTAATCTGCGTTATTTTCGAATCTACCCCGTACTTTGCAATTTGAACAAAAACAAATAAGCACTTGCCGAACAGATGTACTATTTCAGCTTTTGAGTATGCTAAATTATGCAGTCTGCAAACTGGGATATTCGTTGTTGTTCAAGTGACGAATATGTTGATATTTCGGTAAATAAATGTTGGCAATTGTAGATTTGGCGAATTCTGCATTCTATAATTGCTCAGGTAATAATATTCAAAATGACTATATAAGACAGAGAACGTGTGTATATGTTAGACTCCTATTCCGAATTTGCTTAATTTCCGAAATAAATTTGGCCAGTGCTGCAATTGGCCAAATTAATTCAACATCTGAGTGTAACATATACAGGGTGTTCCGAAAAATCGTTTACAAATTTTCAGGGATTGGAGAGGAAGACAAGTGAAGCAATTTTCGCTATGCAACATATGGTCGTAAACGTCTCCTTGTTATTGAAAAAAAGTGATTTATTACAGATTGCCTTTTATTGTAAGTTACAAAAGTAAAAACAACAAAATGGTACGTAACAACCATCATTCATAATAATTGCTCGACCTGTCGACCTACAACACCGTTGCAAGCGTAGCAGCGACGCACCATGTTAGCTCGAACTCTGGCCAAAATTCCTGGAGTTTCCCGGATCCTTCCACAGGCATCAATAATTCGGGCTACCAAGTCCTCCTGTGTGTTCACATGGCCATATTGTATACACCAAGAAAATGATAAACATGATTTTTTCCGAAATAAATATTTATTTTGCTATAAATACAAAACGAAAATTCTTCATACGTATATGAATAAATCAGGTACGAAGAGGTGCCGCGGCACCTGCTGTTGAATTTTATGTTGCTTGAAACATATTTGCACTTTTTATTCCCGCATTGCTTCTTACAACCCCATTTTACAAACACTATCTTGAATTACTTTCTTTGGAATAAAGTTGTTTTATCGAAGATGACGTCGCTGGAATGTCATCAATGACAAGAAATTCTCTTTGAGATAACTAGAACAAAAATGTTTACTCTAGTATACCAAATCAAAAGAAGGAACACTTTCTAGCCTGAAACTCATTTTTGACCTGATTATTAACTTAATATTCTTTGGCGGGGAGTGCCCTCTGTCTTCATCGGGGATTTTGACTATGACATTTTGCCTCTTTAAGTGTATTATCAGTTCTACTTCGTTCAATGGATATTATTATGCTGTAAAGTTGCCTAAAAAAATATCACAATATAATTTTTAGGTAAGTATGTACCTTTATATGCTTACTTAACATTCTCCACGAGATTTTCAAAATTGCCATCTAAAATAGTTTCTTCGTCATCGTGCCTTTCTTCGATTTATTTAATAACATCTTTGTCCAAAACTGGTTCTTCCTATTTTGTTTCTCAATTCCGTCTGTCTGTCTGTCTGTCTGTTGGCGGTATAACTAAAAAAGTATTTGTCGGACGACGACGATATTTTGCATACACATTATACCTGGAATGAAACCGGTAACATTTCAGAAAAATATATACAGGGTGAGCACCTTAAAAAATAAAATTTTGTTTATTTTTTACTCAATTTAGTAATAGATAGAAGTAATAATTTGTACATAGCGCAGGCTTTATTCTTACCAAAAATGGAAGCCAATAGATACAGAATAAATTTTTTACAATACAAAAACGAGACACAAATTGGCGAGTTACTTAATATAGCTGCGAAGCAGGAATACGAGAAGTTGATGCTTCGTGGCGCATGTAGAAATTGCACGGTTCCTTAAAATCCCGGAAAACGTCGTGGCTGCACACGCGTTTCACCTGCCGTTCAAATTCGACCACCGGTAACTTTTTTTTATTTTAAAATTTATTTAATTTATTAGAAACGTGAAGAAAGTTTTACTCCTAACTTTAAATTAGGCTGATAGCCGTATAATGCGCAAATCTTTTGGCGAGGCTATCAGGCTGAAGATAGGGGCATTTTATGCATACATCGCATATACAAGCTTAGTGTTTAATATTTCTCGATGATTCTTAAACTAGTGGAAAGTTTATTCTTTCTACATTACGATGATATCAAATTACTCTCAAAACTACTTTTAACAAGGCTACAGAAATTGCTTAAATAAAGTGTACGGGGAATTTGCGGGATACACTTTAGCATCGACGTATTTTGAAACGATTACAGATAAGTCCTGCGTATGTTTAAAAATAAATAAATACATTTTTAGTGAAAGAATGATCTGCATTGGTTTATTGATGTAAAAAATATAATTAATTTTCCATTGTCTGATTTAGGTAGTTGAAACGCACTCGCACACGAAACTTAAAACATGCCCGGCGCCGGCGTGAAGGTTAAGTCAGCTGAAACGGAACGAATGGAACTTTTGGGTCCTGGGTGGTGTAGCTTGAACAAGCGTCCACGTTCGATCAGTAGGGTTAAGCAACGCTCTCTCTGGTCAGAACTTGGATGGGAGTTCCACGGCTGCATCTCTCGGCGCCTCGTGGTACGACTATCACGGAAAAAAGTTGGTCCCGGCGGTCATAACAACATCATGACAGTCGTTAGTGCGGTTGGAAGTCCTCATAACTGCACAGCGACGCCTATAATTGGCCTAACGGCTGTTGGCTGAGTGCGAATTAAATAAATAAATAAATAGATATCAACAGGTCATGGTATGGTCGTTAAAAATTGGTGAACCAGCTTTTTTCGCAGTCGCAAGCGCCGCGGTTCAAATCTCTCCAGTACCGGATTTTTTTTATTTGAAAATCTATTTAATTTATTAGAAACGTGAAGATATTTTTACTCCTAACTTAAATTCATTTTTAAAATTATTTAGTGTCACAATGTCGACGAGGGAAGTTCTGAGTAAAGCCTTTTACAGATGTTTTTAATAGTTGGAAACAAAAAAAAAAGTCGCATGGCGCCAGATCTGGGCTATACGGAGGATGAGTTACCAATTGAACGCCCGATATTTCAGAAAATCCAATGTTCTGGCAGCAGTGTGGAATGATGCGTTGTCATGGTGGACTAAGATATTACGCAAACCGGTTCTTTGGCGACCTGTCTGTAATTTTCTAAACATCTGTGGTAAAGTCACTTCGCAGTACCATTCAGAATTAACAGCTGCGATCTTCAAGTGGAATAACAGCAACACGGCGGAAAAAAAGCAATCATTTTCTTATTGACGCTTCTGCCACGAATTACTTTTGTGGGCAAATCTTCATCTTCGAATATCTAAACACTAGACTGCTGTTTAGTTTCAGGGTCGTAACTGTATACCCCAGATTCGTCACTTGTTACAATGTATGCCACTTGCTTGGAAGCTTGTCCGTCAAATTTTTGCAACATAAATTTACACCAGTCTACTCCATCCTGTTTTTGACTTTCTGAGAGCAAATGCGGTATGCAATGGCTTGCTAGCTTTCTTGCCCCAAGATGTATATGCAAAATGGTATTCACCGCCGAGGATCCAATCTTCACTTCCTCCTGAATCTCCCTGTAAGTAATATTTCGATTGGACTGAATCAAGCTTGCCACACGATCAACATTTTCTGAACAGGCAGCTTCCTCAGGTCTTGCGTCGTCTTCTAGCAGCTCTCGCCCACGTCTAAATTCGCGGAACCAATGACTAACAGCGGATAATAAACTGTCTTTTATAATCATAGGAAATCATAGCTCTAAAGGCAGTTCGCGGAATGCTCATTTTATCTAAATTAAAAATGCACAACTACTTAACTTACAAAATCGGAACGTTTGCCAATTGTGGGTAAAGAATGTCAACTAATGCGACATTCAATTGTTCCAGTTGTTTCCAGCCAATTGAGCTTCCATGGCCTGCTACTAACTATTAACAGAGCATCCCTCGTATTATAAGATTTGTTTAAAGTTTGTACAAAAGAGCTTAAGTTTTAAGTTGCGTCTCAACCAAACCAGCATACAGCAACTTACTGCAACACCAACGTAACTTGCAGTGTGTTGTACTAAGTTCATGTCGTAGTTGGAAGTTGTTGCACGTTTCCGTTTCACATCAACGATTTAGCATCAGGTTTTTGTAGCAAGGTGTTAGTATTGACGGTTAGTTTTGAAGACGCGTCACTAAACCAACATAGAGCAACGTACTGCAACACCAACGTAAAAGTACAATACTTTTCGAGGTTAAAACGGACACTGAAGTCTAAATTAGTTTAATAGATAACTACAAATACCATCCATCTCTTTGGCAGTCAGCTCCAACAAAATACCTTCTTCATTGCACATGTTGCAGTAAACTATTGCTTTAGTGGTTAGACGATGTTACACGTAGTTTAAAGTATATGCAACAAGCGCTAACATGATACAACAAAGTTGCTTCGGTGGAGACACCTTATGGTAAAAATATTAAACATCTTTCAGCACAGTGAAACACAAAAGTTGCTGTACGTTGCTTTGCTGGAAGTGCGTCTTTCAGGTAGTAATAATTCTATATTTTCCCCCCTTTGCAATTTTTCCACAATCTGAGGATCTGTGGCAAAACACAATAAACTACAGATAATTACTGATTGTTAACACTCTTCAAAAGAGTAACCTATACCTCTATAACTTCGCTGTATATCTCTTCGGATAATGGGTTAGGTGAATTTATCGTGGTAAGGCAGTTAGCTATCATCCGAAGGCAGTAACGCTTAAATGTAGCAGCGATAGCACTGGGTTTTTCCCCTCGGAAATTAGTCCTGTCTATTTGGCATTTCCCACCGTGTGGCAGCTGTTGTTTTAATACCGATCCTTTGTTCAATCAGGTTCTTGACACCTTGGCGTCGCCAAAAAGATAGTAATGTTATGATAAATTTTAATAAGTGCAGATGGCGCACACTTGTGGAAATGTGAGATCAGCATTTTGGCGTAAAAGTTTCCAGAACGCAATCGATAAATCCCTTACAGGGTCTGACCAATTAAGCGCGGCCAAAGAAGTAGCGTGTCGCACTTCACTAAGGGGTGGCAATCTTCTGATCGTCTCTACCCTTCCTTTCGGGTCAAAAGTCAGACGAAGTGTAACAGGTTGGAAGCAGTTAACTAAAGTACCTGCACAGAACCGATTTTTTGTGCGCGGACAGACCGTGTGTTGGGGTGATACCTGTAAATGACGCTGAATATTATCGCGGCCATAAGTTCCATATCGGAGTATCCGATCTTCAAGTCGCTTAACGAGGATTTAGCAGTAAACTCCCATTGTGCCAGTAGTTTCTTAAAGAAGTGCGCATGCCAAATGCTTTCTATTTGCATAGCATCTATTTCCAAGTCATCTCGCCGAAATAAAAGCTTTCTGACGGCAGTACAGTGTGTGCCGGCTTAAGCAGAGCCCGTCGGACACAGTGACAGTGACCGCTAAGGTCCTATAAGGTATTGTGCTCCCATAATTTTAACCACTAATCATATACAGTGTTGTGGTCAGTTAATTGACGAATCGCAGTCTTTAAGACTTCATATAACGCTGCAATTTAGTCATAAACTTTAGTTTGCGTCAAGTAACCTATGTCTAAATATTTAGTGAGAGTCAGTAATTACGTTTAGCAGCATGATGTCACATAAGTAAGAATAACGTGTTTTTGTTATTTAGTGTGTTATTTATACATCCTGATATGCAAATCCAATATAATTAGATTAAATTAATCCTTGTTTTTTTTATAGTTGCATGCAATAACTATACTAAACTATATCGTAGTATTAGTTTGTGTGTGTAAATAGCTTTAGCTGCGGATTAATCAAAGTAAATCTGAGGAAGTTTCGACTTCGAAAAACAATCCTTTTCGAGGAGAACTCAAAATCGTTGGCCCTCAGTTTATACTATGTCATTCAACTCAATAAGCCTTCGCCCAGATTAACGAGTATCGAAGTGAACCACGATCTTCCGACGAGTTAAGCTAGCCAAAATCGTGTTACATAAGACATCGTTACGTCGTTGTCGGGAACGGCACTTGTATTTTCCCGATTCGTCCCACAATTCTCACAGTGAAGATGTAACCTGTGTTGTGTCAGAAATACTGATTAATTGTGTAACAAATGGAGAAGTAAAATTGTGGTTTGGCTACTGAACATTCAAATAATGCTACTATGTCAAAAAATGCAGCGTTGTTAACTGACGATTTTACAGCGTCACTCAGTTTAGTTCAACATTCTAATGCTGTAAATGTATCAAACACACCACTAGACAAGCATAACACAAGCAATACATCACTTATTTTTTAGGCTATAAACGACGTACAGGAAAATCGGACAATGAGATTGATGTATTAAAGGAACAAATCGGGAGTTGAGCTTTTGTAGAATGTACAGGTTGCGAAATGTACAATTTCACATTCGTCACTTAGCATTGGACTATGCAATTCACCGTACTCAAATTATACATCTTTCTGGCAACTAGTTTTATTTGTCTTTGCTCAGATCTCGAACTGTGTATTTATTTCCGGAAATGGCCACATCCAGCATCTGAGTCTAGTTCGTCCGTCTGTCGTTTTGCTCAGGCATGCTTGTACTCTATTAGGCTTAGAGTATAGTCGAATTCATATTATGCGATTCTTTACTGCCTTGTGGACGCTAATTGACACATTGATGTTATTGGATATCATGAATCCGACCCTTTTTGAGCTTTCAATCTTAGGTTTAAAAAATTGGCAGTATAATATGCCGTTATCAATATAACACCATTTTAATAACAAATAATCAATATGTAATACCGTATTTACTATACTGTATTTATCGCTTCAGTAGTTTTATAAAGAGATTGGTTGTCCCACCTTGTACCCTTCAAATTGCAACACAACCTGAATTCTTTAATAGGTTGTGTTCCTAGAGCTTTATTATTTACTTTAATAATAGCTCTTTCACTAATGATATCATTATCAACCACATAAAAACTAGCGAAGCCTTGAAATAGACGTTTTGGCCAATTTTATGATCAGTAATAATCTTGAGGCAGAATTAATGACAATTCGTAAAGGTTCTTCTGCCATTCAGACAGACACGAAACGTTTAAATAAGATTTGTCTTCATAGATCTCGCAAAGCAAAATGAAGCGCTTCCGCCACATTCCCATAGATTTGGATTAAGTTATACCCACCTGCATTAATACTTTAGCAATTACATCGGCCCCGCCCGAGTGAATTATTTGCAGTAGGATGTTTCTTTGTACCAATCCGAATTCCATTCTAGCCCGGGCTAATTTAGACGAGTGCCATTAAATTTTCAGTGTGTGTCATTGGAAATCCCTTACGACCAACTCTCATCCGCTGCACGTGACGTGGGTTCTTGCCCTCATTTAACAGTATTCTGTGTGCCACTGAATAAGGCTCTGCCGCTGAAATTTCGCTGAAAATGAACAGCACCGAGGTTCCAGGAGTTATGTGCTTGCCATGTAGGGATTAACTCGTGACAAAAAGTACGGAGTCAAACTTTTCGTGACATCGGATTAACCCGCTTCACGTGGTGCGCACATTCCTATGGGCTCCTGAAAAATCCAGCCGCAGAGCCTGCGGAGGACATAAAACTGGAAACCCGTTCGGATATCCAAGGGCTTTTCATACACTCTTCAACCCGGTTATGTGCTTTGTGTTGGATGGGATCACGTGCGCTTGGCCAACAAAGCATTCCTCCGCAACAAAATATGAGGTTCGTGCCGTTAAGAAAATGTGCTAGCTGCGTTTTTCTAACGCATGTTTGTAAAACACGGAGCCAGGCAGATTTACAAGCACATACTGGAAGCTCTTTTCAAGCTAAAAATGTGTTTCGACATCCGACTGGGATATAATTGCAGATGCCATAAAATCTTGAAACATTTTTAGATAAGATTTTCTATTTATGTAAAAAGAGATAAAATTTTATGTGGAATAAAGTAGAATATTGAACAAAATATAATAATCAAATAGTCTTCATATCTTGAAACATTTCGCAAGACAAGTTGTTTAAAAAATAGTATATTATGTGTCATTTAGTCATTAGGAGTAAAAATTAAACTGTATGTGCCGAAACGCATAAAGCCACTTTTGCTCCGAATAATATGTATAATTTTATTTTCAAACGAATACCTAAATTACAAGATTGAGGTAGAATCGCGATATATTGGAAATCATTTTTTCATGGTCACTGTAAAAGAAAATAACAAACAGCTGAATTATTAAAATGTTTGATTTTGGTATTTTATGATTACGTAGATAATGTAGCACTTTTTATATCTCATCAGACAAAGTAACACTGACAATCAAGTCACAAACTTCTCACTTTTATGATGTTTGAAAATAATAGTATATTACGTATATATACAGTGCGAGTGTAAAGTCTGGAACTATCTAATAGAACTTTTATCAAATGTTTTTGAAAGAAATCCTGAAACACGTCAATTTTTATTTTAAATAACACATATTTTACTGTAATAATGTAATTGTAATATAAAGATTGTCTTTTGTTTTTGAGTTACTACTTTCCTACATTTTTATGATGAATTTGGGCACGACATAAAATTCTAAGACCAAATAGGCTAAAAAAGTATGATACCGTATTATACGTGAAGATTTAACCCATAAAGGCGTCCTAATTGTTAAAGAAGCTGTCTCAAAGTACGGAAACAAAAATGTGTTTACTAGCAATGGAAACATATGTGTTAAAACTAATAACAAGATACATAAAGTGGCTTCCTTGAACGATTTAACAACTATTAACTAATTATTTCATTATTATTTACTTTATCAGAAGCAGATTGAGTTTATGTATCATTTATTTCATTCGCTTCAATTATTCAAAGTTGAGTGATAAGTATTCTGTTTTGTTTGGTTTGTTGTGACAACGATTTTTATTTTTGAGGTGCATGGCTATCGAAATTTTTGTTTAATGTTCATGAAATTGTCGTAAACCTATGACAGGCAATATCAGGACAGCGCACGTAAATGTAAGATCAATACACGCAAAAATTGAAGATTTAAGACTATTTATATATGAACACCAAATTGACATACTAACTGTTTCTGAAACATGGCTCACTGATAACATTACGGATGAATTTGTTTGTGTTGACGGTTATGATTTTGTAAGAAATGATCGATCTAGTCGAGGTGGAGGATTGGCGATATATCTACGTAATACACTTAATTTTTCAGTTATCAGTATGCCAAATAATATTATTGAGCAGCTTTGGATTATTCTGAAGTTACCTAATATTAATATAGTTGTAGGTACTGTTTATAATCCACTTGAACGTAATTACCTATTATTTTTAAATGAATTTGAAAATTCCTTATCTTCCTCTTTATTTTACTCTGAAAATGTAATATGCCTTGGTGACTTTAATATAGATTTTCTGAAGCCTGATAATCCATCTACAATTTACCTGCAGGACGTATTAACATCTTTTGAATTAAATCAAATTATTAATCAGCCAACCAGAGTTACTAAAACTTCGGCTTTCCTTATAGATCTGATCCTGATTACTGACAGTTTGTTGATTGGCCACAGCGGTGTGATTGATTGTTACTTAGCAGATCATGATCTTGTATTTTGTGATATACTTCTAAAACAGCCTCAGGTAAAGCCTGTTACTCGAAATTTTAGAAATTTTGATAAAATATACCTAGACGGGTTTCATGAAGATTTAGAATCATTATCTCTGCATTAAATTTATGAAATTAATAACATTGATGAGAAATTGCTGTTTTTTAATGAAAAAATATTGCAACTGTTTGACAAATATGCTCCCTTGGTCAGATGCAGTTTTTGAAAGCCGGACAATTTGAAATATCTCATGTCATTAAGGAATAAAGCAAAAGCTAAATATAGACAAACGAGACTGCCTCAGCCCTGGGAATATTATAAATCTTTGAGAAACTTAACAACCCGCACTATAAACAATGAAAAAAAAGGCTTATTTTAATTTTATATCAATAAATAACGAAAATAAAACCTTGTGGAAAAGATTAAATGCTTTAGGAATAGGTGCAAGAAAACAAATTTCTATACCAGACCATCTATCTAATCCTGATGTTCTAAATGATTATTTTGCAAATAGTATTCTAAGGTTGATGCAACTTTAACTCAAAATCGACAAATTGATATTTTAAAAACCTGTGGCAGCAATGACAATCACCATTTAAATTTTAATTTTACGCTTATTGATTACCCCACCTTGGTCAAAATCTTGAATTCACTTAAATCTAATGCTACTGGTAGTGATAATATCAATATTACTATGATCAAGTTATATGGTCCTATAATTCTGCCATACATTAATCATATTATAAATTCATGTATCTTGGAAAACAAATTTCCAGTGTTGGAAGCATGCTTTGGTTAAACCATTTCCTAAAATTAAACAACCAGTTGAAATTAAAGACCTACGCCCTATAAGCGTTATTCCAGCACTGTCGAAGGTTCTCGAAAGAACAATTCACAATCAATTAAGCGTTCATATCAATGAACATAATTTTCTGCCTTCGGTACAATCCGGTTTTAGGCCAGGATATAGCTGCACAACAGCTCTATTAAAGGTAACGGACGATATTTTGGATGCAACTGACCAAGGTAACATTACTGCTCTTGTTTTTTTGGATTATAGCAAGGCTTTTGATACAGTTCATCATTATACTTTGATTTCAGTTCTGAGATATATTGGTGTTGGACCAGATGCGTTATCATTGATGACCAGATACTTGAATAATAGATCGCAAACTGTTATACTAGACAGCAGTACCTCTGGTTCGATGCATATATCGCAGGGTGTCCCACAGGGATCTATCTTGGGTCCTCTGTTATATTCATTGTATTCCTCAGCTTTTATGAATTGCGTAAAATTTTCTAAAGTTTACATATATGCTGATGATACTCAGTTATACCTGTCGTTCAGTCCTTCAAACTGGGTAGAAGCTATGGAAAAAATTTATTATGATCTTAATTATATATATGAAGCTTCTGTTCAGCATTCACTTAAAATCAATCCCGACAAATCAGCAGTATTATTATTTGGTAATAAAAATATGTGTAGTTATTTATCTCCTCTATTGAACATTCATATTAATAACGTAAGAATTCCAATCATTACCAAAGCTAAGAGTTTGGGTTTGTTACTTGATAATACATTTCGCTATCGTGAACAGATTTCCAATATATTTGTCAAGGTTACCAACATTTAAAACAACTTTATCCTCACCGATCCTACTTCAGTCAACCAATTAAAAAAAGACTTTGCGAAGCCTTTGTTTTGTCCCAGTTTAATTTGTGTTCCGCTATTTACCATGCTGTCATTGATAGTGTAACAACTGAACGTATTCAAAAAATGCAAAACGCTTGCTTAAGATTTATATATGGTATTAGAAAATATGAGCATATATCTCATAAACTTGCTGATGATGGTTGGCTGACTATGAAAAACCGTAGATTATTATAATGTCAAAGTCTTTTTCATCGAATTTTGACAACTAAAACTCCTGCTTCTTTGTACAATAAAATTACTTTCCGAACTGATGTACATAATATCTCAACGAGATTTAGAGGTCTTATCTCGCCACCTCTCCACTCTTCGGTTCTATATGAACGATCATTTTCCTTTCAAATATATATTATGTATAACAGACTTTCGAATACGTATAAGAATCTTCACTTAACAAAATTTAGGGCTAAATTGCGCTTGGAATTGTTTCAGAAACAGCGTAATAACTAGATTTTCATTATTTTTTGCGTTTTATATATGCATATCGAGTTTGATAGCGATGCATCACTAAATTGTAAACATTTGGTGTATATAGACATCACAGAAATTAGTTTGTAAGTTAGAGTAGGCAGATACTTTTAAAAATTAAATTTATAAAATGAGGGTTTAGGTGGTAGATCAGGGAGGAATAGCAATTCCTCATCTGAACCTCGCCCTCTGGTTCACTCATTTTAATTAGCGATGTCTAGGGTTCTACACATGATTGTTGTGTTTTTTTTTTCTATTGTTATTTGTTGATTTTTGTGGGAGAATAAAGATAATTTATTATTTTTATTATTATTTTAAATTTTCGAGAATATCGCTTTTAAAGAATTAAAACAAAAATCGAATAAAAATCAAGAAGCCATGAAACAATGAGTTGGTCCTAAAATTATGACAGTTCTTCATAGTTTGTTTATCTGTTTTTGTTGTGTGCTCCTAATTAAATAAATAATGTTGCGATGTTGTCGAAAATTTCAAAATACAGTGTCATTCTTTTTTTAGAGTATTTGATCTTAGAATTTTATGCTCTGTGCAAATTCATTATAAAAAATTAAGGTTTCCATTTAAACAAAATATCGTTAACGCCATAACTCAAAAACAGGAAACAATCTAAAAGTGACAATTACAGTAAAATATGTATTTTCTAAAATAAAGATTGACGTGTTCGAGGATTTTTTTCAAAAACATTTGATAAAAGTTCTATTTCGATAGTTCTGGACTTTACACTCGGACTATATATTACAAGTAAGGAAAGCGATGCTTTACAAACGAGGACGAGGTGGTCGTTTAAAACTGTCAGACTGAGTATTTTTAAACGTAATATACTTTAGTACAAAGTCCCTTCAGTAAGAAGTTATAGGGCCTCGAAGTTAATTTTCTTATTTTTACTTCCTTTTACGATAAAGGAAGTATTGGATTCACCCCAAAAATTCGAAATTGAGTTTTCAACAGATCTTCACGTTTTAGAGTCCCCTGAACCCAAAAAACGTATTTTTTTTTCATTGGTCTGTCTGTATGTCTGTGTGTCTGTCTGTCTGTCTGTGTGTCTGCCTGTGAACAGAATATCTCAAAAACGAAAAGAGGTATGGCGTTGAAACTACATATATAAGTTTTATGTACCATGTAGATGAGACAGCAAGCTTTTGAAGACAATCGCGTAACCGGAAGTAGGTGTTTACTCTTGTGATTTTTCAGTTTTTTTTTCGATTTTTTCAAAAATGGCTCTAACTATTTTTTGTAAACTTTTACATTTTTATTACATTTTTAATGTGTATTGATGTGAGATAGGTGATTTCCCAGTTGAATACTTCTAAAAAGGGTATCTTTTGTTTTTTTTCTATTTTTTATTAACTCCTATTTTAAATAGAACACCCGGTATATTATTACATTTTTAATTTTTGAAAATTTTTGACAAATGGTTAAAAATTTAAAATTATAAGATCACTGTAAAAGGAAGTTGTGTGCGTGTATCACACCAGATTTTTTTGTTAATTTACACACATGCAAAGATGTCGATTTGAATTTTGGTATACATGCTTACTATTTTGTAGTGCACTAATTGGAAAAATTTCATAAACTAGACTTGACTGTAAGGGGTACTTTACCTATCTTTCAAAATTTTTGTAGCTCTAACTTCGTTATCTGTAACATTTTTTTAAATTTTAGGTTATTATCTGAAATAAAATTAAAATACACAAAAATAATGTACTCTTACTTCGTAGGCGTAGGAGCAACCGTTTACCTTAAAATATCTATCAAAGGTTTTTGGTTGTCACTAACACATGTAATTATCAAGTAGGCATGATCACAAAAACAATGGTGATCTAGTAAAAAACAATAATAAATCAATTAATGACGTTAGTGACATAAGAATTTGTTCTCTTATGTTTAAGAAAATGCCGCTACATAACGAATCCTCCAATGCTGAAAGGTTCGTTATGTCGCAGCATTTTCGTAAGCACAAAAGACAAAAACCTGATGTCACCAACGTCATTCATTGATTTCTTGTTGTTGTTTACTAGATTACAATCATTATCCATTGTTTTTGTGATCATGGCTATTTGATAATTCCACGTGTTAATGACTACCAAAAACTTTTGATGGGCATTTTAAGGTAAACGGTTGCTTTTAGGCTTAAAAACTAAGAGGACATTATTTTTGTGTTTTTTAATTCGCTTTCAGATAATAACCTAAAATTTCAAAGAATATTACAGATAACGTTATAATTAAGAAAAGTGTTCCAAGATAGGTAAAGTGCCTCTTACAGTCAAGTGTAATTTATGAAAAAATTATTGTTAGTGCAGTACATAGTAGTAACCATGTATACCAAATTTCAAATCGATATCCCTACATTTGTGGAAATTAACAAAAAATAAAAAATTCTAAATTGAACTTCGAGGTCCTATAACTTCTTACTGAAGTTACTTTGTACTCAGGTATATTAGGTTTATTCGATTTATTATAACGTAAGGAATCTATGACTAATCGGTGTCCCATTATTTTAGGGACACCCTGTATTAAAAGTATTGATATATGAAATAAATAGCTTTTATCTACTTCGGCCTCACAATATGGTTATTGTAACACCGAAAACAGTGCTACAACTATGTCCATTATAGCTCTACTTTTGCATTGTTATTTTCACATAAAAAAATCTGTAAAGGGCTTTACTCAGAACTTCCCTCGTTGACATTGTGACACTAAATAATTTTCAAAATTAAATTAAGAGTACAAATATTTTCACGTTTCTAATAAATTAAATACATTTTCAAACAAAACAAAAATGTATCCCGCTGGGGTTTGAAACCGCCGCATCTGCGGCTCTGCAGAATGCTCGATTCTGGCCGGGGTACCGCAGAGGATGTAGGTCCGGCAGAATTCCATCCACGTTACCGCGTCTCTTCGTGAAAAGTCCGGCGCGCGCGTCTCCTAAAGAGCGCGGTGTAATGATTGAAAAATTTTTACTCTTTTGTGACATTATCCTTTATCGGTTGAGTCTTATCTTCGGCAAATGTAAAGCCTGACCTATGTGAAAGTTATTACTTCCTTTTATTTCAAAATTAACACAAAAATACACACAATTTTATTTTTTTAAGGTGCTCACCCTGTATATATTTGTATGAACTTGTACCGGTTTCATGCGAGGTAGATATATAATATGTATGCAAAATATCGTCTTCCTCCGACAAATAGTTTTTGAGCTATACTGCCAACAGACAGACAGACAGACAGACGGACATACGGACGGACAGATAGACAGACAGACAGACAGACAAACAGACAGACAGACAGACAGACAGAGAGACAGATAGACAGACTGACAGAATTGAGAAAACCTCTGTTTCGTCATCTAGTGACCTTCGTCCTTCAGACGAGGGAAGTAAAAACATTAAAACAGTCTACTTTGTTTCAGACAACTGACAGATTGCCAAAATGTCAAAATTTAAAATTTTTAGTTACTTCTATGACAGTAGATAACATAGTACATTATACTGGCTTAATAAGAGGCGTTGCTGTACTCGTTCCATTGGAGTACTCCAGACTGTGCTCGTCATACCCCAAACCCCAGTCGTACTACAATAGGACCTCTTATCAAAACTAGTATAATAATATACTAATTTAGCTTATTTAGTTATTTATTTGAGCCAGGTGAAATATCTTTATCTACTCCAGTGGAATAAGTAACTCATTACGTCATTCACTTAACACGCACTCATTTCTAACTTACACACACGTATATTAATTATCCCACTTGTATAGTAAATAACTATTATTCGTCCTGAAAGTCGTGCATTACTGTACAATTTTTAGATCGCAAAGTACTTCTTTACAGGACGAGCTTGGAAATATTTTCTTCACAGAAGATGATTGGTTTGCAATATTGGTAGATTGTGGCTACTAAAGAAATGAACTATAAATAGTAATGCTTGTTTGTTATTGTAATGGTTCAATATTTATGTAAACGAAGAAACGCTGGCAAGAGTATCTTTACAGTATGCTTTCAGAACTCGCTTTTGGCATCGGTCTGAAATATGCGTCATATAGAGATACTCTTTTCAACTTTTCAAACGTAAACTACTATTTTCCTAACTAGTCGGGAAAGTACGAGGGCTATTTTTTCCGATTCAGTAGGAACAAAAAACAAAAACTAATACGAAACATTCATTGTATAGAAAATGTAGGTACATCTCTCGGCTATATTTCTACATAATCACCATTTCAATGAAAGCACTTGTCATACCGTGGCAAAAGTTTTTGTATGTCCTCTAAGAATATTGCCGCTTGGTAATTCAGCCAACTGTTGACGTTGGTTTCCAGCTTCTTCTTTAAACTTGCTGCACCATGCTGGCACACAGTTGTCGCTCTTAAACTGTGCTCTCTCGACGATGAATTTCGCTGCATTATGCTTTTCAGAATTGAGACCTCTGCCAGAAGAAAGAGAATTAATGCTTACGGCGCGCAGTTTAGACTTGGTGGGCACAGTAAGCCGTTATTCTGAAAGGCAAAATTCATCCAAAATTTATCGTGAGACGAATACAGTTTATAATCGACGGCTGTTTGCGAATACGATGCAGAACGTTTAAAGAATGAGCTAAAAATCAACATGGATAGTTAACTGACTGACCAGGCGAAAACCTTCTTTGAGGAGGGCATACAAAACATATGCCACGGTATGATAAGTGCTTTAATCGAAATGAGGATTACGTAGAAATGTAGCTGAGAGATGGTACTATATTTTCTATTCAATAAATATTTCATATTCATTTTTGTTTTCCATTCCTACTGAATCGAAGGTTAAAAAAATACTCCTCGTATTTTCACGACTGTGCGGAAAATGCTAATACAAATACTTAAAATTAATTGATATTTGCCATTCCAATGCCAGTTTTAGAAATATTTTCAATGTCTATACAGAACTGGATGGGAAGACCCTATTATTTTAATCTGAAACCTATATATCGTTATAGATTTACACTTATATAGCTTAAAATAAGTTAATAGATCTGTCACTAGTCAGCAAATCGGCATGGTTTTATATTAGATTATCTCATATACTAGGTGGTTATTTTTTCGTATCAATATCAAGCAATCAGAAAACTGGATTTAGTTAACTTATCTTGTATAATTGCAATTATACAAAATTGATTATACTGGAGTAACTTCACTAGGCAATGCAATAAACAACTTTTGTAAATTATAATGTTGTTTCCATGAAGTCGACATTCAGTTAGGTTAATACAAAGAAATCGTGCTGGTAATAAAATATTTATTTGTTTCTATTCTTGAAATTTACTCAAAATATAATCAAATCGAATACAACGCGTACTTCAAACACGTTATACGTCTCATTACCTCCTGCATAATAACAAATCGTGTCAGTTTGACAGAATAGTCCTCCCGCTTCGCGGTCGGGTTATTTAAACTGTCAAACTGACACTCTTAGTATTGTGAAACAGGTTATCAACGTATAACCCAATAATATCGTAGTCCTTATATTATTACTATTGAATATAAAGTATGGGTAAATGGTTATACTAACCTTAACATGTTATACTTTTATTGAATATTGTTCATTGGCATTTGCATTAGAGTTTGGGTAGTTACTAGATCTATCGAAAAAAAATTACCGCGTTTCATTAACAAGAAATGTCGATAACGTCACTAATCTAACATGTATAACACAGATCATAAATGTTATTCCTTAAAATTAATTTTTGATAAAACGAATATCAGTAGAAGTACTATTCCACCGTTTTTAATCTCGCGAAGTACAAAATACAAGATCCATTTTTTTTCAACCTCCGCTGGGCCATAACAAAAAGACAAGCGTATATAAAACAATGATTTTATTGCAAAAAGTTTTGTACACTTATGGGTTACTTTTCGACATAATCACTTGAAGATTGAGACATTTGTCGTACCTGTTGACAAGCTTTCCAATACTCTCTGCATAAAATGCCAATGAATTAAAATGTGTCTTGACGTTGTCTTGCAGCTTCTCGTTATTTTGGAAGGGCGGCTTTCCTAGTCATTTCTTCAGTTCAGGGAAAACATGGACGTTACTCTGCCCTAAGTCGGGACTGTATGCCGGGTGATCGTAAAGATCCCATATTGCTTAAGGAGCCGGATGGACGCCCGTACAGTTCTGCTGTAACCCACTGGTTCCTTGAGCAATTTCAAGGGGATATTGTCGATCACCCGGCATACAGTCCCAATCTAGCACTGACTGACTTGCATGTTTTCCCTGAACTGAAGAAGTGGCTAGGAGGACAGCGCTTCCAAAATAACGAGCAAACAACGTCAAGACTCATTTTAATCCATTGGTGGCTACATTTTATGCAGAGGGTATTAGAAAGCTTGTCCACAGGTACGACAAATGTCTCAATCTCCACGGCGATTATGTCGAAAAGTAAACATAAGTGTACATACCTTTTAGCAATAAAATCATTGTTTTATATGCACTTGTCTTTTTGTTCTGGCTAATCGAGGGTTGAAAAAAAACAGCCCTCGTACATACAGTCAATTTTGTCATATTGTTCTCGTTTTGATCTACATCACGATAATACTCAATTATTTTGGATGGATGGGTAGAAGTTAATATTGCTCTCCTGTCAACAAAGGTTTGGAGACATCGGTATGTAATACTTGAATAAGTAATGCTACGCTATTTGGTTCTGCTAATCACTCGAACTTAGTATTGCAGAGTCTCCACTGTGTCACTATTTTTCGACTTATCATATTTTTTTCTCTAAGTGCCGTCGCAATTGCTGGAGTGGGTATAACTCCAACGATCTCTGGCAGTATGCATTTCACTTTGGCGTGGTTTAAAAATGGTATATAAAAATTGATTGCAGTAGGTTCGCATATCGTACCTTCTCTATGTTTACGGTATAAGGAAGTAAGTTTTATAGCACGACATTTAGTTAAAGGTGATTTATTTAGAACAAGAAACGACTACAGCTGCACTCCACTTACATATATAGTACTTCTAGAAAGTATGTAGAATTAAAAACATTTCGAGAAACAAAAAATTATATTTATTGAACGAATCTTAACATTTTAAATGAAAAACAATTTATCTGACTTGCCGGTGAATAAGCCATTTAAGTGCAAACATTTATTAGTTCGGTCGAGAATACCGGCAATTAAGTTGGATGCATATTTCTCAGTGATAACTTGCCATATTTCTAAAACTACTGCCACTAATTAATTGAGGTCTGGGTCTAGGTACACGTTATATCTGAATTCAGAAGCCTCCATATATTTTCAATTAGGCTAAGTCAAAGCAAACTGCTGGCCACGGAGTGGTTGCAATTTCATTTTAATCAATTGAACATCGGAGTTTAGGCCACGACATCTACGTTCTAAAAACAATGTAAAGCATAGAACTGACTAAGCAACTCGAGATATTGTAACATGTGAGCAAACGAAAATTAAATCAAGCTTGGCTTTGAACATGGAAACAAATGTCGATTATTAATTCGCTGTATATTAATGTTTTAGAATGAGATACACATACGTAACCTAAACCATCACATATCTCATCGACTGTCATGTCAACATTTTATTTGAAAATTAACTTAAAAACCAACACTTAAACAATATTACATCTACCACATCAATCATTTCAATTATAAAAACTTTTTGTTATTGATTAAACATGTGTAATTTAAAATTTGATAATTTAAACAACTTGACATCTACTGTTATGATAACTGTCATATTTAAATTAAAAACATCAGAAGTAATAGAACACACGACTTAATTTTTTCTCAGCAAACTCGATGTCGTTTGTTTACATGTTATTATTTACTATTTAATGAGTTATTGTATTCTTTGTATATACAATATTACAGTATTATACCAAGAAGTTGCTTATTTGATAATTAAAAGTCACTTTTTGAATCATCTATTATTTGAGGCTTCCGCGGTTACTCCAATTGTCAATATGAAAATCAAACCATTTTTATTTGGATTTATGTGCATTACACGTTTTGAACTCAAACGGGGGTTTGTGTGATGGTTAGGTTCGCTTGTGAACCCTTACGAGCCACCCAGGATTTGATTAAAGTTAGAGTACTTTGTAAACAAGGATACTTAGACACACTTGGACTTTTGGCCGTTTGTGCACCCGTATAGACTAACGTTTTGAACTTGCATAATTAGAGTCAAAGTCTCTCTGAGCAAAAGTAGCTATATTGAACCTCTTCCTGTGCTTCAGTTCAACTGCTGCATGAAAAGTTTTAAAGCGCACATTATTATCACCTCTAATATGTAAAGAAGTTGTGGACAATACATTTGCAAGTTATTATTATTAATATATTGTGCGCTTTCTTGCTTCTCTCACAATTAATGCTATGCCGGGTGACAATGAGACCAAAGCCATGCTTGTGTCTCCTTTATTTATGAATGGATTTGGATGAAATTTGATACGTGAATACTAGCCATAATTTCTAATTGACCGATAGATATAGTTGAAATCGTCAACTTCCGGTTTCACCGGAAATGACATTAACTTTCATTTTTTATTTGGATTACCCTATACATTTTAGGTTTTTTGGAATGTAATGCCTAAATTACATAACATGCTCATGCCTAAGTTTCATTTTGCTAAACAAACAAATCTTTTTTAAAATTTTATTCTTTCCCATAGAAGGCAATGATTGGAGAAAATGTGTTCTAAATGACTCTAGTAACTCATTATAATACCTACTTTATTAATTTGATCAATAACAAATTGCTCATGAGGAAATAAAATCTGCTAAACGACTTTTTTGCGAAAAAATCAGTTTCTTTAAATGACACCTACCAGGGGCCATCGCCCCGTTAGATAGAAAATTTAATTACCAATCTAACGATATGCATCATGCACTACTTTATCTTTATATAAAACGGAAAATGTTTAATTAATATATTTTTAAAATATTATTGGTAAATACTTAAGCAAATTTGGCAACACTGTCGTATGTAATTTGAGTAGTAGAAAAAAACGTAAAATATACAAAACAACCCATTTAAAAAATCAAAGTGAATGACATTTCCGGTAGAAACGAAAGTCGGCCATTTTGATTATATGTCTCTCAATCCGAAATTATATTTATTATCAGCTATAATATCCCAAGGACAGTGATAATAACGAAATAATTTTATTACAGTTTCCGAAAGCACGTTGCTTGGAAACAGCCCGACGCCAGGGGCGGAGGGCTGTTGCCTAAAAGCAACGTGCTTGAGGAAGTTGTAATAAAATTATAAGTATTTATCAATGGTCGAGGGATATTCGGTAAGACAATTTTTTGTGCTTGAAACTATTTATTTACATTTATTTAGTGAATGTGCAATTATGAAAAGAATATGACATCTTAAAATACTTCGTTGCGAACTGTCAAAAACTTGACGTAACATAGCAACACGAACTGACCGCTGTACACAAAGTGATAACAACCCATGGGTAGTTTGCAATGTAAGGGTAATGTAATTGGTTGATTTTGCCCACATGACTGGAAAAGAGTTAATTTCATTGGATCACTAATTTCACAAAAAATTGTCACATATAATCTCATAAGAGCATTAATTCTTTCCGGAATTTTTTTTGAGTGCGGTCCAACAACGTCGCATTAATTTGTCCGAGCGGGACGCGAGGGCAAATTAGGACGTTGTTGGAATGCACGAAAATAATTTCCGGATATAAATTAATGCTCGAATGCAGATTCGGTAAGAAAATCGTAACGCCACAAACCCTCACAGTTAGGTTGGTCTACCTACAAAAAATTTCCAAGAAATTTTTTTATTGTCTTGGTTACGGCTCGTGAACTAATTTTTCTATTGGTCATTAATGAGTGTCGTACGATTTTCATTGTAACAAGTTTCATCCTAATGCGTTGATAAGTAAAGGAGATAGAAAGATGGCGTTGATCTCATTGTCACCCGGTATATCATTACATTGATGCAAATTATTCCACTAAGACAAAGATTAATCAAGTTATTTGTTTCAAATTTATATACAAAATTTGCAATACTCAAACATAGTCGTATAAGTTAAAAGAAAATAACCGCAAATTGTAATAGATTATCTTCCTTGTTATCATACTAATCATGAGATAAAGGAGCTTAGAGATATTTCTTTCTCTCGCACTCTTCCATCCTGATTTCCTGTAAGGAACGTGGTGTTTATAAGATAATTAACTCTATATCTCCAACTATCGCTAGCTCCGGTTCTCTTTCTTTCAGATTTTTCCAGAATTATTATTTTTCCATGTCGTTTGACCCTTTTTGCATAATATAGCCGAAATACATATTTTAAATTTCTTAACTCAAATATACTGGATAAACCTTGGCTAATATTTAGATCCTAGAGCAGGGGTGGCGAACCTTTATTCCTCTACGTGCCATTTTTTCTAAAAAAAAGTTTAATGAGGCCATGACGTGCCATCAAACAATCTTGACTGAGTGATTAATGGGAAAAAATAAAACTAAATACTATCAACTTAAAACTCTTTATTTACAACCAAAAATATACATTTTATACAGCAATAGTAACGTTATGTTTATTTACATGAAAAAAAATGGTGCCACTTCTGCTGTTGTAAATTAGATGCTAAATAACTTATATTAGCTTCATACTTTGTTACTTTTAGCAGAATGCAAGCTGAACTGAAGTCATCTGACGAACGGCTTCTAAGCGAGTTTTTAATGTTATTCATTTCTGAAAATAATCATAGTTTATAATAGTTTTTAATTATGTCAATAAAATTTTGAAAATATGTGTTATATTATTAATGCATATTGGAATAATAAAAAATCAATAAGTCGTAACATGTTTAATATTTCAAAACTTTTAAAAATTACAAGACGTTTTGCAACTTATGGTTGCATCATCAGTTGTTATTAAAAATATATAGTTTAGAAATTGTGTTTACATTTATAACGATATTATATAATTATATTAGTTGAAATTTGACATTAAGTTGAATTAATTACGACCTTTTTCTAATTATGAAATTTTCATTTTTGTTTTTATGTTAAAACTGAAAATTTGTATATAGGTAACATGTTGATTAATTTAATTTATTTTCGAACATTTATTAAAATAAATTAAATTAATCAACATGTTACCCATATAAATTTTTTCAATTTTAACAAAAACAAAAATGAAACCTTCTGAATTAGAAAAAAGTCGTAATTAATTCAACACAATGTCAAATTTCAACTATATAACATCGTTATAAATGTAAACCCAATTTTTAAACCATATATTTTTAATAACAACTGATGATGCAACCGTAAGTTGCGAAACGTTTTGTAACTTTTAAAAGTTTTAAAATATTAGACACGTTACGACTTATTGATTTTTCATTATTCCATTAGTGAAAATCATGCATTAATAATATAACACATATTTTCAAAATTTTATTGACATAATTTATCTCCATAAACTATAATGTTAAATTTCTAAATGTCAATTTTCACAACTTAATTTCTGAAAATAATGACTCGCAGGCATAGGTAGATGAAAATATTGTTAAGATAGCAAAAGCCAGCTTCTTCAGACAGCTAAATGTGTCTGGAATTGAATTCCACGTTTCCATAAATCTGATATTGGCATTTTTACTCATATTACCTGATACAGATAGTCTTTCTATTTCATGAAATTCCAACTCTTTCCTTGTTTCGATAAATTTTTGAATCCATATTGAACTAGACTGGAAATCAGTCAGCTGCATTTCAATTTCCAACCAATCAAATTTGGCCAAGTTCAGTTTATCAAGTAAAGTCACATCAGGATACATAATAAACTTGAGTGTTTCCGATAATTGAACTGAGAAAATCTCGATGAAAATTCTTTGATTGAAGAATTAATTGCCAAATTAAACTCTTAAGTGACTTTTGCTTGGTCTGGTTTTTCGTGTAAATCCAAATCTCTGGTGATTTTTTTCAAGTTCGGGAAATACTGGTAGTTTTTGGTAACAATATCGTTACTGAAAACTTGCAGTTTAGACTCGAAAGCACGAATGAGATCTATCATAACAATAATTGTTTTATTTGCGCCTTGAAGCTTCATGTTCTATTCATTGTTAAATATAAATTGTTTCGATTAGATACCTAAATTCCTTAATTAATGCCGTGCCCAAATTATTTTGTCGCGTGCCATTGGTTCGCCACTAGGGTGACCACCTCTCAGGGTTTCACCTGGAGTCTCAGGTTTTCTACACCGCGTCTCCGGGCTCCGGGTTTTGTAATAATTTCTCCGGGTTGTACTAATTTTGTAATAATGTCTAAATATAACTTAACCGTCAATTATATCAATGAAAATAAAATACGCTTCATATAATTACCGCAAATTAGGCGCGCTGCGCGTGCGTATCATGTCTCTTGCTATTTACCTTTTTCTTAAATAATAGGATTATATTTCGAATTCAACTCTTTAATAGTTGAAAAGCAATACTGCTACTTTAGATTCTTTCTAGGTTCAATAGTATACAGCAACCAGGAGAAGTTTCATGTAGGTAATAAGTAGGTACATAATTTTTGAATATTCGTTTTGTTTCTACTCTAATTTCATTTGATACTAGAGGTAATTTACTTTTATATTTCTCGTTCTTTCATGATTCTTATCTCTTGAGTCAATAATGTTTAAATTTTTCTTTTCAAACCACGTTGTTTATTGTATTCGTATTCAAGTGTTTAAATTACCATTTCTCACTCGTAAAGTAATCCACAAAAATCATATTTTTTATGTAACGTTGAGTCTTTTTTGAATAAAATCGTTATTATCTCCAAAACCATTAACTTTAGAACAGCGGTTCTCAACCATCTTTATTGACGTATCCCTTAGCATGTTAGCTGTTTCTCAAGTACCCCTGAACACTATTGTATGCATAATATTAGCATATGCTTTATTATTGTATGTATGTATGTATTATGGATAACCTCATTGTACCTTGCGGTGTAGAGGTTGGTGCTTTATGCGCTTGCATCTGGCGGTACAATGCTCAACTTGCCCCGGATTCGGGATATAAAGTTGGAGCGCGCCTTTTGTGCTGGCGCAGCAACCATTGTGTGAGGTGTGTGTCATGGTGATATGTTGACATTGTTACTCTATCTCTTAGATTTAGCATTACAAAATTAAAAATCATTATTGATTGAGAGAGTATTTTACAAAAATAACAAAGAAATACAAAGAATGCCTATACTATTTATATGTATTTTTAGTAATTTAAATAACAAAAATACTCGTATTTAAACAAAAAAAACAATAGAAAAATACTTATAAAATACATAAATCTATACCTCAAACATAAAAATTCGGGATATTAAAAGTATGTATATATTTTTTGATAAATCAGATTAGAAAATATATGAAAATAGTACTAAATTTAATGAGACACTTGTCTAGGAGATATTTTCTACTAATAAAAGACTTACTTATTTAAAAAAATTTATATGGCTTTATGGTCTTGAAATTGGCAACCCATAATGTACTTGTTTTATAAAAAACTATTGGTTTTAAGAAAAACTGAAAACGGCCTAAAACATTTTCTAAGTAAAAAAAGTTTCCCAATACATTTTTTTACCAAATTTTTGTCCGTTAAGAATTTTGAATAAAAACATTTATAGGGGTTGCTAATTTTAATCTCTTAAAGCCATGCGTAAAAGTTAAAAACCATTTCATAAATAAGCCTTCTACTGGTAGAAAAGATTTGCCAATTTTTATTTGAATATCCTTTCCCCATTTACAGTGAAATTATATAAAGCTTATTTTAACCTCCCCCCCCCCCCCCCCATTAGTATCACCGTAAAGGTTGAGAATTGCAACTCTTGCTTATACGAGTATGAAATTTTTTGGCCAATTTGTGAAATACGTACGATATGGGCAAGTTATGGGCAAGTATTTTGTTACACCCTGCATTATATTTGTTCACCATTAATAGTTAGTAATAAAAACATTGTTTTTATTTGCTTGCGTTTTGTTATCAATAAAAATTCTTATTTCTCATCGAAGAAAACCTTTTTTTACTCACAAAGGATCTCAGGGTTTGTATAAATTTAAAGGTGGTCACCCTATTCGCCACCCCTGTCCTAGAGATACGTTGCGTTGGTTTGCAAAGTAGTCTAAGAAATGGTGATCATCTTTCTCCAAACGAATATTTTCATAGCGTCGTTCGAACTACCTCAGTGTTCAGGATTCACAGCTATACATCAATATATGGAACACTACGCTGTGTATAATCATTTCAAAATGTCAAGTCTAACTTTAAGGCGCTTAAACATCTGTTGTCCATTCCATCGCTTTGATAACTTTGAAACTGCAACCTTTGCCATTTCGCACTTTTGTCTTATCTCACTTTCAACTGCGTTTAAATTTTATATCAAAGAGGTCAGATAGTTCAATCACTGACTCACCATCTCAAAACAGTCTAGCTGCCTATGTCACCCTTCTTATTGTTTCACCTACCTATGATTGTTTTTAGTGCATTTCGTTCTGTTCAATCCTTAACCCTGCGAGAAGGCGTAGTAATATTTTTGCAGTATTTACCTTACTTCAGAACTTTATTCTTCGGCTATTAGTATAAGATTCTGTAGTTCTTTCGCAAATGTGGCAATACCATCTGTGAATATCAGGTTATAATATCTTTTGCCATTTGATTGGTGCTCTCCTACCCTAGTGTTCTCATGATTTTCTTATAATGCATTCTCCATATGTGTTAAAGAGTTGCAGGGATAATATGCACTTTTGTCTTACACTACGTTGGGAAAAAAATACAGTAGAAAATACGTTGTGCACTTTGACGGTACCAGGTGTATGTTCGTACAGCTAAGTGACAAGGAAGATTAAAAATTTGGGGCAGTATTATCAGCAACTTGTGCCATTTTAGTCTATCAAAAGCCTTGCGATAGTCAATATAGCATATATAATACGGTGTGTCCATTTTCTAATTGTAAATCGGTGGGACAAGTTGTGTAATAGTCTAAAATAAAGATGAATTTTTATTTCTTTTATTTTAATATTCAGGTCCACCGCCGAACTTTTAAATTTGTTTAAGAAATAATGAAATTAATACTGTATTGGGAGAGGTTTTATTATGATTCGTTATTTGCGCACAACAAATTATTTTAAAATTGTAATAAATTGCACTATCTGCCGGCCCCTCATAACTCGTCTAAATTTTTTTACGCTAGTATTAAAGCAGCTCTTCGCTTATTTTTTCAACAGCTGTAACATAAAATAACCCAGAGCTCAACACGAGGAGGCAGTTGCCAATAAGTTCCACCTCTGGCTACACATCAACTCCTCTATCTGGCCATTTAATAATTTTTTGTCTCTACCACATACTTGGATTTGATATAAAACTTTGGCATTGGATTTCTGTTGTACGTATACAGGCGTCCCTATTGTTATCACCACAGACTGCCAATGGTGCCTATTTGACTAACTTAACATCTCTCTCAAAATAGTTTCCATGCCCACCCCCCTCTGAAAAATTTCCGGTTTTAATAAAATCGTCAATATCCTCATCGCAGAAGAGTTCTCTGCCAGTGGCGGCCCTGTAACCGTTAACTCTTGTTAGTTTATCAGATCTCTGTAGTATGCCGTGTCACAACTAAATATAGGAACCTCAACCCTTCTAACAGTATTCTTTGATCTTTATTATTTCCCTGAATCCCAGTTCTCTTACCTGCCGACATGAATCGAAAATCATCGAAAGGAATATATTTTGACGATAGCCATAAAAGCCATTTCTGTGGATTATTGGGCCAATTATAACTTATAACTCGTTCTTTAAATATTTTGAATAGTGAATCAATTTCCAGTGTTGCATAAAGGTGCAGATTTGACAAAAAAACAAGCCTTTGCATACATTTCCTCAATTCCAAAGTAAGCCCATAATAGTGAGCCATCTCACATTAGACATCTTTCCTGACGATTTATTTGGCAAGTCTTCATCTGAGCCGGGGCTCATCACTTGTGTATAAATGTTTTTTTGTATTTTTTTAATGTATAATTTATGACAAAATTTAGTACACAATGATTGTCTATCATTGAATTTGTTTGTGCTACAGATGAAGAACCTGTTACATAATATAGCGAATAATGCGTTTCAAGAAGCTCAGCATTTTATTGATGTGAGGAGCTACACAGGCTGCAAACGTGTATAGAATTTCCTGTGTTTGAAGATCTGCTATCACAATCAGTGAGTTATATATCTAACGAGTTCATGAGGTTATTTTGGAAAATAGGGGGGATATTTCAGGTTATTATTTACGCAAAGTCTCAATTTAGGAAAATTTGTGCACAAAGAGTTCAATAGAGATTCTCTAATGGGCAACGGTGGAAATGGGTTCAGATTTCCAAAGAACTTTTTCAACGTCTTCCAATTGAAGAAATGGATTTTGGAATATTCTCGGTCCAATTTTGAGAGATTCTTTAGTTTACATGTAACTTCTTTTAAAAGCTAGAGAAGCTATAAGAAACCAACGACGCGAACTATTGAGTGATTGTGTCACTTTTCTCTATAACAATGTCCTTTCACATGTTGTCCGCGGAACTTAAATACGCTGCACAAATTAAGATGAAAAATGTTAGCCCACCTATTTTATAGTCATATTGTTCTAGGACTTTTTCTTTTCCGACCCCTAAAAAAATCAAGTTAGACGAGGAGGCGATGGAAATCGTGCAAATTTAGCTTCCCATGCTATCAAAAAAGTTTTTCTCGCGCGATATTTGCCAGTTGTCCATTTCTTGGGATAAGTGTGCATCAAAGCGACATAATTTTGAAAAATATTTTTATTAATTACCCCTCGTTCTTCAAATCTTCACGTTTCAGGATCCCTAGATGACGACAAACAGGTTTTCTCAATTCCGTCCGTCTATCTGTCTGTCTGTCTGTCTGTCTATCTGTCTGTTTGTCTGTTGGCGGTATAACTCAAAAACTAGAGAGAAGATGATATTTTGCATACACATTACATATAACATGTGAGAAAATAAAAATGAAATCAAGCTTGGCTTTGAAATACTTGTTTTATGAATATGTTGGTGGGACTGTAAGTCTATGTCAAATTTGAGGTTATCAGGTTAGGTTTTCCGTCAGTCTGTGTCAAAACTGACGCAAAACCTAACCTGTTAACCTCGAATTTGACATAGACTTACAGTCTTATGAACATGTTATTCATAAAACAAATATTCCAAAGCTAAGTTTGATCTCATTTTCGTTTGCTCACACGTCATATACCTGGAATGAAACCGGTACAATTTCAGACAAATACATACAGGGTGAGCACCTTAAAAAATAAAATTTTGTTTATTTTTGCGTTAATTTTGAAATAGAAGAAAGAACAGATACAGGATAACGTCACAAAAGAGTCGAAACGTTTCTACAATAAGACCGATCTGCTCAAGAGAGGCGCGCGGATCGCTAGTTCCAATATCTCGATGCGCAGACGAAAAATCTATGTGGTTACGATCTGCTTCGCAGATGCGGCGAAGTTTAAATCCTCCCAGCGGGCTACATGTTTTTATTTGAAAATGTATTTAATGTATTAGAAACGTGAAGATATTTTTACTCCTACCTTAATTTGTTTTTTAAAATTGTTTAGTGTCACAATGTCGACGAGGGAAGTTCTGGGTAAAGCCTTACAGAATTTGTGTTGTTGTGGTTGTCATTTTTGTTGTGTAAAAAGTCAAAAGTATAGGATTTTAAAAAGAATTTTTTTGGTTCTAGAGGACATATGGACGAACTTCTGACAAAACCTCCCTTTTGAAAATGTTGGCTTGCATAATTTTAGAAAACATTAGACCTAAAAAACTAGCTTATGTTTTCTGTGTACATAATTTAAGCAAATCTTTTGGAGGATGAGTTCCATATTAAATTCCAAGGTATACACAATATTTCTTCTGGTTGTTCCACTTTTAATGTCGTATTCTGCGTAATATTTAAAACACATTAATGTTGAATAGCAATTACACATAATTTTGTGCATTTTATTTGTAAGGCGTATCAGACGTTTTAAGCAATTTACTCGACGATGTTTTTGATTATATTGTTGGCTCTCTATTTAGTTCTCTGTACAGCAGTTGATTCTTCAATATTATTAGTTGTTTTTTTAGCTGTGATCTTGCAGCGATTAAAATGTTTCAACTCTAGCAAAAACGTACAACATACTACACGTAGTCCTAATGTTCTAAACACCTTCCTAAAATCTGTAGTTTTTATTATTACAACCTTGCTAGAATCGCTGATAAAAACTCTTGCATTTGTTGGCATACCTAATTATTAAAATAATTCAGGGAGAAGCACTTGCTTAATTTTATACGTTTTCAGAATATGTGCCCATATTGATGTGAATTATTGTAATAACTATATTCATGCATCTGAAACTATTGTTAATTAATTATAAGACGTTTTATTTTAATTCCTAGCAACTTTCGTATTCACTTGATATGGGTAATTTTCGTTCTACAGTTAACTTGCTACGTAATAATTACATGTTATAACTGTGATGAGGCAATAATTACCATAATTCGAGTTATCTTCACTATAACATATTTTTAATGAACACCATACAAAAATTAAATTTATAAAAATAATTACCACCTTTTTATTAACTAAAATGTAATTTTTTATTAAATAGTAATATGTACCTTTACTATAATTCTCCATACATTTCAGATTCGTTGACATTACGGAATCAATTGGCTTCAAGGAACGAAGAAGTCATTGATCGGAATCAGACACGGAGAAAAATAATGAATTTCTAAGGAGAGAAAACCAATAAAAGTGGAGCCTGAGCAAAAAGGTGACAAGTACAAAGAAGTGGAATGAAATTTTAAGGAACCGCAAATTACTTTCTTGGAAAACACCTTCACCGACAGAATACATAAGGTAGGTTAGGAAGTTCTGTTGTACAACAGCACTACTACTTTACTTCATTTTGATGACAAAGACATAAAATAAAGTTTTTATAATCAGGAAGATTGTAATACTAATGTGCAAAGCATTTTCTGTAATCACTTTTAATACAAAGCGATACGTATTAGTAGATATTAAGTATGATCAAAAATTCGTTTAATCTAGTATGGCTGTGGAATAGTTCCTAATTTATGAATGCAACTACGTTTATATTTAAATGTCAAACTTGATATTTTTGATTTTTACGTTACTTATAGTTGCATCCATAAAATAGGAACTATTTCATAGCCATACTAGATTAAATTATTTTTGATCATACTATATTTATCAAACTGCATTTCACTTCCGAATCATTTGAACTAATTAATGAAGTACCCTAGTATGACATGAAAGAGTTTGCGTGCTTGTTCGATTCAACGAAATCAAAAATAATGTGATTATTAAAGGATGTAGAAACTTAATCAAAGGGTTACACGCAAAAATGACACGTAACCTATGAACTGGAATGTAACTTTTGTGAATCTAAATCTGGTACGTAGACGAGATATTTCATTGGACATATACAAAATCGCGATTCATTGTTTTCATGAACATGAAAAGGGCTGCGATATATGCGATGACATTTTGGAATTTTATGTCGCTACATTGTGCACGACCTATAAATTTAGTTTCCAGATAGAGAATTTTATATGACATTTCAGTTTATTAGTTTAGGCTATTGCAAAAAAGCGATCGAGATTCGTGATCATATAAAATTTCTACAATACTTCATACATACAATAAATTTAAGTAACGAATCAAAAATACCGTCATTTTGCAGTACAATGTCGAATAATTAAAGAACTTTGTATACTACGATAAAATATTAGAAACTCACATCTATGTACAATATTTAACAAAAAATGAGAAGAATAATCGGGGAGCTTTCAGATTTAGAAACAGGTTTTAATCAAGAAGATTACACTTAAATTTATCGAATTGCAGTAGCCGATTTTGCTTAGCAGCAGAAAATCTAATAAGGAATTTCCTCCAACACTGTGAAGTACTTTCAGAAAATGTTTCAATAGATACAAAAATTGTTAATTTGCATCTAATATCTCCTTAGCTGTTCTAATCTTTTTTTAACATTCATTCTTTTTCTAGTTAAGAATGTTTGTACAACTAAAATTAATATACAAAAGAGATTATTACATCGTTAACTTGTGTATTGAATTAAAAGTGTTTCAAAAGTGATAAAAAGAAATCCACTTTCTTCTCCATCCCAGTGGAATAATTAAGTATATGCCTTTGTTAAGGCGTGTTGTTTTGTATTTATTTCATACGTCTCGTCAGTAGAAGTAGGCCGAGGGTTTGTCAGGGAAAGCTACAGCTGAACAATTCTTAGCATTAATAAATCGGCTTAGAAGCATTATTATTATTGCACTGAGCTGATTAGGAGATTTTCCCTTCGTTACGGTTTTACCTCCAGCGTAAAGTTCAAGGCGAATGTAATAAAACAGCTATATATTTAGGAGCTGAATAGATTCTCAATAACAGGTAGCGATTTTGAAACTACGTAAATTGTAAAATATCTTTAAAAAATATTGTATGCAACTCACATTTAATGGCTATTAAGACACTTACTTAATTCTCATACTCGTGTCTTAATAGCTATCATTAAATGCTCATTGCACCTTACTATTAAGTGTTTAATATTTTTAGCTCTTGTAATTTAATTTAACCTATACTTTCGTCTACTGCTTTTAAAACGTCATGCTTTATTCTTTCTTATTCCTGCAAAAGCGCTGTATAGACTTACTTCCTTGCGCCCTTTATCATATTTTTAACTAATATTGTAATTTTGTAAGAAATCAGATTTTTAAATTTAGTTCTTTTACATACGCTTATGCATATAACTCATACAACTTTAACGTCGAAAGACTTCTATAGGCCTTATCTACATATACATTCAGTGCTGGAAAATGTACCGCAATTTTTTCTAACATAAAGCTTTAGATCTGCGTATCTCATTTCCGATTTATAGATTGAACTTCTTTTTGTTGAGTTTAAAGTTTCTATCCGCCCCGAAACATAATTTCCGGTATTGGCAAACGAAGAATCTCGAGTCACATGTAATTCATGCTTCTATTTTTCTAATACCATCCTTCATTCTGATTTTCACTTCCTGGCAGATCTACAGTTCATTCAAACTGATGTTTTTGATTAATAGGAGAATATAAAAGGTTAAATAAAGTGAATCACAACAAAATAAGCTATTCTAGCGAGGAGGTATTAAAGTTGTATCAGATTATGTATAGCATTTAATTTGTCAGCTGTCATTATCTGTGTTTTCCTATACTCGTATCACTTAGACGACACTTTCGCCCAACAAAACATTGAATGTGTTTCCCACTCTTCATACAGCCCGGACCTTGCTCCGTGTGACTTTTTTTGTTCTCTCTTTTGAAATCGGAGCTGCGGGGACAACTTTTCAGCTCATCTGTTGCTGTTCTTAAGAAGGCTAGGGCTGCTTTAAAGACAGTGGAAAAAGATGGGTTCTAGCACGTCTTCCAGTGGAAGACTTGGAAAAATGCATTCAAATAGGAGGGAAGTACTTTCAAAGAGACCATATAAACCTAGACAGTACCAAATGAATTTCATGAATAAAAAAATATTCTCACTCTTATTTGACTTGCCCTCGTATATAAAAAAAATAAAGAAAATTACATAATTAATGAGGTGAGCGGATGGTCTTGCGAGCAAATGCTCGCTTCTCAGGCGGCCGGCCCGGGTTCGAATCCCGGCGGACTTTAGAAGGATTTTAAAAACTGTACGCTCCCCGGCTACCACGCTAACACCTGTGGTTTTCGTTAACCCCTAAACAAGGAAACTCTCCCTCACTTTCAACGGGCAAGGCTAAACACCTACCCGACCTAAGGGTAAAGAGGGCTCACAGAACCACTTTGTGGTTAAAACAGGCCACTGGCCTATAATAAGAGGAAGAAAAACATAATTAATGAAATAATTTTAGACAGTGGCACAGACAAGGAATATACGTATTTCATGAGAAATTTAATGGAGGCAGAAAATATCGCCATTTACACAACGCAAAAACCTACTTCTGTATTTATACTGTTCCACTGGTCCTTGACAATTTTTCAAGCGCTTCAGTTATTTACTCTTGGTCATGCATTTGCGTCTGCTATTCTCTGCCGAAGCAGTAAAATTTTATTTTTGCTGAAACTCTTCGGTTTTCCATTGTTATACGATTGGCGTAGGCAGTTGTATAAAATGTCGGTGGAACTAGTTCGCAGATTTGGCAGGGTGGTGATTCAAGTCTCAAGTGCTTCGCGCTGAATTTATGTTCGGCAAAAGCGAAATTATTAACTGGAGTCTCGCAGACTTGTGCGGAAGATTTGTCGGTTTCCGCAGCAACTCGTACTACAAAGAAATGACTGATGTCGGAAACGCCGTTGTATCTGATTTAATAACGCCATTCAGTGGCCGAACGTATGGTGCCTATTTCCGTGCGGTGAAATTTGATTGGCTTTCATTTAGGTGGCTTCTATTTTTTCACTTACAACTGATTAGAGCAAATTATGGTTTCACTTAATTGGAAGTTCGGAATGGCAAGTTCAACGTTAGGTAATTATAATGTTTCAGCAATGTAAGGGTAATCAAGGTAATTTGTATTGAACCTTTTAGAAACTTGTGGTATAAGATGACAACTAGATCTTTGAATTATAGATTAATGTATATCAGAAGATCATATTCTAAAAGTGAACAAATCTCAGCTGGAGGTGCAACATCATGAGACATCGTGTTGCTGCCGCTTGTTAGGTTAGTTGCGGTTTTGATTATGTGTGTTGTAGATATCTGTAATGGACATGATAGCAAGCTATATGAAGTAAATAAACTAATTTTTTATAAGCTACGCCATATTCCTGTGTATAGAATGCAGCGACCAAACTTTACCTTTGATTCTTGTTTCAGTTACGCATTTTATACTTGCGGTGATAATCTTGGCTTCCACATCCAGCGTGCCGTATGTTACATTTTCAATTTTTGTACTTTTTTCTTATGGTCTGCTTGCAGAACATTTTCACTGCAGTGTTTCTACGGTTCTAAGCTAGCTCTTCAGATATAAACTAACCAGTATTTAGAGGAGTATGTCGACGTTATTCGTCTCCACGTTCTTCTTTTAACTTCTACTTTTCTTAATAACTCTTTGTTACTTAACCTTTCGCTTTTTTTTGTAGCACCATATCTCTAGAGCCCTTTTTAAAGGTTTCTGGAAGTTTCTGGAAGTTATAAAATTCGGTCACCTCTCCTAATGTTTCACTGTTAATTTTTAAAGCTAACAGTCTTTGGTCGGTTCCCTTACGTGCAATTACTTTGGTCTTGGTTTATTTATTTTTATATTGTATTTTCTACGGAATCTCTCATGCCCATAAGAAAAATGGGCGAAATCCTCTTTAGATTTCGGAAGCAATGATGCCATTGGTACATCTTAAAATCTCGCTTTACGACTGGTTTAAATGAGTGTGCTACTTTTTGCTTTAGAGCTACACTTCTATACGGAAAAACTATTTAATAGAGTATCTTGAAAACCGTAAGACAACAGTGTTGGCTATTTTACTTGTAAGTGGACTATTATTCACTTCCAAGGGTTCAAACTAGGCATATTTACGTACTTATGGCTAAGTTACTATACGAAATTTTATTTGTTGCAAGCAACAGTCAACCTTTCTTTAGCAGCCATATTAGCATCGAGCTGGCTCCATTCAAATTACACCAGTTTTTGTTTATTTAAATTGAACCATAAATATAGCAATTTCCGGTGAAAACGAATGTAATACCTTTAATCAAGGTGACAGATGATATTTTTACTATTAACTTAATTTGATTTTTAAAATTACTTAGTGTCACAATGTCGACGAGGGAAGTTCTGGGTAAAATCTTTTACAGATTTTTTCTAGTGTAACTAATATATCCTTCCTGTTTAATTTGTCGAAGACCTTCTCTAAATATATAAAGCAGAGGTGTATCTCCCCGTTCTCTATAATTGTTTTTTCGCTTATTTAGCGTGTAATGACGTAAATACGTGATTTCGAAGTGCCGAAGAAAAAACAAAGTCAGCAATCATAATAATTGCACAAACAACTACGACTACCATTAATCTTGCCAGTAGGTTTGTATGGCACCTAAGCATGGACTATAAAAGTCAACAACTGAAAAATGATCAATCGATACCTTTGCAAAGTGGTGCCGACAGAAACTGTCAACTGTCAACAATAATCAACACTGATATTTTATGTAATCAGAAGAAGAAAAAGGGGTAAGGCGTGTATAAGGCAAATATGTGAAGGTATGTCGTCGAAAATGATCCCCTACACGTAACATGATCAAATAAAGAAGCTGCCGGAAGCTCACCTGCAAAAAGGATTCGAATAGCAATTATAAAAATATAATACGAGCTCTCCATCAGACTGAAATGGAATAGTACTAATTTGAAAATAAATACATGTGACCAAACAAAGTAGTAGGTAGTAAGAAATTTATACCAAAAGTGCAAAACGTGAACAATATTCCAGAACAACTCAAGTATACAGAAGAAAAAAAAACACTTCCATCTTTGATGGTGACTTTCATCAAGGAGGAAATCTATATAACATAAATACCTGTTGTATATGAACGTGGAGATAGAAGCTCTAAGAAAACCAAAGCTTATGGTCACACTCAGAGCAATTGTAAACGACAAATAAGACCTGTTAAATGTGGTAAAGAGAACTGTACTAAAAACTGTGAAAATCCAAATGATAGAGAACCAAAATGGCGGCTATAAAGGGTTTACAACAGCAATGTAACTACTAGATACGTTACAGATTGATACATTTTTCGAGAGACATGCAGCATAACTACCACTTTCACGAATACTATTTTCATACAAATCTGTACTATATCTTTTTGAGACGATGGAAGATGGATAGCTGTAATTACCTTTATTATTTAAAAATTTAAAAAACAGCTGTTAGAGGTAACAAACAATACGTTAGAAGTGTCAGCTAAAAGTTTGCATTTATGATAGTTACTTTGTTAATTTATTTTTCAAACAAATGAAGTTATTCAAAAAAGAAACAAGTATTAGTCAAAGACAAAGAAATTTTGTAAAAGTTTAATAAGGTGTTACGTTTCGCTGTATTACACAGCTTTATCAGACATAATACATAAGTTGATTTAATAATAAATTAGTATTTGTGATTAACATGTAGTGAGCAAGAAATTTTAAAAAAATTTACAAATAAGTGAAAGAAATCTTCCTAAAAAAAGATAGAATCTTGTTTGTAGAACATTAAGCTTTATTAATTTTTTTATAAAAAAGTATGTAAGACTTGAGAGTAATTATATGAAAAAAATCAATAATCATTTTTATTAATCGTGAGACGGTAAAAACAATACTTTTTAAATAAAAAGCTTTACTCATTACTATAATATCTTCACTTTTTTTAGTTATTTTTGCTAGTTTTAAATAGTGATATCCATTTTGATGTAATGGCCAATTGCTTTTCAACGATCATAAAATTAACCTACATCCACCAAGATCTACATTTAATTTTCAACGTTTTGATTAAATTACAAACACCATTGGTAATTATTTAGTATTTTTTACTTATCTTATAATATCATCGTCTATTTTTAGTTACCTTTGGCAACCTTCCTTGGTGATGTCCCAACTGGGGTGCATAACAATTTCTTTAACATTATATAATTTCACCTTACGATGAATTGTTCTTACACTTTGTAAGTTGATTGTTTGGCAAACACGATAAATGTTGTAACGTTCTCTTTTTCCACAGCTTTTTCACTCGACAACTTGTCCTGCGTTTTATTTAAAAAATATTGTTTTTATCGTCTCACGATTAATAAAAACTAGCAGTCCAGTGAGACTTCTGGTGTAACATAAGTTAGGGTTTTCGTGAAAAATACTGCCAAAAAAAGTTAAAAATGATGATTGTTTTTATTAAGTTGATCATTAAACGCGTTTATACATTAGATTTCGTTGTTAAGAATGGTAGAAATTAACGAAAGAGTTGATATGCTACAGATTTATTATGAACTAGCAACCAGTGAGACAAATGTCTCATTTAAAAAAACAAAAAAGACCGTTTTGCAAATAGAAAGCGTATTCACCACACGTACGTATATGACGTCATTGTTGGTAGCAAACTACCAGTCGCATTCGCCTTGATAAAATTTGCCTAGAATCTAACCTAAAAAGTTAGGATTAGGATAATTAAGATAATAATTAGTGTTAGAGACTGAAATTCGGTTCCTGACCTGACATGACCATTCCAAACATGTAAGTTTCATAACTTTTTTCTCTATCTCTTACGGTTTGGCTGCTGAAACAGCGTCCCGGACAGACAAGTCTATTATATATATGGATAATTATATTTTTTTTCATATAATTACTCGCAAGTCTTACATACTTTTTACTTCCCTCGTCGGAAAGACGAAGGAAGTATTGTAATCACGAAAAAATCACCTTCCGAGATTTTTTCAGATCTTCACGTTTCAAGGTTTTCTCAATTGCGTCAGTCTGTCAGTCCGTTTGTCTGTCTGTCTGCCTGTCTGTCTGTCTGTTGGCAGTGTGGCTCGAAAACTATTTATCGGAGGAAGACGATATTTTGCACACATATTATATATCTACCTCGCATGAAATCGGTACAATTTCATACAAATATATATACAGTGAGCACCTTAAAAAATAAAATTTTGTATACTTTGGTGATCATTTTTAAATAAAAGAAACTAATAACTTTCACATAGGCCAGTCTTTACATTTGCCGACAATAAGACTCAACCGATAAAGCATAATGTCACAAAAGAATAAAAATGTTTCAACCATTACGCAGTGCTCATCAAGAGACGCGCGCGCCGGACTTTTCCCGAAGAGACGCGGCAGCACAGATGGAATTTCGCCATATTTATATCCTCTGCGGAGATTCGGTTAGGATTCTGCAGAGCTGAAGATACGGCGGGTTCAAACCCCAGCGGGATACAGCTTTTTTTAATTTGAAAATCTATTTAATATATTAGAAACGTGAAGATATCTGTACTCCTAACTTAATTTGATTTTTAAAATTATTTAGTGTCACAATTTTGACGAGGGAAGTTCTGGTTAAAGCGGTTTACAGATTTTTATAAAAAAATTAATAAACCTTGATGTTTTTTCGCAAAGAAGATTCTATCTTTTTTGATGAAGATTTCTTTCACGTATTTATAATTTTTTTTCTTGCTCACTACGTGTTAATCACAAATACTAATTTATTATTAAATCAACTTCTGTATTTTGTCTAATGAAGCTGTGTAATTTGTCTTTGACTAATACTTGTTTCTTTTTTGAATAACTTCATGTTGTTAGAAAAATAAATTAACAAAGTAACTATCATAACTACAAACTTTTAGCTGACACTTCTCCTAACGTATTGTTAATTACTTTTATCTCAAATTGTATGCAGAGTTATTAAATAATGCGATTCCAATTCAAATTGAAAATGTGCTCACCTTTTGTATCATATGGCTTGTGGTAGGAAGCCTGGTGTCAGACTTTTCAGGTTGCGCGAGCGCCTCTGACGTAACCTAACGACTGTCACCGATATGACAACCGGAACCGACGGCTTAACGTGCTCTCCGAGTCACGCCTGGCTGCGATTTTACCACCACTATAGGTCGGACACCCATCCAAGTGCCGACCGCCGCGAATGATGCTTAACTCTCGAGACTGTTTGACCAGTTCTTGGAGCACGAGGTTATTAAATCCTTGAAATTTACAAAATGTTTGGATATAAAACTTGATTTCAAGTTATAGACCAACTGTATTTGTATACATAATAAAAGGAAACTCTAAATTATTATACGTATAGCAAATTTTAAGCCTACAAGCAAATTTACTCTGTTTTTGGTGAGCAGACTGTTTTATTTGAAACCGTTTGTTTGCCTTGATTTTAACGTACCATTACACAAACCGAAATTATTAAGCCCTCTCTCGTTTTATTTCTGAGCATTTCCCATAATGTAAATTGTGGAAGTTACGATTTGATGACATGGTATCCGGGAAGCTCAGATTGCTTTTGTTCGTGGTTGAATAAATGTAGAACTATACAAGTCTAAGACGTATACGTTAATAAGACGCAACCACAGCCGACTTAGAGAATGATATCGTGCCAGCCCAAGTGGATTCAAGTACATCTGTTAACATGATACCTACGCCAACTTTTATGCCGACTTCAGAATCCAAAACCCCGAGAAAATCAACATTCGAATACTCAATTTCCTTAATGTCTTTCGAATTTGTCGAGCTATCAGATGCAGGGTTTACCTTCAAAAAAGCTTTCAGCTTCATATGCTCGATTTATAAACGTCATGAGCCTGAACGAGTTACTGTGAGCGTTTCGCATCCTGATGCTGGATGAAGCAGGAGCTGCTGAAACAATGCCAAGCTTTTTTAAAAATTGAGATTGAATATAAATTATGCAACGCCGCGCCGGCAGGCACGAGGTGGTTAGTATTAAAAATGAACCGTCATAGCATAACAGGAAGGCGTACAAAATTAAGCAAAATAACGAAGATTTTAGAGCCTCGAAATATAATCAGACGTGCGCTAAAATTTATTGCGGAAAAGCGTATTCACCAAATATATGGAAATTTTTAGAATGGACTTTCACGCCCAAATCTTCTAGAACATAAAATAATTTCCCACTTCGTTTCGCATCCCGTATCTCTTGTGAACGGTTAGATGACGGCTTTATTATCATCGCTATGACTATTATGTTCCTCCCTTGAATAGCTTGCAATTTTGGCGTCTCCTTGAAGTGCTTTTGATTACATATTTGCCTTTTCAACAGGTTATTGATTACATAGCAGCGTAGCCAATAAGGTCTAAGGAATTTATATTATACAAACCGCATCTTCTTACAGTAAGGTTACAATCGTTGCTTGTAACAATAATTCAAGGTTTATTCGTTGCTTTTAGTGTAACACATAATATTTAGCTAATACTAAGTGATATTTTCCACAATCTCTTTTTTTAGTTTATTTTTTCCTCATATTATCTAAATTGAGAATCCAAATTAAGGAACAGATTCCACAACCATCCCACCCTAAGCGCAGTTGGAATGATTTTATAATAATCACGAAGTTGAACAATTTGGTTTTCAATCAACATGTAAATTGAAAACATTGTTTCCACAACAGTTTACCCAAAAATTTAAGTCGCATATTAGAGATAAACGTTCAGAATTAAACCAAAGAAAGCACACTTATTCAGAATCAAGAAATTATAGCAGGTGTACTATAAGGATGTGCAATGGGTTGGTTCTCAAACTATTAGAAACTGTTATGCACTATCGACTGCTGTGCCAGATCAACAACTGGACAAAAATATGGCGGATCAAACTAACTGAAATCAAATAAATTCATACAAATTTAACTATTTCATTCATTCATTCATTCATTAGCCATTTTCAGTTCCAAATGTAGGCCTCCCCTAGTTCCCTCCACCTTGTTCTGTCTTGGGCAATTCGTTTCCATGCTAGGCCGGCGTGTCGCCTCAGGTCGTCTACCCATCGCATCTGTGGTCTTCCTCGTGTTCTCTTTCCTAACCATGGCCGCCAGTCTAAGACACGTCTGTTCCACCTATCATCTGTTTGACGAGCGTTGTGTCCTGCAAAATGCCATTTGAGTCGAGCTGTTATTTCTCTTACATCTGTAAGTTTTGTCGTTTGCCGTATCCACGAACTTCGTTTTTTGTCTTTAAGTGTTATGTTTAACATTTGGCGTTCCATGGCTCGTTGGGTCCTTATTAATTTATCTATATTTCTCCTTGTGAGGGTCCAGGTCTGTGCTCCATAAGTTAAAACGTGTAGTATGCAGCTATTGAATACTTTTGATCTAAGGTGTTGCGGTATCTTACTATTTCTCAATATATATTTGAGTCTACCGAAGGCGGCCCAGCCTAATTTTGTTCTTCTTTTAATTTCTATTTCTTGATTGTGTAATGTAGCATGCTGTGAGAATGCTTAATTATTTTCAATTAATATCAAGATATCAAAAGGGTATCATGTGATAACAAGTGTAAGAGAATAACGGGTGGCAGTAAATATTAGCAACCAAGAGGTTGTTGACAAGAGTAAAAAAGTTTCTATAATTTAAAAGAATCTCCGTCAAAATAGTCACATTAAAGGTCTAATAATACCTTTAATTGTGAGGATATAATTGCAATTTGATACGTGTTAGTAAGAATAGCCTTCTGCATGATCAAATACTGACCAAGGGGTCAATTTTATTCTTCACATAGTGAGTTGGAGATTTATAGAATCCATTTCAAGTGGTCATTGGTGTACAAGCCATCAGTTTAGTGAGTGTTTGTGTGTTGGGCATGCTGCAATACCGTTTTAAGAAAATATTAAACGGTCAAGTCTGCCTACAACGAGCTTTTATGGGTCATCATCATCTTCAAGTAGGTGTTTGACGACTTCGATCAGTGTGAAACTGATATTAGAACCTCATCCCAAGTACGAGTTTGGCTGTTGAAGGTTAGTGTATTCTAGTAACAGTTTGGATACGGCAAATTTAGAATTTAAAACGTGTATTTAGATTTAGAGAATCTTAGAATATTAAGTTTTCTAAATTAATATGGTGATTTGAGTACTCGACGGTTTCGATCTTTATAATTAGAAATTTATCATTTTGGTCTAGTTATTTTAAAAAGTATTTAACCGCATTTATTGGAACTTTCATTTAATTAAATAATTTTGACAACTTTAATATGACTATTAATTTGTAATGTCAATTCAAACGTTTAATACACTATAACAGTTAATTAGATTCAAACTCAAGTACTAAGAGTGTGATTTAAAATAATCAAACTAATATTTATTTAGTCATTCAAAGTACAATTCATTAATACAGTATATATATTTGACATTAACTCATTCAGCTGGGAAGTACAGAGAGTCTCAATTGCTAAATAAGCTGGCTAGCCGAGGTATATTTAAACATGACATAATTTCAAAGTCAATTATGAAAGTATGATATATGTCAATATATGATTCAGTTGAAAGCAACAAGGTAAGTGAGAATTATATACATTATTATTGATATTACTTCTGTGAATTAAGCAAACAGGGTAGATATCACTAATTTTTATTATACATTAAAATCTCCTACAAAAGGGGTGGTGTAATAAAATTGACGCGCAACGTGAGGCTCGAAAGGAAGTTGTAATAAATTTAGCTCCACAAAGTGAGATACAAAAGATAAACAAATAAGATTGTAAAATAATTGGTATCGATCAACGTGAGGGTTCGAGGCATTTAGAAGAGAGGATACGTATATGAATTTGCGGTCGGGTTTTAGAAAACCAACAAGGAAGTTAAAGAAAATGGATGGACTTCAATTAGAACAGGGTGATAACGTAGTAAATACGGAAGGACGTCAAATGCAAGAAGCTAGTACATTAGTCAGTGCATCAAATGACAGCAATATGATGCGAATGATGCAAGAAATTTTAAATAAAGTATCTACAGTAGAAAACACAAACCAGGAACTTTTAAATAAAGTATCTGCAGTAGAAAACACAAACCAGGAAATTAGATCTGTAGTTGAAGACAGCAATTAAGAGATTGTAAATAAGGTGATTGAGGTGGAAACTGCAATGTCAGAAAAAATCGATACAATTGAAGCAAAATTAAAGACGTTCCAAACAGAAAATGGAAATCTTATAAATAAGTTAAGGGTACAATTAGAACGACAATTGGTACAGAAGGTAACACCTATCGAAAAGGAGGTAGATACCATTAGGTCACAAGTAGAACTGAACAAGGATAATATTAAAAATTTTGAAAACAAATTTGACAGTTATCAAGGAATCCCGGAAAAAGTTCCGCCGGAAAAAGTTCCACCGGAAAATGTTCCGCCGGAAAAAGTGCCGTCGGGAAATAAATCCGCAGGAAAAAGTTTCGCAGGAAAAAGTTACGCGTGAACACCCACGGCCGTGGAAAAGTTAAATAAGAAATAATAGCATAATGTCGATTTCATACATAATGTTTTATTTATAAAAAAGGCAACTTACACTACAGATTATACCATGAGATAAAAAAATGATTCTGAGCAGGCCTTGATGTGTGTTATACGTTTGGCAGTATTGAAGTGTATTGTCAGTCTCTGTCAAATTCAAGATTAAAAGGTTAGGGTTTGTTTGTTGTTTGACACAGACTGACGTAAAACTTAACCTGCAATATAATCACAGTTACAAAAAGTGGTAAAGATTCGGTGCACGGTCCGGTCTAGTGCGCATACGCAAAAATAACAGTGAACATAAAAATGTAACGTTGAACAAACTCTCTCTCGTATTTTTTCTCTAAAAAAAAATTATCAAGACCTAACAACTAACATAAACCATTAACCTGGACCACCGCCGAGAGCGCAACGCATTGCGTTGAACAAACTCTCTCTCGTATTTTTTCTCTAAAAAAAAAATTATCAAGACCTAACAACTAACATAAACCATTAACCTGAACCACAGCCGAGAGCGCAACGCATTGCGTTGAACAAATTCTCTCTCGTATTTTTTCTCTAAAAAAAATTATCAAGACCTAACAACTAACATAAACCATTAACCTGGACCACCGCCGAGAGCGCAACGCATTGCGTTGAACAAACTCTCTCTCGTATTTTTTCTCTAAAAAAAATTATCAAGACCTAACAACTAACCTAAACCATTAACCTGGACCACCGCCGAGAGCGCAACGCATTGCGTTGAACAAACTCTCTCTCGTATTTTTTCTCTAAAAAAAAATTATCAAGACCTAACAACTAACATAAACCATTAACCTGGACCACCGCCGAGAGCGCAACGCATTGCGTTGAACAAACTCTCTCTCGTATTTTTTCTCTAAAAAAAAAATTATCAAGACCTAACAACTAACATAAACCATTAACCTGAACCACCGCCGAGAGCGCAACGCATTGCGTTGAACAAATTCTCTCTCGTATTTTTTCTCTAAAAAAAATTATCAAGACCTAACAACTAACATAAACCATTAACCTGAACCACCGCCGAGAGCGCAACGCATTGCGTTGAACAAACTCTCTCTCGTATTTTTTCTCTAAAAAAAATTATCAAGACCTAACAACTAACATAAACCATTAACCTGGACCACCGCCGAGAGCGCAACGCATTGCGTTGAACAAACTCTCTCTCGTATTTTTTCTCTAAATAAAATTATCAAGACCTAACAACTAACATAAACCATTAACCTGGACCACCGCCGAGAGCGCAACGCATTGCGTTGAACAAACTCTCTCGTATTTTTTCTCTAAAAAAAAATTATCAAGACCTAACAACTAACATAAACCATTAACCTGGACCACCGCCGAGAGCGCAACGCATTGCTTTAAACATAGATAGCGGCAAGCGGCACCCACAACATTTTGACATACACGCTGATCGAATTATAAACTTACTTCGCTCGCAGCGGATGCGAAATAGACCGGACCGTGCACCGAATTTCACCCCAAAAGGTTACTAATGTCAAAATAAGACATTGGCATTTTATAACTTGTCAAAAGTTTGAGTGGACGTATCACGTGATGAAATCCGCCATTAGTATTCCCGCGGCCATGAGTTTTCCAAATTATAGTTTGTTTATACGGAAAAGAACCATATTTTGACGTTTTTCACAAATTAGTTATTTACGATAATCAGAACAGTAATAACAACAAACAATCCAGAACATTTAACAGAGAAATAAATATTTTCTGGTAAGTTTTATATTGCTTAAATATTCGTAAGTAACTGTTCAATAGTTTATTGCGGTGTACATTTGCAATTTCAGGTTGAACGTGTATGGCAGGTAGTTAATGTCGGGAAAACTCCAGTATAGCCCACTAGTACATTTTGACATTTCCGGAATATTAAATTAGAGGAACTGTTATGCCAGTGGCGAAACTGGATTTTAAGCTATAAATAAGAGAAATACTCATTGGGAAATTCAAATTCAATATTATTGTCGACGATTGGACTAACTGCTTGTTTTATGGTGATGCACAGGCATTTTTGTACTAAGTATACACAAATCTTAAACTGCAGCTAACCTAAATTAGCACCTTGACGGCAGCCAAAATTGGGTCTGGCATGAAACTCTCGTGTTTTGCCTCCATTGTCTGAACATTTGTAGAACCTCCGACAAACTGAGATTCACATTATCAAGCGCATGCGCCTAAGCACCAGTGGGCTAGATTGGAGTTTAGTCCATGTATCTATTTAATATAATTTAGATGTTAATAAAGCACATTAAATTACCGAGAAGATTTCTATACAAATGATGTTATATCATTTGCGTTTTGGATTAGAACTTTCCAATTTCCATTAATTGTAATAAATTGATGAAAACACCTTATGACTCATATTTCTTCAACATTTAAACCTCTTTGTGGTATTTTATTGTATTTGAGAGATTAGTCATTTTGAATAACTTTCTTTCACTTCAGCAAATAGATTGTAACATTTTATTTTGACTTTAGTAATTTTTTGTTATCAAATGTCGCTTACACCGTTAAAAAATTCTATTTTTTTATTACATCATCATGGTTTTCCGCAAAATATTATTTTGACATTGGATAAAAAAGTACCAGTCAATAATTGTATGGCCACACTGTGATTATATAGTCACTGTAGTAATTTAAAATACTATAAATGTAATTATAATATACATAAAGAGCCCAGCAAATTTTTCCATTTTTATCATATGCATTTGTACCCTATGGTATGGTACTTATTAATCATGTAACATGGACAAAACACCAAAGCATCGCTTTACTGCGGAACTTTTTCTTGCCGAACTTTTTCCTGCGGATTTATTTCCCCACGGCACTTTTTCCGGCGGAACATTTTCCGCGGAACTTTTTCCTGCGGACCTTTTTCCGGCATCGGTTATCAAGGTAACGTCAAAAATCAAATTCAGTCATTGAATACCGAGGTGAAAGATATAACAAACTGTTTACAAAATAGCTCAAATAGTGGGAATATCAGTTTTAATGGTGGTATAGTTATGCAAGCGAGTCATGAGAGACCAAAGTTTAACGGGAATAGGCAGGTATTACACCCTATTAAGTTTCTAAAGAAATTGGAAAATTATTTTGATACTATGAAGATTGTAAGTAGTAAAAAGTTACAAGTAACAATAGAATGTTTAGAACATGAGGTAAACCTTTGGGCTGAAAGTCACTGTACTGAATGGGACAACTATGAATCTTTTAAAGTTGATTTTATTAACAAGTTTTGGTCGAGAAATATCCAGGAAAAAGCTAGGGCTGAAATTTATATGGCAAGAATGTATAACGGTAGATTTGGAAGTTTTACGAAACACGTGTGGTATTGGATTGCGAGAGTGCAGTATTTAGAACCAAAGATACCTGACGAGATTCTGGTAGAAGCTCTTAGCAAACACTTTCCAATAGACGTACAAACAGCATTAGTAGCTTCGCAAGTGCAAAACGTAGAAGGAATGCTAAAGGTTTTGGAGGGTTTGGAAAATAGACAAACCAATTCAAAATTTGACGTAAGAGAAAAAACGTCAAATTTTCAAACTTCATATCCGTCAAAATTTGGTAATCGCAATGCAAACCAGTTTGAAACAAGAAATAGGATGAACCCAAACAATTACGACCAAAATCAAAATAAAATGTTAAGATTTGACAATAATGTTAGAGGAAGGGAAAATAATAGGAATAGCTATACGATTCAAGCAAGGGGTGATTCACCAGTGTCATTTAAAGCCAGGGATAGATCACCAAATACATCGCAAAATCAGGAAAACTAAAGGACCCGGTACAATTAGCTCCAATTGTTAAAATTCGGGTTTCAAAGGAGCAACAAGAGCATATAAATTTTGTGAAAAATTATTTTCAACAATATAACAAAATTCAAAAAGTTCATAATGTAGTTGATTCGGCATGTGATGTTTCGGAAAAAGAAAAAGAATTAGTAAATCAGGATTTACCTTATTTAAATGTAGAGATTGAAGGTATTAAGCAAGACTTGTTAATAGATACGGGTAGTTCGGTGAGTGTAATGTCGGAAGAAATGTTCGTAAGAATATTAGAACAAAATAATAAAATACCTATCTTACCATCAGTGGGTTTAACAATTCAAGGTGTCACTGGGGGAATTAGAAAAGTCAAAAAGCAGGCATTAATGTTGGTAAATATGGGAAGTTCAAAACATAAAATAGTATTTTTAATTATTAATCAATTAAATACTACATCCATTTTAGGCATGGATTGGATGTACAAGGTTAAAACTAATTTGAATTTTAACAGTAAGATTATGAAATTTGTAGATGCAGGACGAGGTTATGAAGTTTATTTTAAAAATAATTCTAAACAAGATAAAATTGTATCGAATGAATTGAAGTTAATATCAACAGTTAATTTAAATATACAAGATGAAACAAGGTTTGAGATAAAGGAGATACTATTTGAAAACAACAATGAGTTAAGCGAATCATTACAATTACAAAAAGATTTGAATTTAGTTTTGAATGATCTAAAAGAAACAAATAATGAAACGCAATACATGAATGTTGAAGGAGTGGAGTTTGAAACAGAACCAACTTTAACAATACATCAATTAAATAAACAATTTAATAAGGAGAAATTATATCCGATACAAGATATATTAGAAGAATATAATGTAATCTTTTCTGATAAGCCAGGCTTATGTAATCGTTTTATTTGTAAATTAAACATTAAGGATGAAACGGTATTTGTACAAAAATCTTATCCAATTCCTTTTGCAAAAAGAACAGCAGTTGAAAAAGAGATAAAAAGAATGTTAGATTTTGGTATCATTGAACATTCAGATTCACCTTATTCTAATCCCATAGTCGTAGTTACAAAAAAGAATGGGTCGGTACGAATTTGTTTGGATGCTAGAAGGTTGAATACAATATTAGTAGAAGATCGAGAATCACCACCATCAATAGATGAATTACTACAGAAATTTAATGGTGTTAAATTTTTATCATCTTTGGATTTAACTTGTGGTTATTGGCAAATCAGATTGCATGAAACGTCTCGAAAATATACAGCATTCTTAGTAAATGGTCGGAGTTATCAATTTAAAGTTTTACCTTTTGGATTGAATGTATCAATTGCTGTATTCAGTAAATGTTTAGATCATGTTTTGGGTCCAGAAGTATTATCGTTTGCAACGGTGTACGTCGATGATATCCTTTTAGCCTCGAAAACATTAGGTGAACATAGAAGTCAATTAGCTTTGGTTTTGGAGAAACTTAGATTAGCAGGTATGACAGTTAATGCTGATAAAACAGATCTATTGATGGATCACATAAAATTTTTAGGATATGTAATTAGTCCTCAAGGTATTAACGTGGATCCTGATAAAATAAAGACCATTCAAGATTTTAAGCCACCTAAAAGCAAAAAAGAATTACAATCATTTTTGGGAATATGTAATTTTTATAGAAAGTTTGTCTGCAACTATGCTTCGTCTGTAGTTAAACTTACTCATCTATTAAAGAAGAATAATAAATGGAAATGGGGAATGGAGGAGCAAGAAGCTTTTCAACAAATAAAAGAAAGATTTATTAAGATAGTAACTCTTTCACATCCAGATTTCAACAAAACATTTTATATTGCAACTGATGCATCGGGTTGTGCATTAGGAGCACATTTGTTTCAAATAAACGAAGATGGTTCAACAGAAAATGTAATTTTTGCTAGTAGAGCATTACTAGAAGCTGAAAAGAATTATATGACCACTGAGTTAGAACTATTAGCCATAGTGTTTGATTGCAAAAAATTTAGAACTTATATTTTGGGATATGAAACTATAATTTTAACGGATCATAAAGCTTTAGAATTTTTAAGTAGCTGTAAAGCTTTGAGTGCACGTTTGATGCGATGGAGTATGTATTTGCAAGAATATAAACTCAAAATACAATATTGCAAGAGTAAGGATAATTTAGTAGCTGATTTCTTATCTAGATATGTGTACGGTGATGAAAAGAAATTGAATCCATTACTAGTAGCTTTGACTAGAGAAGTAATTCCAAGAACACAATTACCTAACTTACTTAACAATATAGAAAATGATCAGAACACGGATCAAAATATATTTTGGATAAAGAATGAAATGGTAACGAATGAACAGGGAAAGAGTGATGAATTGAAATTAAATTATAAGATTCATGAAAATATATTGTTTAGAAGAAGCAAGAGAAGTGAAGAATGGTGGTTACTATGTATTCCAGAAAAGTTAGAAAGAGAATTGATAAATGAGTATCATCAAATGTATGGACATTTTGGTATCAAGAAATGTACTGCACTATTAAAAGAAACTTGTTATATTACAAATATAGAACGTAAGGTTCAGAAAATATTAAAATACTGTGATTTATGTCAAAGAACTAAAGTAAGCAACAAAAGTCAGAAAACTCTCATGAGGAACATTGAAGCATTACAACCATTACAAATAGTATCTGTAGATTTGTTTGGTCCTTTACCTAGAGGAAAGTATGGAGTTACTTGTATATTTGTAATGAGAGATATATTTACAAAATTTGTTAAACTATATACAATCAAGAAACCAAATACTAAATCATTATTAAATAGAATTTTAAATGATTTTATAATTAATATAGGTAAGCCAGTTATAATTTTATCAGATCATGGATCACAATTTACAAGCAGATTATGGAAAGAAAAACTTAATGAACAGGGGATACAGTACAGGTATTCTGCTATTTATCACCCACAATCAAATCCAGTAGAAAGGATCATGAGAGAATTAGGCAGAATGTTTAGGTGTTATTGTAATATGAAGCATACAAGTTGGCCAAGTTATGTACAACATATAGAAGATTGGTTAAATTGTGTGGAAAGTGATACTACAGGATCAACACCTTATGAATTAATGAAAGGTCATAAACCGACTAGAATCATAGAAAATTTAATCAGATTTCCTGAAAGAATTGACACAACTACAGATCTAAAAATACAGTTAGCACAAGAAGTTTTTTTATCAAAGGCTCAAAGAAGAAAACGAAGACATGATAAGAATGTGGAACGTCCTATAAAATTCATGAGAGGCGATTTAGTATTAGTTCGAAATCACTTACAATCGTCAGTAATAGAAAAAACGATTAAGAAGTTCTTTTTACTATATGAAGGTCCATATGAAGTGGTCAAGGAAGTAGGGGAAAATGCCTATGTTCTAAATTATCCTGGGGAAAATAGGTATAAGTATACCCAAAATGCTTATAATTTAAAGAAGTATTATCATGAGAATAATATCAATAATGTAGTAAATCAGGTTATAGTATATCACAATAATGTAGATAAAAATGTTAATTGGAAAGAAGTTATGTCATGGGGTTACCTTAATAATGATGTAAATACAGAGTAACTTGGTTAACAAGGTTAATTTTAGAATTTTAATATTTTTGAAATGAGTTAAGGTTAATTGTAAATAATTTAAAATAGACAAATATCAATTTTTACATAAAAGCTCGTTAGAGATCTTTTAAATGAAAAAATTGGGGGGAATAAACTGTAATGTAGCATGCTGTGAGAATGCTTAATTATTTTCAATTAATATCAAGATATCAAAAGGGTATCATGTGATAACAAGTGTAAGAGAATAACGGGTGGCAGTAAATATTAGCAACCAAGAGGTTGTTGACAAGAGTAAAAAAGTTTCTATAATTTAAAAGAATCTCCGTCAAAATAGTCACATTAAAGGTCTAATAATACCTTTAATTGTGAGGATATAATTGCAATTTGATACGTGTTAGTAAGAATAGCCTTCTGCATGATCAAATACTGACCAAGGGGTCAATATTATTCTTCACATAGTGAGTTGGAGATTTATAGGATCCATTTCAAGTGGTCATTGGTGTACAAGCCATCAGTTTAGTGAGTGTTTGTGTGTTGGGCATGCTGCAATACCGTTTTAAGAAAATATTAAACGGTCAAGTCTGCCTACAACGAGCTTTTATGGGTCATCATCATCTTCAAGTAGGTGTTTGACGACTTCGATCAGTGTGAAACTGATATTAGAACCTCATCCCAAGTACGAGTTTGGCTGTTGAAGGTTAGTGTATTCTAGTAACAGTTTGGATACGGCAAATTTAGAATTTAAAACGTGTATTTAGATTTAGAGAATCTTAGAATATTAAGTTTTCTAAATTAATATGGTGATTTGAGTACTCGACGGTTTCGATCTTTATAATTAGAAATTTATCATTTTGGTCTAGTTATTTTAAAAAGTATTTAACCGCATTTATTGGAACTTTCATTTAATTAAATAATTTTGACAACTTTAATATGACTATTAATTTGTAATGTCAATTCAAACGTTTAATACACTATAACAGTTAATTAGATTCAAACTCAAGTACTAAGAGTGTGATTTAAAATAATCAAACTAATATTTATTTAGTCATTCAAAGTACAATTCATTAATACAGTATATATATTTGACATTAACTCATTCAGCTGGGAAGTACAGAGAGTCTCAATTGCTAAATAAGCTGGCTAGCCGAGGTATATTTAAACATGACATAATTTCAAAGTCAATTATGAAAGTATGATATATGTCAATATATGATTCAGTTGAAAGCAACAAGGTAAGTGAGAATTATATACATTATTATTGATATTACTTCTGTGAATTAAGCAAACAGGGTAGATATCACTAATTTTTATTATACATTAAAATCTCCTACAAAAGGGGTGGTGTAATAATTGTCTTTTCTGAGAGTGATCTTTTGTCCGAGATATACATATTTTTCTACTTGTTCTAAAGTATTATTTTCTAGTTCTATATCTACGTGTTCTTCAATGTTTGTCATTATTTTGGTTTTAGTTTTGTTAATCCGTAATCCTACTCTCTTGGAGGCTTCAGTAGGCGAATAATATGATGTCGTCCGCGTACTTTAAGTGAGTTAAGTGTTTACCATTTATGTTTATACCCTTTTCTTCCCAATTTAGTCCTTTTAAAATGTCCTCGAGAGCCATTATAAATAATTTGGGAGATATTGGGTCTCCCTGTCGAACCCTTCTTTGGATTGGAATTGGTTCGGTTTCCTCTGATAGGTTGATCGTTATTGTTGTTTTTTCGTATATATCTCGAATGAGTGTCATGTATCTATGATCTATCCTGGAGTTCCATAGGCTTTGTTGTATTGCCCACGTTTCGATACTATCGAAAGCCTTTTCAAAGTCTATTAGTGCCACGTATAGGGGAAGATGGTATTCGTTTACTTTTTCTATTATTAGTTTAAGTGTTAATAAGTGGTCAACTGTACTGAACCCCTTTCTGAATCCAGCCTGATCGTCGGATAGGTACGTTTCTATTTTATTATTTAGTCTTTTCATTAGTATTCTGGACAAAAGTTTATACACTTGTGACAAGAGTGTTATAGGCCTATAATTCGCTAGGTCTGTTTTATCGCCCTTCTTGTATAGTAGTATAGTTATAGCTTCTTTCCACTCCTGTACCATCTTTCCAGTCTCCAAACATTTGTTAAATAGTATCGTCAACGCCCTTATAATTTCGCTTCCCCCTTCGCTCAGTAGTTCTTTTGTTAGATTGTCTTTGCCGGGAGCTTTTTGATTTTTCATTTCTTTCAGCGAGTTTATTATTTCTTCTTCTTGTATGTCTGGTAAATCCTCAGAATTTACGTTCATTACTATATTTTTCAGCTTTTCTTTCGTTTGAATGGGGGCTTTTTCTTGGGACTTGTATAATTCCTTGTAATATTCTTGTATTCTTGTTTTTATTTTTCCATTTTCTCTTACTTCTTCTCCTTTTTTGTCTTTTATGGCTATTACTTTATTTCTATGACTTGTTGGATTTTTTCATTTTTTTTTTTGTACTTTATTTTGTTTTATGGTTTTTCTTATGGTTTTATTTAGTTCAACAAATTCAACAGTTCTTTGTTTGTTCGATTGTGTTAATTCTCTTCTTTTTCTCAGCATTTCTTTCACTGCTGTGGAAAATATTTCAGTTGATTTCGTTTGTTTTGATGTTATTTCTTGAGCAGAGTTTAGAATGGTTGTTTTTATAGTCTGGTTAATTTCGTCGGTGTTCATATCTGTATAGTCTTTGTTTTGTAACTGTGTTTTAATTTCTTTTTGATATTCTTCAGAATTCTCCTTCAGTGTTTGAGTGTTTATGTTGAAGTTACTGTTTTTTAGTCTTTTTATTCTATTTAATTTTATATTGATCTGTATCCTGGCTCTGACCAATCTGTGGTCGCTACCAATTGTACACTGATTTATCACGCTGACATCTTTTATTATTTCTTTGTCCTTTGTTAATATGTAATCATATTCATTTTTTGTGTTACCGTTTGGACTAATCCACGTCCATTTGTTTTGGGGTTTCTTTCTGAAGAATGAATTCATTGCAAAAAAGTTTTCTTGTTCTAAAAAGTTATATAGGGTTTCACCTCTCTCATTTCTTGTGTCGTAACCAAAATTTCCCATTTTGTGTTCTGATTCGTCTTGTTTTTTGCTCAGTTTTGCGTTGAAATCGCCTGCGATTATTTTATATGACGTTGGGTCGTCCGTAATTCCTTTGGATATTTCTTCATAGAAGTTTTCCACTTCCTCGTCTCCATACGATTGTGTAGGGGCATAAACCTGGATGACCTTTAGAGATGCTTTGTTATTCAATTGCATTACGAGATATGCCACTCTATTTGATATCGCCTTATATATTTTTATTCTACTGTTGAAATTTTTGGATACAATAAAACCCACGCCTCTTGTTCCGTTTTGTTCACAATTTGAGTGATATAGGGTGTTTCCTGAATGCAATGTAATGGCCTTCTCTTCTTTTCTTCTGACTTCAGCCAATCCGATTATGCTCCATTTTATTTTCTTCAATTCCTCTTCTAATTCGTGAATTTTATCGTCCGATTTTAGAGTTTGTACATTATATGTTCCTATATAAAGTGTTGTGTGTCGTGCCTTAATTTTATTCTTTTGGGGATGAATATTTTTTATCGAATTTTTGCCCCCCCTCCCCCCCCAGAATCTGTGGAGCAGACTACCGGAGTAGTGTAGGACTCGGAATTTTTATTTCCACCCACCTGGGGTACATAATCCTTTCTCTTAAAATTCGACATAATGGGAAAACAGGGGGTTTTGGCCATTAAAACGCCACGCTGGCCAGACGTGTTGGCGAGTTGGTAGGGATTATTGGATAGGATTATTGGGAGTTTGACGGGACAAAGGTGTTGGACCTGATTTCTCATAAGAGGAAGATGAGAAAACCAGTAGCTTACGTTGGGGCAAAATTCGGCAAATTCTGTAGCAGCCGATCTTTCACCGGGTTTGCAGAAGAGTGCTGCCCGCTACCCAACAAATTTAACTATTTAACTCAGAAAAATTGTCTAAGTATTAGGTTATACGCTAAACTGCGACGCAACGCACAAATTAAAGAGCAAAAGGAAGAATTTAGCATTAGATATAACTAAAGAAGTTGGCTAATTTTTTCCCAGTTGGCCACTCTATTAGTTCATAATAAGCTGCTGTTAGATAAACAGATGTTAAAGCTAGTGTTGATGTATAGTATTCAGCTATGAGATAAGGCAATATAATACGTGTAAAATCCAAAGACTTCAAAAAAAGAAACTCATGTACATCGTTGATGCTCCCTGGTATGTTAGATACACTGATTAGTTAAAAATCATGAAAACATATTGCATCAACATGGGCGTGTCGAAGCAATCGAGTTCCTGAACAATACCAGAATAGTTCAAAGCCTTAAGAATAGACTGTAATTCAGAAAGCACCGATAAGTGTTGATAGTTGAAGTAGGTGTTCCTATAGCCACCTGATAATGTAATTTGCTGAACGAGTCGTATTCGTTGCACATGGTATTTCATCTCCGATCGTAATAAACCCAAACATCAATAACTTTGTTGCTCGTTTATAAACGACAATGTCGCAAACCGTATGGGAAATTTTTTGTTGGTCTATGACGAAAGAGTTATTCCCGTACTAATATTTCTAGTTGTTACAGGAAAAGAAATAACATCTTAGACTGAACTGAAACGAAAGTTAAAATACTGCACTCACAATTTATAAAAATCCTCACTTAAAAGCCAAACAATATTCTGAATTTTTATAGTTTTGAAAGATAATGTGCTAAGCTATTTGATTCCTTGATAACTATCATATACCTATAAAGTCATGTCGTGTCTTTGAAGCGTACAAAACCATTAACAGAAATTAATGCCTCAGAAATGTCTGGTGTACGTAACATTTTGGAATCTGTTGAGATTGCTTTGCTATTTATAGTTGATCTGAAAAATTACATTTTGTTAAACCATTTGCTGCAGAACTTTAAAAATCCAAACCATGAAGCTTTTGATTTAGAAGCATTTCAAGCCTTCTTTAGTGCTGTTATTTGGGAAACTATTCATAGGTCCTTAGATATATCAGGTAAGTGGTAGTCGTTTGTATATTTTATTAAATCTGACTAGTACTGAGCTATAGCTTTAAAAAGTTACGATCCCTATTACTACTTGTAATAACAAGATTTTGTATATATTTTTCGTAGAACTAGCGCTGCATTTAACACTGTCCCTGTATTTCTTTGAAATCATAATACGATTATTTAACTTATAATTAGATATTCTGAATATCATACGTTTCACCCTTTAATGTTGCGGTTTAGTTTCTCAAAAAATACGAAGTGTAATTCAATTATCATTATTGAAGTTTTTTTTTCATTTCCTTGGCCAATTTATTGTGATGTAAAATATAATTTTAACGATTTTGTAATACGGTGCAGTTCGGTAGTTGCACATGGTGTGCTGCAACTTCGAAAGTGGCGTTTGAAACTAATTTTACATTAAATTTGTCGAAACTTGGAAATTGATATATCCAATACACGACACAGTCATGAGATTGATTGATAGAATGTTGCGTTAGTTACACGGTGTAGGTAGTGGAAAGCTTGTTGATTTTCGACGTTGTGCTCGCTGATTGCTGTGTACTTATTCCCATATTGATTTCTTCCGCTACTAAGGTATTACCTAAATTGCTTGAAATTTAGTTTTTGATATATCGTACATTATGTTTTGTTGCTTTAGGAAGTTGGCTAATTATAGATTTTCGCGTTATATCTATTTACCACAAATTTTAATTATACTATTATTTCTATTTATGGAACTGTAATTTAATTTAGTTGAGAACATTTCGCTGCTTTGTAAAAAATTTAAATTTTTCAATGTACTACCGGTAAGCGTTGAAACGTATGCACAAGTACGTACGTGAAGTGTCATTCCCCGTTAACAATCCCACTAATAATAAATAAGCTTCCCAGATGTTAATAGATTTCCTATTAAGTATTTTATCTTTCTTCGTTTTAGTATAATATTTTACATTAATTTCTTTTCTTCTCTATTATCGTGTGTTCCATTATGAATATTGTATATATTCGACTTATCTTGTAACATTAACGTTACTTAATCTATCGCGTCTGGTGCACTAAACCTATGAATTTAGTTAATTGTAGATGTAGTTTAACAAATTTCCTTATACCTTACATTTTCGTATCAAGTGAGCAGCAAGACAGTGTTGCTTTCTAAACTTTGCCGTTGTTTCTTTTTGTGGTCTACGTTGGAATGATATTTTTCTGTTAATATAAGCAATGTAGAAACAGCACCCCGTTTTGATTCTTTCTATATCTTTCAAGATAAAAAAAGCATTTACTGTGTTATGTTGAATATTCATTTATCTTTGTTCGGTACACTTGAAAGACAAGTAGTTATAATAATGGTTTTTCGTGATTCGAATAATCCATCAGGCTGTGTATTATTCCCAGAATTCTAATACCTTTTATTATTATTTAAATTTATTCAAATTGTTGCAAGCTTAGATTTTACATAACTTACTTATTATTATTTTTACGATTCTTATTAATTGCTATAAGAATTACAAATTAAGAGTCAATTTCCGCTAGAGAAAAAATAGATTGTTCTGTCCTCAGTTAATGATAGACAGTTGTAGTGGCCGAAAAGGCTAATTACCATCTGTAAAAAATCTGAAAGTTGGACACTATTAGCTGCAGTGGAAAATGGGCGGGACTTTACTTTTTAAAATTTAGATGTTTAGGTATATAAGACAGTTAAGTAGAGGCATAAACGGTCATTAGGATATACGTTAAAAGATCGCAGCGAAAAGATCGAGCGACAAAAGATCGCTATCAAAATGTAGCACGATAAATGATCGCAGTCGCCAAATGATCGCATACGAAAATAACTATAAATTTACTCATATATTGAAATTTAAAAAAATCGAGTATATTCACTACATTACAATTACAGAAAAAAATGTCTATTGAAATTAATGATCGCCCGACAAATACTGAAGTAAACTTCCTTTCACACTTTGTCTACGCGTAGGATTGGCAGTAAAAATACTGGCGTGTTTAAAAGGGTATTTTTCTCGTTTTTGTTTGATTTTTGTTTTTTTTAATTATTTCTAGAATTCAAAGTTTAAAAATGTTAGTGAGTATCTCAATCACTTTTGTTGTCATAAATATTGTTATGATATTGGTACAGGGGTCTTCAAATCAGATTAATAGGAGTAAAAGATTATAGCAATTAAACATTATAAAGATCAATTTAGATGTGAATTGGGTATTCAAATTATTAAGATGCATTGACAAAGAGAGAAACTAGAATTTATAATTTAATAAAATGAAGCTTATTGAGAAACAAAAGGATTCTAACTTAATTTAATATCTAAAATGAATTTGGAAATTGTTGACAAATATTTTTTCTAAATAGACTATTGAACATAGTAGGTAGTAATCAAATAATAAAGCTTTTATAGTGTGTTAGATTGAAAAATAAGCTAGGTCGCTAAGGAAATGTTTTTATTGATATATAAAATTTTAAAACGAAAACATGTAACCGATTTTTGTAATTATAAAATAATAAATAAACCCTTTTAAAAAGTTTAAACATGTCTGGTCTATGAAGGGGTTGCAGTTTAAGATAAAATTCGCGTGGTGAAAAAGAAATAAAATAAAATGTTAAAAGTAAGAAGGTATGCAGACTAAATGGAGGAAGATAAAGAATATTGTGTGAATACCAAACTAAAGCAGTTCTAATCTACAAACGCAAAGAAAAATAAAGAAATCTGAATTAAGTTTATTGTGGAATTACATTGGGCATTTAGCATCGATTGAATTGGATTAGAACGAACGATTTACATGGGAAGAGAATCGCAAGAAAGTCGTTGGCAGAGTGAGCATGTTTATGGGGCTTGTCAAGCGAGGTCTGATAGCTTGTCCTTGGTCGGGTTTCTTGGTGCTGAGCTGTAACGTACTTCAAAGGAGTAATTTTGATTGCATATTAAATAATAACAACTACAACTGGGGTCTGTTTGGATTTGTGCTGTGAGGGGGCTGTGTAGGCCGTTTCCTGGGGCAAACTAGTTTCCTGGGTTAATTCGGATCTTGATTCTGGACATTTTGGTAGTTTGGTTGTCAGTAGAGGCCTTCACCGTGGTTTTGAGTGGAGCGGTTGTGGTGTGACCACTTTCAATTGCACGAAATGGTAACAACAGAGGAGAGTGCTAAGTTCAAGAAAAGGTAAATGAATCCAGGTATTATATAAGAACTGAAATAAAATAAAGATTAAAGTGAATTAATTTAATAAAGGGCGGGCTTACTATTTGAGATGTCGTATGACCAATGTAACAATGAAGTATTTGTGATGGAATTTTCGAAAACTAGTTTCACGTAACATTTATCAGAAGTTTAGAATTATCATTATTAAAACAGGAACATCAAATTTCAGAATAAGCAATCTAGATAAAAGGTATCAGCTCTGATTTTCAGTCAAATGTATCTACAGGAGCTAGCCGAAAATAATTCTAATTATCAAAATTAAAATAAATAGAGCAATTAAATTGATTAAAATTCAATTATAAACATAAACTTATAGGTAAAACAACGTAGAGCCTTAAACTTATCAATATTTATGTTATGAAATTTTTGTTTCTTATTTTTTTACATTTTTCCGTTTTTATTTATTTTCTATTTTTTTATCCAATTTAAACTTGCAGTTGGAAATTGTCGGCTATTCCTCTTCAATAATCAATAACCGGCCGATTTCCATATTCCAGCATTATTAAATGTATACGTTTGGCTGTATTTGTATAAATTTTCTTTCGGGGAGACTCATTTTCTGCAATATATTCTTCTATTTTTACTTCATTCAAATCGTTTTCTCTCTTCAAGTCAGTCATCACTTTCCAAAAACTAGGATTTGTAGCGTTTAAAATCTATGCAAAGCTGTTGTTCCATCCTTTTATGGCATTATTTCTGCGAGGTAGATCTTCTGCTGAATATCAATTCCACATATTTATTGCAAACATTGATGGTCTTCGTCGATTTCTTCTGTCTATACGGCCTATCCAAGTATCATCAAAATAATCGTACCCTTTTTAACTTTTAACAAACTTTAATACCATCTTTACAAACTGAGAGTAGTTGCAAAAATTAATATAGGGTGACGTGGAGGCAAATACCACATTCTAGCGTACAACAGAGATACAGCAGTGATTCGAATTTCGCTTTACAACTACGCCATTTAGTTGCACTACCTTTTATGCCCGAAGAAGATGCTGACACCTTATTGCCAGTTAAAAATAATTTTGAAGACACTTGAATAGGCCGTACAGACAGAAGAAATCGACGAAGACCACCAATGTTTGCAATAGATATGTGAATTGCTACTCAGCAGAAGGTCTACCTCGCACAAATAATAGTGTTCGTAGTGTTCGTGAAGTGATGACTGACTTGAAGAGAGAAAACGGTTTGAATAAAGTAAAAATAGAAATGAACCTCCCTGAAAGAAAATTTATAAAGATAAAGCCGAACGTATACATCCAATAATGTTCGAAATGGAAATCGGCCGGTTCTTGAATATTTAAGAGGAGTAGCCCATAATTTCCAACTGCAAGTTTAAATTGGATAAAAAAATTAAAAAACAAATAAAAACGAGAAAATTTATAAAAATTAAAAAAAATCACATAAATATTTATTACAACGAAAGTGATCACTATACTCACCAACACGTTTAAACTTTTAATTGGATAAAAATTAAAAAAAACAAAAAACAAACAAAAACAAGAAAAAACGACAAAAAAACACTTTTAAACACGCCATCGGCAGTATTTTTATTGCCAGTCCTAATCCTGGACAAAGTGTGAAGGAAAGTTTATTTCAGTATTTGTCGCCCGATCATTAATTTTAATATAGAATTTTTTTCTGTAATTGTAGTGTAGTGAATATACACGATTTTCTTTATGTCAATGTATGAGTAGGTGTATAGTTATTTTCGTATGCGATCTTTTATGGCATGCGATCATTTGTCGCATGCGATCATTTTGACCGCGATCTTTTGTCGCGCGACCTTTTGAAATGATACCAAGTGATTAGTATTGCTGTTGCTCGGCAAGCAGCGTTGAGTTGTTTCTCTGGCTTGAAATTTTGCCTTATTTGCTGTATGAGCTCAGCTTACCTTCATCTTCTTGGTGATCATATATCCTGTACATAACTTGATATGTTATATAAACAAACAATATTACTAGAAAATTATCAGCGGGCAGACGGGGCTGGCCCGCTATCAAGCTATTAATACGAGGGTAATTTCCTAAGGTGACGTCACGGTAATACATCCTATGGTAAAATAATTTTGCTCGAATGGCGTTTTACGTTCCCAGAAGTGTCAAAACCCAAACCTGGTGTTCATGAGGCGAACAATTACAAAACAAAAACGTAACTATTGCATCTACGAAGAATTTTGATATTTATTCAAACTCAATGAACGATAAAGAAAAACGAAAGTCTAAGGATTTAAGCCTTACAAATCGGAAATAACCGAAGCATTTTCCCAACCATAAAATTACGTCTGAAGGCTATAACATTACAAAAATGAAAGAACGTTAGCCTCACCAGCTACACACGTGCGGTTTGTTCAATTTTTTCAGCCCGTCCCACGCCCGAGTGCGTGAGAAACTTCGGATGCAGCCACCCTACTTGAGGTCGTGCTGGACTCAAGAGCGAAGGGCTGCAGATGCCGTGCCGGTTACATGCCTTGCGTTCGGCGCAATGCCATCCCTTCCATAGGTTTAAGAGCAGCGGCGTGTTCATTAAATTCTACGCGGGAGAAAATTAATATAAGTAATAGCATGTTTAATGTGTTATACGTCACATAAAATAACGTTTTCATACAATATAAAGCAATTAGAACTATTGTCAAAAACTGACTACTCTAGGAAAGAGGTAAAATATTGTTGTAAATACACTAGGTTATCTAATTTCTGTAGCATATTGCCGATTTAATGCTCATACTAACTGTTATTCTATTATCAATATATTCAGTGTGGATGTTATCAAATTGGAACGTAGAAACAATAGACGTGTTACTGTGCGAGAGAACTTGTACTTAGTTGGCTAAGATTAGTTCTCGAAGATATCATTTAGAGAACCGTTGAAGCAAATTTACTTTATCAGTCTTTCTAAACCAACTCAATAATTACTATCCAGAAATCAACTGTATCATAGAAATAGATGGCAACGATTCTCTTCCTTTTTTGGATCTACATGTTTCTTATCAAACCTGTAGTATATTCCTCATTCTGTATATCGCAAATCCCACTCACATTGACCGCTATCTACATGCCGATTCCCATCGTCATCGTCTATAGAAACTTATCCTCATTAATCCACCTGTGTACTATGCCGTTTCCATATCTCAACGCGATAACATCTACGCTTCCTCTAACTATATTCGAAAAGAGTTTTAAAAACGATCATTACCTTGTTAACGAGATACAGTCCGCCATCAATCTCCATCCTCCCGCAGCAATAGTAGTCTTTCCTCCCCATATGCACCAAGTCGAAATTAAAACAGTGCTGTATCTTTTGAGCAAGATATCATAGATTGTTCCTTTCCAAAGATAAAGTGATCACCATGTCATCAAACTATGCTTACAGACTCTCTTGTTTCTGAAATGCTGTATACATTAGTAAAACAGTACGTCCAGTAAAAACCCCTCATCTCTCAATACCATCGTTATTTCATCAATATCCATTGCAGAACACCAACACGATACCTGCAATAAAATAATTTTTGATGAAACCTCTATCTACTAAGAGTTTTAATTCTGACGTGGTTGGCATGTTTAGTTACAGTGTTATTCTGTCTTGCAAAAAAGTTGCTTCTGGCGTAATTTACACATTGAGTTACTCTGCTCTTTTGACTCACTTCTGGTGAAGATCCTTATGAAAGTGAGCAAAATGTTGAATTTTTGTGGCTCAATAATAATACGGTTCAACCATGGAAGTCGTTCGTTACATAGAGAGATCAAAAGTGAAGATGGTATACTCCCTGAGAATACTTCCTAACTATTTTGCACGAAGAATCGAGATTTTTTAAATGAAATATCCAATAAATTCAAAATGTGGATACAGAACAATCTAAAATCATTAGCAAATTATTTTCAAATGAATGTAGAAAGAAACGTCATTTGCTGAACGAATTGTGTCTTTTAAATTTGAACTTTAGCTGGTTTTGCTATTCCTTAATCTCAAGTTTCAGTTTTCTTGCAATTACTCGCTGGTAGTTGACTATTCTAGACGCTTGATTTTAGAGAGGTTAAAACAGTATATATTAGAGTTCATTGTTTACTTACTTCAACAAAACAAGCAATATGCCATTATTTTAGGCAACGTCATGACACAATTTTGGACAAACTTGTCCAAGTCCTATTACGTATAAGAAGCTTAATTATCCCGGTAGCAAATACGACCCAGACACTACAACAGATTGCGTTTACTCGACGTCTGCGAACTTGTGTGTTTCTGAAAATTCATTTGCGTTGCAATTCATACAGCGGGTAGCGTGTAACACTTCGCATAAATAAATCCGCTTAATTGCGACGGGAGTGTAATAACGTACATGTACTCAGCAGTAACCGCGTCATACGCAATAACTTAAGTGTAAGCGTGTTAATTTATACTGCCTGGACCCTGATTAAAGGCACTAATTAGTGTACCATTAGGATTAATTACAGGATCGCGGGGAATTATTACACCGAATGCGTTCTTCCCTATGGGGTACCACGTTAAAGAGCTTCGATTTATTGCCCCCTTTCAATGGCAACTTTGTTGCATTTTGTACTCGTTCGTGTGAACACTGAACGTTAATCTGGTCGTTAGACATTTTTTAGGTTATATCGATGCTGGTTATCTGTTCATTTGACACAGTAAGTAATTTAAACTATTACACTTAACCCAGCACCGATAGTAGACGTTGTTTCTGTAGCTTTGGACATTAATTGATTGCTTCTAGTGTAATTTATGATGTGTTGATTTGATAAGTAAATAATTCCAAATCTCATATTTGAAAAGTAGCGCATAACTTTTTTTTAAATATTTAAGTGATGAAAATGTTATATTTAACAACCTTTTATATTTATCAGTTACACAAATATGTTTAATATTGCAATTCTAACACCGTCATGTAAAGAGAACGGTCAAATCAACTGACTCAGTTTAAAACGTTATTTGTGTACGAAAGGCGTAAGAAGGCGTGTATGGCCTGCGTAGTGATGTGGGTCGGGTAAATACCCAGTGGGTAGGGTATTTATAAATGGGTATTTACCCGGGTATTTACCCTTGCCTCGGGTAAATACCTATAAACTGGGTATTTATCAAATTTCTAATACTTGGAAAGCTCACATAATAATGTTATCTTAATAAATAAACTACGTACAGCGTGAGTACTAAAAAGTGGAGAAAGAGCGAGAAATTTTGAATCACATCTTAGTAATGTTTTGCTTTTATGTTTCTCGCAGGTGTATCACCCCAACTTTCTGGTTACATGTCATTGGTGGCACTGTAAATCTATGTCAAATTCGAGGTTAGCAGGTTATAGTAGGAAAGCTGGTGACATTTTTTAGTGATCATTTAGTTAATGCCTATTTTTTGAGAGAATGTTGGGGGAGGCATGTATAAGTGTCATCTTTAAGGATTATCCTTGATAGCGGTATCGGAGGGAGGCAGAACACCTTACATGTTCACTGTCAGTATATGTCAAATTCGGGGTTAGCAGGTTAGGTTTTGTGTCAGTTTGTGTCAAAACTGATGGAAAACCTAACCTGATAACCTCTAATTTGTCATAGACTTACACTGCCACCAACATATTACTTTACCCTAATATGTTGGTGGCACTGTAAGTCTGTGTCAAATTCGAGGTTAGCAGGTTAGGTTTTGTGTCAGTTTGTGTCAAAACTGATGGAAAACCTAACCTGCTAACCTCGAATTTGACATATACTGACAGTGCAAATTGGGGGTGTTCTGACCCCCTCCGATACCGCTATCAAGGATAATCCTTACAGATGACACTTATACATGCCTCCAGCAACATTCTCTCAAAAAATAGGCCTTAACTAAATGATCACTAAAAAATGTCACCAGCTCTTAGACTATTAGTTTTTGCGTCAGTTTTGACACAAACTGACATATTTATCGGGAAGAAACATTGGCTGCTGAAGTTTATGGAAATAAACAATAAGCAATAAATTGCACCCGTCAGAATTTACAAAAAAAAATGTGATGGGTCTGATTCCCGAGATTGGGATGATTTATATTGTTTGTATATTATTTTACAACTTGTTTCCATTTTTGAAAAATGAACTTAACATTAACTTGGAGAACATCAATAACAATACATACTTACGAGTATATATCTTAATAAGGCAAAGAGAATAACAAAATGAGATAGCAATGAGATAACATGATACATGAGTAAGAAAGAGATAACCGTTCAAAAAAGTTATTTTAGTAGGCATATTTGGTTGTCATATGCCATAATTAAAATGAGCGTCAGGTCTACTCAAATATTTGTTTCTATGTTCATCTCTTTCTTCTTCAAGCATTGAATTCTGTTTTTATTCATGCTATCTTATTGCTGTTACATACAGGTTGCCTAAAATTGTACGGAACATGGCAATTCCATGAGTTGAAAAAGGTTCAAATACTATTTGCCATAAGAGTAACCAAAATAGAAAATGCAATAATGACTTTGGTAGCTAGGCAACAAGTAGGTGCAATGGAATTGCCATGTTCCGTACAATTTTAGGCAACCTGTATAATTATGGACCCATCGGTATTTTGGGCAGGAACTGTTCTCAGTCCAGATTTTTTTTATTCTACATTTTTATAAAATTCGAATAGAGCACCTTCACTTACCAATCAATTATACTGGTTAGATTAGTTTTATAATATTAGTAAATGAGGCTATAAATACCCGTTTAAATACCCGGGTAAATACCTCGGGTAAATACCCCTAAAAATAAATACCCGGTTAATTTACATCACTAGGCCTGCGACCTTCTAACACAACTAGGGCGATAAATACTAGTTATGCATGAACCCAATTAAATACAAATACTTTAAAAACAAATCTGTAAAAGGCTTTACCCAGAAGTTCCCTCGGCGATATTGTGACACTAAATAATTTTAAAAATCAAATTAAGTTAGGAGTAAAAATATCTTCACGTTTCTAATAAATTAAATAAGTTTTCAAATAACAAAAATGTATCCCGCTGGGGTTTGAAGCTGCCGCATCTGCATAGCACTCGTAACCCCACCTGCATAGAAATGGTAACTGCATCCACAGTCGAACTGCACCACCGAGGCTATTACAAATGGGTGTGGCGCGCGCCTCAATTTAAAGGAATGCTGTTATTGTTGAAATGTTTTTACTCTTTTGTGACATTATCCTGTATCGGTTGAGTCTTATTTTCGGCAAATGTAAAGCCTGACCTATGTGAAAGTTATTACTTCCTTCTATTTCAAAATTAACCCAAAAATTTAAAAAAATATATTTTTTAAGGTGCTCACCCTGTATATGAAATTGTACCGGTTTTATGCGAGGTATATATATGTAATATGTATGCAAAATATCGTCTTCTTCTGACAAACAGTTTTTGAGCTATACTGCCAACAGACAGACAGGCAGACAGACAGACGGAATTGAGAAAACCTGTTTTTCATCATCTACGGACCCTGAAACGCAAATATCTGGAAAAATCTCGGAAGGTGATTTTTTCGCGATTACAATACCTCCTTCGTCTTTCAGACGAGGGAAGTAAAAATTATAGTTCATACACAGAAATCCGTAGAGATATAACTATAAATGTTCAGACAATCTAAAGCACGCAATACTCGTAGGTCGAATAAAAGTATAAAAGTAAAAGTAAAAGTAAATTCAAGTACAAGGCTTTAATTAAGATAATATATAGCTAAACACAAATAGTGTTTATTAACGCTTAAACACAAAATACATGTTAAAATACCTTAAGACAAGCAGAGCCCAAAGATTTACGTCAAAATTAACGTTAAACAAATAACGCAAGGTTCTTTATATAAAATATAACCAGAAAATTAGTATTAATACATTAAACGGGGTTCGTCAAAACGAACACATACAATCATTACACAAGTAGGCTACACCTCGTTCCTGAAACAATAAACACCCAAATTCAAATTTATGAATTTTTAATACAAATGTTAGTATTGTTAATACAAATTCACGAGTAAAAAATAATGGAAATTAAATAAACAAATAAAGGACGCTTATCAGAAAAAGGTGTGGACAATGAATCGCATTATAATACTCAAATACAAAATTAATTAATATATTAAACCAATAGAAGGTAGCAATTTTTTTGACTAGAAGCAAATAAGTTACACATTTAAAACTTAAAAATGTTAACAAAGTTCAAGGAGTTATTACTGAAATCATGTTACATTAAAATTATTCAAAACGTACGCGGGTATTTTCTAGTTTAACAGTTCAAATTTAGTTTTGATAATTGCGACAGTTATTACACAAGTTAATTAAAAATAAATGTTGCTCAGCAATCATTAATTCTACGTGTCATAATTTACCTACTATGACTTTGAAATTTCCCTATCAAAAAGTAACTTCGTCTTGCATTTGGTAACGAAGCGTCTTGCATTTAAATTTAAACGAGTTTCATTCAGCCACGATGTTCGCGAAGGAAGACCAATTTCATCAGTTACCAAAACAAACCTAGAAGCCATCGGAAGAATGATTCAGAAAGACTCGCGTCACATATAGAATTATTAGTAAGAAAATTATGTTATCGGTAGATACCACACAGTTTAACAGAAGCATAAAATCACAGGGTCTGGAATGGTATGAGACAACTATTAAGAAGTATGGTGATACGTGGTAATTAAAGCTGGATATATGCATTTGAACCTGAATCTAAAATGCAGTCTGCACAGTAGGTATTTCCAACAAATTCTAATCCAGTTAAAGTAACGCGGTCTCAAAGTGTTTGTAAGAAACTGGTTGCTTGCTTCTGTTCAAAGTCAGTACCTATCACAACTGGCGTGCTTGAAAACAAACGTACGGTGGCACTGTTGTGTGCCACCCTACGTGACTGTCAGATCTTATTCAAAAAGCTCGTTTACGGCGCCCAAGAATTGAGATCGTCATACTGCACGTGAAACAATAGTATATTTCAAACCAAGGTAAGAAAGTGCAGTCTTGCATACCGAGCGCAAAGTTTATAAACCGAGCCGAAGGCGAGGTTTGTAATTGCGCAAGGTATGCAAGAGCACTTTCTTAACGAAATTTGAATACTATTTTTTTCCCAGCCGGCCTCAGTGGAGCAAAATTTGACACTATAAAAATAATTCAACAGACTGTTAAAGTTGTTAAAGGTGACAATATCCTGCAAAATATGCAGCATGTTTTCCGAGTTTATGTTGTTCTCAAAATGTTTCTAAACAGTTTTATTCATACGTAACTCTAAAAACTTAAAAAAATTTTCGTTAAAGAATCGCTTTACTATTTATACTTTTTGAGGTTATGTCCACTGAGGTCAAACTGTCAAAGCAGTTTTGGTTGGATTAAAAAAAAGCGCGGGCTCGCAAGGTGATTTTTAGCCTCTCCTGTCGTGAGTACGCATGCGCGAGATGTTAATTTAATTCTTTCGAATGAAGGGCCACTCACGGGGCCACTTAAGGTTTCGTACTTACCTGCATCAAAAGGATGTGAACACTCACAGAATGCATTCCTAATTCCTCGTATAAACAGACTGTAACACAAGTCAAAAAGTCAATTATCCCCAACTATCAATATGTCAGCTGTCAGAATCAGCACGCGTCAGCAGTCAGCTAGCATGCGGTACAGTTTCTTCATAAAAGTTGCATGATTTACTTTCTTTCCTAGGTGAGAAAAACGAACTTTCTTACCTCAGATGAGGTGAGCAATGCCTACTATTCTAACCGGCTGGGAAAAAAAGAATTTTTCGAACCTTCAATTGCTAAGACTTCCTCCATATAGTTCCGACATAGAACCTTACGAATACTTTCTATTTCCTCAACTAAAAGATAAACTGCGTGTTGTGCGATTTGGAACACTCGAAGATGTGGAAAGCTTCAAAAACCTTGTTTCTCGAGTAACTCCAGAAAAGTGAAATTTACGTTTTGAACTAATTTTTATGGAGTTTAAAGGCGAATATTTTGACAAACAATAATAAAGATAGTGATTGGCTAGAAAACCTGACCTCGTGTTATTCCAGAGCTTTGGTTGAATAGCGACACTGTAGCCTTAAACACATTTCGAGGTAGGTGGCTTATCCAGGTCCATTAGGCAGATGTGGAACACTTAGGAGATTATGATATGTTTTTCGGACTTTTTCCACTATCTAGGACACAACGTTTCGGGAGTTTTGATCTACTCTCGTCTTCAGGTGTTCCTGGTTAGTCCTGAGAAGGACTAATATTGTACGGTTTTCACGTACAATAAATAATAAATAAACGTACAATATCAGTCCTTCTCAGGACTAACCAGGAACACCTGAAGCGGGAGTAGATCAAAACTCCCGAAACGTTGTGTGATTTACACCCTAGGCAGTAGAAAAAGTTCGAGAAACATATCATAATAGACCACTGCCAAAAAATGACATTCAGAAAACAACTTAAGAGATTACCCCCCAAATAAGCTGACACTTTTAAAATTTTGTAAATATTTTTATTTTGTGGGAGGTTTTTGAGTTATTATTTTGGTTTTAATCCTTACGATGGTGGGTTTCTGTTTCATGATTTGTAGTTTATATATGTACATATTTGGGCCTTAGATACGAATGTAATAATAGTTTTCTGACATTGAACTTATGTTCATATTTCCATAAATTTATCACCACCACCATCAAAAAGGCTCACCTGTGCTATTGTAAAAATATCACTTTCTAAGATTTATTCTGATCTTCACGTTTCAGGGTCTATAGATGACGAAAAACATGTTTATTCAATTTCATCTATCTATCTGTTCGTCCGTCAGTCCGTCTCTCCGTCTGTTCGGAGACGATATTTTGCATGTGGATTAGACGTCTATCTGGCTTGAAAGCAAAAATATACTGAGTTCCAAAAAACATTTTTACATCTTGAAGGAAGTGTTATAATTCTTCGAAAATTTAGTAAAAATAACGTCTCATTGATGTAAACAAATGATCAAATGTTCAGAATTGAGACACGTAAATTCAGATCACCTTTAGTTTTTATTGAGGGTACATTAACTGCCAATCGATATGTAAACGAAGTTCAGTTTCGCTTCCTTAATTAGAAGAGATAAAGAATGGTATTTTCCAGCAAGATAATGTGCGACCTCACGTTGCAAACCACACCATGCATTTTCTTGAAAATGCCAATGTAAACGTTCTTCCCTGGACTGTCAAATCTCCAGATTTGTCCCCTATAGAACATGTTTGGGACATGATGGGCCGGTAATTTGCAAGAACGTACAAGAACGGTTATCGAATTACGGCATCAACTTCAAATAGCCTGGAGTGAGCTCTCCCAGTACAGAATTGATTATCTTATTCGAAGCATGCCTAGTAGGGCACAAGAATGTATACGATGTAGAGGTGGTTCTATAGGCTATTAAAGATTTAAAAAGATTACAATTTTTTTCTTATCGCGTCATCCTTGAACGTAATTTACGTGTCCCAATTCTAAAAATTTTATCATTTGTTTACATCCATGAGACATTATTTTTACTAAATTTTCGAAGAATTATAACACTTCCTTCAAGGTTTAACATGTTTTGTTTTGGAACTCAGTATACTTTCGGTCAAATATTTACAGGGTAAGCACCTTAAAAAATAAAAATCTGTCTATTTTTTGCTTTAAATCTAGAACTATTAGTTAATAAAAAATAATATCTGCACAAGTTTTTACCCTTGACGAAAACATGCATATTTTGGAGCCAACTCATATATCGTGGAAATATGCTTCCAAAATATTTAACTTCAAAACTTTCACTTGCGGAAGAAGTTTCGAATAAAGCCCTTTAGTGATGTTTCCATGCATAGTTTATTATTTTGAACAGTAGCTGTAGACCTTCTTCTTTTATATATTTGATCCGCTTTAGTGTTGTCATGTACTACTGATTTCTCATTTTTTAGGTTGGCAATGGCAAATTTAAATCCCTCCACCGATATTTATTCTGTCGAAATAGTCTCTAAATTCCTTTTGTGGCCCTTGAATATTTATGCAGTTTCTTTGGGCACACCTGCTAGTGTAATCTTGACTAAGCCACTTACATTATAAAACTCATGACACTAATCAGTAAAGTGCTAACCTAAAGAAAAAGTCAACACGTACAATAGAAAAAAAAGTACAATACTTTATAACCACCAAAACGAGGTCACAGCTTTTTTAAGATATACACTAATACCACACTACAGTAAACCTACACATTTTTATGAATTGTCCAAAATACACAAACCAAATGTACCATATAGGTTCATCGTGTCACAGTTTAGCTAGCTGTTTACTTAAAGTAGTTAACGCTCTACAAGAAATATTGACCCATATATTAAAAACGCACTACATTTCTTTGAAAAACTTCTAGAAGCAAACATATACACCCAACACTTATTCGTTAGTTTAGATTTATTAGCCTATTCATCAATGTTCTAGTAGACAAGATACTCAACGCTATAAAACAAAGGCTACAATATGATACGTAACACGCACATTGACTCCATTATGGAACTTGGTATTAAAACAACATACTTTCAAATACTCGATTAATCCTACCAAGAAGATTTTGGGATTTCATTGAGTTTTCTTTTATCCGCCATTGTTGGTAACATTTTTATGAACGACTTTGAGCAACAACATAATTACATTTACACAAACAAACCAATAGTTTGGTGAAGGTAGGTATGTTAAATGATGTTTTTGTAATTTTGCCTCACAGAAATGATGAAATAAATATATTTCTAGAACTCCATCAAATTTACATATGAAACAGAAGAACACATGCAGTTAGCTTTCCCTGATACACTAATCACGCGCACAACAGATAATTTTGAAATATCAGTGTATGTACCTCAAGAAAACCAACGCTACTAAGTACTACGATCACAAAAACGTAAATACAGGTGTTGTGTCTTTATGATTGACTAAATGACCTACTTTAGGCGTCATTTTGAGGGCCCAAAGTGCCACTTTTAATCCATGAGGGATTAAATTTTTATTTAATCCTTCAGGGGTCATAAGTAGAAATAAATAGCATAGGGTTAAAAATCGACATGTTAAAGATATTTTCTGTTAAAAGAGAGGAATGATAAAAATCAGCAAAAGAACATAGCTAAGATAGCGACGTGTGTTGTATATATATTGGGCGTTGCGAAGAGAATGGGATACCTTCTAAAGGGATACTGTTTTCATCAACATAGACTTATAGAGCTAAATATGCCTTAGCAAAGTATTCTTATCTTTGAATTTGCTTTACAACTCAAATATTACTTATCGAAATCAAGTTGCCATGACATGGTTTCATTACTTTTCGTCAAATGTGTAACTAAGCAATATACTTATGTGAAAGGAGCTAGCTATCCTACTTGAACTTGACATTAAGGGTAATATTTCTTTATCTCTATATTTTTCTACCAGGGTAGTATGCTTTTTGCCTAGACATTGGTTTTATTTAAAAACGGTGTACTTAATTTGTAATGAAAAATGCAATAGTTTCCGCAAAAAGGTATTTTAAGCTTACATCCACAAAACCGTTCTTGGGCATAAAAGCAAATCATACCTTCCATTTCGAAATTGGGAAATTCGCTACGACGCGACGCCTCCTGTAACTGAACCTGAAGCTTTTATATTTCAACTTTAGGAAAACACCATACACCAAAAGATAGTAACGTAGTCACCGACGTCTATTTAAGTTCAAAATATACGGTACCCCTCCACGCCAGAAAAGCGCCCTTCAGACCTTTCCAAGAATACTTCGACACTCAGCATCACTCCATTTCGCTAGTACAATGAAATGTTGTGGACCAGTTATTTATCATAGAAATTGTCAATACGCACTTCACCCCACTTCACAGTTCAATGTTATGAATCAGTCTATTGTTATAAAAACTATTGATACGCGCCCTTCGGTGCTTTCCAAGAATACTTCGGCATCTTATCTTCGCGTTTATTATCACATGGAATGTGTTATTAATTAGTATATTTAAGAAATCAGTTGAATGCTGTAAAAAAATGCTGTTCGTTTTATCATGTAAAAAATAAAAACCAAAAATGTATTGTAATGCTTAACTAAAACAAATTTATTAATTATTTCATTTCAACCACATTTTACCAAAAACAAAAAATCAATTCATGAAATTAACTTAAATATTAAAAATTGGAAAATCTAATCAATTACACTTTATATGTATTGTATGCGATTCTTAAGAGACCGTTATGACAAAAAGACTTTTGAACAAATTTAATTAAATTTACAAAAAATTGTAATCATCATTATCATCATCATCATCAGTTGATTTGCCCTATATATTTACATGTAATTATTAGTAAAGAAAATAGCAGCAATCGGACGTATACGAACATTTTGAGGGCTGGTAACTATTGTTTGGCTAATGCACGTGAGTCACACCCATGGCACGAGATTCACACCCATGGCACGTGAGTCACATCCATGGCACGTGAGTCACACGTGCAAACTGAATAGGTTAACGGTCGTTTTTGAATTGATGTCGGTATTTCGAGATTTGATTTTTATTTATATGTCGGTTTAGCGAGGTTTTAGTGGTGTATGACAAAAATCAGAAAGTGCCATATTTTTTATTTTTGTTTTCGACCATACCTCAAAAATTGATGTTGCCTTCATTTTCGGGCGACCTATCGTATGAAAAAGATCAAGACTTCAGGAGGGTTCCTGGCGACCGGAATCGTGTACACATACGAACATACGTACACCGCGCAGCACGTTTAGGCACCCCCAATACGAGGGAGAGATCTAGTGGGCTGGGGTCTTCACCAAAAGATCCGCACAGCCGAGGCGGAGATTTGGTATAGTGGGTTCATTAGTCGGTTGAGTCGAAATTTTAGAGATATTTGACTCAAAGTGGTTTTCGATATGAGGGAATTTCAATACTTCGTACACTTCGTGTCGAAGTAAAATTAATTGTGATCACAGAATATGAGATCGACGTTGTGCGCTTTTTGCAGCTAACCGGGCAAAAACTACATCAATTACTGAAGCAATCGAAAATGATTATTTGTATCTAGCTTGGGATTTCACTGACAAATACAAGTTAGGTTGTACAACAAATATAAAATCACGAATTTAAAGGAATACAGCGACTATACTGCATGGTAAAAGCATACACATCCAACAGTGGCAGTTGTTATTTATGATCAATATCAGCCACTTTAACCATAAGTGATGGGGAGATGTGGTTAATATGTATTACTATTATATCAACATACAAAGTGGAAGTATAATACTTGATTACAGGCTCATAATAATTCGGGCAGTCGTATGTGAATCCCACACGAAGACAGCGAGGCTGTTGGCTCTGACTCCACTCGACCGGTTGAGGTCATGGATCTTTCGAATCGCCTCACATACACCTTTGGGTGTGTTGCAATTCTCGTACCTGCTCTTGTAATAGAATGCCTCTATGCGGTGTTATATCACTTATTTATATGATAAATTAAAATAATAACTTACCTCACAAACGTCAATATGTGACATACAAATATTGTCATGGTATATTCTTCTATTTATTTTAAATTTTGCTCCGGCTAGTCAGTAAAGCTAAAGAAATACTCCTTACCCTCAGCTGAATGGTGCTTCTTAATAACAAGTATTACTGATTGTTCAACTATGTGATTAATATAAAGTAATTTTATAGTTACTTTCAGGTCTTTTACTGATATTCTAAATATCTTAATGACATTCAGATATGTTTATTGAATTGTCAATGACGTAAGGATAGTCAAGTTTGTTTAAGATAACTTTTAATCAATATTAAAACCCAAAATCCTTAATTTACATCCCCAATCTTAAATTAAATCAAAAGGTTAGAATTTATAAATATAATGACCTAAAATCGCCGAGTACTCAGAACACTATTAGAATTTAGATAATTAATAGTAATTCTTAGTTCTAAATACAAGTTCACTAATATTAAACACACAATTTAAATATCCTTGAAGTATTCCAAAAGTTGTTAGCAAAAGTTAAGAAGCAACACTGACCTTAACGTCGCTTTAGCGTAACCTGATCAGCAACCTATAGAATTCCTCTGCAAATGAAGCAGGACAGCTAACAGTAACTGGCTGGTTGAAATCTCCAATCCCCTCAAAAAGCTCTTTGGATGTGTTGCTATCTCCCAGATAGCACTTCTCAATTGAATGCACAACACACATGTAAACACTGGCTCTACGTTAATTATATTGTAAGTTATTTACTTGGTAATATAACTTCAATATGATATTGCAAACACTTCAATTATGTCGACTTGATAGACGGTTTGATTTGCTGAATTTATTTTATATCATTACCAGATACTTCCTGTGTAATGATCTTTTAATTAAATTCAATTAAAAATACCAATTGGTTGGAATTGAACCACCATCGGTTTTAATATGACCGTCTCGAGTCTAGTTTCAAATTGAACTTTTTTATCATTCTGTTTATTTACTTCTCTTTGGTTACCCGTAACCATTCACATCACATCGACTGTACATAAACTTTTTAAATTAACTATTTGGATATATTTTATATGAATAAATGTGACATGCAGACTGCATGTAACATTACACTCTGTACACGTTAAAAATTGCGTATGCTGAACACGCAAGCGCCATTTACTGCAAAGCTTCCAGACGCTTTCATATATTTCGCCGTACGTACAATTCTCTGGGAACTGCTTAAAGACAGGCGGCTCTGGGCAACTGTTGAACACTCCCGCGAACCAGGTTCGAAGTTGAGCTTATGTTTGCACCCTCAAAATTAAGCATTACAATTCGCTCACGGCACAGAGACGAACTCGCACTTTTAGTTATGCTAGAGTACAACATTTAGAGCTAATTAACAATAAACATGCATGTAAATAAAAAGTGGCTATATTTATAAGCATAAAAATAAACCATCCAGACAAGGCAGACATATTCCCGTTTAGATGATGTGAGAGGGCCTTCTTGCCGTTCGACACACGTGGGCAGTTATGTGATGAGTACAGAAGTATTTACTGCAGCTAGATTATGATCCACCCCATTATATGGCTACCAAAGCACTGCTTTTATATCCTGTTTTCAGTGTTCAACATCTCTCCCTCTGACGACTAACCGTACGTGCATCCAATATTTTTCATTTACTGTATTTAAGTTCTTCTCGTAATTCTTTCAGCCTATCATTGGTTGAAATGGATCTGATATTGTATGTTTAAATTTTTTATCTCTTGGTGGGACTAACCATTATTGCAGCAGTGTGCGTCATCAAATGCCAGTCGAGTGCAACAAACAGATCTTTAGTACCCTCTGTACTGAAGATCTTTGTTTTCTTCTCTTTTTGGCCGTAGTTTATGGGGAGTTCCTAGCTTTAAAGACCTACCATGTTTTTCTAGCTGAGGGATCCGAAAAAGCAAGAGTCAGTCAATATAGGCCAGAAAGGAAAGGCGAAAGACAAGCGATCTTCGTTAGAAAAGATTTGAAAAAGAGTTGAGATCTTGCTAAGGCGTCCCGGAGTTGTTAATATAATATTCTTTCTTAATTTGCTGTTATGAGGCAATAAATAGTACATTGAGAACTCGACTAATTTTTATGCATAGATATTAGTATCGGCGCATGTCTTCCATAACTGAAAAAGCTATAGAACTTTTTTTAACCTATTAATTTAATTAATCACTGTTTTCACTTCTTGTAATTCCAAACTCGGATTCGATTTTATTTTGCGGGTGGCCCTTTGCAATACGAATCACTGCAACATTTGTATAGTTCTACGGCTGTATTTCTAGCTATTAGACCGGGCGCGTGGGCGTTTACCTTAATTCAGCTGGTTATTTTTACCTGACTGTGAACTTCGTATCCGCATAATAAGAGCGAATCCGAGTTTACTAACTATTAACCTTCTTTTCTACTGTGTTCAGTAATTTTTTACAAACAAAGTTGCGCCTTATTGATTAAACTTTCTGAGAGTAATACATCAGAAAACCTCTCACATATTCTTTGAATTTTGATCGGCTGTCTTTGTGATTTTTAATTATTTTATATGTTTAACATCTTTGGAGTAAGTATTTCTTAACAATATGCCAATTTGTATAATTATTTTAAACCAATATTGGTTTTCGCAAAATGTAATCGTGAATACAAACTACTAAGCGAGCACCTGAACGTGTTAAGTGAACGTTTAGGGTGCTGAAAATGACATGCCAAGTTTATTGTCTGTCTAGGCGCTAGTTTGGCTAGAACATATCGCGCATTTCCCCAGATTTTATAGTCTCGTATATGTATGCCAAGCAGTTTAAGGCTTACAACGGAAGGTATTTACATAAGCAGAGCGCCAGGTGAAACTATCCGTAATGGTTTAACTACAAACGGCAGTTTTCCCTCGTCATAAATTGTGGGGTAGAAAGTTCAGACGATCACTAATGTTAATTATTAAAATTGCGTTTCCCTCATCATTTTATCATTATCCCCTTGCTTGTTCTTGTTTCAGACGATCAATTAATTCTGACATCCTGTACGTTATCCTCCTCATTCTTCTTGTTAAATTATGCCCTTATCGCCCTCGTCCCCGTGACACCACCTCATTATTGCTGGCTATTCCGGCAGGCCGGGGATGCTAAAGACGGAGATAATGTTGGATCTGCAATGCGTAGAGCATATATCTGTTCTAGCTGCCCTCCTTGGTAATATCTATCCGTTTTGCATCCGGTCTGGCGCCATCCATTTGATAGTGCAGCAATTATTCGGACACATCTGCATTAAATGGGAAATTAAACATTGTCGTAAATTCACTACATAACCTATCGACCTTATGGCTCGACACGAATATTAAACCGTATGGCTATTTTGCAAAGCGTTAAATGGTTTACCCGTTCTTTATAAAATCCATTTTATAATATGATATTAGACATTTTTACTTATAGTTGATTCCTGATGTTGTAAAAAGAACATTGTATCAAATATTTCCAATTATTTCAGTTTTAACTATATTTGAATACTATTTTACTTATTCCGGTCACTACACTCCATTAAGGTGTATGATACTTGAGGTGCAACAGGTTAAAGTCATCTTTAGCGCTCCTCGGTGGTCTAACTATAAAATCAGGCTGTGTACAAGTACATTAATTTTCTGCCATATAAAGAGTAAAACACATAATTTTGAAAAACGACTAAGTAGATACATTAGATATAGAACCGGAGTGGTTGAAAGTTCAACTCCCGCCACGGGCGGTTTTTTACTTAATCAAGGTTTAGGTTTAAGGGACGCCTGCGTCCGCTGAAGTAATGCGGGAGCGATTCCGGGGGGCAAAAGTAGTCATTAAGGGAAAAAAAAGATATAGAAATTGAACCGTAAACTAACTACTTGACCTCTGCGTCTAGAAAAAAATATGGAAAATATTGTGTCTCAAAATCTGCAGCGCAAATAAAATCAAAGCTTTTAATACTGTGTACAAAAGCTAGTTAGTTGACAAAAAGAAAATTGATTCGTTCGAACTTTGGTGCTGGAGGAGAGTGCAAAAAAGAATCCTACAGTACTTTGGATACCTAACTCAACGTACTAATGATAACCTAGAAAAGCTCGTTGTGCAGAGCAAGATTGAAGGACGCCGTTCAAGAGAAACATCTCCCAAACGCTGGCTGGACCTGATAGGCGAAATAACCGGCGCCCCTCTTCAACGGAATATTAGAGATGCAGAGGACAGACTATTGTGGAGAAAAGTCATACAAACCACCTCCTAAATCATTTCACACGAGTCGCGACTCTTGAGACATGAAGACCCACGACAAGAGAGAAAGAGAGATAAATGCTGTAAACCTTTGAGGTGTTCACATCATACGATTAGATGCAATATGAACGTGCAAAGCTCAAATATAACACTTTCTTATAATATAACACTCAAATTATCTTGGAATGAGCGCGTCCCACCAATACTACCTTATTCACAGAGTTCTCATGTTAAATTAGTGATAAATCGCAGCCAGTAGTGTTTCTAAGTGCACGTTAAGCCGTCGGTTCCCGTTGTCATTTTGGTCGTTAGAGTACGTCAGACGCGATCCCCCTACTTGAAAAATCAGACATGGCTTTCTACTGCAAGCAATACGATATAATAATAATAATTTTTTTATGTATTTTTCATGTATAAGGCGAGTTTCGAACAAAAATAAAAATAATACTAGATTTATAAGAAAATCTTAACATCTAATATGATAAAACTTAAGTTAATGTCAAATGCAATTATATCTGAGACATAAAAACCGGTCATGATGTAAACATATTTCATTGTTCGAATTGTCTTAAACCTATTATTAAACAATTTAGAATTGTGTTTGTTGTTCAACATCTCATTGAATATTACTACTTGATGAAGAATCTCGGAGAAAATACACGAAGTAATACTATAAATTGGCTGCATGAATTGCATTACCGTTAAATTGATATGCCCACAAAGTGTCATATTAAAGGTGTCATTCGACACACATTAGTCTTCCTCTTGAGACTATGATGTACCTAGCAATATAGCATATCATCCCCCTGCCTCGCGTGCGACGGCAAAATATGCCCGCACGTCCGGGACGAAACTGGAAACAAAGCGCTAAGCATCGCTCAGCAATTGCTGTACCCTTTGATACCGGGTAGGATTTCGAAGGTCTACCCCGCCCTCTTGGTGACTGTCCGGATCACCCACCAGCACATTCATAGAGTATGTTTCTCCGCCGAAACTACGGCGCAATATTCTAAATTAACCAGCATACGGGCACCGAAGCACCCGGGGCTTGCGCTAAACGTTGTAACCGTTCGAGAATAAACTCTCTACCACACATTTCTCTACCTCGGTTCAACATTTCGTACTGTGAACACCTCCTTTCGCTGTCCTCATCCACTGATGCGCAGTATTACGCGGACGTAATACGCAAGTGGAGGCTAGGCTGGTCTCCAGGAGTTCTAAGGGGTCAACTCGTGCGGTCTGGTCCGGAGAAGCTCGTCTCGGATACTAGTACATCCGGCTACGTGTAACCGACACTTCAAATGACGGCGTCGATCTCTCACGTGCCTAGGACAAGATTACTTCCGGCCCGACACCTCAAACGGCGGTTCCGCGTCTACTCCTCGGATCCGTTTCTTTCTGCTCAACAAGATGGAACAGCTTCTCCACGTGAAGGCAAGAATACGGTCTTGAGAGCACTGGGCTGTATAAGCGCCCGTCCGTGCGTTTCTAGGTCGCCCTGATGCATTTTTGCCTTGCATACGGGGCTTCATTTTATGAAGCGTACTCGTATTAATCAGACGAGCAGCTATCGAGAGCGGACTCTCTACCACACAAGTTTGCTGCTATGCATTTCTACACTTGCAACATTTCTGTCTCCGAATACTGGTACAAGCTACCGGACCGATAACTCTAGCGACAGCTCGAAATTTCTTCCTCACCTTGAGTACAGACCAAAACCACTCCTGGTCCGACAATTCGTAACGGAGACCCCGCGTTTGCCCCTTATGTCAGTTTATTTCTGTTCAACAAGCTGGAACAGCTCTATCACGGGAAGGCAGGGGTACGGTCCACATCAACCTTTACTAGGCAAGCGTATTATAAAATTATTTCAGTTTATAAAAGTTGAATGTCTTTACTTACAATATTCACGTAACCGAAGATGCTTAGTAAATCCTGTAAAAATGATGGCAATTGAATGTAGCTATCATACTAGAGCAATAAAATGAGACATTAGCAAAGTTGATATTGCGATAGCGATAGTAGAAAATGGCAAAAGTTCTCGTTACGTTACAAGATTTGTCGGTGCACGTCATTCATTCATTGTTTTAAGGTTGTGGCATTAGATCTGGCCAAGGTCGGAAACGAAAACAATCATTCGCCAACGCCAGTATGTTGTCAATTGTGCTCCACGTAAGCGGATTTCAACTGCGAGAGATCTTTAAATGAACTTCGGATGGCTACTGGAATTCAAATTTCTGATCAAACTACAAGGAACAGGAATATCATCTGATATCTAGGAGGCTAGTTCGCAAACGACGTTTAACACTGAAGCCTAGGAGAGCTCGATTAACATTCGGTTTAAAACATGTGAATTGAAATATGAAGCAGTGGTCCTTTCTCCTCTTTTCTGATGAGTCGATATTTCATCTTCTGCATTGTGATGATCGAGTTAGAGTACGGGCTAGTCGTGGGCAACGATAATCCGAAGGGGTTCTCCAGGAGACGAACAAGCATGAAGGTGTATCCGTCGTGGTCTGGGCAGGAATTACTCTATACAACAGAACCTCGTGGTTGTCCAGGGGATGTTAAATGTTGCAAGATACATAGATGAAATCCTTCCAGAGGCAAACCATGTAGTACTTGTTGCTGTAGGTATTGACGCTTTACTTCTATTCCAGCAGGATGACGAGAGGTCATACATTGCCGTTCTTTTAGAAACTTCCTCAAAGAACATATCATTCCAGGCATGCATTGGCCTGCCGTTAGCCCCATCGTAAACCCTTTCAAATAACCCCACAATATTACAATTGGTTGGTATTATGCCTGAATACTATTTAAATTGATTATTTTCGTGATTTTTATTAATGGTCCGGTAATTTTTTAAGCAGTTTATTTTTTCTAGTAAGTAACTAAATAAGTAATATTGGTGCTAATAGTAAATATTGGTAACAACTTAAATTTCTATCGAAGCATTGCAATTATATAATAGATATATATGAATTAAAGGATATATGAATATGTTTTCCCTGAGGTTGACAAGGTTACAGACCGAGGGCCCCTGGCCCGAGGTCTGCAAGTCAACCGAAGGTAAAAAACATGAATATCTCCAGTGGTGCATTCAATAGTCTATTCACTAGCATATTAGTAAAAGTAGTATGAAATTTTGAAATGGTATGAGTACAATTAAATAAGAATAGGTAAGTGACATCAAGGATTGCCTGAATGTATAATTGCTAAGACATTGATTGTAGATACATGGTTACCATAAGATTGAGGAAGAAATCATTTGAAAAATCCCTAGAGAGTTATGAGCAGCTTTCCATATTTTGTATCCATGACAAAAATGAACAATATTATGTTGCTAGTAAATAATTCATTTCCTCTGTAGAGAAGGCCTCTACTGCCTGAATACGTTTTTCAAGAAACCCCCACAAAGGAAGTGGACGTGGAGGAGCCCTGGAGGAAATGTTAAAAATGAAATTGACTATATTCTCGCATCGGATAAAAGTAACTGCTACCACGTTTCTGTGCTAAATAATTTAACACCGGAAGTGATCACCGTTTAGTCCGAGCAATGTTTGCCATTAACACATGTAGAAGAACTAAGCTTAAACGAACTATGCGGTAAAATAGAAAACAATATCCAAGTAGCAATAAAGACTTTCTGCTACAGAACAAAGAAAAAAAGCAAATCCAAAATAAGTAAAGAAACAGAAAACCTTATTTAGTTGCGAAGAAGATTACACAGAGATGCACCAGCATATCAAGAATTAAACAAACAAGTAAACAAGGAAATCAAAAAAGACATAAGAAGGTATAATACTCTACTGATAGAGGAACTGATTAACGATAACATGAACACGAAAGTTTTAAGAGCAAAAAAGAGTCGAGGAAAGCCAAAAATCTCGAAATTAAAGAACCATCGAGGAAATCTAGTGATAAGAGAGAGAAATTTTAAAGGTAATAGAGCATTTTTATTCAAAGCTCTATAGTCAATCAACACAAACACACAAAGAAGTAATAAACACGCAGACAATAACTAACGTGGGATCTAAAGAATTGCCTGAAGTGGATGAGAACGAGTTGAAGCTAGCGCTGAGTCAAATAAAAACACGCAAAGCTCCAGGAGATGACTGGATCACTAGTGAAATGTTGAAAGCTGGAGGCAGAATCTTACAACAAGCTATCTTAATTTTAAAGAATAAATGTCTCGAAGAAGGGGAAATTTCCGAAACGTGGAAAAACGCAGATGTTATCATTCTGTATAAAAAAAGGGGATAGTTCTGACTCGGAAAACTACCGTCCGATCAATCTTCTGTCAATACTATATAAATTGCTAACAAGAATACTAACTAATAGACTGAGCAACAAGCTTGACTTCTACCAGCTGGCTTCAGAAAAGGCTTCAGAACGATTGATCATATTCGAACCGCAATTGAAAAATGCACCGAATACAATATCTCTTACCACATGGCCTTTGTAGACTACCACAAAGCATTTGATTCCATCGAAACCTGGGCCATCTTACAGGGTATGAACAATGCTGCGAGAATAGACTCTAGATACTCGAGTCTATTAATACACGTATACGAAAATGCCACGATGTGCGTTAAGGTTGATGAAGATACCTTCACTAACAGGATCAAAATAAAACGAGGAGTGAGACAAGGAGACCCCATTTGCCCAAACTGTTCACACTGGCCCTCCAACACGTGTTTAAGAACCTACAGTGGCAGGAAAAGGGCATCAGAATGGATGGCAAGTTTCTGAGTCATTTAAGATTCGCAGATGACGCCATGCTGATCAGTATCAATGCAGAAGAACTCGCTAATATGATAAGGGAACTCCAAGGAGCATCAATAAAGGTCGGTCTTGCTATGAACATGCAGAAGACAAAGATAATGAGTACCGGAGACTTAAAAGTAACCATCGGAAACCAAGACCTTGAACTAGCTAGGGAATATAATTACCTTGGCCACATAATAAAAACTGGAAAAGAAAATCCGGATGCTGAAATAAGCCCACGTGTTAGTCTTAGCTGGGCAGCGTTCTCCAGGCTTTCTTATATCCTGAAACATCCTGAAATACCTTTAAGTCTTAAATGTAAAGTATGCAACACCTGTATCTTACCTGTTACAACCTACGGCCTAGAAACAATAACACTAACGGTAAATCGTGCCAATAAGTATGTCAACGAGCGATGGAACGGGCAATGCTAGGCACTAGTCTCCGCGATCGAATCCGCAATGAGGATATCCGAAGAAAAACAAATATAGAAGTTGTTATTGGAAGAGTGGCACGGTTGAAGTGGCGTTATGTGGGACACGTGGCTAGAGACAACATAAAGTGGACAAAGATCGCACTACAATGGAGGCCACGAGAACGGAAAAGGAGTGTTGGAAGACCCCTTGCAAGGTGGAGAGATGATCTACAGAGAATTGCGGGTAAAAATTGGAGTTCGGTGGCCCAAGACCGAAATAGATGGAGGAGCCTGGAGGAGGCTTACATCCAGCAGTGGATGTCCACGGGCTGAGAAGAAGAAGTAAATAATATATTATACCTAAGCCAACTTATAGAGATCAACTATATTGAGGTATTTTGGGCTTCAAGTGTGTGATGTCGTGTTCGGTATGTAAGAGCTGGATAGCTTCAACGTTGTCGTGTCGATAGTCGTGCAATTTTGAATAACATCACGCATCCCTTGAATTAGTAAGTTCGGGTAAAGCTCTGAATTTCTTTCATATTGTATTTGTAATTGCACGGATGATCAACCCTAAGCTAAGCGTATGAATAGGTATTTGACCGAGTCTGCCTGTGGTACTTGGTATTCAAATAAACGTGGTGATAATTATCTGCATTATGTAGAGTGGGCGTCTTTCGACTCATTTAGCAACTTGGGACAGCTGTTCTAACCTATCGCAGAACCTGGCTTGTGCTGTGGGTTATCGTGGTCCTTTGCATCTGGTCAGCTTCCGATGTGCCTAGCTTCTACCTGGCAGTAACAGGTCTGTCTTTGATTACCTAGCCCCTTGGAATTGAGGAATGTGGGCCGTGAAATAGCTGCGTCTTCGACATAATCTGCAATATGGAATTCTTTCAAAGTGTAATAATGTTTTACGTTAATTTTATTGTATTCGTCAAATACCACAGTGGCTCCTTGACTACATAAATGCGGTATAATTTTTATGCCTGAGAATTTTATTTGTGTCCTTGCCGTCCTCTCTCTTTTTTAGAGATTGGTTAGTAGCGCCTCTCGATGTATATATTTTTTTGATAAGCAAAGAGTTGGGTTACTTGCTGCTTAGCGCCCATATATTTTTTATAGCTTCAGGTTATAGCATTTTGTTTGAACCACGACCAGCTCTGGCTGAGAAGTCGGCTGCCTTTGCTTCTATTTACTGTCCGAGTGACGTACCAATAGAGCAAAAGTGTACACAACAATAGAAGTAAAACTTGTACTTCTAAAGGTTTTTCATATGAAATTCCAAACAGTTCGTCTTTATCGGCGTTGTATTAAAACTGGATTAATGTTAAATATATACTAACTAATTTATAGATCTACGTTCTATGTAGAGACACTTTTAAATTTTACGTTGGGGACGATAACAGATCATTGTTGTAAAGTCCAGCATGTTCAGCACTCAGTCATCTAACAGATGCAACTGTTTCAATTTATTTATAATACTAATGTTCTGTATTGCAATGTAAAATCTCAATATATCTGTTCACTGAAGAGGTCATTCGCATTCTGCTAGATGTCCTGTAAAATAAGCTAAGTTTTTCTTGTTAATTTTTAGTTTAATTAGTTAATTGTTGAAAACAGAAGTAGCCGAAGCGTTCATGTTCTAATATTTTTCATTTTGTAGTGTGGCGAAATACCCATAAAAATAAGATGATTATTGAAGCGCCACAAAAGTTTTCAGAGAATAAGTTTTTTAACTACAGATTTCAGTGGCTACCTGTTCTGAATTACGCGGTGGACCTGTCAAACTTGCCTACTAAAGCTTAGGAATAGTTGCGACACATATCTACAGTTTTGATATAGTAATCACTCAATCGCAGAGCAGAGCTTAATCCTTTCAGACGAGGGAAGTAAAAAACGGGTGCTCATTTTAAAAATAAAAACGAGACCAACATGAAGTAGTGCATTTTAAGCCATTAAAAGAGTAATGATGCCAAAGATAATATACGTAATATATCCCTCATAACGGGATCATCTGTGTTGCTCTAGAATATTATTTTAACGAAATTTTGCCACAAGAACTCTTCGTACAAAATTAAAAGTTTCTAGGACAATTCTTAAAACAGAACAAAATGGTGTGTGGAACTTAATCTATAGGTATATGTAATTGGTGCACAGGTTCAGTTCAGTTTTTTCTTTGGATAATTATTGGTCGTACTATATTTACTAAGTTTTAGTATATAGGGAAATGAGTCGATATGATGATGTGTCGTTTAGTAGCTTTCCAGGCCTGGAAATTACAATCATCTCAATCATTTTTCAAATGCTAATGGTGTGTTTCCGACGAATTGCTACATTTATCAAATCGGGCAGTTTGATTATTCTCTTCAAAATATAAGACTTTTAGTATGGACTCAAGATCTTACAGATAGAATTATTTACATAATGAGCCAAAACTTACACCTGCGCGTATTATTACTATTATTATCAAACACAAATCCTTATCGTACCATCGATAGGCGGTCGTGCTACTGACACTTCTTTCATTTCCCTAGCGTGCTCTACAAAATTTATGGTGTATATGTATTGCTAGCTGACTGCATTTATTAGCAGCTCCCCTTTGTATAGCAACCGCCACTATATATAAATTTATAAACTACGTAATTCGCGAACGCTGCAGCGCGACTTGCTCTAGCATCTTGTTGAATAAACGCTGTAATACGTTAGGCTATAATTTCTGATTTTGCTTATCCCAAATTCAAGCTATATTATCCTTATTTGTTTAGAATTAGTTTATAACTCGCTAGTTTCGGTTTCGGCTGGAAATACATGACCGGTATTCACGCATGAATGGCAGTTTGGGCTTACTAAACGTCATTTTCAAACCCTAAATTAACCCTAAGCTGCAAAGTAAGATTTAACGCCATTAGTGGCCATTGCTCATGAAAGGGATTCATAAAGTTTCGAAATTGCATATAATATTTTAGGTTGTAGATGATATCCGCCACACGATTTTCTAACTCTGACAAGAGAAAGCATAATTACTATTAGAGCCGTTTGTACAAGTCACTTAAAAAATCCTATTTACACATTTATTACCGACATGAATTTTTAGTTTTTGCACAATAAACTTGTTTCAACTGACAAGAACAGCACTTGTTTACCAACGGAGCAAAATGAAAACGCAACCCTTTGTAAACTAAAACGCTTTGATATTACAATTACCAAAAAAAAAGAAACATTTTATGCAGTTGCTCTATATAGACGTAGTCTAGCCCTTTTCTGAGCAAAATTGCAATTCTTTGAGAGCTTTTGTTATATTTATGAATTTAAAGTGAAATAGCGCTTAGGTGATATTGTGTACGAAATGGAAAGCTTTACAAAACCAGAATTTTTGTTTATTTTATCAAAGTTACCAGCTGGGAGTTTTTTTAACATAAATTGTAACTGAACCAACCCGAACATTTGATACTAGCCATCGAATGAAAGTGTTATATGTATTTTCGTGCTCGCCTTACCACTGTGTCACTTACATTAAAATAATTTATTAAATGTAATTATTGATCCAAAGACTACACATGTTCATAAGGAAATTAGTTTGACAAAGCAACAACGTAAAGTTGCAAAAATGTTTACTGATGTAAATTAACAATACATAGCTGTTTTAGGACATTCTCGCTACTTCAGTTACTGCAAGTTTAAATTGAAGAAGAAAGCTAAAAAAATTTTGGACAGTCACTTCAATAACCTAAATAAATGGCGAATATCTTGAAATTTCAAGTATCAGCATAATTCGCTTTTATGATAGTTTGACGTTTATATACTCTGAAAAATTAAGACGTTCCTGCCATTCCACTTTTAAATTAGTGTTATAATTGCATAATTACCTAGGTTTTACAATTCTGTAAAAATAATTAACCAAGTGTTAATGTCAGCTGCAAATAACAAACCTAAAAATGAATTCGTTTTGATTACCCAGTGCAGTGGCGGCTCATGATAATTATATTTGGGGGCATTTAGTTTTTAACAATAACTAATCAAAACATAATTAATTTATTCATGGGTCAACTACAGTCCGTAGATGATTTAATCCAAATATAGGGATAATTATTATTTTTATTTTAATAATCCAAATATAGGGATAATTATTATTTTTATTTTAATAATCCAAAACGACACGTCATATACACAGAACGAAATGTATTCAAACACAACATAAAATTTACAGTCGCGGAAATATAAACCGGGGACAAGGCAATTTTTCACTATTTGACTATTGTCATTTTGCCTTCCTAATTGTGTACGAAATCCTATCTACCATACTCCAATGAACCAAAAAGAACTGATTAATGCAATATAAACAACTTGGAATAGCATCGACAATGAATTAATTCATTCAGATAATTTAACTTACGCAATTTTAGTGTCCCGCTTTATATTTCCACAATAGTACATATAAGTTAAAAAATTAAACACGATAATAATGAATTTAATGATGGAATATAAATTATTGCTTATACCCAAAAAGAAGTCCTATGTTTTCACTATATAATAGCTTTCAACCTCTTGTTAATTATGATTAATTAGAGTTTGTCTATAAACTGAATTTAACTGAACTGCAATATTTACAGATCCCAGTAAAATAATTTCCTTACAATTATTATTACATGCAGACATTTAGCGTTTTTTAACTTGCGATTCAAATGATTGAGATCTTTAAATCTTTATCTTCACCAAGTTTTGTCCGTTCCTTCGCAATAACACAGAACATATAGGAAAAACAGAGCGTTTAATGCGCATTACATCAATAAATCCATTTGTTTTCCTGCTACATATTCACAGAAAAATGGATTGTAAAATTAGGAGTTCGAACTTTATCTTGTAGGTTAAGATTTCATACCGTTGCAAGCTGTCGATTTTTTTTTACTTTAGCCTCTCCAGCAAACGGTAGGCATTTAAAAATTATTGTTGAAATGATTAGTTACACTATTCTCCTTCAGTTTTTGAATAAAACTGCAACCGAAATTACTTCATACACACTCCAACTGCAAGCAATATTGTGTAAGGTCATCCAAACACGACTCACACTCATTGCTTTAATTCACCTTGTATTTGCAAATTTTGTGCTTATTTCCAATGCCATAGTTTACACAATATTTCCAAGAAGTAATGCTATCAGTGCGGCAGCCGCTGACCTTCGGATCGCATTATATTTTCCAGAGCGCAATATTAGTAAATATTACGTTAAGCTTGCGAGTCTACAGCTATGGCAGCTCAAAAATCGTGAACCCTCGCTTCACGTTGGAACTGCTGTATCGCCAACTCAGCAGCCATTTCCTTTTCTACCGTAATCTCATACAAGTTCGGGGCTCAGATTCGTAGAATCACAGCTCTTCAGTGCATATGCTACGAGCGGACTCTCATCTAGCATGTTTTATTATTCTACGCACAGCTATGGGTTACGAATATATGGGTAGAATAAATTCAAACCATATTTTTACATCACTCGTCTAAAAGACGTAGGAAGTATTATTGTCGTGAAAAATTCTTTTCCGATATTTCTCCAAATCTTCACGTTTCAGGATTCCTAGATGTCGAAAAACATGTTTTCTCAATTCCATCTGTCTGTCCGTCTATTGGAGGTATAACTCAAAAAGTATTTGTTGGAAACCATAGTTTGCTTGCGGATTATACCTATGTGTACCAGTCTCGAAATCGAATATACTTTCGGTCAAATATATACAGGGTGAAAAATATTGAAGGAAAAAATAATTTATTTACTAGCAACCTGATATTGTACATTTTCGTCATAGAAACAAAATATGAAAAGCTACTCATAACTCCCAAGGGACTTGTCAAATTATTTCTCCCTCAAACTCATGGTAACCATGCAACTACATGCAATGAGGCAATCCTTGATGTCACTTACATATTCTAATTTTAAATGTCATTATGACATTTTTAAATTTTATACTATCCTTACTAATATGCTAGTAAATAAAATATTGTATGCACCACGGGAGATATTCATGTTCTTTACCTTCGGTTGACTTACACACCTCGGGCCAAAGCCCTCGGTCTGTAACACATGTCAACCTCCGGGAAAAAACATATTCATATCTCACTTAATGCATAAATATCTATTAATTACTTTAAGGTGAGTAATTAAATTATTATTTTTTTCAATATTTTCCAAAATTTTAGTTTCAAAGTTCCACTTACAAGGAAAATTCCTTTACAGATTTCTTACATAGTAATTCGGAACTGATTCCTGTTCTCTGTCAATGTACGCAATAGCAGTTACCACATAAAAGATTAGGAAACCTCACATTGTTTCTAGTTGAATTCCATATTTATCTGGTTTTAACGCGATGTAAACTGTAAAATAACAGTTTCCACGAAAACACAACAGTTGTACAATGTTACTGAGGAGTAATATTTATTATACGTATGCATTATTAGGCAGCAAGAAAAGTTAAGACACGAGACCGAAGTGTCTTAAATGCCAATAACAATGCAAAGACATATATCAGGTCTATACTGTGACTATTGTTAAGCGATTACCTTCTATACAACACATTATGTGCAGCAAATTAATACGAGTGCAAACTTTTAAGAAATCTACATCACCAACAGAGCATCAATTTTTAACATAGTTCTGTTTGAGTGTACTAATCTGCATATTTGTGAATAAAGCAAGGATATTTATTATGTCGTCAGTAGACATTTTCAGGCTTCTAAAGATGGATGTACTCGTATACTGCGTTCAACCTATAGTAAAATAACCAGCTGAAACACGAGGCTAGTTAAAAAAAACATCCCTGTTCAAATAGCATTGGAAACAAATGCAGTAATCCTTCTGAATCTTTTAAAATGTTAATAGTGTTTCTAAGCCTCACATTGATAAATTTCAGAGGTTTAAATGGCATTTGTGTTTAAAATCTGTCTTATCAAATCTAGGTTCTAGTATCAGCAAGATCGGGGTGCGATCATACAATTTTTATGTGCTAAAGGTATTCCGCCCTTGCAGATTGGCATTTGAATGAAAGCTGGTCATAGAAACGCATACGCAACTGTAAAAAATCTATAAAGAGCTTTATACAGAACTTCCCCTGCAAGTTGACGATCACACTAGACAATTTTAAAAATCAAATGAAACTAGGGATTAAAATACATTCCTAATAATACTGAAACAATAAAAGGAAACACTTGTTAATGCAAATTACATACATTTTCAAATTAAAGACCATTACCGGCGCACCGGTGCAATTCGGATTTCAGCGCCTGCGAATTCGATTTGAAGGCTTTGCAGCAGTCCGCAAGCAAACCGCCCATTTGTTTCATTCGGCTACAGAGCACTGCTCACATTCTTGCTATGCCGCTGCCTTAAATACACTGCATTTATCATTGTCTCTTTTGGTTTTTTTTAGAACATTTAAACTGTTTCTGTTGGGTTCCACTTTCATCGAAAATAAAACCTGAGCTATGTGCAAACTACTACTTTTATCCACTTCTCAGTTAAAGACAAAGTAAACAAAATTTAATTTTTTAACTGTGCTCACCTTGAATATACTTGACCGAAATTTTCCCGAAATCATGCCAGGTAGACATATAATTTGCAGGGAAAATGTCGTTTTCCTCCAGCAAATAATTTTCGAGTTATACCGGCAACAGACAGACATACAGAATTATGAAAACCGATTTTACGACATCTAGGAACCCAATGACGTGAAAATCTGAAGAAATTTCAGAAAGTGATTTTTTGCGATTACAATACTTTCTTCAGCTTTTAGGCGAGGGAAGTAAAAATGATGCACCAAGATTAAAAATAAAAAATCGATGATATGTATCAAGGGTTTCATTATGAACGATGGTTGGGTATTCACTTGAGAAATAAATATTTCTTTATATAAATACAAGAGCTTTCACCCTGCAACTTAGAATTGTCGGTTCCGTTTTTGTACTCTGCTACTGGACTCATGAAGAAACCACAGAAGATCTAAAATCATGTTTGCACATATTTTCCTTTTTTAATAGGAGACGTCATTCTAGATCATTTTCACATTTGCTCCATGCAGACATGACATCCCCAGGACGATTGTACAATTTTAAGCGGGGAAAATTTGGAGTATGTGTCCTAGATTTCAGGTGAAGGGGATCTTACAAGTTACCAATCCATGTGTACATCCTACATCCCCATGATAGGAAAACACTCCTCCTGAGGTGCACAACTAGTGCAACTCCAACAAAAATCTTTAGGATTTGATCTTTCACGTGACAGTTAGAAAAGTCTAAAAATAACACGCACAGGTCATAGAATCTATACTGACTCCCTATTTATAAGGGGCAATCTGCCAACTTCTCACTGTGATTAATATGCCCCAATTCTTGACTAGATTACCACCCTAGACTAGGTCAATTGTAATGCACGATGAAACATGTTTTGACCTTACAAATAATAACATCCCAGGTAATGGCGGTGATTACAGCACCGATACAGAAAGTGTCCCTGGCAGTATCAAATATATACTTAAAGAGACATCCGGAATAAAATTTGAATTTTTAGCCAGCTCTGAAAAGAGGAATTCTCGAGGTCCAGTGATTAATACACATGCTTACCAAAAATTTATATCTTTTCGGAAAATGTCATTCGAAATGTTTATTCCCATGGCCATTATGTCCTTTGGGCCAGCACATAATGGGGGAAGGCGAAGTTGAAAAGCTGTTACACCGACACTTCGCCTTTTGAGATTATGTCTTCTTTTTATTGTAAATGAATGTCAATGTAACCTCAATAAATATTATTATTATTATGGCAGACAAAATTATACGAAACAATTACGAATTCTACAGTGTTCAATTGGAAAATTGAGAAAAATGCACCTATTTTGCCTTTGATTTGTCTTACCTTTCTTAATTTTTGTTTATCAATTTAGTTTAATCTACCCGGCATCGGCATCTCATCACAGGAATATAATAGAAACAGCAAATAACTGAACAATGGAATTAACTTTAGTTCTTAGTCCGTACTTTAGTAAGCGAGGTTATTTTCTTAATAAAGTTTTTGGTAAACATTTGGGTGCTTATGATAATCTTGTTTATGCGGGGAGGTGAATACAGAAGCGTGTACGTGATCGGTATGAAAATGGATTTTCATTCTCGCTTGTAACGGTAACGCTGTATTTCCTTCCCTCTGACGGTCACGAGTACATATTTAAAGCAGTTTGGAAATTTCATTTATAACGATGCTTCCCTTTACAGGCGCTAAACTGTACTACGTTTAGTTATACCAATGTGCGACAACGCTACTTTATAGTATCCCATTCTAACTTTCTTATATGCACTTGAATATTATGATCATACTGAAGTTAAATTGAAATTACCAGATTGTGTCAAGTTGTTTTTGGTACAGCGAGACTATTGCCTTATGATTATCTATAAAATAGAAATAGACAATCAATGAAATAAAAACATTTCCTAAAATGACTAAGCAGCTGACAATTAATGATATAACAACTTGTATTTTCTTCCGTTTTTCTGCTGACAAGAATAATGTTTGGTCTGGAAAATGGGAAGTTACAGTAATACGTACCTTAATCATTTTTATGGTACTGTGTACTCCATGTATCGTTACTAAACAACCACTATACTAAATAAAAAACTAATTAATAAAATATTTTACATTACTGGAAACGAAGGCAACCAAGAAAACAAGATTACAATATAACTTAGACATTATTGTTAATACTTATAGTCAAGTCGTACTTTTCACAACATGAACTGAATGAATAGTACTAGTATAAACCATTTAAGTAGTTCTCCATATTTTCATGGACTGTGGTTGTAGTGCTTTAGCAAAGTGCTCGTTACTTATAAATTTTAAGGCCACCGAGGACCAATATTTAACCACAACCATGCACTAATTTTCTTAGGGTTGTTACCGCAGAAACACGTTTGTACGACCTAATCGGGAAATATAACTAGAATACAAGGACCTAGCTCTCTTACGATGGCGGTAACAAATGATGCTCCAGCTAGAAAAACTCAGTCGCGAGGATGGGTCCTTTACGACCTTTGAGTTAGGGCTGTACTCTGGTACGAGAGGTAAAAGATGGTAAATAATTGAAAGCGAGACCACATTCAGACTAAATCGGGGTAAAATTAATAACACGTAAGCCCACTCTGAATGTGAAAGTAAGTAGGCCCACCTTTCTACTTTTTCCTGATTCAAACCTACCTTTCATTACACTTACTTACATTATCTAGATGCCTGTACATTAAAGCAAACACAAAAAGGCATGCAAACACCAATTAAAAACAATAAATAATTAACAATAAACTCTATTAAATAAATAAAATATGTAAATGTGACAATTAACGTTACAATAATTACTTATTACGGTTGAAAGTATGCGAAAAGGTTAGTTAGGTTAAAGACGCAACTTTTGAACTAAACTAAAATGACAGAACGGCAACAAATGACATGGTTACATTTAAAAACAGTACTAACGTTAAGTTTTACCACAAAAACTACTTTACAGTATAAAAAGTTAGCGACAATCACTTCAAGAATGCTTGAGCTTAAAACACAAAACAACATGTAGCCAATAGAACTTGAAGGAATTGTTCAACATCTTACGATTTAAATCAACCAAAGGGCACAATTTGTCCAAACCACACTTCGGAGAATCACTTCACTATGAATGTGTAGGCGGTACAATGGTTAATAACTAACAAAATACCTGGTAGGAATTAAGAAGTGCTGATTACGTTGTTCTCGTCAATTGCAAGTCGCATCTCAAGCCACTGCCACGAAAAGAACGGAAACGACAGAAAGCTTCTGGAAACCCTATTAAGGAGCGATACTCGAGTGAGAGTGAGTGGCATGACATCCCCGTAACGAGTGAACTTGAATGAAGCACGTTCGACACAGGCAGATTGCGATAACGAAACGTGTACCTTCATTCTACCGATGGTTTAACACAATAAACGAGGGCTTCGATAAATAATCCGCTTTATGCGTAATTCGGAGTTGCCTGACTCAACAAAACCGGTAAAACCTTCCCTTGTACGTAACTTAATCACCAGCTCTCAACAATAACAACAACGTGGCTTTACAACTTACAATTTCGATTTACGGGCCTAAGTTCCCAGAAGCCAAAATGAATTGCGCAGCCGCTACTTAACTTTATCCTTGTTCCACTCGTAGCATAGGGTTGCCACGGAACGAATTAAACTTCGACTAAGATAAAAACTGGTAATATACGAGCTAAGTGGAGATAAGGTTCATGCAGAATCAAGGTTTGATAACATTACCAAACTATAGATTTAGCTTAAATGAATCGCAAAAAGGCTAAATTTGAGCTAAAAATACGAAAAGTGCTAGCGTCCGGAAATTGTTCTAACAGGGTATAAAAATTCTATTAAGCCATAATGCAACAATATAATGAATACACATGCTTACCAAATTTAACATCGTCTGTTACATTTTTAACTTATCCTCTTTCTCACTCCAAAAAAAGCCAGAAGTTCTTATCATATCGATCTACTCTTTGTAAAATTTAAACTCGAATAACGTTTTCACTAATTTTGAAAAAAAGAACATGTCAACAAAGCAAATCTGGTGCTAGTTGCCACCACAATGTTGTTATTATTAAAACGATCATATTATTTTCCAGAAAGGAAATATGAAATAAATCTTCATTCAAGAATGCGAATGTGTCATGTGTCCGGTAAACAATTTTTCACGTTATTCATTTTAAAATTGCAGGCCAATGAATCCACCTAATTGTTATAAACAGTAATAATGCAATAGATAAAGTCTCCAGGTTCAACAACTTACCGCGACAAGCTTTGCTGAATCGCAAGGAATAATTGAGATGTAACGGATACGCTACAACGAGATAATAAATATCCAAGACAAATAACTACTGCTAGTACAGTACGGTACAGTTTTTGAAACGGCGACCTTAATACACTAATAATATTAATAATTCCCAGGTTTTTCTTTGCAAAATAAACGCAGAATTGTTAACGTATAACATATTACAACCGATTTAAAGCACAAATTGTATACGAAGACCGTCCAACCAAAAATGTCTGATTTGATAGGAGCGCAAAGAGTCGATTTAAGGAAGTATAAAAAGCCCAATTGCTTCCACACAATTATTCAACTGCCATAATCTCGGCACAATATGCCTCCGAATGGACGCTAATATGGATAAGATATCAAATTATAGTATAAAGAAGCAAACAAATGATTTGTATAATAGTCAGGCTGGTGACATCGGGGCGGGCACCCAATTGCAGGAATTTCTGGTTTTCTCAGCGTAAACTCTACAATACAACAAGCGGGCACAATAGCAACATGAAGATACCTCAACCGTCAACGAAGAGGGATCGAGAGGAGAAGACAAAATGGAAGAAGATAAAAGAAAGAGGCCTTCGTCTGCAGGTGGCTAACAGATGTTTCAATTCCGAACCACTATCACATCTGGAGGTAACTAAGGCTTGGTCCAGAAATAAACGCACATATATTGATTATCCATACCAGTAAATCTAGTAACGTCAACTAGGAAACCAGGTACAACTAATAAAAATTTGAAAAAGAAGGTGACAGCGTTTATGGAACGAAAAAGGTCAACATCTGAGAGGGATATAGCAAAAAAATTTCAAACAAGTAAGTCAACGGTGCACAGAATCAAGCAAAGAAATAATTTAAAACTTATAAGAAACAAAAAAGGCCCAAACGAACAACTACACAATTAAATACTGCCATTGCAAGGTCAAGAATGTTATATGAAATGTTACGTGCGGCACCTGAAATGCTTAGTGATGGATGACGAATCATATTTTAAATATGATTTTGCTACACTAGCACGTCCTCAATATTATTTTGCTAAGGATACGTCTGTACTTTCCGATGCCGAAAAATTTATTGGAATTGAAAAGTTTGGGAAAAAGTGCTAGTATGGCAGGCAATATGCCAGTGCGGAAGACGAAGAAATCCCTTTTTTTACGAAGGCTGCATAAACACGGATGTTTATGTAAAAGAATGTTTGCAAAAACGCCTACTTCCCTTTATGCGAAGCCACAATAAACCAACAATCTTTTGGCCTGACCTAGCTACATCGCATTATGCAACAAAGACATTAGACTGGTTTGAACAAAATGAAGTCCAATTTGTAGCGAAATCATGTAATCCACCAAACACCCCAGAACTTAGACCTATAGAACGCTACTGGGCTCTGGTCAAAGCAGTTCTCCGTAAAGAAGGAAAACATGCTACATGCTTTAAAAATTTTAAAGAATTGTGGTTAAATGGGTCGAAAAAGTAGATCAGGGAATTTTGATAAATTTAATGAGACATGTTAAGGGAAAAGTGAGAACCTTTATGCGCCAAAAGTATGTAGACTAATAATTTTGATGTTGAAGTTTTCTGATTATGTATGATGTTATTTGGTTAAAACTATTAAATCGTTTTCCATATACGTGGGTTTTTATTTTCTATTTTAAATGTGTGCGTTTATTTCTGGACCAAGCCTTAGGTGAGTATAGCAATTCATCGAACCAGTAACACCAAATCTGCCCCAAATCGTCGACGATATCTTTGGGGTCAAATTCGATCATGTGGATATAAGACATTGCTTTCTTCAAAAATCCAATACTCCGATAAACCAGTTAGTTCGAATACATTATCGTTACTTAGAATAACCTTTAGATGTCTTTACAGCAAGTAGTTCTAAAATGTTAGTCAAAATGAGGGACTGGATTAAGTTCATCATAAGGATAAGAAAACTTCCTGTAAACGTTAGAATAATTCTCAATCCTTACGGTGATATTGGGAAGGTATCAACAATTAGGTCATTTTACTGAAAACTGAGAAAGAATATTAAAATGATTATTTTTTAAACAGTCCTATCAGCCAATAGTAATGAGTACAAAAATGAGAAACTGGATTTAGCTCATCATAAGGATAAGAAAACTTCCTGTAAACGTTAGAATAATTCTCAATCCTTACGGAGATATTAGGAAGGTATCAAAAACTAGGTAATTTTACTGAAAACTGGGAAAGAATATTAAAATGATTATTTTTTAAACAGTTCTATCAGCCAATAGTAATGAGAACAAAAATGAGAAACTGGATTAAGCACATCATAAGGATAAGAAAACTTCCTGTAAACGTTAGAATAATTCTCAATCCTTACGGAGATATTAGGAAGGTATCAACAATTAGGTCATTTTTCTGAAACCTGGGAAAGAATATTAAAATGATTACTTTTTAAACAGTCCTATCGGCCAATAGTAATGAGAACAAAAATGAGAAACTGGATTAAGCTCATCATAAGGATAAGAAAACTTCCTGTAAACGTTAGAATAATTCTCAATCCTTACGGTGATATTAGGAAGGTATCAACAATTAGGTAATTTTACTGAAAACTGAGAAAGAATATTAAAATGATTATTTTTTAAACAGTCCTATCAGCCAATAGTAATGAGAACCAAAATGAGAAACTGGATTTAGCTCATCATAAGGATAAGAAAACTTCCTGTAAACGTTAGAATAATTCTCAATCCTTACGGAGATATTAGGAAGGTATCAAAACTAGGTCATTTTACTGAAAACTGGGAAAGAATATTAAAATGATTATTTTTTAAACAGTTCTATCAGCCAATAGTAATGAGAACAAAAATGAAAAACTGGATTGAGCACATCACAAGGATAAGAAAACTTCCTGTAAAAGTTAGAATAATTCTCAATCCTTACGGAGGTATTAGGAAGGTATCAACAATTAGGTCATTTTACTGAAACCTGGAAAAGAATGTTAAAATGATTACTTTTTAAACAGTCCTATCGGCCAATAGTAATGAGAACAAAAATGAGAAACTGGATTAAGCTCATCATAAGGATAATAAAACTTCCTGTAAACGTTAGAATAATTCTGAATCCTTACGGTGATATTAGGAAGGTATCAACAATTAGGTCATTTTACTGAAAACTGAGAAAGAATATTAAAATGAAAATCGTACGACACTCATTAATGACCAATAGAAAAATTAGTTCACGAGCCGTAACCAAGACAATAAAAAAATTTCTTGGAAATTTTTTGTAGATAGACATTACTTCTTTTTAGGGTTTGTGGCGTTACGATTTTCTTACCGAATCTGCATTCGAGCATTAATTCATATCCGGAAATTATTTTTCGTGCATTCCAACACGTCCTAATTTGCCCTCGCGCCCCGCTCGGGCAAATTAATACGACGTTGTTCGAACGCACTCAAAAAAATTTCCGGAAAGAATTTATGCTCTTATGAGATTATATGTGACAATTTAACTATTGTCTTTGTCAACCAATGGCATTCTTCAATTTAAAAATAAACTACCAATCGAACGATTATTTTAGTGACAATAATTCAAGGAGCTTTATTTCAGCGTCAATAATTCGAGGAGCTTTATTTCAGCGACAATTTTTTCTGTAACAATTATTGTAGTGACAATATTTCGAGGAGCTTTATTTCAGCGACAATTTTTTCTGTAACTATTTTTTAACGGAAAGTTAAATTGTCAAGACGAATAGGACTCTAGGCCGAAATATTGCAGACGATTTCTGCTCTTCAGATTGTCTCGTTTCTGTTGCTTTAGAAAATAACGACTCGTGCAAGCACTCGTCGTTATTTTCGTCGCCGCAGAAACTCGTATCTGAATCGCAAAAATTATTGTCGGCAATATTTTGACTTCTCGTCCTATTATTACTGATTATTTTTTAAACAGTCCTATCAGCCAATAGTAATGAGAACAAAAATGAGAAACTGGATTTAGCTCATCATAAGGATAAGAAAACTTCCTGTAAACGTTAGAATAATTCTCAACCCTTACGGAGATATTAGGAAGGTATCAAAAATTAGGTCATTTTACTGAAACCTGGGAAAGAATATTAAAATAATTTATTTTTTAAACAGTCGTATCAGCCAATAGTAATGAGAACAAATTTCAAATCGACCAATTGCATCAAAATTACACTGACTATTTGCTAGTAGCTAAGTACAGCGACTATTTTTTCACAAACCATTCACATCGTTCTTCTGCTGTAACACAACTACGTAAAAGTGGAGTACGTGAGCAGCAGTTGTTAAAAAATAACAGGACACTCATCTGGGAACTCCATCAAACCCTATCTTCAACTTGGACTGTTTAAAAAATAATCACGCCGAATTACATTCGTGGTAATAGTTTTTTTTAAATAATTTTAACTAGATTAACACTCATATTTGTTGCAATTAAGATTTCTTAACAGCAACAAAGATTCGTGAGTCTAGTTAAAATTATCAAAAAATTATCACCACTTATGTAATTACTGGTGAAAATTTGCAAATTTTTTCTACCAATAAAAGGCTTTGTTTTTGAGAACTTTTTAAACCCCAAGAATTTAGTTATAAAAACCATTTTCTGGGAAACCCAATTTACTAGAATGTTTCTACGTCCTTCAGCTTTTTCTTAAATCCAATATTTTTTGTGCAAAAATTGAAAATACATCGTGGGTTGCTAATTTCAACCCTTTAAAGCCATGCCAAAAAATAGAGAAGCATGAATAAGCCCCTTATTTGTAGAAAAAATTTGCCAATTATTATTTGAATATCCATTCTTAGTTGTCACATAATTTTAACCTCCCTCTAATATCTCTGTAAGGGTTGAGACTAAGACCAACGATTTTTTTGGGAATATCAGAGCATAATGAATTTTTTAAATTTTGTTACAAATATTGCCAGTGTGAATTTTCCAATTTAAGCTTTCATTTAACGCACAACCGACAAATATTAGAGTATAGTTTTGGTCACAAAACTGTCCCAAGTTCTTTATGTGACGGTATAACTTTCTAAATAAAGTAATTCTTGTATGGGAAAGAACTTTCTTTGAATTATGGCTGAGTGTCATTATGTGTCAAGTAACTGCAACTACAAAGTTAGTACCTTGATTCAGAATGCACTTTTGTTTAATTATTCAATTTTCTCATGAATTGTACGTTCTTTTTTATGTAGTTTATATGTAGGCCAGTCATTTAAAACGTCGTAGGTCGCAAACTATTGCACAGTTCTGATTTTTTGGGATGTTGTTACGATAGATACCAATAGTGTAAAACCAAGTTTGCAGCTTCGAAAGACCTGTGCTAACTGCGTGGTGCTCGAAAACCTTTTTTCTTCGGACTTTTTTCAGTTTTTGGCTTATTACTCCTAAAATGTGCATCCTACGGAAAAAGCCGTCCTATACACTTTTAAAGTAGATCAAATTTACTACAATTTGAGTGTAACAGCAGCTTCGTAGATCTAACAGGTCCTGAGATAGAGCGCCTCAAAAATTGGCAAAAGTTCGAAATTGTAGTTTTAGCCGTCTTCCGAGCAGAATATCGGTTAAAATACTCATCTTACAAGGAAAGTTGTGCAAAATTAAATTGTAGAGCAGTTACGTAGCTTTAATTTAAGTATAAGCGGAACCCTATAAGACCAATAGTTCCTTTGTTATCAGGAAAAAACGAAAAATTAAGGAAATCGGAGTTTTCAAGAAATTAAACTTCTGTTATTAATATTGCACAGTTGCTATAAAAATAACATTACATTTATAAATTTGATTTATTGTTATATACAGTGTCCGCCAAAAAGTCGGCATAAAAAACAAATAATTAATTTTTGATTTCTCAAAAAACTTTTTACGTGATAATTTGTGCTTGTTTAAACCCCTATTCAGCCCCTATTATATATACCTACTTATTTAGAAAATGGAGTTTTTCGAAATTCTCAAAATCCGAAAAGTGCTATGTTTCGGAAATTAAGTAATATTTCAATGAGCTTTTTTTTAGAGTGTGTTATTTTTAGCTAACTGAACAATCTCAAGACCAGAAAACATCTAATTCTTTTCAAATTTAGCTAAAAATTAACTTTTAAATTTTTTAAATATTTTTCAAAAAATTTCACATACCAAGACTTAATATTAAAATTCAAATTTCTTTATGTGAAGACTAAAAATTTATAATAATAAAAAATAATATAAAATGTTAATTAGTTCTTTAGATTTTTTATTATTTACCGAATAGTAGTATGTTTTCATAATTTTTACGTTTTTTATGCAACGCGCTTCTTAGGAGAAATGTTTTTCAATTCTCATTAATCTCTATTTAAATGGCTTCAAGAAATTCTAATCGAGCCCTGTTAATGAATTGCTTTTAAAAAAAATCCTATAAATGTTCTTTTACAGTTGTCTAAATGAAGAGATCTTTTAGAAGATGTAAATTGGACAAAGAAAAATCTCTCATTTAGACAACTGTAAAAGAACATTTACAGGACTTTTGTAACAGTAATTGATCAGCAGGGCTAGATTAGAGGTTGTAGAAACCATTCAAGTAGTTATTAATTTATTAGAATAGAAAAATATTTCTCCTAAAAAGCGCATTGCATAAAGAACAGAAAAATTATGCAAACATACTACTTTTCGGTAAATAATAAATAATATTTAATATTATTTTTCCCAATTGTAAAAAGTGTTCACTTTAATATTAAATCTTAGTATGTGAAATTTTGAAAAATATACTAAATTTAAAAATTGATGTTTAGCTAAAGTTGAAAAGGTTAGGGGTTTTCTGGCCTTGGGATTGTTCAGTTAGCTAAACATAACACACTAAAAAAATTTAGACAATTTCAAAAAACTCCATTTTTTAAATAAGTAAGAATCACTCGGTAAATAGGTTTTTAGACAAGCACAAATTATTGATGTAAAAAGTTTTTTTTTAAATCAAAAATAAAAGTGTTTCCCATATTATGCCGACTTTTTGGCGGACACTGTAAATAACAATAAATCAAATTTATAAATGTAATGTCATTTTTATAACATTCTATAGGAAACTGTGCAATATTAATAACAGAAGTTCCATTTCTTGAAAAATCCGATTTCCTTAATTTTTAGTTTTTTTTTCTGATAACAAGGGAACTATTGGTTCTATAGGGTTCCACTTATACTTAAATTAAATCTAAGTAAATATTCTACAACTTCATTTCCTAAGACTTTCCTCGTAGGATGAGGATTTTAACCGATATTCTGTTGGGAAGACGGCTAAAACTACAATTTCGAACTTTTTGGGAAAAATATCCAATTTTTTAAGCTCTCCATCTCGGGACATATTAAACCTACAAAGTTGCTGTTACACAAATTGTAGAAAATTTTGTCTATTTTAAAAGTGTACAGGGCAACTTTTTCCTTAGGACGCACATTTTAGAAGTAATAAGCCAAAAACTGAAAAAAGTCCGAAAAAAAAAAGGTTTTTCGAGAACCACGCAGTTAGCACAGATCTTTCGAAGCTGCAAACTTGGTTTTACACTATTGGGATCTATCCTAACAACATCTCAAAATATCAGGATTGTGCAATTTTTTGCGATCTAACGCGATTTTTGTGTCTACGGTGACTGGCCTAATGTCGAAACCTATTATTTGATGGCTGTCTCGGCAGCATATCTGTTGGTTTGGCTGGTGTATATACAATAAATAAATAAATGAAAAAATAAATACGTAACCATTGTTCTTAATATTATACAACAGGCATTTAAAAACGCACATGCAAAAAAACTGCCATAAGTGTATTGTTCTTACACGATTCTGTTTTTTTTATTAAAAAGTCTCAAATTTTTCCGTTGTGCCATAAACACTCCTTCACTTTCTGCAGTTTCCACACAAAGCAACATTATAGGCTAAATGTCTATATACAGGGCAATAATATGCAGTTACTAGATGAACTGCACTAGAAACATTTTGAAAATAGCAAAATAGCATTTAATTTGTTGATTTTATAACAAACGTTGTCACTTTTCCAATTTTAGCTTCCAATTTAAAAAAGCTCAACTATTTAGCAGAGGTTGATGCACTAATTGCAGTACCTTTTCCATTGGCACCCTGCAATGCAGGTTTTTTGCGATTGTGAAAGTGAATATAAACGGTTTCTTAAGTATAGAATTAAATTATTAGACTTTCACTAATTTTTAAATTGGTTGACCATTATAATAAACCTGTGCTCAACATTCTCTTTTGTCAGACCAGCAACTACAGCACCACAATGCAGTCATCATGTAACAATTCAGGCAACTCATTAATAAATAATAAGAACAATAGCCACCAACCCTTGACGGAACACCATTATAATGTCATCTAAAAATTAAATATGTGTTGAATTTAACACGCACTTATCTGTCCAATAAGTATAATATTCGGGAAGCGGTTGATTCCGATTTTCCAGAGCAAGAAATTTGTGGTTCGAGAGTGAAAAGTCAATATAATCAATAGTAACCACCTTTATAAAGGTTCGTCGATCTGAAAATTTCGAACAATTTGCACAGCTTCTCATTGTGCCTAAATTTTCATATAGATGTTGAACCATCCTGCATTTACTCTATTCTATCTAAATTGTTTAGCTCAAATATCATTGAATTGCGTCGGTCCGTCTTCTTCATATACTGAGGCTGTTCGGTGATGAATAACTTTCGACATATTCTCTCCTTTCGGAAAAACGTTATGAAGCTAAAGTGCCCAATTTCAGTATCACTAGTTTACCAGACAGTAAACTCTTAAAAGTAGCATATATTTGGCACAATTTGGATAAATTTGGTGACACAGGCATATAAAAGCATCAGAGTTACTTTATGGTCAATTGGATTGTATACAAATATTAATTAACGTTACTAAACTGATTTTCTCTTTTCAAATATTTCTAGCAACCATAAAATTCAAATCAGAGCTTCAAATGACGACACAGAAAGTTGCAACAAAACATCCAACTGAAACAAAACAACGGCCTGAAATAAAAAGCCCCATTTTTAGTGCTCTCCTAAGTTAAAAGCTGCAAATAAATAACAAAACCCGCACTACCCTGTAAATGTACAACACGGTCGACACGATTTAAAACAAAACCTACATGAAAATGCTGGCCACATCTGCTGACATCTGTGAATTATTGCTAAACTTTTCTAATGGATTGTTGACTGTTTTGCTTTTAACCCCCTGACAGCGGCGCACAAGTACGTAGGAATTCGCTTGTTTTTTTTAATTCGGGCATGCTTATCAAAGTGGATATTGTGGTAGTGTATTTTTGATGTAAATTTCCGCGTATGTACCGTATGTAATTATGCGCGCCGTGAACTGTACAGATTCATGTTGACCTCTCGTAACCGATTTTTACGGGTTAGTTGATACCTTTAATAAACTGGAGGTTATTCATAAGCATTAATGAAGCAAAAATAATTGTTATATACGGAGCACCTAAGATCACGCTGAAGTAAATAAAGTTAAATATAATAAATAAAGACACGGCCACTGATTACGCGCTTAAAAACTAAGAGCCTATTACAACGAAAACAAATTGTATAGAACTACAACAAGCCAAATTTATATATACCGGGAGTTCAAAAATGATTCACTTGGCCGCTCTCCTATAATATGCCTTTAGTAAAAATGTGCCGCCTTACACCGATTGGGTCTGAATAATAGTAGCTAACTTCAAGTCAAATACTACTACTCTGTTATCATAATACACTTCCATAAACTGACACGTTGCTCGGGCAGTATATGGAGTGGCATTGTAATGCTATAAATATAAATAACCCTCCTGGAGCTCATCATCTAGTGTTGGTCTATAAAAATTTGCAACGTATTCGATAACGTTCCGTATTAACAGTATCGTTGAAGAAAATTGGCCCAATAATTCTTCTGGATATTGTAACCCATACTACAACTTTCACTGGATGCAACGGTGTCTCGTGAAATACATGAGGGTTTTCAGGACTCTAAAGTTCTTTAATTTTGTGAATTTAAATAGCCACTTAAATGAAACCAGGCTTCGTCACAATTTTTTTATCTAACAACCAATTAGAACACCGCTACGTTTCTCAAAGACTGGTGGTAATAATTCTTGAACTACAAACACCTCGCAGGGGTGGAAATGCAGCCTCCGTTTCAGGGACGGGATGGGATGGGACTGGACGGGACTGGGCGGGAAGGGACGAGACGGGAAGGGCTGGGATGGAACGGGACGGGACGGAAAGGGAAGGGAAGGGGTGGGATGAAAGGCAAGGGGTCGGGACGGAACGGGACGGGACAGGACGGGACGGGATGGGACGGTACGGAGACGGGGACGGAGAAAGGGACGGGGACGGGGCCGGGAATAGGATGGGATGGGATGGGATGACAGAAAATAATTAGTCATTATTTAATACACAAATAACGAACCTCGCGCGAACGAAGTCGCGGGTAACAGCTAGTAATTAATAAAAACGAAGAATTGACTTACTTTTGTCACAAACGTGAATGCCAATATTAGTTTTGAAAAAACTGTTAAAAATTGCGAAAAATATTGAAATGAATGGAAAATTTAAATTTACAAAATACAAACAAGCTAAAAATGACAGCTGTTAAACAGCTAAACTTACTGAAGAAACTTGACGTAGATATTGATAACCTGCACGGAAGAAAGTTTTTTTCGGTCAGTCTTTCTTGATCTCCCGGTATATACGAGCTGCTAATATATAATTATGTCAAATATAACGGTAAATAGAAGTATTGAAAATAGTTTTGAAATAAAATACAGAACAGTATATAGAAAAATAAAAATCTGTAAAAATATCTACTCGAAACTTCCCTCACAAGTGGTAAAGAAAGGGAAGAAGTAGAACCAATACGAAGACGACAGAACGACGCCGAAGTAGAAGAATTGAAACTTATTCTTAGAAGAAGTAGTAAAATAATAGATAAACTAAAATCAGAAAATGCCGCGTGTCCTGATGGTATAATAAGTGGGTTAATAAAATATTGAGGAAGGAAAGTAAATACGACACAATAATAACGATATTTAAGGGAGACGACAAAGGCGCTTGCACAGATTACAAAGAACTAAGACTCTTTAACACGACATACAAAATTATAACAAAATCGAGGTCTACGTAGAAGAACCAATCGGAGAATACAAAAATGAATTTAGAGTAAACCACAGCACGGTAGACGCCATCCATGCCATGGCGATAATTGGCCGAAAATGCTTGGAGAAACATAACCATTCATAACTTATTTATTGACTTCAAACAAGCGTTTGATAAATTAAAAAATAACAAAAATAATAGAAGGTCTAAAAGAATTACGAATGCCCAATAAGCTAACTAATCTGGTTATAATAACTTTACAACATACAAAGGCAGAAATATTAACACTAGCGGGAACTGACGAGATTACAACGACAAACGAAGTAAGACGAAGAGATGTGCTCGCTGCTCTCCCATTTATTACAGCGCAGTAAGTAATCGTCAGAAAATTAAATGTCTCTCCCTTAATTTCAACAAAACTATCGCAATTACTAGTGTTTGCGGATAATATAGTTATATCAAGCAGAATGGAGCACAACCTAAAATAGATATTTATGTATTTAGTGTGTAAAGAGGGCCATTTTGGTATGAGGATGCGAGTTTCGTGCCGAGCGGAAGCGAGGCGCGAAAAAGCAACCGAATACCAAAATGGCTCTTTACACTCGAAATACATACAAAAATTTTTCTACGGTCCTAAATAAATGACAAAATTGTTAAATAATTGAAATTTCGATTCACCCCATTTGATGAAGTCGTTGTACCGCCGTTCATAGAGGCCGTGCGATTTGGCCGGCAACAACTCGTTGGTTGCTGTCTGAGTCGCTTCAAATACTTCAGGCGGGGTGCAATTATCTTCAGATTCCATCTTCAACTTCAAAAAAACTCACAAACTCAATAAATCTGTTGCGTGATGATGGACGCACCGTGATGCAATTGTCAATAATTTTAGCCAGTTCCAGAAAAATGACGAATAACAATAATAATCAGGTTAGCCATGGCGATGCGTAAAGTAAAATGAAGTGACGCGATTATTTCATTAAGACATTGTTTACGTGGTTGCGATGCTAAAATGGTTACTAGGGAAAAAATGTGTGAATCGCTAACTTTTCGCATTGACAGTGAGCGCTTAATAGTCAGTTTTAGAGGTGACCGTAGAAAAAAAGAATTTCGAGAACTAGAAAACGAAGTAAAAGAATATGGCCTGATAAAAAACGTTCAAAAAAACAAAATACGTTAAATTTGGACGAACAGCTTACCAAAGACAGAGGAGCTATGAAACACATAATTACAAATTCGAAAAATTTACAGCCTTTAACTATACCTAGGATTTCAAATAACCCCCGAGAACAGTATTAGAGTATTGAGTAGAGTATTGCAGTATAAACAACAAACAGCGGCCTCACTAAACAGACAAAGCATGAACATGGGCACTAAACAAAGCTGACGAAGAAAAATTGAGAATCTGCGAAAGAAAATTTTTAAGATGCTTGCTAGGACCTTTAAAAGAAGAAAAAGGGATAAGAAACTTGATGAACCATGAAATAAAGACAATTGATAACGGAACAGACACCGTAAAACATATAAAGAGTCAAAGACTACAATAGTGGAGCCATATTCAAAGAAAAGAAGAAAGGAGAATACCAATGACCATCACTGAATGGAACCCAGACCTGACGAGGAAAAGAATAAGATCGAAGAGTAGATAGAACCAGAACGTACAGCAAGATCTGAGGAACATGGGAATAGAAATCAATATAAAGAAATCTAAGAACAGAAAGAGGTAGTAAAACACCCGTAAAGACGCAAAATCCCACCCACAACTATAAACATTATATAACCAAGAACAACAAATTAGCCACTGGAAACTGATTCTCTCCAGGAAGTGGAAAGAATCAAGAAAGCGAAAGCAGGCCAAATCCCAAAAGGGACGTAGAGCCAACCAAGGAAGAAGAAGAAGAAGAAGAATTGACATTGAAGATGAGACGTGGGTTGCTCCACAAGGATTTTTCGCTGCTACAAAAGCCCAAACGTTAATTTATTTTGGGAAATTGCATTTTTGTTAGATACAAAGGTATTGTACTAGCTAAAAATGCACTGTAATTAATGGTAAAATTTATCCGAAAACAATTCAAAAATTGAAAAGGCTCTTAAAGAAAATCGACTACTATTCATTTTAGAAATGACAGGGGTACAGGCATACTTCAAAATGTTTTATTTTGATATAAGGACAGAAAGCACTATAAGGAAAGTGGATATCTGAGTGTTTTTAATTTGTGAGAGAATGTTGGTGTTGGTGTTTTTAGATCAATAATATTTGTATGTCTATTTATATAGTGCGTCCCTGAATTGACTTTGCAATAGGTGTAATGAATAAAAGCAATTTAGTAGAACTTTCGTCTTTGCAATCCAGGCCTGCTTGTTATACAATGAATTTTTATTAAATAACGGTACAGATGAAATCCAGTTGGCTGAATTAGGTTAACAATGTAAACCATGGTAGGTAAAGAGGTCTTTCTGGTTACTTCCTGCGATAATTGTTTTAAAATTAAATATTCTAAGTTAAAAACTCTACCCTTTTGATGAAGTCGAGACGAAAAATTTCTCGATCTCGTCTCGAAATTTGGGATCGAGATTGACATTTTTCGATCCAATAGTATTTTTAAAACCCACATAAAAACGTTACCGAATCGACCTGTTAGTTGCCATGCCGTAGAGATGAGATAATTCTTCATTTCGTCTCCAAATTCGAGAGCAAGAATTTTTCGATCTCGAATAAATAAAATAAGCAACAACTGCAATTCTCACTATTTTCAATATTCACAAGACGTTGTATCACAAAACGTGAACGTATGACTGCATTTACGTTAGCAGGTGTCACGTTATTTGTTTATATAGGGAAATCGCCGAACTGTCCTTAAAAAGTATAATGCTCCATACATATATCATCAGGGTAATCCCAAAACCTTGAATCACGCGGTTGTTTTAGCAATGTGTAGAGACTGTATAATCCTAAAATAACCGTAGGCTCAATTCGGTAGGCACAGCATATATTTAAAATTCAAGAATCGCGATTCTCGAGTTCGAGGTCGAAAATTTTTGAGATCGAAATCGAGAATGGCTACATCTCGTCTCGTCTCGTCTCGCTGCGATACTAATTTTGATTGACAAGTGAAATTTTACTTTTCACCTTAAAAATAAGAAAATAATAGAAAGGGTTAGCAAGAATTTAGAAGAAGGGTGGAATCATGTTCTAGTTTGGGTGGGGCACTACGAATAACATTGTAGTTATTTTATTGAAATTGTTCATGATAATCACAAAATAAAACGTTGTGTACGTTAACTTATAATATCAATTTTTGTAATCTAAATGTAATGAAATGCGGCATATCGCTATAATTTTTAACCTACAATATTTTAGTTTATTATAATTTTTACGTAAAGTTGCCAGAAAGACCACTTCACCTACAATGTTTTATATTTTCTGAACTCTGCCAACTGGATTCCATCTGAACTGTAATTTGTTAAATTCATTCTCTACCAAGCAGGCCTCGACTGCAAAAGACAAAAGCCGTAGTAAAAAGAATTATTCATTACACCTAGCGCAAAATCCGGGGACACACTATATACCTACTTGCTACCAACTTAAAAATATGCCTAAAGAGATTTACACGGAACTTCCCTCGCAAGTGGAAGATTTGAAACTAACATTTTTAAAATATCAAAGAAATACATTGTTTCAAGCAAGGTGGACCTTTAATGCACATACAAAATATCGTTTTCCTTCGACAAATAGTTTTTGAGCTGTACCGCCAACATGCAGACAGACAGACTGACAGATCGACAGTCAGGTCGATGAAATTAAGTAATATTATTTTCCCTGAATGTCTGAAAATTTGAATAAATCTCGGAAGGTAATTTTTTCACGATGACCATACTTCTTCAGCTGAAGTGAGAAAAACATCAAAACTCTTCTAGGGCGGTGAAATATCGTGCCACAAGAAATATTCTACAGCCTCAGAGAGTCCATAAAGACATCGGACAACTGAAGAGCTACTACATTAACAAATACAGAGAAAATTGAGGAAGTTAATAATATGATAATGTACTAAATATAATAATTATGGGAATTTGTGAAATCGAAATTAATAAATATTTCGAAACCCAGAATTGCTAGTTTAAGAAGTTTGTTTACTTTAAATACGTTAAGCGATTACTTTTTCCAATTTTTTAGTATATAGGATAGGGTACAAGATACTCCAAGGTTGCGAAATTTCAAAGTCCTTTTTCATTACTTAAATCAAACCATTGCAACTAAACTAATAGCATCTGCCAATAGCAAAGAAATTTTAGGCGTCATCTTTTAAAAAAGGTGGCGCGAAGTCCAGTAAATCGTCTGTAGGGAGCAAATCCCGATTTTAATTAAAACGTTGTATGATTATCAAATGTCAAGGAAATTTGTATATGATTTAAATATGCAACTTCAATTCTCTTGTGTTTCATAAAATAATATAACCTAGTTAAGGTGAATATTCAGACTAAAATCTCTACACCTCAGTACCAGGCTTTATATTTAATTTTATTTCTTAACCTTCTGCTTTTCTCTGTCTGCCTTTTATACCGAAAGATGGTGTCAAGATCTTCGAATCTCTGTGCTTCGTCTACATTCACATCTTTCAACAACCTCCTAGTCACTCCTTGATTTCACTCAAAATTCTCATTTCTCAGGATTGCGGGTGATATTCGGCCTTTTTGTTTGTGTCCAATTCGTTATTATATGGTAGAAGAGGTAGAAATATCACAGTGTATTTTCTGATTCTAGTTCTTCCTACTTGTCCAATATCACATTATATATTGAGTAATGAGTAGTAGTCTCCCTGCTCTGATATTTCATGATTGATTTCCATCTCCATTTCAATTGTTACGCAATATTTCTTTTCTCCTATCAGCCCGGGACCATCCACATTTGAATTTAGCCTCCTAATTTCCTCCACGTTTCTCCATTTTTCTGGCTTTGTATCCACCCAACGTTTGATTTGAATACCACTAAATTACTTTAATCGTAGACGTATATTTTATGCCCAGACGATGTCAGAAAGTATATCGAGTAAGAGGAGGTCCCACTCGATACTAATTTAAACAGTTCTTTTAAAAAATATTTAATAATAATAACAATAATGGTTATTCAACTTCGCAATACAATACAATGAAAAACAAATACATAATTTAAATATAAATCCACAAAGCGAAAAAGGGAGTAGTTCAGTCACTGCAACAAGTGGCTGATGATCTTCTACTACCCCCAAAGTTGTAATTTATAATAATATTCCTGTAATTCTGCCTACCCAACATCTAATAAATGTGTAAAAAAAAAAGAAGAATGTGTAAATTTAGTGACGCTATCTATCCATCCTGTTCCAATAACAGCTGCTTATATAAATTCTTAAAGTTAGTTACAAATGTTTTTCTGATATTTTCAGGAAAATTATTGTAAGTCATGCAAATATTATATGTAAAACATCTTTCGAATAAAGAGGTTTTATGATGGGGTACCGTTAATAGCCCCCTGTGTCGTAAGTTTAAATTATGAATAGCTGTACGGTATGTAATTTTTCTTCTTAAATAGTGGTGAATGCTCTTGTCTAATATATGACACATGCAAATAGCGAACAGAATTGGTTCTAAAATAGAGCCCTGCGGTACACTTGTATTAATTTCAACAGATTCCGATATATTACCGTTGAAAAACACTTTTTGTGAACGGCCCAAGAAATATATACCCAGTAATTTAACAGCAGTGTTATCGAATCCGATAAAATGTAGAATTGAATAAAACTTAATTTGCTAACCTCAAATTTGAGATAGACTGCCAGTGCCATCAACAATAGACTTCAATACCGCCAAACGGATAAAGCTTATTTCTCGCTGCGCCGACAATAAAACAGACAGCGTTGCTGTGTTACATGACTACAGATATAGTTTATCCTTTAAATTTTTAACATTGCCTTTTCTTTGTGTACAGTCGTGCTCATTAAAGTGCTGTACACAATTTCTGCTTTAGGAATATCAACTAATTATTCAAAGTTCAAAAAAGTACAAATATTTTAAAGGTATGCATCTAGATCTACCCAGTTAGTGATACAGTGTGAGCCTTTGTTCAGTAAAAACACAACCATCAATAAACTTATAACTGTCTCTGTACAACACATTTGAACAGTACATTTCGTATGACATTTCTGTTTACACAGTGTATACATACACATGACTCGAAAGGTACTACCTTGAGGTCAACTGCACATGAACTTCATTCCCTTCTATATCCAGAATTCCTGTTGGCAAATGTCCTGTATCGTATATTTGATTCAAATGTTTTTCTAATTTCTTAATACATTGACTGCCGCTTATCCACTGAGTTTGCTAATATGCAAATATAAGTACTTCAGTGCTTGCACCAAAACCGATAACAGTTTTCGCAAGTTTTATCTATTGAATCTTATGAATATTGTAATAATAACTTTTATTTGAACTCGGCATTAAAGTACTTCGAAATCGTCATTAAAATACAAGAAATCGACATTAAAGTAATCCATTGTTTTACGACTTTTTTGTAGGTGGCGAGACGACATAACCTATAAATGTTGGTTAAAATGTTGTAAATAAAACATAATGTACTCCTCTGCACTGAAGTTCCGTTTTATCCCGCATGTGGTTTATTTGCCTTAGTCCTACGGGCCTCGGCAACTAAGTCCACATTCGTGATAAAAAACTAAACTTCAGTGCCTTGGTATACAAACCACAGTTGCCCATCTATCTTAGCTTTCTTAATTCTGTACTTTCTGTCCGTATTTGTCTGTTTGTCGCTTTACAATTTGTTCCACGCTTATCTATCATCCATCAAATTGAAGATTTCATCAACAATTCACAGGCAAACATGAATTCAGATAACTATCAAAATTAGTTTTATAATTCTGTAATCGATATGAATATCAACTTTGGTGACCGTTTTTTTTTTTGCCCAGACGTTGTGGGGAAAGATAAACTTTCTATAGATACTTCTAATTGCACCAGTCAGTACTTTTTTACTCTTAAACATTTTCTGTAATTGGTTCTAGGTATAGAATAAGATATAAATCTATCAGTTTGATTGAATATTACATATGTTTTTCTAAATTTTTTTTAACAAGGCTTCAAGTACGCATTTCTGTTCAACATCTTTTGAGCTCCGTTTTAAAAAGATATCGTGTTGTTGTGCGATATCTATTTTACTAATCTTACTTTGATTCGACAAGTAGTACTACTAAGTAACAGATGAATTAATTGTAATTCTATGAACTAATCTAACGCACCGATTTTGTTTTCCGTCGCCTCCCTCCTGCAAACAATTCTATGGTCCCATTGTACACGTACAGGTTTTATAGGGGTGGTTTAACTTATTATCGTATTAAACTCTCTACCGGTATACACTTTGAATTGTGGAACTACTATGGTTTCCATTCGAATAAAATAGCGCACCTAATAATTGAAAAATGTTCATATTGCAACACTTTTTTATATTTAGCGTACCTATTTAAAAGTTGAAATTATGATCCATATAGAAGCTATAAAAGAATCGTATAACAAGTATTTTATGGTACATGCTCTCCTAAATGGTTACTTTGAAAACTGTTTATAGTCCACAAAATAATACTTTAGCAGACTGAATCACATAATAGTAATTTACGATACAAGTGCGTAAAGCTAGTCTTTAGTTACAAGTGGGGCAGAGTTAAAACGCGAGTGACTAAAGATGCTTTACGCATGTGTATCGTACAATATTTTATCTACGATAGAATCTAGAAAACACTGTATAAAAAAATATTTTAAATGTTAATTAGGATTTCTAACAACCGTCGTTAAAATTTTAAAACATGTTGCTTCTAACGACGTGACTAATGAAATCATTTTAAACATGTTGCTACTGACAATGTGAACTTATACAAACATGCTATTAGACAGTCGTTTTACAAATTTAAAACTGCCAACTAAAAGTTAATATTACACGCTGTCGTACATAAAAGTAACTTAACAACAATAATTCGCGGACCGAATTTATAAATATCGTTGTAAACAACAAAATAATTTGGATTTTGGAAATACACAAGATTTTGTATGGAACAATTACGGAAAAAGTTTTAGTAGACCCATTTGATATTGTGTAAACATCTAGATTCGTCCGATAACACTCCTTTTTACGTACTTGTCATATAAAATACCGTTTGTATCTCTAATTGCTAATAATGCCCGAACTTAATACTCCAATAACATTTTCATGAAAATATTAATTTAAATAAAACAGTTGCTAAAACCATCTGGACCATACTGTATCTAAATAATCTCTAAGAAAAATAATAGACAATAATAAAGGCACCCATCAAGTTTTGTTTTAACAATAAATCGTGTTGCTCAGAAACATTATACGATTGGAACGAGAACCTTTCCATTTTCAATTACAGTGTTAGCTTAAGCCGCATGCTCAATTAGAGAGGATTACCTGATAATTGTTCTGCAGTCCCCATTTGAAGCTAAAAGTCCCATATTTTGCTTAAAACACCACACCTTTGCGCCGATTTCTGTTAAAATTCAAATACAGGTTTCAGTAGAATTGGTCTCCGCTGATTATGGCAGCCCAACAATTGAAATGACTAATTGCTTTTAAAAGGTTGTGGTTTAAAAAAACAATTCCGTCTCTTAATGGAAGTTGGAGCCAATTATTCATCATATTTGTCGCTGACGGTAGACTGGTAGTTATCTAATATTAAATTGTCACAACGATTTATAGGGTGCTATTTTGTTGTTGCAATATATTTTTAAAATCTTTTTATGGTAAACGTAAACTCTATATACATTTAAAGGCACCATATTTAAAAATATAGTAAGAGCAGCAGCAAATAGCTCTATTTATTTAAAAAAAAATCGTTTTCTTTATTGATTTAAAAATAAAGTATCTTTTAATAAAATGTGTAGTTACATCGTATTTGTTTGTTAGTAAAAAAAATTAAAAAGTGTTTTTCATATTAATTTACAATCAAGAGAGCCCACTTTCTGCATTAAGTAGCTTATGATAAATCAGACATACAATCACGACTGCACTGAGATTCCGTTTTGTGTAGAAACGTTTATTTAGAGCCTCAAATTATAGACAGTCTTGGTTTTAAGTGCAACTTTCACAACCGTTTTTAACATTAATTTTTTTCCATACCTATATCGCAAATAGTTTAAGTTTATTACAAAAATAATTTCGTTGACATATTGTTCGGACTCTTTCGAATTATCGGAATCTAAAATGTAAAATTCATCTTCTGAATAGTCACAGGTTAAATGGTTTCGATTTCTAGGAAACTTAACATATTTCCTGAATTCTCTAAAGCGGAAATAGCATTAGCGGTCAGGTTAAAATTTCCCGTAGCTTTAATTTCAACCGGTACAGTCTGTACACTCACGCGAATACTTAGGTGTTAAAAGGAGTCGTACAGTATATTACAACCACTAAAAATAAAGGAGATAAGGTTTTTCAAAATGTAAAATCTACAATAATATAACAATTTTGTTGGAATACTGAATCATTTACAAAATAAATCATTTCTGAATATTTCAATATTACCTAAATTCAGGGCGACAATTAGGAATCCCTACAAATATGAAGTTCCCAAAAAATAAAACCGACGAGATAGTTTTTATACGTTTGTTTAATTTTAAGAATTATATTTTTTTTAAATTGGTAACAATAATAATTACCGAACAGTTCTGTGTCGTAAATTGTCTTGTTGCAGCACTATTGATTATAATACTGCAAGCAGCAGTGATTTGATTAAAGTGACCATGCTGACCTTTCTAACAATCTAATTGCAGTTGAACTGAGTAAAACTATAATTATATGGCTTCCAATTAGAGTAGAAATGGCATTGTTCTAAAGCTAAATTCAATGGTTCAAATACATTTCCAGAATTTACAATTCGAGATATTACGTGATCTGTACTGTTCGCAGAGCAAACGAATGCTTTCGAATAGAGTACTTTTCTCTTATTCTTTTCTTTTATTACTTATGTCTTTTATTGACGGAAAGGTAAATGTATTTACAGCAGACAGCATTATCTTCAGACGAATTAAATTTTATTCCTGAAAACGTGTTCGAACTATTCAAGTAGAATGTTTAAGCAACATATTCAAAAGTTGTCGCATATGCACTTCTTTAAAATGGCTTTAACTAGTTATTCAAATTAAACCTATAGTTTTCAGATAAAGCTGGGACCATTACAAGTCACAATTTTTATTTTTTACTGATATGCATGAAGGATACATTGAAATCTGATATTGCAACACGAACAACATTGTTTAAAGATTCATCAAATGACAAAATATTTTTATGTGCATAACACAACTCTGTAATGGATTGAATGAAATAATGTAAGAATTTTTTATGAGGTGATGTTCAACTTCGCGAACTGTATTAAAATTCGAACACAAAACAGCAAGGATTAAGGAAATCCGTGTTATTAAAAAAATTAAACAGCAATTTTAAGTCCGCTTTTTAAGAAAATGGGTTTTCGGTTGCCGTTAATTACTTTATGCTCTGAAATAAATTTTCATCGTAATTAGAAGTCTCCACTTTAATTAAAATTATTTACATTCGGGAAAAGGGTTCTTTCCTTGAAAGCTGCAGCTTGCCACCTAATAATATTTTTAATTTTGTTACGCGCTAAATGCTTTCCAATAACTGTTTCTGCTGTGTTTATATTTGAATATGACAGTTTTATATTATTTTTATATACTTTAGAATTTTTCAAATAGAAGGCCCTGCTTTACACCTATTTAAATACTAGAGGAAATTGAGTGTGCATATCTGGGTTTTGTCTGCTGTTAAAAACCAGGACTTCTGAAAATGATACATGTTACCTAAAATTTCTGTCAATTGTAATATTAGTATTTTATTATCTTAAGTTTCTTTGTTTCAGAAATGAAAGGCGAATTAATAAGCTGTACCCACAAGGATATCTACTTTTTAGAAACCAACACAAACTCTGAGGTGAGTACTAAAACTAAAAATATTTGCAGCTTATGCTGTGTCATGGGCTTATTTGTGCAGTGCAAGTCGTGCTATAAGCCTCGCTACATATAAAAATAGTTTTGTTTGACCGAACTGTCATCCACATCTTCTTCCAAGCCGATGGCTAACGTTAATACGATAGTCTCTCCGGAAATTAGATAAATTCCTAGAAATAAGGATGTGTATCTTGCTCGCTGAACTGTTCATTTATCTCCTCGCTGAAGGCACAAACGTTGTTATGTTCTTCCTTTTATTGAGCGTATGAGGAGTTATATACAAGGAGGATCGAAGCTTTCTCGGCCATGCACTTTGCTTAATTTGTAAAATATATCGAAGCTGAACTTCGGATTGCTTCACATTCATAGCATAACCAAGATATCAATCTATGCACAGCACAATCAAGGATGCTGCTTCAATATTATATTTAACTATGGTGCATCACTGTTGACTTCTTCTGTATAGTTCGGAGCAATTAGTGTTTCATTCACTAACAATAAGCATGACGAAGGCTATTTGTAATGATAAAAACTACATGAACGGTTAATATTGTCTAATATACTTACAGTAAACTTTTATGGGGTACATTTTTCGCCCGAAAAGAAAAGATTTTAGGACAAAAAATATATTTTGGAACAATGTATTCCACGACAAGATTCAACTTTGCTTCAGTTGGAACATATCAACACAAGCTTATAACTTAAATATTTCAGAAAGAAAGAGCATGTGTATTTTGACTGATTTATATCGTGCTACGGAATATCAAGTTCTGCAGTGGAATGCATTGTCTTGTGCAATGCTCTATTTTGCTGTGCAACCCCACATTAATTGCAACGAAGTAAATTCTTTTGTTTTTTGTTAATTACACTAATTTTTCGTAAGAAGCACTATTTTTAAATTCTGGAGGCAATACTGTTGATAGACATCTTTAGCCTCTCACTTTATCATTGATAGTGTTATAAGCAAATTTGATTATATATATATAAATTGTGTTATTTAATGGCAGTTTTGTCATTTCGACAGCGATTTTTATCACCGATTAAAGCGTCTGTTATTCATAACCAGACTACATCTAGTAGGCGTACGCCACTTTAATGTATGCCATGTCAATTACAATTATTGAGTATTTTTGATACTGAAACATATAAGATGAGTCGTTTTGGTAAAGTTTGGACTAACAAAATAACAAAAAATATAGAAAAATCAATTCCGGAATCCATAAAAAACACTAAAGCGTCAATATGGGGACAATTTATGAAGTTCTGTCAAGTTGGAAATTACGTACTGTCGGAAATAGCTCCGTTACAAGAAGTAGCGGATGCACTAAAGGATTGGGAATATAATATGAAATAGAGAAATGGAGAAGGTTATAAAAAATATGACGTTAAATCAATTTGGAATTCAACTGCGAAGATGATTCATGAAAAATATTTCAGTACAATATTAAATTTGATCATTTTGCCGACGTAGAAGCTCGTGATAAGAAAATAGCAAGCGAAAAGATACACTAAAAATGGCAAAATAGTGGAATATAGACAACAGGAGGAAGGATTACAAAAAAATAGCTTCTTATGAATTAGCTTCGTGGGAAGAAGAAGTTGTAAACTGTAAAATTTACCATTTTAAAGAAGAAAAAAATCAAAATGGAACTATAACAGGGAGTTTAGATACAATTCAATATTTTCAACGACTACACAAGGTGGATCGAAAAAACTGGCAGATAGCAAATTGATGACAAAAAATGAAGAAGATCAAGTTATTTGTCCCGTTAGATTATTAAAATTACTCTTCCAAAATAGAAATGAAAATATAACATCTGAACGACTTTTTTAAACTCTAAATCCCTTTTGGAAAGACACAAATTCTAAAGCTACAACAATGTTCCACTGAGTATTAATACGATTTCTACTGGGACCAAAAATTCTGCAACTAAAATTGGACTATACATCGCAAATAATCATCCAAGCCGTGCTATAGCCCAGTGGCCAGGTCATGAAAAGGGGTGGTTATCTGACAAAAGGTCATGTAGTTTTGGATTTTTGATATGTTGTATGTACCTAGGCCCTTATTAAATATCCAAGTTTTCTAATTTGGCGAGCCTGTGCGCGCCTCAGTACACTTTTGTGTCACTTTCTTCGGTTTTTGCTTGATAACTCTTTACTGATGCGTTCTACAAAAAACAATTTATTTCGCTGACGTTTGGCCTACTTTTATTCAGCAAACTCATTCAGATATGACCCACATGAGATTCTATTTCTTCGTGCATATAGTGGGTGTGACACTACATCCTCCCAATTTGGAAATGGAAAAACCAAATTTTGCAGTGTCTCAGAAGCACCCTAAATTAGTTGAAGCAGTAAATGCATTCGGAGAGTCAGAAGGTACTCTTGACCAAATTGGATAAGCAGGTCAGACATTTTTCGTATCCTTGTATGGTGGGGACATGAATACTCAATCTCTTTATGGTCTACACTGTCAGCTTTTTGAAAAATCTGTGCATAAAAGCAAGTTTCATCTTGCCAGAATGCCACAACCGCAAGATGTAGCCCGGTATAACGCATTACGCATATATCATCGAGTCCAAACATTGGTGAGCAAGGAAAATAACCCTTTGGATCGTACCTGAACGACACGCAGGCGAGGACTGACTCAAATTAAAACAACAAAGAACGCTGCACCAAATTCGTTGCTTCAGACTATTTTTGTCAATGTAAGAAAGGGCATGCTAAGGCTTGCAGCTGCAGGAAGGCTGGTTTGTTTCTGTGCTTATCCAATTTGGTCAGGTGTAGCTTCTGACTCTCTGACTGCATTTACTGCTTCAACTAAATTAGGGTGCTTATGAAGAATTCTGCAAAATTTGGTTTCTCCATGTCCAAATGAGGCCGATGTGGTGTCAGACTCACTACATGCATGAAGAAATAGAATCTCTTGTGGATCATATCTGAATAAGTCTGATGAATAAAAGTAGGCCAAACATCAGCGGAATAAATTGTTTAAAAAACGTGTTTGTGAGTTATTCCTAACTTTTCTACCTTTGAGGCTCGGTATTTCGGTAACTATGAGGTTTAGAAAAAATGTTATGAGAGTAAATTATAGAAAATGTTGTACTATACAAAAACTGATTGAACAATTTATCAAGCAAAAACCGAAAAAGTGGTCGTACTGAAGTGCGCACAGGCGTGCCAAATTAGAAAACTTGGATTTTTAATAAGCGTGTAGGCACATACAAAATATCCAAAATTACATGACTTTTTGTCAGGTAAAATGTACTTGGCCCCTGGGCTACTAGTACATTTTCCCAGTTAGCCAAAGCAGGAGTAAGTGATCAACAACTTATAAAGATAACGGGACACTCACCATCATCTTCTATTAAGCCCTACCTTCAAACTGACTATGAACATCACGAAAATGTTAGTTCCGTACGAGTCTCAAATAAGAAATCTCAAAATGAATATTTCACATGTGTGAATACCAATGAAGAACGTTTTGAAATCAGTACACCAAATCAAGTCGCCAGCGTGGCTGAGCGGTTACGGAGCTCAAGCTGTGGTGCCACAATAGGAAGTTCAATCCCCACATCTGGCAACTGGCGAGCGGCCCACTCAGTCGCTTTAAAAATTGGGTTCCGAAACCACAGTTGTGGATGTGGCGAAAATAAGGCAGTAGTTGATGGCGTGATGCTAACCACATCACCCAGTACGCCGTTAACAGTGTGCCAGATTGACTGGGTTTCGCAAAGAGATATTTCAGGGACCCTGACTCGCTATGTCGCAGGCCATGTTCCTACATAGAATGAAGTGCCGGAATTTTACATCAAACCAAACATTTTATAACAACTGTGTATTTAATATCTGTTCTTTCAAATAATTTATTTGTATCAATATTATCAATAAAGAGAATTATTTTTGTTGTTCATTCATATATTCTGCTGGAAAAATTTACTGATTTGCAAAATTATTTCGTTACAACGAGGAATTTATCCAATAAAAAAGGGCTTGTGTTTTTGCTGTTGATTAATTTATTATTGTGGTGAAAAGTCTGGCGGCAATTGAAAGTAACAGTCGTTATTTTAGATTATTTGCTATTGATTCCTTGTCGCTCAAACCACCTGTTTCGACGTGACAATAATATTTTCCCAATGTTTACTGCTGCAGAATTGAATAAATTATTGTAATTATGCTGTTTTAACCTCCATATAAAAATTGATTGCAAATTACTTCTATTTATATCTGTTAAGATTGGATATTTCTAATTTTGTTGTCTTCCAATTTGCTCCAGTTAATTACCGTGTGTCCCTCCTTATCACTTGACACATTGACACCTACATATCTTCTACATATTTATTCGTAAACGTACCAGCTTGCACAGACCACTAAGGAACCTTCAGTCGCCTATTTGAAGTATTTTCACTTTTGCCTACCAGTATTATTATCGATTAAAAATGCAATATTTCCAAACTTACCCTAACAATCAAGGTAGGCTGATAAAAAACCCCAGATATCAATTGCAAACAAAATTGAAAGAAACATGTTTATAAACATTAATAAATAATTGAAATATGGCTAAGACATAAAATGTCATAAAACCAAAATTTTATAATTTTTGGGGTAACAACAAGTTTCCGGTAGTTCTTATTACAATGAGTTGCGGTTACATTTTTACTTGATTTTGAACTTTTACTGAGCTAATTTTTTGAAAAATCCGAGTTGCGCAATTGAGAGAGCCCTAGGCTTGTATTAAGCAGGGATTAGGTTTGAATTCCGCGGGGGCCGGAACTTTTCCACAACCTTGGCGATTGGAATCGGGCTTGGTAAGACCATTTACAGTTCGGCATCAAATTAACTGTGCTCTACTCAGAACCACAGAACTAAGAGATAGAGTAACAAAGTTTACACATTACCAAGACACACCTCACACAATGGTTGCTGCACAAGCAGGCGCGCTCCAACTTTGTAACCCGAATCCGAGGCAAGTTGAGCATTGTACCGCCAGACGCAAGCGTATAAGGCACAAACCTGTACACCACAAGGTAAAATGAGGTTACCGACAATACATGCATACATACTAAGCTGATTTCTGATCAACATATAGGGGACACTAGCCACCTAACCTCCATTGGACGTTAATAGTGATACTTATTTTATATAAAAATGTCTGCTGCCGCATACGGTATTCTCGTATATATTTTAATGTTACATAAAAGAGGAGTACTTAATTCGCACTGAAAAAGACAATGGTTTCCGTGATTTCTATAGATCTAATTTCAGTTATGCAAAGACCACGGCCTACTAAATTGTGTGACAAACGTCACTTTATACGGCCTGGGTATATGTGATCTTTTGTGATTCTCCTGAGAGCGCTGTATACCCACGAGTGGAAAATTCAAATTTGCAGTGTGACATCAGTTATCACCTTGACTACGATGCAAAAATGTATTAAACTTTCCGCTGTTTCTTAAAATTTTACAATAATAATGTAGCCCGCCAATGTACTTCCTACGTTTGGTTTTCTATTGTTTTTTTAATCACATTCCTGCTAATTTTTTCGTGTATTTTCTAATTTACACTATTTACGTTCGCAGTTTAATTTGTTAATTAAGTTAGTTATTTTTGTTGTTTACGATTTGGTTTGGTGTTGTTAAAATGGGACGCGGTTCTGCATATTGTACGTATAATAAAGGATATATTGCACTTTGCAAATATACCAAGTGGGGAAGATCATACCATGCATTTCCCTCAAATCAAGTTTTACGAAGGAAAGGGTTTAAAAGCTAAATTTAAATTATGGTATAACCATGGTGTAATATGGGTATAACAACTAGAACAGTCATTTGGTTCTAAAAAAAAGAGGTTAGCTGGAAAGTTTACCGGGAGTTTTGAAAATGGGTAATTTTATAGATTTCGATGTGCTAACAATTTTTATTTTCTATTTTTATTTAAATACAGATAAACAGGTAAAACTGTAAGAAAGAAGTTATTTGTAGTTTTTATTTTGAAGAAATTTGTTTGCAAGTACTTCTGAAAGAAGACTATTAAGCACACTGCAGTGCCTGCTTATTCTTTGCTACATTTTAATTACTACATTGACAGGTGGGTGTTCGATAAAACAAAGAACTTTTACATTTTAATTTTAAAAATCTTACAACAGTGAATTACACATAAAGTACGACGTCACAATAGCATACAGAATAAAATACTTCATTACTATTATCACCTAGTAGCATCTTCCATATTTATAAGAATAATACGATTATCTGTATATCGCATTCTATTTTACAGCGAATCTGTAAGTTATCCAAAAACTACCTGACTGAAAATTGTATTGTGTCTTCAATTATCAATTTTTTGATCTCAAAACCTTTCCCAAAAGAATTATTAAAACTGTATAACCCTAAGATGTATGTAAACGGCACTTGTTATATAACTTGCCCACTTGAGGTGCCAATTGTAATATTTCGCTTACAAGTTGTGATAAATTAATAATAAAAACTTACCTCACAAACGTCAATATTTGACATACAAATATTGTCAAGTTATATCTTTACTAATTATTTTAAATATTGCTCCGGTTAGTCAGTAGAACTGATTTGAATACTCCTTACCCTCAGCTGAATGGTGCTTCTTATAACAAGCATAGCTAATTGCTTAAATAATTGAGTACTATAAAGTGATTGTTATAGTTTCTTTCACGTACCTTACTGATACTCTACATATCTCAATGACACTTAGATATGTTCACTGACGTTTCAGTTTGTTTTGAATAACTTTTAATAAATATTAAAACCCAAAATCCCTAATTTACATCCCCAATCTTAAATTAATTTAAGAGGTAGAATTTCTAAATATAATGATCTAAATTCTCCGAGTACTCAGAACACTATTAAATTTGGATAATTAAGTTCTAAATAGTTCTAAATAGTTCTAAATACAAGTTTACTAATCTTACACACACAATTTAAATCTTCGTGGAAGTATTCCAAATGTTGTTCGTAAAAGTTATTAAACAATCGCTGACCTTAACGTCGCTTTAGGGTACCTGATCAGCAGACTATGTAATCTCATCAGCAAATGAAGCAGGATAGCTAACAGTAACCTGGCTGGTTGAAACCTTAACTCCCTTCCAAAAAGCTCTTTGGATGTGATTGCTATCTTTCAGATAGCACTTCTCATTTAACTGCACAACACACACGTAACCACTGGCTCTACTTTAATTATATTGTAAGTTATTTACTTTGTAATATAACTTCAATATGCAAATGAAAGCACTTCAATTATGTCGACTCGTTAGACAGTATGATTTGCTGAATTTTACATTATATTATTACCAGATACTTTCTGTGTAATAATTATTTAATTAAATTCAGTTGAGTATACCAATTTGTTGGGATTGAACCACCATCGGTTTTAATATGACCGCCTCGAGTCGAGTTTCAAATTGAACATTCTTATCATTCTGTTTATTTATTTCTCTTTGGTTACCAGTAACCATTCACAACCCAACGACTGTACATAAACTTTTTTAAATTAACTATCTGGATATCTTTTATATAAATACATGTGACATGCAGACTGCATGTAACATTACACACTGTCAACATATTACATCATTCATATTTACATTAAATACAAAACCTTATTCTACTACTGATACTGCATTTGTAAAATCATTTTTAAAATACGTATTTGTCTTGACAACAGCTGTCATTTAAATATCATCGGGGGTATGTGGCGCCAAAACGGCCAAAATTTACATTCTCCCAGAAATTAAAACAATGAATTTCAAAAAAATTCCAAGGTCCTCTTGATTGCAATCGCATTGCACTCGGTAATTAATATCTTTATAACTCCCTTGATACATACATATCTATTGCTCTGATAATGGGTTTTTGAGTTGAGAAAATCCAAAAATAAAAATGCAATTTCTAGGCCAACATCCTAAGCGTTCATTTTTTTCTCAACATGTGTGATTTTAACTCTCTCTATTGATCTTCTTACACGACAACTCATTGTTTTCGGAACATCCTGTATGCGAACTTAGTGGTACGGTTGCATTCCATAACGAATTTGTATTGATTTCAGAGTACGAATTTGGCAAATCTCTTCGCATCACATGGAACCCAAGGACCGATCAAATACAAACCCAGTACGAAGTTGAAACAGAAATTCAACCCAACATTAGATGTAAGTAGAACTTGACTGTATGCGGACGCAATGAAAAGTGCGACTTACTAAAGATATTCCACTAATATCAACTCTGGTTAAGGACATCATAATTACTATTGTCACTACTTGTGCGACTTTTGAGTTCAATTACCTGAAGAGTCGCGGCTTGAGGGATAAAATCAGTCAAGCATGTTTATTGAATTTGTAAATCCTGAGTGATAGTTTAACTTGATTTATATAAATCGCTTATGTATAAGCCAACTAGAAATATTTAGTTGTGACTACATTGATTTTTGTTGTAATTTCGTTCACGAAAATGTTGGGAGAATGGGAAGAAGGATTTATAACTACTATTTATGGAACAACACGGAAAAAATAGGTTTTGGTAGTTCAACAACTGGAATATTTTAAATATTGTCCTGAGTCAATTTATCTTTGAGAACAACAGCACAGATTTTACTAATGCGCAATACTATAACGCAATACGGAATATAGCGAAACGCCAGTGATAAATTTTGTTAACGATCGACGAGAGCGGTGTATGGCTTGTGAAGTTCAGCGTTGCATTTGTTGGGTTCGTCGCTTTGAGAGCATAAAATGGATTCATTTACATCGTTCTGTTCAAATTATATACCAACCTATTTTACTCAATTTTGGCAATACTATAGTTCTCACTTCGGTTTTGTTTACAGATCTCTAATGTAACTGTTTTCCGAAAACCTGAAATTCTGAAAATATCTTAATTTTATCGTAATTATTTAGACGTCGTACTCACTACTGCTATGGAAAATATAAAGTTCCCGAATTAAATTCTAATTGTCAAAATAATAATTGTAGTTACTATAGTATATTATATCATGAGGGACTAAAGTGCATCATTAAATCCCGCAAGTGAATATTATTTTCTGAGGGCCCGAGGGAAATAATCACTTAAGGGATTTAGGCACTTTAGTCCCATGTGATATCCGCTATTTTTTGCACTTTTAAGAATATTATCATCAAACATTTGAAAAATTTGGAATCTGTCAATTTGGAAATTGACAATAACAATTTTACAATTTTACAGCAGGCCCTGGATAGCGTGATTCAGTTGGCAGTACTGAAGTGTATTGTCAGTCTATGTCAAATTCAAGATTTTCAGGTTAAGTTTTGCGTCAACGTGTGCCAAATGACAAACCAAACCTAACCTACGAACCTCGTGTGTACGTACATTTACCATAGTTACGGTAACATTTTTACTTTAGTCCCTAGGGATTAAAGTAATTACTTAGTCCCTAGAGATTAAGGGCCGGTTGCAGAAAGCAATGTTAAATCTGGTGTTAGCTAACTCGCGTCAAAGTCAACAAAATCGCATCAAATTTTGTTTACTAATGTCTTAGTTACCATAAACATTTCAGATTTGATTCGTTTTTGTTCACTTTGACGTCGCGTTAGCTAACACCAGACTTAACGTTGCTTCTTGCAACCGGCCCTAAATAAGCTAATTTAGTCCCTAAAATAAGTGACTAAAGTACCAACTTTAGTCCCGAAAGTGCAAAAAATAAATTATTTTTTATTAAGCAAGTACCTTAACTCACGCAGTTGAAATGCGACCTTTCCTCTGCAGTTAATAAATGATACATGATATTCTGCTGCTTCATATTTTTTTATCACCCAAAATTTTTATGTGTTAAGAATAACCCTCAACAATGGGAGTGATATATTGAAGAAACTCCTGTATTTAGTTGATTTCCAGTAATTAATTATTCACTAAAAAATAAAGTGCTAAACTTTCCTAAAAAAGCGAATTATGCGTGACAATACAACCAAAATTGAGCAATCTAAGTCGATAAATAGACTGAGCAGCACGATGTAAATGAGAGCATTTTATGGCTGAAAAGGGTCAGATCAAATGCATCGCTTCCAAGCATAAGACATTTTCGGTCCTCGTTGGTCATTATCACTACTGTCATTAGTAAACTGTATCATTGGCGTTTCCTAATGTTCCGTATGGCCATCAGATAAACTGTATATAAACGGTAAAACAGCTAAAACCATATTCTCGCGGCCAATCGCTATATTTTTCTGTCTTATGCATTATTTTCCTATAAAGCCAGTTTATGTATTCCTTCTCCATTCCTTCCTCCCAAGAGGGTCTTGGTCTATCTTCTTTTTACTTTCCAGGTGGTGTCCATTTCTATATTCCTTCTCACTATATATTTTCGTTCATGAGAAGATGATAACAAAACCGTTTACCTCTTATTGGTATCCTTTCCATTACAGCCTCTTCCGCATGCACCATTCTTCTAACTGCTTCATTAGAAGTGTGCTATATTCTTAATATTCCTGCAGTGCGTCCTAGCTACTATATATCATCGTATTTAATTTCTTTATCTTTTCCACTTTAAGCACTCAGACCTCGTGTTCATAACATAGCAAAGATTCCATGAAAGACTTGGCTATATCGAGTGAGCATTGGGAATGAACACGATCAATTTTATCAGTACTTAGATGGCATTAGTAGGGTTCCACTCGAAGGTTTACATCTAGTATATTTCACTGTCTTTATTCTTGTCCCACAAAACAGAGTTAAGACGTCCTACAATCGTCTCACTTTATTAAAATTTTGTTATTAATTTACGCTGATGTAAAGTCTTAGTTAGTAATTGCTTATGATTGTGTTCTCGTGTTTTACCATGGGAAACCTAGCTATATAGTTACTTACTAGGTATTCAATTTTATTAATATTCTTCTGTAAACGACATTACCAACTTTCCCGGAAATATATCTGGTGCATAAACTCTAGATCGTATGCAACCTCTGGTCTGATGACTTGGTTATCAACAAAACTTAAACTGAATAAACAATTACGGTATCAACAATAGGTATTTCCCCTCCTTACTCATCTTTTCGTCTTTTAACGCACGTTTAAGGTTTTAAATTAAATAAGAGACAGCTAATTTCATTGTAAAACACCAACACCTTTTATTGTAATTTTTTAAACCATGATGCTACTATAAAAAAATTTGGAAAATAGGCGGCCCCTTTTTTGCAAAATATTTGTATTTCCTGTTTCCTTTTTCATACAGCGACTTTCTATGTGAAACCTTCTACTGTTCCGGAATCTAATTGAATTTTTTGCTTTTATCCGTCAAAGAATATAAACGTTCACTTGCACTATGTTTTTTCACAATTTATTAATTCTACAAAACTACTATCGCGTTCTGGAGATCTGCCAGTTTTTGTTTATGTAATTTTCATACATCATCTTTTACGTGGTTATTTGATTTCTGGAAATGTACCGCTTCAGCTGATTTCTTGGTAGGAAAATCACAACCCCTCGAAGACGAGTGGTAATTCTATGTTCTTGAGTTCTTGAACGTCAGGTAATGCAACTAACTCTAAGACTCTACAAACATAATCTTAATAGTAAGATAAAATATATAAAACGAAAATTAGACATGCTCATCGAAGCCTGTGAATTATTAGTCATCCATTGCGAAAGACAACAACGCTCCATTCCTTATTTCAGTTAGTTCGTTTTTTAGTTTCATTAAACCCTAAAAGTACATTTGGCGGTAAGTAGATTTTGACACTTTCTGATATTTAGTTCTAACCCATATTTTTCCAATCGGTCAGTGGTATTAAACCTCGGTCCTCGGTTCGAATCCCGCGGTGACCGGAATTTTTCGGCAGACTTGGCAATTGAAATCGGGCTCGGTTAGACCATTCACAATTGGGCACCAAATTAACTGTGCAGAACCACATACCTAAGAGATAGGGTAACAAGGTCAACATGACACACACACACACACACACAGCTCACACAATGGTTGCTGCGCAAGCACAAAAAGCGCGCTCCAACTTTGTAACCTGAATCTGGGGCAAGTTGAGCGTTGTACCGCCAGACGCAAGCGTATAAAGCAACAGCTTCTACACCGCAAGGTAAAATTAGGTTACCGACAATACGTACAGTTTAAGAAAATATTATTCATTACCTGAAGGACTGTCACTACCATATATATAATACTCATATTATATTGCTGGTAGGGCCTCGGAACGTCAGAAAACATTACGGCGCCGACATAGTCTCACTTAGAGTATAACGCGTCTCGTGCGCATGCGTGTGAATTCGAACTCCGCCTTTAGAAGCGAATTTTAAACTTGACCACTTCCCCATTGGGCGGACGACGCCGCCGCGCTTGCGCACAGCTCACCGTATACATGAAGGAGTTGGTTGTGTGTCTCACTTCATCGGCCAGTTTCCCACTCATAGCCGCTAGCAATATACTAAGTATTAGATATATGGTCACTACTAATGCTTAAATCTATAGGTATTCGCCTTTTGAGTCTTCGTGTGGGTGAAGGAGTGCGGAGCTGATGAATGATTGCAGTGGTATACTTTTGCACATTACCGAAAAATGTTTTTGCACTTGCACTTATTAATTCCTTAAAACTTTGAATTTTAAGTTCATTGTGCGCTTTGTCACGTCCAGCAGTGCTATACCTCTATAATTACTGTACTCAGTTATGTCTCCTTTCTTGTGTATGGAATTTAGTATTGCCATTTTCCAGGTTTCAGGTATCGATTCGTTGTCCCACGCTTCTTTTATAAGCTCGTAAATTTTGTGTTGTAGCTTTTCGCCTCCATACTTGAGGAGTTCTGCCGTTATACCAGTTTTGTTGTTTTTTAGGTTAATTATTATATCTGTTATTTCTTCTATTGTCGGTGGAGGTATCTTGTCTTCCTCTCTTACCCCATTTGTTGGTTCATTTTCCTTTGTCTCCTCCTCCATTTCTTCTTGATTCTTTGTAGTATGGCTCAGCGCTCCTTCGAAATATTCATCCGCAATCAGCTTGCCTGTCTTATCTTTGCAATATATTGGTTTACTCTTACTTTGGGACTTCACCTTTCGTTTCTTTAACTCTTGGTAAAAGTTCCTGATTTCCCTGTTTCTATATCTTGCTACTATTTCCCTTATTTCTTTTTACTTCTGCGCTCGCTTTGCAGCTCTACAAGTTTGCTTTGCTCATCGTACCTTCTTCGATCTTCTTCTTCTCCTGTCGTTAGCATTTTTTCTCTAAGCCTTCGTCTTTTCGTTAATTCGTCTCTGCATTTTTCGTCGAACCATATTGTTTTCTTTTTTGCGGTTTGTTTTTCCAGCGTACTGTTAGCCACCTCCGTTATTATTCTGTTCATTTTCTCCCAGCTGTTTTCTGCCATGTCTTCGTTTATATCCCCTTTGTGGTACTTTTCCTCTATTAATTTTTGGTATTTGTGTCGCGTTTCCATGTTTTGTAATCCTTCCATGTTCAGCTTTTTCGTTTGTTTCTTTTCTTTTTTGTCTATTATGGTAATATTTTTCTTCATTTTTATTATCACTAAAATATGGTCGGAGTCGGCATCTGCCCCTCTGTAACTTCTTGTGTTTGTTATGAATTTTGCATAGTGCTCCTGTATTAACATGTGGTCAATTTGGTTTGTTATGTTTCTTCCTGGTATAATCCACGTGCCTTTATATATTTCGTTTCTTTTGAAATGCGTGCTCATTATTTTCATTTTCTTCTCTGCCCCGAAGCTTATTAGTCTTATGCCGTTGTCATTAGATTTTCCATGTTTGCTTTGCGTGCCGGTTGTGTCTGCGTAGATTTCTTCATTGCCTACCTTGGCATTGCAGTCTCCTAAAACGATTTTAATATCTTGTTTCGGGAGGGTTTCATATAGGTCTTCCAGCTGCTCGTAATACTCATCCTTCTGTTCATCGGTTTTCTCTTCGGTTGGTGCGTGGATATTTATCAAGCTTATATTTTTATGTGTTCCTCTAACTTGTATATAACACATTCTTTCCGTTTTTGCCTTAAAATTCCTAACTGACTTTTTCAGCCTTCCGTTTACTAAAAAACTCACTCTTATTTATAAATTGAATTATATCTTTGAATATCAAAATTATTTAATTATTAAAATTGATAGCGCCTTGAGACTCTTTCAGGGTGGTTCGATTATCTTGTTACTTGTTAATTAAATTTTATTTTAACTATGACTTTGAATTGTGTAATGACATGCTTCACTGTGACGCAATTTCCTCAACTTTTAGATTTTTTTACTTTCGATATTAAGCAATAATGGTAATCATTTTTAGTATTTTTGTATGTTTATAGGGTAGTTTTTCTAATATTACAGTATCAATAGCGAAAAAGTAAACAGAATTAAAATAAAGTTTTTGCTTTTACTTATTATATTGCTTGACAAAATGAGAAACGAAAATTCCGTCACATTCAATCAAAATGGCCATCTGCATTGTATAAACTTGAAAGCGTATTCAAGTCTTCATTTACATGAGAAAATATTTTACACTTACTTCGACTCATAATTATTATGTATCTGCTTAGAATCAAAGTTGAAGGTATAACATAATGTTAATTATGTAGTTTAGTTGTACAATTTGATAGCTTTTGTTTAATGCTGTGAGCTGTGTCAGCAAGGAAACCAATTAAATTAAGTGTATTTGCAGGATGTGCTGATTGACCACAAGATACAATATTGAACTCAAGTTCTCTGTCACCTACTTATAAGTCAAATTTTAATCTCTATCTTGCGCTTGCACAAGAGTTTCGTCTTTGGTAAATAAGACTATAAAGACTAACAAGCCGAGACGCAAATCAGCCTTGTTTAAAAACAAGCACCCCTCAACTTGGCCCTGCGTGTTTAACATTAATTTGCAGTAGCGTCTAAACTGCGAAACCAAAATGTTTTCTTTAGAAAATAGGCGACGCCGCGGCGCGGCTAAAATAAAACTGAGCATAAGGCGAAATGAAGTCAGGACGGGAAAATAAAAATAAACGGACTCGATAGAGTCTGAAAGGCTGCAAAATGCAAAATACAAATTGGGGTAGCAGCAATCCGTGCACTGTCAAGTCACAGCCGCCTGCTCGAATTATCCGTTACGCTTGCCATGTAGTAAAGGATCTGAAAACGAAAGGAAATTGCTTTCTTGGCTTCTTAAATTATTCTGTGGGTTATCGGGAAGAAAGCTTTAATCAGATATAATTATTGCATGAGCGAGTGCCCAGAACTTCATCCACCTCTGAGGCGAAGCGAAAGAAATATAAACGAATAGCAGAATTGAAATTTTACATCGAGATTTTCAAGTTTTCGGGACTTTAAGGTTAGATTTAAACAGCAGATAGGGAAAATTAATGTACTTTTCGGTTACCGAGAGTTTAATAAAAATAAATTGAAAACTTCTCCAGCCTATGCTATCGTGATCTAAGCATCAAAATAAATGCAAAACTTTGTACAATATATCTCAAAGCCATAGAAAGATAAACCTTCATATTTTCTCCGATTGCTGAGGGCGGAAATAATAGTCCAATCATTAGGTAGTTTTTAGAAACATTAACTACCGGAGTTATAATTTTTAGATATGTCGGTCTGACGTCAGCACTAGAAGGCCGGATTGGCCAAGGAAAGCTTCTTATCGCCAGGCGGAGTGAAGACGGAATAAATTCAATCATTGGTCAATTCTGCCTTCTTGATCTGACTCTAGGCCGGAGAGATGATGCCTTATTTTTCACCGGTATTGGTCGGACACCATTTCTAACTTCTGAATTTTTACAGATCCCAATAGGCATGCGTAAGCCGTAGTGATATTTCTGTCTAGAAACGCTAGTGATTCCATTCGAACTAATGTTGAGAAGCATAAAGGTAGAGGAGAGAATTTGTAAGAATTTGGCTATAAAAATGAGCCCCCAAATCATGTGGTAATGTGGAAATGACTCCAAGATAATAATTAGTCATAATAAAAACATACTTTTCAAGCAATAGTAATCGAAAAAATAGAAAAAAAAGTCTTGCTTCACTTCGTGGTACTGTAGCTCAGAACCTATTTGACTTAGGGAAAAATATTCCAAATAAAGGTTGTTGTGATGTTCTTGATAGGAATAATAACAGGTATTTTTGGTCATATGACTAACGGGAACGTAGTATTCCGAAAAGACCGGTTTTGCCCATAATTTTCCAAGATGGCGTCGTAGGCGAGGCGACGTCCCCATATTGAAAAACTTGGAATACTCATTACCATGCCAAAATTAGAACTCCGGAATTTAATGTTTTTAAACCACGTTTTACACATTTAGAAAGCCAGTAGCGATCGGGAGGTAGTGAGTTCGGACCTCATGCTCTGACATTGGTTTTATCTTACGCTCTTCGGGTACCATAGCTAAAGATTTGCTTGTCGTCACCCCTGTGGAAGAGTATTTCTTTAAAGTCACCGATTTGGCCACATATCAGGGCCGACACCGAACAGGAGTCATAGGACTGTACTTTGTGTAGTTAGTAACAGACTCACAGCCTACGGTAAGAGTGTGACGTTTCACCCCCTTACTAAGGGCGTCAAAAATTTATACCTCGCGTTAAGCTCAATTTTAAGAAATACGTTCACTCAAATATATATTTGATTAGAAAAACACCAGATAATTACCATAATAAAATATAATGTTGTTAGCTAATTACAAAAAAGAAAGCTGAACTGTACATTATTTAAAATTAACATATTCTTCTGGAAGGGTGGTTCTGGTTTCTCAGGTAAAACTGCAACCCAATGCACCGGTTAGTACTGCGGGCCCCTTTGGTTAGTCGGCCGGCACGTACGACGATTTTTCGGAGGACGGGCTAATTAGGCCCGTAGGTCGGATGTTCCTCCGCACTTGTCCTTCTGTTCAGCCGTAGTTTACAGTTATTTGCAGATGGTTAGGTATCGATCTTGGAGCTAACGCGGTGTCAAATCCTGCAGATGGAATGTGTTCACTTTTAGCCGAAAGCTTTGGCTTGACAGCCCGCCGGAGATGAATTCATGGAAAGTGGGCTCGATCTTTGGGCATGATAAACACAATTTCAAACTTCTAAAATGGACTCTCTCGCTGAGTTCCTGAGGGGCGGCGGCCGTGCTCTAGCCGCTCGCAGCCGGGGTAGATGCTGCGTTTCCTACAGGTTTAATTATTAGTAAAATAAAGTTATGCGATGTATTTAACCTCTTGGAGCGCCGGGATTTGTGCTTAATGATTATGCGGTCGGAAATGACCTTTAAGCGGCCAGTCTGGTGTGATACGAAAAGTTTTAACTTCTTGGGCTGACAGTTCAACCTGTTATCTTCCTTGAAGGCTGGACTGGTAAGGGTTAGGAGCCTACTCCGTTAGACAGTTCGGCCTGTCAGACTGGAGGACCCAGGTAGGAAAGGGGAAGACAGGATTAGGACTGGTGGTCTCAAGGGGGAATAATCACAAGTTGGGATATTCTCAAGTGACTGGAACTAACAGTGAAATCTTCTTTTATACCTTTTTTGCCGCGTTATCGGGGTACTTGTCCTAGCTTCCACTGGAGAGGGAAACGACGCCATCGTTAATACTTTGCTAACACGCGCACAGCGGATAGAATTTCTTATCGCCAGTTCGCGCGTCCAGTTGATGCAACGCTTGATTAGGCGATGTATCAAATTTAAATCATTGTATGTATAATTAAAATTTGATGCAGAAGCTAGCGTTAGAAAAGGAAGAAGAAGAAGGAGTTTTATTGTCTCTAATGACTGGACTATAAAGCTACTTTTTAAATTTGAGTAGCTTCGAACTTACTAACAGCCATTAATTTCTGTTTTTCGATTTTTATAACCTTATCAATAACTGCATACCTACTATACATTTAAGGATTAGAAAGTAAGTATTTAAATTATCACTAAAAAGCTAGAAGGACTTAACAGAAGACTGCACATAAAGCACTAAGTTACAGTGCTTGTGTAGGCAGTTTTGCAATTAATATTATTTAATTTGCTATATGACTACACAATCAATTAATAAGCTGGTTTGTACCATATCAACCTTCTAAAAGGTGCCGTTGATTGTAAACCTTTGAAAATAATATTTTAGAAAACATCGTGTCATTCGAAAGATATGAACATAATCATTATTTAGCTTTTAGTGATTACACGCGACGTAGATTTAGTAATTATAATTGACTTTGCTAAAGGTTTCACATGTTACCACTCCATTTTCTTCTTCTTATTATTAGAGTGCCGTATACTACACCGACTGTAGGCGCGAGGATCAAAGCAGGGCGCCCTGCAATATCTACACCTCGTGTTATTCGGGAATGTAATCGCTGCGGTGGTTTCCTGTTGCCTTTCGCAAGAACCTCATCACTGTAAGAATGTTTACCCTTTATTTGCACTCTAACCCCATATAGTACAATAGCTTCGCTTGCAGACTCGCTGGCGAATCAAAGCAGGAGGAAGTAGGACAATTTTATATTTAACTTGAAAAAAACGCTACTAAAAGTAGCAAAAGGAGAAATTTTAGTGATATTAAGCAACTTTATAATTAAAGTTGTGAAACATAAAACTACAATAACATACAAAAAAATTTATGGAGTGCGGGATGGGCACTAGAAATGCAACAGTGACATGTACATGTACGGTGGCGCACAAATGTTGTAAGTGCAAAACTGACTAATTTAAAGAAGACAAGGTTTTAATCAAACCTATTTTTTTTACATCTTATATTGAAACCATAGAGCAAGTAACGACAAGAGGCTCAGCCATAACAATTTTGGTCGAATACACGATAAACGGTCATCTCCTAGAGGTCGCTAGTTGTTGCCACGTATCCAACAGCTTCCAAATTAAACCTGTTGGAAACCAGATCGTTTTAAAGATTTATAACGGTTGCTGATTCAACAGTGTTGTCGAATTAGCAAATCTAAATGCTTAGTGCAAACTGTAAGAACTAGTATGCAAGTATTCATCTAATTGACACCCGCACCGTCAAATCGGCGGTACCTATACATTTTCCCTTTTCTTGTGTAAAATGTATAGCATTAAATATGGTCTTCCCATGATCTTGCAATTTCACTACAGTAAAGAACTCCTTTGGTGTACATTAACTTCAAATGAGAAGTGATGCATCGGCATCGCCCTGTAGCCACGTTATCTGTTCGAAGCAAATAGAGTAATCAATTATTATTGTATCGTGTGTTTCAAAAAAAAAACTCATTCGCAGCATGCCATAATCAAATTGAAGTTTACCTTAACTTCATACATACCTACCCATTGTAGCAAATGAACTACCATCAGTCAGCTAGAACACAATTACATCTTGATCTTGAACTATTTCCTTAAAAATATACAAAACACTTAATAAAAACCATTTTTATTGACTGTTATGATTAATACCGTGTGTTTAAAAATAAATTACGTAAGGGTTGGTAATGGAAAAGTAATATCAACAGAAAGCTTTAGAATTTGTAGTCAAGATTTTAGTTTAAAATTTTTATGTTAGGTTTTCCGCTAACATATAATTAAATTAGTACCAAAGAGTTAACTGTGGTTGTGTAAGTCGGTTAAGTACCCATCGGGTAATATTTAGACACAACCATTCTTAGCACATGTCGTGCGTAGTTTTGCTCATGGAGGTTAAGTTCCTAAGCTGCATTGTAAAAAATTTCGTTTCACGAAAAGTGTGAATAACCAGATAAATAAATGTATGCCTCATCAGTAAAGAAAGATTTCTCAAACGCATCAACGTTATTTCCGAAATTATTGATTACCAGAATTCCAATCTAACTGGAGGATCATTTGGCAGCAGTTCCTGATACACTTGCAACCGGTAAAGAAAATAATGCAAATTGCTTCTTAATATCCTATGAGATATATATGAAACATTTAATTGCTGTCCTAAATGGCGAACAGATACGTGTGGTTGTTCTTGCACAATTTGTCTCGCATTATTAATTACTTCTTCAGTGAGTATTTTTGGTCGTCCACTGCCTTGCTTCCGGTTTAAACTTCCAATTTCACGGAAGTTATGGACCATTCTTGATAAAGCATCACTAACTACCTTATATTGTATAGCTGCCGCGGGAAACTCCTTATTGAATTTTATTTTTATTTTTTCTTGATACAAGTAAACGTAATGCAATGTAAACTTTTGCCTGTCAGAGTGACAAATGTTTTTATAAACAAAATGCAATCTGACATTCACCTACAGACTTAAGTTAAGATATGACTAAATTTTCTATTTTTCTTTCCAAGGCCTACCCTAAATGAGTGTTTTTTTTAACTCTAACTATAACTATAGTTTGCATTGTTCTACTAGTATTTGTCGTTCGTGTTACTGTTACTGGTCAATTATATTTAGTGCTACCACATTATGTGTTACTGATTACTGCACTCTGCTCGATCTGACCAATGCAATTTTAATTTTAGGTGATCTAGTGATTGGCTACCGCTTACTGAGTTTATAAGTTCTCGTCACTAACTGAGAAATTTCGTCGTATAGAAAGACTCATTGGCGTCCTAATTAATTCATCTCATTTTGTAGAAGAATCTAGCCATTTCCGCTTCATATTAGCTGGCTTTCGAATTTGCTTGTAGTCTGGAAGTTAATTAGTTTTATTTTGAAAGTAAGGATTAAAATATTGATAACAAGTGGTTTAAACCGATATATCTGTCAGTTATACAATCTAATTCCGAAAAATCTATAATTACTTAGTTGAGATAAAATTGGACAAACGTATATTTTGGGCATCACTAAATGTGCTATTGGTAACTAAATAAATAACTAGAACTAGGTTTACCGAATTGAAAGACATCGCACAGTTTCTATATTCTGTTATGTTTACTTAGGAGTCTATTAAAATGTACAGTAGAAGAGACGCATACATGTTTAAATTACTAAACAGCAAATTAAATGTGCGCAAAACTCATTTTAAAGACATGTGTGCTAAATCAGCGTTTCTGTTACACACACAGATCGTTTAAATTCAGTACTTCCACTTCACGCTCAAATATGACAGTTCGTGGTAACTGCAAAAATAAAGTTTCCAGGTCGTAAGCTTATACGGATTTCGAATTTATTTAGAGTGTACAAGTTTGTTGGGTACTTGTTTGAAGTTGTTTCAAGCGGAAAGCAGCGGTTAGGTTAACAAGCACTTTGTCAACAGTTTCCTTTTTCTTCCGATGTTTCCGGTTGGTTTGTGCTCCATTCTGTCAACAGCGCTGGGCCTCGATTCTTTTTGAATACTTTGCATTTCCGCGCAGAACGCTGTATAAATAGAGGAGCGAAGCCCAATAAAATAACATCGTTATTTTGCAGCGGAACTGCGTTAAAGCCTTCTTCTCATTTATGGAAGTGGACGTGCATCCAAAGCGCCGCAGGCTGCATCGATGCACTTCCAAGCTGTTTAATTTATCGCTTGCTGAAAAGGGCCACTTATACCTCTGTAATTCTCATTTCCTCGGTAGCTTCGGCGTAAACGCGGTGGAAAGGGGCAGCCTGGCAAAAACATCTACAATAAGACGAGCAAATACTCTAATTGCTCTAATGGGTTATTCATTTTCTCCTAGCGCAGAAGATGCGCTAGTTTGCAAAAATACTGAAAATACTTTAATGACTGCCAGTAAATTGAAAAAGGAATTTCATCAGACACATACTTTCTGCGAAGTAAATTTATGCTATTAAATTTAACCGTTGATCCTAAGTTATCACTTGCGAGATTTTTTTATAAAGAACTGGTGCAGCGCACTTTAAACTGTCTAACAAACTAATGTTTTGTGACCCCAGAAAAAGTTTGATAACTTGCCTACTCTGGGATTTGAACCCGCAACCGCTGAGCGCTTATGATTATAAGTCTTATCACTCTTAAGACTAGGCCACCAGCGTTATAATATATATATTTCTTGCATATAATTATTATTATTAACTCGGCTAGCTCTATTTGTCTTAATCTGCAAGGTAACTGTTGCATTATTTTTCATAAGACACTGCAGTCTATTTCAATGTACCTTGACTATTTAATAAAATATTTTAAAAATATAATATTTATGTTTTATTAATGTATCCAAAATTGACTCACTTTGCTTTCTCACTTGTAGCCACGTGTCTGCAATCTTCTCTGCAAAAGGTTCCCCCTGGATTTCACTTAATTCTGCCACTTCTATATCAATGCTCTCCAATTTTAACGATAGTTCTTCCACCTTGATATCAAGCACTGATAATCACTTTTAACGTTGTTATAATTAAATTCTACCCAGAGTTTATCTGTTTTAGCATTAAATCTGGAAGATTATTTTATATCTGCCATAAAATTAATAATTTTTTCTACCCGCCTCCTTCTCCCTTATCAAAACATAAACAATTCCTTTTCCTTCTCTTAGCACTCTTTTTTAGAAGTAAATTTTATTAATTATTAACTTAAATCAAGCTAGTTAAATATCTTGGCAAAAGTCATTTTTTAGGTTATCATTATTCATTCTATAAACATATTTAAAACTTTCCTGGATTTAAAAAAAACCATCACATTAACAAAATTAATTTATATCTCAGTACGTTGTAACATTCTACAATGTATCTCATATGAACAAAAAATAAATTTTAAACAATTCAAACCACTTGCTTTGGGTCATTCTTTACTCAATTGAGCTTCAATAGAATGCATTGACTGAATATTTATACATTATTCATATCAATACCGATTTATACTATTTTAATTGACTTTCTCATATTTTGGAGATGTTAACCAATCTTGGTCAGTTTTTAAATGATTCAACCTTTTATAGATTTTTTTACCATCTTTATATCACAGCAATACGTTGCCAGTGTAGACGAAGTAGCCTATGCGCAGTAGACTATTTTTGTAATTCTCTGCGCAGTAGTAGCATCCAAATTTCTGAGCTAGCCTGAGTAACTGGTTTTCCTGCCAGTTTTCTTCTTTAGCTGCTATTGATGCGTTATTCCATTATATGCGGTGATCTTCGTGCCATGAGCATGAGTTATATCACGCTGCAAAAATATTTTAGGGATTAGGCCGAGTAGCTATATTATAGTTGTCCAAGAGCTTCGTAACTAAAATTGGTTACCATCATTTTAAAAATAAAGTACACGTATTTCTATAATTCGTTAGATGTTTTGGCTGGCAGTATTGTCAATGTTACTTACTTTTTATTCATCATATACGAAATATAAATACCACTATTTATCATTTAATAGTAATTTATTATACAAGACGATAAAGTTAAATATTATCCACGAGCGAATTGTTTAACGTCGAGACGAACTCGAGACGTTAATGATTCAAGAGTGGATAGTAATAACTTTATCGTCGTGTATAATACAAATTTTATTTTCTATAGCAAGAACTTTAGCAATTTCAAAAGAAAATAAGGAAAGTCAATCACATTTTTAAATCTCAGTAGCTAGATTGGGTTGCCAGGATAAGCTGTAATATTTAATTTAACTAAAAGTTAGAAAATTAAATTACTTTTCTCCATGCCCATCTAGTAAGTTACACTTACTTTGACATAACCATTGCAGGTAAGTAGATTTTACTGTTTGTTTACTGGTTGCCATAACATTAGGGAAGTTGGGTGAAACCTACTCCCCAAGGGAAATAAGTGAGTTAGTGTTATTACAGTAATTTTAATTTTGTAACTGATCTGAACGGGTTTGAATATATATAATAATGAAAATCATTCAAATTTTTGTTGGGGATGTATTATAAGCATGCTCGGGAAGTAACTATCTACAACCAGTCTCGAACTTTGCCAGCCCTCGCTCGCTCGGGCTGGCAAACTCGTTCTCGACTGGTAAAAGCTACTTACTTCCCTTGATGCTTAAATAACTATTATCTACCCTTGATGTTAAAGTGCCACTACGCAAAACACTCTGTAACAGAGTAGAGCCAAATTAACTGTTACCAAGGTGCGTACATGTAGTAAATTCTTAGAACCTGTTATGAGCATCCAACACCACCAGATATTACTAAACACCACTTATGGTAGCAAACTTAGTACTAGCTTTCCATGTAAATTTTCCCAAATACTTATAATCTGGTGTAGCACCATTTTCAGGATTTTCTTTTTCGAAATTGATAAGTAGTTGAAGTCTGCTTATATACAGGGTGTCATATACCACGACAAATAAAAACTTCTTTGTTCATTAATACAACAAAATTTATTATGAGTAAATGCTTTCCCGAAAGCGCATTGTCAAAAACAGGAACCGATGTTAATTACGATTTGGGGCACTCAAATGTCTAATCAAATTCAATTGATCAGAAGAATTTGCGTTGACTGGCTCAATGCAGTGGTGTAGATTATTAAAATAAATAGTTTATTTTTATTTGAGATTATGTTTTTTGATATTTTAGACCAAAATTAAACAAAAATTAGGAAATACGAACTGTTTAAAAATAATGCTGCAGTTTTTAAAGATTTGTGGAAAAGCAGAAAAAGTAGTAAATTGACATTTTATAAAAGAAGTCAATTTAAAATTACTGAAATTAATGTATGTCCCATAAAGTACTTTAAGAAAACAGAATTAGTGTGAATTCTGCAATTCTTCAATAAGAATTTATGTTATTAAGATGAAATGCATTTGTATGTAAGCAATAATATACAAAAAAGTGTATTTTCAAGTTCTAATTTCAAATTACATCAGGTGTCGATTTTTCCTACATATTATATTTATAGAAAAAACGTTTTTAGATATTAATAAATTTCCAGTTACATAATATTGTCATAGGTATTGAGAACTCAGCCGAAGCATCCAAAAAATCTGTAAAGAG
>OW679195.1:88508811-88699117 GCA_940337035.1 Agriotes lineatus | reverse complement strand
ATCACAGGACCGTAAACACCCTGTATATAGAGTGATTTTTTAAAAACCCAATTGCAGCAGGCCCTGGATAGCCTGAATCAGTTGGCACTACTGAAGTGCATTGTCAGTCTATGTCAAATTCGAGGTTAGTAGGTTAGGTTTTGTTTGTCATTTGACACAAACTGACACAAAACCTAACTTGCTAACCTCGAACTGCTTGCTGCAATTGGGTTTTAAAAAATCACTCGTTATTATAGCTTACAGTACAAGGTGTTTAGAGCAAAAGTTGTGATATTTTACTGAAAAACAGGGTCCAGCTAAGAAACTATGATTGAGTTAATTTATTTCACAAGTAAAGTCTTTGGTTGGGGTTGAATAGTATGTTATACATCAAGGTAGCGAAGCGCAGTATTATAACCTGAGCGCATATTAGATACTGAGCACGCAGCGCGAAGGTTATAAGACGATTCGCTACCGTGGTGTATATAATATTTTTTGCACTACTAGTCTCAGAACGCATCCTTATTGGCCTATTTTTAGGTCGTGAAGTTGATTTTCTCCACCAAGGGAGAGAAAGTAAAATAAACAATTTTCACCGTGGTAACTGATAAATTGCTAAGTTACCAAATATGACTATTTTAATTTTGACGTTTTAAAGAGCTGTATTGTCAGGTTGACAGTTAAAATATTTTCGAAATTTGTTGGAAATTTAGGTATTAAGCCGTTTGGTAGTGCAAAAAATAGTATATATACCACGGTAGCGAATCGTCTTATAACCTTCGCGCTTAAGATACTTCGCGCTGCGCGCTCAGTATCTAATATGCGCTCAGGTTATAATACTGCGCTTCGCTACCTTGATGTATAATATACTATTTTTGTACTACCAAACGGCTTAATACCTAAATTCCCAACAAATTTCGAAAATATTTTAACTGTCAACCTGATAATACAGCTCTTTAAAATGTCAAAATTAAAATAGTCATATTTGGTAACTTAGCAATTTATTAGTTACCACGGTGAAAATTGTTTATTTTACTTTCTCTCCCATGGTGGAGAAAATCAACTTCACGACTTAAAGATAAGCCAATAACGGTGCGTTCTGAGACTGGTAGTACAAAAACACCTTTTTCACGTTGCAGGAAGATTTAAAACGAAAACCCGTTTTTTTAAACGTCATTTATTGACATTTTAGTTACAAATATTTTAATTATTTTAGTTATTTAAAATTAGTAGCCTATGGTAAATTTTAAAGTTGGTGGCACTCTAAGTCATTATGACAAGAGCTCTCAATTATGTCAAATTCGAGGTTAGCAGGTTAGGTATTGCGTCAGTCTCTAGGGAGTAAGTGTTTTGCTTCTGTCACAATTTTGATGCTATAGAAACCGACTTCTACTCCCGGTCGTGGAAAAACACTTTTTGAACTCTTGGGGCCCATATAACCATAGTAATCAGTGTTTAAGCTACTTGGCACTCTGCATACTGAGATGTTGCCCATTAGTAAACAAAAAATGCAGATGGCTTTGATAAACTTTTTTATTTTATGTCAACAGGGAAAAATTTTAGTACTACAAAATTTCAAAAATGAAACCTCAAATTGAATCACACAATCAAGTTGAAAAATGGAGCAAATCCTATTATTCCATCCTGGCATTAATCTGTTGGACAATTGGTTTGAGCAACTGTTGGAGATTCACCGTAGTTATTAGTAATGAAGGCGGCGGGGCATTCTTCCTACCATGTACCTTGGTGTCTGTGTTTATCGCCATCCCGTTGACGTACCTGGAACTGGGTATAGGACAGTTCTCAAGTAGTGGCCCGATTGCAGTCTGGAAGATGTGCTTATTTTGGCGAGGTGCTGGGTGGGCTTCGATTTTCGTACTGCTCTCCTTGTCCCTGTACTACAGCACAATATGCTCCTATTTACTGTTTTACGTCGTGGCAAGCATACAGAACACGCTTCCATGGTCAGAATGCAACCCCAGCTGGGCCAAAGAGAACTGTTACACCTTCGAAACCAACAGGTCTGTACGTGAGGCTTGCGTCAATGCACACGGAAGTGAATACTGCAACAATTTGGACTGGCAGAACAGCGCAGCTCACTATTGGGGGGAACGTGTCCTGCAGCGGTTGTCGACAGGAGAGCTAGGCCATTTGCGGTGGGAGCTTCTTTTGGGCAACGTATTCACCCTAGTGGTCATTTTCTTTTGCCTACGGAACGGAATCAAATCCCTGCAAAGGCTCCTGCTCAGCTTCACAGTGATTCCACATTTGCTGCAAGGAATCCTAGTGTTTATATCGCTGATTCATCCTGGTTCGCTGCGCGGCCTGCAGTATTTTCTCAAACCAGATGTCAAGAAGCTGCAGGAGTTCCGTACGTGGCGCTTGGCGGTCGAGCAGATCTTGTGCAGCGTGGGCCTTGGGTTTGGCGGCTTTACAATGCTCGGCTCACATTCTAATTTTCGTAACCCAGTGCATGTGCATGCGATAGTGGCCAACACTTTTGACTTGTTTTGTTCGTTACTATTTGGAATTGTATCATTTAATGCCCTCGGAACGCTCAGCTACGCCCTCAATCTTTCCCTGGATGACATAATCAAGTGGGACGATAACATGCTGTTTGTTCGCATGCCCCTGGCATTGATGCATTGGCCTGGGACGTCGCAGCTGTGGTGCTTCATATTCTTTTCAAGCATTTATATTATGGGTCTCCGATCGCAAATGTTCATTGTTGCTACGTTACTGTCAGCATTGTACGAAACCTGGCCAGTTATGCTACTACACAGAACTGTAACTGTGGGGGTAACGTGTATCGCATTATTTATATTCGGCTTGCCCTATTATACTCAGGTGGGCTCTTTGCTGGTAAATTATGTAGACAACATCAACGCTACCTGTATGATACTGATGGTTGTCTTCCTAGAAGTTGTGGGCGTAATATGGTGGTACGGCTTGAGCAACTTCGTGGATGACATGCACTTCATGCTGGGTTTTCGTTCCACTAGCTACTGGCAGTGCGCTTGGATAACGTGTCCATTTATAATGTTCATATTTTTCATCACTTCCACTTATGACTGGCGTGCAGGCACTGAAGGGCTTCCCCCATGGGGGTGGGTGATGTTCTACCAATGGTTTATGTATTGTATTCCTTTGGTATTAGTGTCGGGGTTTATAGTGATTTCTTATGTGTCAAGAACAAATAGCTTAAAGTTTTTTCTGCGGCCTGCTGCATCGTGGGGACCAGTGGACCCGATCCTCCATAAAAGCCGGGACATGTTTACCGCACACTCCATGACAAAGGAGTATATGTACCGACAAAATCGTGTTAGCAGCAGAAGGTTTCAGCCAGAAATTCCTGTTGTTTTGCAACCAATTGAGGATCAAACTTTGTTGTAGTTTTTCTAAGTAAAATTTATTAAAATGTGATGTTATGCAGAAAATAAAAGTTGCTTAATTTAATGTCACTTATTTTTAAAAAAATGTTTTTGGCTAATTTGATTTACACCTGGAAGTTGAAATGTCAACCAGTGAAGTGCAAGTGTAATTTGGCATGGCTTTTTGGCAAATTGTTACAGCTAACTATTATGGAAAACAAGTGGTAGGTGAATCTTTTAGTTGTATGTATAATAATATGAAGTGTTTATTAAATTTTTAGAAATAAAATAAAAAGTATCATACCTGAAGCCATTTTACCATCTGGTTATCTGTCAGACTTAGTTAATAATACAAGCTCAATATAATTTGAAAAAAGAATGAAATCTTTTTAAAAATGTCTATTTGGGGAAAAATGTAGAACTCGAAGACAGGTCCCTTCCTATTGTTACTAATGTTATTAATCGTGATTCTTTAGAAACTTTAACTAAGAACAAATAAAAGACATCAAATGGGAGGGAGTTGTTCTTGCATTCTGCATTTTTGCCTTTATTTTAGTTGCCAATAAGTTGACAAACTAGTAGGGGATATACCGTGTACGAAGAAATCATTTTCAATCCGGAACATAACTACGACACAACAGCATGACATAAGTATGACTTATTTTTAACAATGACATTCAAAAGTTGACTGTTATTATTTTTTTATTTATTTTTTTATTTTGCCGAATTTTCTATTTGCAATCTGTGCTAATGTGTGATTCGATTGTGTGTGACGTGTAATAACATGGAAGTTGTGATCCAGTGATCATAACTTAATTAACTTATTTCTTTATACACATATATATGTACAGGAATAAATTGGAATATTAATCTAAGATTTAAATTGCAGATCTAGAACTTTGCGCCGTTTAAGTCTGTTCATATCTTCACTATTGTTTAATAGATTTGTAACTAACAGATTCGGGTGTGTATCTAGCCGGGCGAGGTATTTAACACTACACTGTTTTACTTCTTCTTTAACCGTGTTAATTTTTAGGTCTGAACGTATTTCACTATTAGGAATATACCACGGAGCATCACATAGAGCACGTAGCACTTTTGATTGAAATCTCTCGATTATGTCTATATTAGAATTTGACGCAGTACCCCAAAGTTGTATTCCGTACATCCACACTGGTTTAAAACAAACTTTGTAAACTAGTAATTTATTTTCAAGATTTAGTGGAGATTTCCGTCCTAGTAACCAGTAATGCTGTTTGAATTTATGGTCTAGTTGTTTCCTTTTGTTGAAGATTTGTGATCTCCATGTTAATCCCCTATCTAGGTGCATACTCAGGTATTTAATTGAATCTGTCTGTGGCAATATTTGTCCACTGAGTGTGACTGGGGGCATGACTCCTCGACATTTTGTAAAATTTACGTGAGCAGATTTGTCTTGGTTAAATTTGAGACGCCATTTGTTAGCCCAATCCTGAAGCATATTGAGATATTCCTGAAGTAGATTTGCTGCTGATATTGGGTTCCTGTGAACTGTTAGGATAGCTTTATCATCAGCGAATGACATTATGTGTTTATATGTTGCTGTTGCAAGGTCAGCTGTATGGAGTAGATATAGTGTAGGTCCCAAGACGCTCCCTTGTGACACTCCTGCTCGAATGGAGTGTAATAATTGTGTTACTTCTTGATCGTTTCTGACTCTAAAGTACCTCTCTTCTAAGTATGATTTTATGATTGTATATAACGCATGAGGCAATGTTGTTTTAAGTTTAAAAAGCAGTCCATCATGCCAGACTTTGTCAAATGACTGACATTTGTCAAGAAACGCAGCGGAGCAATAAAGTTTTGGCACTCTTTTAGTTTACACCCCCAGCTACACCTGGTTTACGATTTTTGTATTTCGTTTAAATGTGGGGGTGTAAACTAAAATAATGTTTACGGGCAGCTTATTTAGTTTACACCCCACTTTTTTCCATTGTTTTGTATTGAAGCATTATGATTTTAATTGCGAGATTAGGTTAGGTGAGTTTAGGTTCGGATAGGATAGGTTAGGCTAGGTTAGGTTAGGTTAGGTTAGGTAAGGTTAGGGTAGGTTAGGTTAGGTTATGTTAGGTCAGGTGAGGTTAAGCAAGGTTAGGTTAGGTAAGGTACGTTGGCGTGTTGTGCCTGGTGTGCACTGACGGTGGTAGGTGGCACTGGTGGTGGATTGGCTTGTTACATTCTCTTTGCAAATAGCAGAAGTTTGTAAACGTGAATAATTTGTTTTACTTAATTTTCAATAAAAAGTTTGGGGTGTAAACTAATTTAGTTTAACATAGACATATTAGTTTACACCCCCACATACAACTAATTTCTGATTTTTCTATTTAGCTTAAGTGTGGGGGTGTAAACTAAAAAAGTACCCATAGACTATAATTTAATTTACACCCCCTAAATGTGGGGGTGTAAACTAAAAAAGTACCAAAGTTTTTGTTCAAAAGTTTGTTCGATGACATTAACAACTCTGTGTATCTGCTCAACGGTACCATGCTGCTTTCTGAAGCCAAATTGGTGCTCCGGGATCAGTTGGTTTTCTGTTATGACTTCCATGAACCATTTATGTAACAACTTTTCTAATAGTTTGCTTAGAATGGGAAGCAGGCTGATTGGTCTGTATGGTGCCACTGAATTGGGTTGTTTTCCAGGTTTAAGTATAAGAATTACTTCAACTGTTTTCCACTGTGCAGGAAAATGACCCACTCTTAAAACAGCATTAAATATAATTGTTAATAAGACTGATCCTCTGCATGGCAGTTCTTTTAGGAGTTGTCCCGTAATTTGGTCATATCCTGGAGCTTTCTTAGGGTTTATGCTGTTTTTTATTAGGGCTTTTACTTCTGTTACTGTGAATAAATCTGGTAATGGCGATAGCTGGTATGGTGTTTCAAGATAATCCTTTATTTCTTTTGCTTCTTCAGCTGTAGATTGTGTTGGCCATAGTGTGAAAACATTTTCTAGGTGTTGTGCAAATACATTTGCTTTTTCAATATCTGTACGAGCCCATGTTCCATCCTCCTTTCGTATTTGAGGTCTTTTTTATTCTTTTAGTGGCTTTCCACAAGGAGTATTCGGTATCCTCTGTAGTAGAGAGGTTTTTCAGATAATCGTTAAAGGATTCATTTTTAAGTTTTTGAAGAAGTTGTTTTAGATCTCTGCTTGCTTCCTTGTACCGTTTTTTATCTGATGGATATCGACTGCGCTGCCATATTTTTGTGAGTCTCAATTTTTCCTCAATTTTTTGTTTAACAAGTTTTGGACAATGTTGACCTTGTTTTGTAGTTGTTATTTTTGGAGTTGCCTCCCATGCTGATTGCTGAATTATAGTAGTTATTTCACTGACAGCTTTTTCAACATCTTCCTTGGTTTGTAGTGCGTGTTTTAGATTTATTTTGTTGTCAATTTGTTGTCTGTATTGATTCCAGTCTGTATGTCTAGTAGATAGAATTTCGTTTTTAGATTTTATTAGAAATGTTGTACCTATAGTGACTAATACGGGAGTATGATCAGAATACAAGTCATAACTTGATTCGATTGTTAAATAGTTTGCAGATATTCCTTTTGTAATAAAAAAGTCAAGCATGTCGGGTACCTTGTTTGGATCTGAAGGCCAATATGTGGGAGAGTAGGTAGATAAGTGACCAAGTTGTTTCTTGTCCATTACTTCTGATAAAACTTTTCCTCTACCAGGTGCAGTGAGCCTGCTGCCCCATCTAGTATTTTTAGCATTATAATCACCTCCCGCCAAGAATCTCTTGCCCAACATACTAAAGTATTCAATAAATCCTTCCTTATTTGCTCTGTAGTTTGGAGGGCAGTAAACTGCAGATATTATAAGTGTTCCACTCCAGTCCTCAATTGATACGCTAGTAGCTTGCTCCTCGAATTTAGGAATTTCGTGGTGCTTTATGTGGTCCTTAATTAATATGGCTGAGCCACCTGTGGCAGTTACATCAGCTTCAGGATGATTAGTGTAATATAGATTATAATTATTTATCTTAAAGTATGATTTGGATGAGAAGTGGGTTTCCGATATTAGTAGGATATCGATTTTATTGTATGTTAAAAATACTTTTACTTCTTGTTTGTGTTGGGATAACCCATTGGCATTCCATAGTGCTATTTTATATAGCTGGGCCATGTTTATTGCGAAGAGCGGTTTGCAGTTCTTCTCTGAGTGTTTTGATTTCAGCAGTCAATTGGTTGATGAGTTGTTGTTGCTGTTGTAACATTTGTTGCATGAATTGCATATAATTGGTAGTAGTTTCACTAATCATTTCGGGTGCAATGTTAGGTCTGATGTTTGCTGCAGCAATTTGGGCATAAGATGGACTACCAATATTATTGTTATGTTTTATATTTCGATTGTTTATTAATATACTTTGTTGTTGTAGGTTTCTTTGTGGATATGTTTGTTGCTGTTGTTGATGCTGTTGTGCCTGCTGCCATTGCTGTCCTATTCTATATATCGTGCCATTCGTCCCCGGAGATCTTTTTAAAATTTCTTGGTATATTGTACAGCCCTTATAATTATTTGGGTGAGCCCCATGACATAGTACGCACTTAGGAGGAGTACCGTCATTGCGAGTTCTTAGACAAGTTCTATAATCGTGGCTTTCACCGCATTTAACGCATCTATATGGTCGATGAAGAAGAGATTTTTTAGGGTTTCCATTGTTATTTTTCACTAAGGCACCAATACCTGCTACTTGATGTCCTTTTTCAGCTAATGCTGCTTTGATTTCTTTGTGATCTGTGGTATGATGTAGATTACGCAACACTACTCGATAGTTTTTGTCATTTAGGCTGTATGTGTGTCTAACTACTTTGTTGTCATCTAGTGCTTTTTTGACTTTTTTGTAGTTTTCTACCGTGTTTATTTGAAGTTTGATCTTTTGACCACTCATTAGTTGGTAATAATAATCGTTTTTTGTAACTACTGATTCTATCAGTTTAATTAAGGGTGGTATTTTATCTACAAAGTGTAAGATAAATGGCGGTACTTTTTCTTTGATGCTATCTGGTTTTGTTTTTGATGCATCTTCATCTTTCTGTTCCATGAGTGGTTGAAATCTGTTACTGGTTGAGACGGATTGCGTGTTTTGACTTGCATCAATTATTATTCTTTTACGTTTCTTTCTAATAGTTTGAAACTCGTTTTGCTTGTCTTCTATATCCTCATCATCAGTAAAGATTACCACTTCACCATCAGGTTTATGATGCACCTTGCTGCTTCCTGGAATTTGTGAGTTTTGTGTCACTTCCATTGCAGTTTCATTTGTTGTTTGTGAATTTAACACATTCGGTAATAAGTGTTGTTCATAATAGGCTGGTTGTGAGTATAATTGTGGAATATAATTAGGCATATTCGTTGCAAAGCACCCCATGGGTTGATTTAATTGAGTTTGTTGGGGAGGAAAGGATTGAAACTGCATTTGTTGCATAGGAATTGCCGGTTGGAATGACATCCCTGGTTTCCCTTCAGAGCAAATAAATCTTTTTTAATTTACAAATAAATTTTTCTTAAGCCAATAATGGTACGTATTCAATATTTTTCGTAAGTCTTCTTGTAAACCTGCGCAGTAGTAGTAAAACATTTTAGGAATATTTATAATTTATCTGCAGTAAACTTGGCAGGATTTGTATTTAGAATAGATAAATATAAACATAACCTAAAATATTACACGAGTGGCGTTAACTAAATAAAGACTTGCCTTTTTAATTGTCATAAGCGATAGTGACAGTGAAGAGTTATATTTGATGGCAGCAGCATTACATTTCCTTAAAACTTGGGTCCCTAATGTAAAATTACCATCTACGCAAATTGACGTGCACATTTATTTTTATGGCCAGAGATAAAACGGTGTAGCGTTTATACTGATGGAATAACACCCTGTATTAGAACAAGTGTAACAAAATCGGTTTTATTAAAGCTTGTTAGTTTTTACCTTACTTTTAGATCAACCTTCGGTGTGGTTGTGGATATTGATAAAATTGCCCCCACCGAAGAAAAGGAAGAGGACAATTTCTATAAAGACCTCGAGATTTTTTATGATCGGTTACCGGGCCAAGAAATAATAACTATGGGAGATTGCAATGCAAAGCTAGGCAAGGAAGACGCATACTATCCAACAATCAGTAGATTCAGTAAACACGAGGAGTCAAACGAAAACGGACGGAAATCGATAGGCTTTGCCGACGGGAAGAATTGTCGCATTTTCAACAAAAGGAAATATACAAAGGAACATGGAATACTCCAGATGGTAGAACAGTGAACCAAAGAGACTATTTACTCATTCAAGAAAAATTTGCAAGTCAGGTGAAGAATATCAGGTCATATAGGGGAGCCGATATGAGATCCGATCATTTCCTAGTGCGAGCAACAATTAGATACGAAAATGTTATGACAATGAAAAGGCAAAGAAGCGCGGAAAAAAATTATAATATAGAAAAATTACTAAAACAAGAGACAAATGCTAGATATCAAGATAGAATTGGAGAAGAATTCGAAAAGAGTACGAAAGAACGAGAGGTTGAAAAAAAATGGAAAATCTAGAGAAAATAATAAAAAAGGTAGCGGGGGAAGTTGTACGAAAGAAAAAGAGGAAGAATATAATGACAAATGCAGAATAGCTCGAGATAAAAGGCAAAAAGCAAGAGGAAAGAACTTCAATTCGAATCTGCAGAGGACGAAGAAAAATATCCAATGCAAAAGCGACAAACAAAAAATATATACAGAAAAGAGAAAAGAGCTTTCCAAACACACAAGTTACAAGAGTTAGAAGATAAAGAACTTTTACCAAGGCATCAAAAACACACGTAAAGGATTCCTATAAAGACAATTATTCTGCAAAGATAAGAACGATAACCTCATAGGGGAAGAAGCAGCGATAATAAAAAGATGGAAAGAGCACTTTGAGGAAACCCTCAACAAAGAAATCGAAGAACGAGAGGAAGACACAGTCAAAGAAGGAGAGATAAATAGCACAGAAAGACTACAGGAATCAACAAGAGAACAAATACAAGTGGCAATAACAAAAATGTGAAATGGAAAGAGTCCAGAAGGATACGGGATTACAGGTGAATTCATAAAGTATGGGGAACAGGTAATGCACGACCAAGTATACGAACTATTTAAATGAATATGGAGACAAAGAAAGATGCCTGATCCGTGGAAGGAAGCAATTTTAATCCCTTGTACAAAAAAAGCGAAAACTATAGAGGTATCGGCTATTGGATACAGTCTACAAAATAAACTTCAGGAATTCGCAGAGGAGGCAATCGGAAAGTATCAGGGCGGTTTCAGGAAAAACTGGTCAGTAACCGATCAAATATTCACATTGAAAGAAATTCAAACTACTTGCTATGAATACAACACGGAAATCCGTGCTATTTTCATTGACTTCAAAGGAGCTTACAAGCTTCAATAAGAAGACCTCAATTAATCCACGCGATGGAAGCATTAGGGACCAGGAGAGATAATGCAGGTAGTAAACATAACATTAACAGGCTCCTACAATATAGTTAAGGCAAATGGGGTGCTGTCAGAACGATTCAACGTCAAGAAGGGCCTAAGACAAGGGGATCTGCTGTCCACGACACTCTTTAAATAAAACAGGGAAGGTAACAAACAAGAGTCACCAGTGTCTAGCATATGCGGACGACGTCACACTGTTAGCAAGAACACCAAAGGAGCTAAAGAAAATAACTAAGAATCTGGAAAGAGCAGCGAGAAAAGCTGGTTTAATAATTAACGAAAGAAAAACTAAATATATGATAATGGGAAGCAAAGCAGGAATAGCAATAGGAAAAATTGAAATTACACTGGAATAACAACAGGATAATGAAAATAGCCAGAGTTCAGAGTCATACCTATCTGGGCATTGTAATCACAGAGAACGGAAACAACAGTAAGAAAATTGACAACAGGCTAGTAAAAGGGAACAGATGTGCAGGTGCGTTTAAGTGCAATATTAAAATTTAAAAGTGTATTGCGTAGCACGAAAGTGAGGGTGTATAAAACGGTATTGAGATCTAGAGAACAAGGCAGGCAAGGAAAAACTAGAAGTCTAGGAACCGAAAATCCTATAAAGAATCTACGGAGGAGAGAGAGTAGCAGAAGGATGAGAAAGGAGAAGAAATAACGAGCTAGGACAATTACACAATCATGGGGTGATATACTGTTCTTGCTTTTGAAATATGCTAAATATCAAATTTTTACAATTCACTTATCTGAAGTCGTTACACTTGCGGATTTTGTTGAAGACTAGCTTCTCAGAAGCTTAATCAGCATACATCATTGACCAAAAGGATAATCTGCTCTCCTACAACAGCTTACACTGACAGCTGCTAACGTCACTCTAACTGCCAACTGCACAACCCTCTCTTAGCTGTGAAGCCCGTTGGAAGATGTTTTCACCAACAAATACGACTATGTCGCCCTAAACTTGTCACTATAATTTCTAACTTCCAATAAAAAATATACATACTCGATAACTAAAAGCTGGTTATACGGGGTTTAAATGCAGGGTTTTACATAAAGGCAAACTCACAAAAAGTTTTGAATGCGAAACAGGAGTCCGACAGTGATGTATCCTATCACCATTGCTGTTTACAGTTGTGCTAGACGAAGTTCTACGCAACACGTACAAAAAAAAGAGAGGAATAAGATGGAGCTTAACCAAATGCTTAGAAAGCCTGGAATATGCTGACTACATATGCTTACTTTTCCAAAACCAACCAGCCATGCAAGAAAAATTTAACACATTACAACATGAAGCGAACAAAGCAGGATTAAAAATAAACATGAAAAAAACAAAAATGATGATAGCAAACATAGAAGAGGACAACAACATATTCTATTCTGATAGCAGTGCAGTGGAAAAAACAGAAATATTTACATATCTAGGTAGCGTGATTGTGAGGGATGGCGGTTCAATCCTAGATGTCGAGCACAGAATAAATAAAGCGAGAGGCATTTTTATCAACATGAGTAAAATATGGAGAGCAAGCAATCTAGAAGAGAAGACCAAGTTAAAAGTGTTTAACACAACTGTTAAAGCGGTGTTATTGTACGGGTGCGAATCGTGGGGAATTACCAGTGCGACCATAGCAAAATTACAAATCTTCGTCAACAGGTGCCTGAGATACATACTTGGGATAAGGTGGCAAGATAGGGTATCAAATCAAGAACTGATGGAAAGAACGAGCCAACTAGAAGTAATCACAGAGGTCCTTAAAAGAAAATATGGATGGATCGGCCACACCACAAGAAAGAGCGAAGATGAAACCTGCAGAGTAGCCCTAACATGGAATCCGCAAGGAAGAAGGAACCCAGGTAGACCAAGGATAACATGGAGACGTAGCGTGGAAGAGGAAACAGAAAAATCGATCCAGCAACTGAGGGGAATGGCAAGAAACAGAGACGAGTGGAGACACTTCGTCAACACCCTATGTCCCGTAAGGGAATAATGGGACTTGTATGTATGTATGTATGTACTCGATAACAACAGGAAAAACTGTACAACGACTCCCGTGGTTCCTTAAACAGTCTTCATGACTGCCTCAAGCAATCTTTCTTAGTATCAACAAACCATTTACGAAGAACGGGAAATCTTGGGTTTACTACATTTTTACCATGAAAACTATCAATGTACAGCCATGTTTTTCCAATTTCACCAATTAGAAAAACAAAACCTGTTGTTCTTTTTCTCTTTTTTTTTCAACCCCTCGACTCTGATACTATTTTTACACGCTACAACTGCGTTTACCCAGTTGACCGTCTATTCATGGCCGTAAACTAATAATCCTAATACAATACGCTTTTGACACGTAACAAGCTGTTGCTGTTATAAAACGTATTTGCTTTATTATTTGCCAGAAAATTTTTATTTTTGTTATCAAATAATGTTTTAATCAGAAATTTTATGTTCAAAACATCATTTATACAGGGTGATTCTTGACTTTAACGCATAATTGCAAGGAATGATATTTTGTGATGTGTACTGATGCTTAATTAAAAAAAGTGTAGTAAAAGTCGTTTATTAACGGAAATAACAAATTAATTATGTTGAGAGTGGTGAACTAGTAAAATATAAAATTATTGCATTTACCTTAAATTGTATCTGTCACTCTCCGTCACTAGTGGTCAAATGGGAGCATCTTTTATTCGTAAAAAAAATATGGCACCTAACTTCACCAACGCAGAACTCATAGACATGGTATTAAAGTATGTTCCATAAGTTTTGAGAAAAATATTAACAGCTATATTTTATATTGCTTTAATTTTATATTAATTCAACTACAAGTAATTATTTCTACAGCTATATTTAATAGAATTATATGCTTAAAACTACGGATAATGGTCTAGTTCTTCAACGCAAACCAGATTAAAAGCATTTTTCCTATAATAAGCTACAATGAATTTTTTTTAAAACTTATGGGACATCTAGTGATGGGCATGATCGGATGATTTCAATAATCGGAATGTTCCATTTCGGAATGTTTATAAAATCGGAATATCATCCGATTATTTTACATTCCGTAAATGCGAAGCAAGAGAAAACGAGCGAAACAAGACGCGGAAGGAAGATAAACTGCGTGAAAATTTTCAATGCGAACACTAGCCGTCACGCCGTAAGCCTTTATCGGCGTTGGCATTTATTGTTTGGGTTAGTAGGACGGCCAGTAAACAATTTATTACCTACCCCTATCAAATTCCATTTTTTAGCACGAAGGGTTTCTGATTCGTTTTAAGACAAATGCTTTCAAATTGTGTAAAACAATTTATGACTTACCCCCATCAAATTCCATTTGTTTTATATTTAGTTACTTACTTACTTACTTATTCCTGAGTCTTTCTACCGTGAGGTGTAAGACTATTGGGTTGAGTTGATCAGCCTTTTCCATCCCATCCTATTCTGAGTTAGAGTTTTGACTTCGTTCCACTGGATTCCTCTCTCCTGCACCACTTTTTTCACCTCCTCTTGCCACGTTTTCCTAGGTCTTCCTCTTCTGTTGACTCCTTGTGCTCGAGCTTCATACACTCTCTTTGTAAGTCTTTCGTCTGTCATCCTTTGTATATGTCCCAGCCATCCTAATTGTCTGTCTTCGATTTTTGCCAGTATTGGTTTTATTTTAAATTTATTTCTGAATTTCTCATTTCTGATTCTATCTCTTCTTGTTTTCCTGTCTATTTTCCTTATGAATCTCATTTCTGTTGCGTTTATTCTACTCTTATCTTTGTTCGTGAGTGTCCAAGTTTCGCTACCGTATATTAATGTGGGGTTTATTACCTTTTTAACCACTTCTATCTTTACATCTTCTGGTATTTCTCTTTTCTCCAAGAATGTTGTCCTTAATCCGTTGTATATTCTTCCTACTTTTGCTATTTTATCGTTTATTTCTTTTTCTATCTTTCCATTTCTTTCTATTACTGTTCCTAAGTATTTAAATTCTTCGACTTGTTCTATCTTCTGCCCGTTTATTCTGATATCATGTTTTTTATTACTTTGTCCTAATATCATTGATTTTGTCTTCTGTACGTTCATTCTCATATTTATCTTGTTCAGTTCTTTGTTTAACTTGTTCAGGTTGTGTTGTAGATTTTCTTCTGTATCTGCTACTATCGCCATGTCGTCCGCAAATAGCAGCTCCGATATCTCAACCTTTTGCATCTTCCAATATCCCAGTGTCATCGGTTTCATTTCTTGTTTTGCGTTCTTTATTGCTTCGTTCACTACTAATGCAAATAACAGAGGGCTCAGCACACATCCTTGTTTCAGGCCATTTCTTATTTCAAACTCAGTCGACTCTTCATTATTTGTTCTCACTATATTTTTTGTTGTATCGTACATCGTTTTTATTACTTCCGTTATTTCACTGTCTATTCCATTTTTTTGTAAGCTCTGCCATATATCTTCTCGTCTTATTCTGTCAAAAGCTTTTTCTAAGTCGATAAAAGCTATGTGAATTTCTTTAGTTTTGTTTATGCACTTCTCGATACATTGCCTTAATATAAATATTGGGTCTTGTGTGCTCCTGCCTTTTCTAAAGCCATACTGAGTTTCTTCTAGTGAGTTTTCTACTTGTTCTTTTATTCTTGTTTCTATTATTCTGGCAAGTACCTTTGCTGGTATGCACATTAGCCGTAATGCCTCGGTAGTTTGAGCAATCTCTTACATCCCCTTTTTTATGTATTGGTAGAATGATCCCGGTGTTCCATTCCTTGGGTACTTTCTTTTCTTTTATTATTTTATTTATCAACTTTGTAAATTCTTTCAATCCTGATTCCTCTAAATAGTACATCATTTCGGGTGTGATTTCATCAATTCCAGCTGATTTTCCTAATTTTAATTTCTTTATAGCTCGTGTGACCTCTTCTTCAGTGATCATTATTTCTGTTTTACTTTCTTCCTTTTTCTCTTTTATCTGTTCCTTTGAATCTTTAACTTCTGTTATTTCCTTGAAATGCTCTTTCCACCTCTCCATTATTTTGTTCTCTTCAGTTATTATATTTCCAACTTTGTCTTTCATATTTTTCATACTATGCCCTTTTTTCTGTCTTAGTTGTTTCAGTGTGCCGTAAAATAGTTTCTGATTATCTCTGAAATTTGCATTCATGTTTTGTCCGAATTTCCTCCATGACTCCTGTTTTGCTTCTTTTACTGTGTTTTTAACTTGAGTTCTTTTCTCCTTGTATTTCTCATAATCTGTTTGTATTTTTGTGCTAAGGTATTTTTTCCATAGATCTTTCTTCTCTTTAATGACTTTCTGTATCTCTGTTGTCCACCACTCTGTTCTTTTTGTGCTTTTGTTCCCTATTTTTGACGTTCCACAACTTTCTTCAGCTGCCACTAGTATTGTTTCTTTTAGTGTTTTCCATTGTTCCTCTATACTTACATCTCCTTTTTGTCCATCTAAAATTTTCTTAAGTTTATCTTGTTACTTTATTTTATTTGTCTGTTCTTTGAGCTTATAACTTTTTATTTTCTTCTTTACTTTATTTCTTCTTTTGTCTTCTTTTTCTTCTTGACTTAATATTAGTTTCATTTGAACTAAGTAATGGTCGCTACCAATTTCGGCTTTTCTTGTTACTTTTACATCCCTCACATATTTCCAATATCGCTTTCATACCAGAAAGTAGTCGATTATAGACTTTTCATTTCTACTTGGCTCCTCTCTTGTTATCTTATGGATTTCCTTGTGTTTAAACTTTGTATTTGTTATTATTAGGTCATTTTCCATGGACATTTCTATAATTCTCTCTCCATTATTATTCTTTATTGTTTCTCCTTCTTCACCCATTATTCTTTCAACGCCCTTGTTACTGTTGCCTACTCGTCCATTCAAATCTCCCACGATTATGAGGTTTTCGTTTGCATCGTCTATTTCTTCTTGTAGTTTCTTGTAATAATTGTCTTTTTCTTCTTTGCTCGCATCTTCATTTACTCCATATGTTATAATTATTGTGCAATTGTTTTCCTTTCTTAATATTATTTCAATCACTAGTATTCTTTCGTTTACATATCTTTCTTTTGTTATATTTTTCAGCCAGTTGGGTGATACTATCAGTCCAACTCCTTTCGCTGCTCTATCTGTCTCTTCTACACCGGACCAGAATAGGCAATAACCTTTGTAAATTTTCATAAAGCCTTTTCCTTTCTTTTTAGTTTCTGTTATTGCTAACATTTCTATTTGTTGTTCTATCATTTCTTCAACTATTTCTTCTTCTTTTCCCGTGAGACTTCTTACATTCCATGTTCCTATGTTACAAGTTGCTGTTCTACTTTTGTTTACTGTTGTTTCTCTATCTTTCTTGCATTTTGTTCCGTTTTTCTCTTTTTCTTTTTCTGTCTTGTTGTCATTCATCTCCTTTTTCGTATCCTTTTTCTTTGCCTGGTTCGTTGCCTTATTACTCCGTATTACATAATTTCTCAGTTTTTTGATATATTGTACTTGGTGTTTGTCATTTCTTTTAATTGTCCTGTTTTCTCATCCCACTTCCACTCTTTTCCATTAATATATAGTTTTCCTTTTCCTATTTTTGTGTCATTTCCCCTGTTTTTCTCCTCTTCCGCTTTTTCCTGGATTTTCTTTTGGATGTCTCTCTCCTTCTTGGTTAAATCTTCGTTTATATATACTATTTTATCTTTTACTTGCTTAAGCTTATGTTTGTTTTTCAAAATCTTAATTTTTTCTGATGTAGTTTCCATTTTCAGTAAAAATTTTTGGTATCCAATCTTTCTTGTATATTTAATTTTTGGGATAATTCTTAACTCTTCTTTAATGAATTTACCTATTTCTTCTTTTATTATATGTTCTTCTTCGTTATTTAGATCCAGGCCCGACACTATTATGTTGTTTTTCTTGTCTTGCTTCTCAAGCGACTCGACTCTTGTCTGTAGCTCTCTTATTTCTTGTTTTAACGTATTGTTTTCTTCTTTAATTTCTTTTATGTGTTCATAATATTCCTTTTGTCCTATTTTGATCTCTTTTATTTCTTTCATAAGATCTTTCATCATTTCCAGCACTTGTTCCATAGTGCTATTTGTTTATTTATTTTCGAGCCCTTTTCTATTTGTTCTCGTGCCGCCTATGGTTTCGCTGACCTTGACGGGAGACTTGTTTATCTGTTGTTTTGCTGTGTCCCTGTAACTCCACTGTTAGGTAGTTAAACTATTTACTTTGATTTAACTCGATTTCACTTTTCACTTTTATTTTATTTAATGTATTTTCCGTAATCGGATCGAATTCCAAATTTCATACGGTGTCGTTTAACGTGATAATTCTCGGATTTACGAGGTTTATTATCGCCGCGCACACACCGAACGACCGCTCTATTTGGCTTGAGTGGTGAACTAGTAAAATATAAAATTATTGCATTTACCTTAAATTGTATCTGTCACTCTCCGTCACTAGTGGTCAAATGGGAGCATCTTTTATTCGTAAAAAAAATATGGCACCTAACTTCACCAACGCAGAACTCATAGACATGGTATTAAAGTATGTTCCATAAGTTTTGAGAAAAATATTAACAGCTATATTTTATATTGCTTTAATTTTATATTAATTCAACTACAAGTAATTATTTCTACAGCTATATTTAATAGAATTATATGCTTAAAACTACGGATAATGGTCTAGTTCTTCAACGCAAACCAGATTAAAAGCATTTTTCCTATAATAAGCTACAATGAATTTTTTTTAAAACTTATGGGACATCTAGTGATTTATTTATTTATTTATTTATTTATTTATTTGACGAACAAAACAGACGAAACGCCTAATTACATTGTTCGATAGTTATCGAAAAATATCATGCCTAATACATGTCATATTATTTACATACAGATATTTAACTACAGCCATTTATCAAATAAACAATTTTAAACAAAAATATGCAGTGAATGTGCCTACACGTCAACAGACGCAACATGGTATTTATTGGTTCAATAATGTATTTATCTGTGATCTAAATTGTGCTAGAGATGATATGCTCGGTCGTCGAAAAAATAGTATGTATGTTTCGAGCTAAAAGTGCGCTTGCCGCTTTTGCATGATTGCTGGTTGAGGCAAAGCCGAAACCAGCAATATTCATGCGCAAGCGGCAAGAATGCACTTTCAGCTCTTAACATACAATATACTATTTCATTACTCTAAATCGAAATTGTGCTGTAATACGGATTGGGCCATAATTATATATAACAGCAATGAGATAACATGAACAACAAAATAGAATGCTTGAGTAAGTAAGAGATGATCATACGAAAAAAAATTATTTTTTTAGGCATGTGTGGTTGACATCTGTCATAATTAAATGTGCGTCAGGCCTTCTCGAATATTTGCTACTATGTTTATCTCTTTCTTACTCAAGCAATACGTGTTATTTTCTTGTTCATGTTATCTTTATGCTGTTACAGTGAAATTCCCCTTCGCGGATACACGGACACCTCCCTTGGACAGACAGTTTCTCATGGTCCCGACCGCCTCTCATATAATTTGCATTGTGTTAACTCCCTCTTGAACAGACGCGGACACAAGAAAATGTTCTCTTAAACGGACAAAAAACAAAATAAAAAATAAACGCCTTGTCTCATTTTTCTGTCGCAAGTGTCGCTGTTGCATTTCTCAATCGCGCCGCGCGCCAACTTCGCTGCCTGCCTTCACTGAGGAACTTTACCGAGTTAACCGGGGATTCACCGACTTCAATCTTCCGGTACACGCGGGGATTCAGTATTAGTCTGACGTCTATGCGGAAAAAACACAGTGGGCGACACATTCATTGTAGAAATGGCGCCAAATATAAAAATTCTCATGCTTAAAAAAATTGAGATTGTTGAAGTTCACAATAAGGAAAGGTTAAGTGTAAGGAACTTATCCAAGCATTTTGATATCGGAAAAACACAAGCTGCTGATATAATTAAACATAAAGAAGGTATTTTGTATGTAGTAGTATTTTGTAAGGTAACAAATCCTTATTTTTTCCTTAAGTTTTAAGTTTTTTGTTTATTTTACAAACATTTACATACATATACGTTTTAAAGGGGGCCGGACACATTGTCGGATATCCACAACGTCGAATCGATTTTAAAAGGTCCACAATGTCGAACGTGTACACAACGTCGAATATCATATTATGACCATATCGCCGAACGTGACCACAACGTCGAATGCTGATGAAGGACACTTTGCCGAAAGTGTCCACTTCGTCGAAAATCATTAAGCAGTATTTGCGAACCCGATCTTACCCGATCAGAGTCTAGTTTGCGTGGAAAGTGTAAAATGAAAAGATCTGATTAACAAGGGCTGGACACTTTGTCGAAACGTGACCACAACGTCGAATTCACGAGCGGTACACTTCGCCGAACTTGGTCACAACGCCGAATGCTAGAAGGGGCCACTTTGTCGAAACGTGACCACAACGTCGAATTCTCGAGCGGTACATTTCGTCGAACTTGGCCACAACGCCAAATGCTAGAAAGGGCCACTTTGTCGAAACGTGACCACAACGTCGAATTCACGAGAAGGACACTTCGTCGAACGTGACCACAAAGCCGAATGCCCACCGGCAATCAGGCCCGGCATCAGTTGTGTTGCTTGCGAGCTCGAGCAACACAGGAAACAATATGAGCAACACACCGGACCTCGGACGACAACAGACAAAATAAATAACTGACAACGCTCACTACTAGTTAAAAAACCAGGCCTCAGGTGATGTCGGGTAAAGTAGGTAGTTAATCCCCGCGACTTGAACATGCTTACAGATTATAACTCCGCGTTGGTTGCAGTTATCGATTACAGTTGAGCTTTTTGTAATAGACAGGTGGCTTAGTGCCTTTGTTAGTGTTTAGTGCTGTGCGTGTAAGTTATTTACCACCAGTTTTGCACAAATAAACACTTAAATTACCGTCACAGGTTATTGCATTACCACCGTAATGGCGTGGTGCTAGGGTTTCAAAACACTTGCCGGTGAATAAAGTAGGTAAATATAGCGTGTTGTAATTGTATACCATATTTATGCTGGTGTCTGTAGATAAATTTACCAGGTCGCCATTTCGCCTAAAATAAGTAAAACACGACACCAATATTTTGTATTTATAGCTAGTGTATGATACTTAATTTTTAATACAATCTCAAACGCTGTGTTCATCTGTGAATTGACATAGGCTGCAAAATTTTTAAGTGGTAGTTAGGCCTGGCTACCCCGTTTATAAATCACTCTCCAAACTTTCTTACCTTCAACAAGTTCCAACTCCCTTCAGCATAATAACCTGGTTTTATCAATTTACAAGTTACGTTTTCTGAGGTATTTTTTAAAAAGTGCAAAAAATTAAGAAGACTCGAGACAACAATAATTACAGAATTTCAACTGTGGGCCTTGTTGTGTCTACATAACGTGATGGTAAATTTAGTTTTATTTAATTATGTTTTATTCAATGAATTAGTTGGCCATTTTGAAAAGTTATTTTCAATAGAGTCCTCTTAAGGGACTAAAGTCCCACTTTTAATCCCAAGGGATATTTCTGCAACAATATTTATAACCTAGAAACTGATTTCTACTTCCGGTCATGAAAAATGACCTTAGTATAGGTGTCGCAAATTCTCATTGTCTTTGGGAAAAGTATTCCCAGTAGGTGATGTTGGGTTATGTAAAACTAACCTGGCACAATGTAGGGTAAATAATTTTAAATTGGGTTACATTTTTTTACGTTTGAGAAATACACTTCTAGCTAAAAATACTTGTTAAACGTCAAATATTATAACCCAATTTAAAAGTACATACCTGATATTTTGTCAGGTCCTTCACACAACTAAACATCACCTACCGGGCATACTTTTCCCACGCACCATGTGAAATTGGGACACCTCTACCCTCTCCCAGTGCTAATAAATTGCTAAGGCACCAAGTATGTTTCGTCACCATCACTACTATCTTTATTTTGATAACTTAAAAAGCTGGTACTACGATGTCATTAAATCCCACATGTGATTCTTCCCTCGAATTTGTCTCGGGAATAAACTTCATCCTGGGGATTAAACGTAAAAAATATATATAATACTAATTGGCATCTAAAATTGTGAATCCTTTTAATTAAATTCTTTTTAAGTTAATATACACTGGCATTAATCTAAATTAAATATTTTGAGAGTATTTGACATGAACAAAAACGATTTTTCTACTTATCATTTTAGAATTTCTGCTATTTATTGTCTTTAGAAGTAAGAGCAACACACGAGAAAACATAAAGATGCCGGCCCTGCCGGCAATGCCTCGCCATGTATTTTTCATTAAATAAAATGGACTTTAACTGTTTATACCAACAGTGTTCTACATACCGAAATTGGATGAAAGCCATCGTACACTTAAAAGTGTGTCTCTTACATAAAAATTCCGAATTCTACCAAAAATAAGTAATTTGTTTGTGCTAGATAATAAAGCCTATTGACTAGATTATTACGGTTATATATTTTGTTGATTATTGAACACTATAATAAACAAACTAATGAAATTGGTCAACTTGTCAGAAACGGCCAATCAAGATTGACTGCATTTGAAGACAACTAATGTCGCAGTGTTTTCAGGCAATCATTGTTGGTTTTCATAAATTCAATTTAGTGAGTAGCGTTTGACACATCTTTGGCCAAAATATCAAAGTGGAGTTTGCAAATTGGCGTCGTTCTAAAAATGAATAACAATCGCTTTGGAAGCTCCAGTATCGAATTAATAGTGAAAAACGTTAAAAAACGTTGTCGTCGAACACAGTAAAGTCGAAGTCATATTTATATTATAGAATAATCTTTCCAAATACCTACTGCTCAAACTAAAAATTTTTAAGAGGTTTTTTTACTTACATAGAAATTATTGCAAATTTCTCTCAAAACATGCTCAAATTTTTAACGCAGTGTTGGTTTAGAAAAATTTAAACGTAGTAATTTCCAAGTAAACGGAAAAATCTAAAAAAAAATCACCTTTTTGTGATATTACCTTTGACAATTCACCTCACGTATATTTCAATCAATGAGCAACTTTAAATACTAGATTCGTTGTCAATTGTATGTGATTATACTGGAATTTGTACTATACTTGGGGCAGCGAACAAATAGAGTGGTTTATTCAACCCAAATGACATGTTACAAAGCTGACTGGATCAGCAATTTAATAATAATTATCTGAGATGGCGGTCCTTATAATTAGACCTAATTTCAGCCGACATTAAATAATTTTTGAGGTTATGATACAAATAGAAACTTCGACCAATTTAAAAAATGCCATTTGTGCACTTGTAATATGTAGGTAATAATGAGAGTTAGCTAGAACCAGGCCACATGCCAACATATTACAAGTGTACTAATGCCATGCTTTTCATGTTGGTCGAAGTTTCTATTTGTATCATAATCTCAAAAAAATATTTAAAGTCAGCTGAAATTAGGTCTAATTATAAGGACCGCTATATCTAATTCTTTAGTAATTATTATGTATAAAAATACTGTTCCAGTCAGCTTTGCAATATGTCATTTGTGTTGCATAAACCACTCTATTTATTCGCTGCGCGAAGTATAATGCTGATTTCTACTGGAATTTTTCAAATAGTTGTCGTTTCTTGTTAAATATCCAGTGGCGTACTTATGAAGGGCGACATGGGTATTAGATCACCCGCAAAGGCTTAAGAAAGAACTACCTAAATAAAATTCGTCTTTTAAACAAAATATCTGAAATTGCATTTTATTACGGAATCATTGAATATCAACTATTTCATTTCTTATTATAATGGAGTCAGTTTAAAAATTAAATTACTTAGAAGTAAGCAAAAGCATTTGAATCAAATGGCGCGAAGCAAAAGGCGTACAGCGACGTCATTCGGCTGTCAGCTTACAAGCTAGAGGGACAGATTATGCTACTAAAATAGTGTAACGCTAACTTGCAGTAGAATTTCCCTCCCAGATCACCCCCAGAGGGAAGTTTCAGTTACGTTACTGTAAATATCGAATATAATTCTTAAAAAGCCTCAAAAATGTTGCAGTTTGGTAAATTGTCAAGCCTAATACAATCCGTACAAAGGATATTTTCGATAATTTTTTTAAGAAAAATTAAACACTCGACCTTCGGTTTCCTGTCTAAACATTTCTTGCCTGTCTTATATGTCTAATAAGACGCGCGTATACTAAATAACTGCCTTTATTTAAATTAAAGCACTATTAATTTTTTATATGTTTGGACGGTGTACTTCTGTTTTTTCAATGGTATGACGCATTACAATATTTTATAAAGCCGAATAGAACATCTCTATCAAATTCTTTTCTAAAACGTAAATTTTAGGCGTGTAATCTTATAAAGGTAAATATTTAAAAAAAAACGTAAAATGCATCCATTTGACTAGAAAACTTAGCACATTTCAATATTGGCCAAAGTCAACCATGTATATTATATGAAACTATAATTTGGTTCGTCAAAATATATAGTATTAAAGCAAACCAGAAAATCGCAAAAACTGCTTTCTTTAAAATTAATATCTTGTTCAATATTAAATAGTTTTCTGATAGTAAATTGCAAATTTTGTGCGAAATTAAAGAAATTAATGTATGCACAGTTAAATAGAATTTAGCTTACAATTTTTATTATAAATGTTAAATATCTACTGTCTCAAGTCAGCCTGTAAGCTGCGACTTTATAATAAACTTTTGGGTGGTCAAATATAACCAAAAGTTTATTACCTATAAACTAAAATGGTATAATTGTACTAAGATATAGAGATATCAAAATAAACTGTTACTCTACATACTACATAATTAGGTAAAAGTATAAAAAAAAATATATTATTGTATATGACTTAAATTGTATAAATTTTGATTATGTGTTGTATCAATGTACAGTCGTGTGCAAATAAATATGGGACAGTGTTTTTTTCACATGCAGATTCAGTTAAGAATTGAAGAATATCTCCATGGATTTCCTGCTATCAGAAAGAGTTACATTAAACTTTAACAGGTACTGAAACCCGAACTCTCTCTGATAAGAGGAAATCCATGGAAATATTCTTCAAATTCTTAACTGAATCTGCATGTGAAAAAACCACTGTCCCAGATTTATTTGCACACGACTGTATTTCATAAAGGTAGAACTATAATTAATAAATGTGTAACTACACAATAACAAAGTATTAACTATAGCATTTCCGTCAAACTTCTTTTCTTTCGATCTCCAAATGTCATCGTTTGCTTTACTCTTATCTTATATAGGTACTCTAACTGTGGCTATACAACGGCACTGGGTTCATTTCAATATTTTAAACGGCATAAGTGCAGGTGAGCTTTCAGGTAATATTGACTCACCCTGTATGTCGGAAACCTGCAACTTTCTTACCATTAAAGATAAGTCCTCCAGCATGGTTGTTAGCACGTTTACTTTAGTATGCAATCGCCTGTGAGTGGGTCAGTTGTATTTATCTACCTTTAACTACCTACCGTACCGCCGCGCCTGCGAGGCAGGTGTAATTATGTAGGTAATCTAGGCAACACTTTTCGAATCGAAATTCCAGCAAAATATTACTATATTTTTAATTATTTTGCATACGAATGCAAATACCATGAGTATGGCAGGTTTTAAGTTTTAAATGAGATTAGAGAAATGAAAAATGCGAGTATATTCAGAAAATTTATTTTTGTATAAAATAAATGGTCTACATTTATTAGTTTTTTCAATATTTAAAGTAAGTTATGCTATTTCACAATTTCAACAATTTCTTTATTAAAAAGTCATGGTATACTCTGTCAAAGGTTTCTATACTGTATAACTTGTGTACATTTTTGAAATTAGATAGTATAAAGCGTCTTCAGTAAATTCACTTTTTTGAGCCAAATTGTGTAGATGCAACTACTTTAGTGTGTTGAGTCACTTTTTAATTACTTTTTCTATTATTTTAGCTAGAGATGGTAGCAACAATATCGGCCTATAATTTTCCCCAACATTCTTCCAATATTGGTACTTTATTGATTTTAAGTTTTCCTTAGTCAAGTTTTCTATTTCTTATGATGTGGTGTTTATGAAATCACTTATTTCTTCATTAGTTACTGGGGATAAAAATATGATCGAATTGTCTAGGTGAACATTTTCATAATCCTTTATCTAATAGACTTGTCTGTCCGTCCGTCCGGGACGCTGTTTCAGCAGCCAAACCGTAAGAGATAGAGAAAAAAGTTATGAAAGTTATATGTTTGGAATGGTCATGTCAGGTCAAGAACCGAATTTCAGTCTTTAACACTAATTATTATCGTAATTATCCTAATCCGAACTTTTTAGGTTAGATTCTAGGCAAATTTTATCGAGGCGAATGCGACTGGTAGTTTGCTACCAACAATGACGTCATATACGTACGTGTGGTGAATACGCGTTCTATTTGCAAAACGGTCTTTTTTGTTTTATTAAATGAGACATTTGTCTCACTGGACTGCTAGTTAATGTATTAATTGTTTAATTTATTTTTTACCCTAAGTAAGAGTACATCAGCAATATCTTTACCTACCCCACTGAAATATCCATTGAATTCATAAGCGATTTCCTTTCTTTTCTGGAGTTATGTGCCATTTTTTGATACATATTTGTTTTATGGCAGATTTACAAGTAGGGATGTTCGATACACCGAAAAGTACCGGTACAATCGTATCGTATCGTATCGATTTAAAAGTATCGGTTCGGGGCAGTATCGTATTACAAAAGTACCGCTACATGAAATACCGGTACACATAATAGTAGCAGTAACAATCAAAAATCTGGTGTGATACACTCACCCAACTTCCTTTTACAGTGATCTTATAATTAGCCAAAAATTTAATTTTTAATTTTTAAGCATTTCTCAAAGACCTTCAAAAATTAAAAATTTTACAAAAATGATATAATATAGAGCGTTAGTTCAAGAGACAAATTTTCTCTAAAATTTTAAGCTGAATTCAAAAATGTAATAATATACCGGGTGTTCTATTTAAAATAGGAGTTAATAAAAAAATAGAAAAGAAAACAAACGAAACCCATTTTAAAAGTTTGCAACTGGAAAATTACCTATCTCACATCAATACACATTAGAAATGTAATAAAAATGTAACGTTTGAAAAAAATCGGTGTAGCCGTTTTTGAAAATATCGAAAAAAACTGAAAAATCACAAGAGTAAACACCTACTTCCGGTTATGCGATTTTCTTGAAAAGCTTACTGTCGTATCTACATAGTACAGAAAACGTATATATGAAGTTTCAACCCCATACCTGTTTTCGTTTTTGAGATATTCTGTTCATAGACAGACAGACACACAGACCAATGCACAAAAATATGTTTTTTGGGTTCAGAGGACTCTAAAACGTGAAGATCTGTTGAAAACTCAATTTAGAATTTTTGGGGTGAATCCAATACTTCCTTTATTGCAAAAGGAAGTAAAAATCAACAAAAAATAATTACAAAATCAGTATTAGAAATACATCTATTAACTAGTATACTAACTTTTATAAACGCTTAAAAACTTAAAAAGTAACACGAAAATAATAGCTGAAACGCATTCATATTTTCCAACAAAGTTGAGTTTCATAAACGTATATAAACACTACAATTGTATAAAGCAGCATGTTATAAATATTTAAGCTGAATAATGAAGTTTTTATTGGATATTTAATCATTATCATAGAATTTGTTGGGCTACATGAGAGTCAGCCGGAATTAGCCATTCTCCTTAGAATTTATCAATTACGATTTTGCTGTACCAGCTGAAACCCAAAGTGTAGTTGTATACATGTTAAAGAAGATTTCGGCTCAACAAAATCATTTTGCTTTTATTTTTATTCTCGAGTTTGTAAAAGCTGAAAATTACTTATTGAAAGTTATAGACGTTCGACCATCTCGTCCTTACTTTCATAGAACACGAATTATAAATATCAAACACCTCATTGAGATTGTTTCATTAATTTTTGTTAAAAATTAAAAAAAAATTAATGGTCAAAAGATGAGTTATTTGAACCCGTGCGGCTAAAACCTGGGATCGGTCCTGTCAATACTGACCAAAAATAAATCGTATCGTATGGTATCGCTTAGTGAAATATCGGTACAAAATATCGACTATCGAAAGACAGAGGAGTACCGGTGCTTCAAAATATCAGATCGTACCTCACATCCTTATTTACAAGCACTAACATTCATACTATAGTTTGCAGTTTTCCATAGGCCTTTCGGGTAGAAAGTTTTACTTATTTTTTCAGTATAATAATTACACTTAGCTGTTTTCATTCGAGTTGGTAATACAGGGTGTCCCAAAAAGAATGGGACGGCTATTGGTCATAGATTCCGTAGGTTATAATAAACCGATTAAACCTAATACTAATACATCAGTACAAAGTTCCTTCAGTAAGAAGGTATAAGGACTTGGAAGTTAATTTTTTTATTTTTATATTAATTTCCGCAAATGTAAAGATATCGATTTGAATTTTGGTGCAGATGCTTACTACTATGTAATGCACTAATGGAATAATTTTCATAAACTAGACTTGACTAAGAGGCACTTTACCTATCTCTGAAAACCTTTTTTAGCTCTAACTTTGTAATCTGTAGCATTTTTTAAATTTTAGGTTATTATCTGAAAGGGAATTAAAACACGTAAAAATATAGTGCTCTTAGTTCATAAGCGTAAAAGAAACCATTTGCCTTAAAATGCCTATCAAAGGGTTTTGGATGTCAATCTTGCAGATTACAAAGGTTTTCAGAAATAGATAAAGTGCCTCTTGTAGTCAAGTCTAGCTTATCAAAATTATTCCATTAGTGCATTACATAGTAGTAAGCATCTGCACCAAAATTCAAATCGATATCCTTACATTTGTGGAAATTAACATAAAAATAAAAAATAAAAAATTGAACTTCAAGGCCTTATAACTTCTTACTGGAGGGACTGTGTAGTAAGGTATATTAAGTTTAATCGGTTTATTATAACCTAAGAAATCTTTGACCAATCGGTGTCGCATTTTTTTTGGGACACCCTGTATATTGTAGTAATTTTTATAGGTTTATCGCATTTCACATGGTAACGTACTACATTTCTACATTCAAAATCGTTGAGTAACGTGGTATTTTTCACCATAGCTACCATTACAGCATAGCAACGGCGCATCGTTTTACGTTTGGCAACGCTCAAGTGTAGTTTTGGTGGCACGGTCAGTCTATATTTATAATACTTAAAGTTATCAAATTAGGTTGTGCGTAAGTTTTGACATAGACTGACGCAAAACTTAACCTGCTAACCTTAAATTTGACAAAGGCTTACGGTGCCACCAACATTACACTTCAGAGCGATGTTCGAGAACCACGCCTGATCACACTGGTGCGTCGGACATCCTTGTTTTCATTGTGAGAATGTAGTTCAGTCAAATGGAAGAAAATAGGGGAAAGTTTTGGTGAAGTTTTGATATTTGGTTCCTATATGTTTTTGGGGTCGCTGTACACGAATTTTGACCGGAAACATGTTTTTTTAAGCAAAAACGGTGTAAAAGACGATTTTTCTAAAGTTTTTCTATAATTACCTGAAAGCTATCCATTTTTTGTAAATGTTGAACCTATATGAAGTGAAAGAAGATAAAATTTCATACATTTTATGTACTTGAGGTTTTTCTCTCCGACCAATCGTTCAGCCTCGACAGCGCCGCGAAGTTATAGTCCAGTCAAATGGTAGAAAATAAGGAAAAGCTTTGGTGGAGTTTTGATATTTGGTTAGTATATGTTTTTTGGGTCACGAATATCAGGTTTTCCAACAAGAATTTTGACCGGAAACACGTTTTTTTTAACAAAAAACGGGGTAAAAACAGTTTTTTTTTAGTTTTTCTAAAACTAGCCAATTTTGTAACTGTTGAACTTACATGAAATGAAAGAGGATACAATTTCCTACATTTTATGTACCAGATTTTTTTTCTCCGACCAATCGTTCAGCCGCGAGAGCACCACGAAGTTAGGTGTTAAAAGCAAAAAAGGGAATCATCCCAGTTTATTTCAAAGTAACTCGAAGACTATTCATTTTTCGTAAATCAAAATGGTATCTGAAATGAATCTTTATAAATGAAATGTTGGCAAACCTGATATTCGCGTAAGCGACCCAAAAAACATATAGGAACCAAATATAAAAACTCCAAAACTTTCCCCTATTTTCCACTATGTGACTGGACTATAATTTCCCAGTTACATTTTTGAAAGTTGATATAGGAAAAATATGTACAAATTGTTAAAAAGTTGTAACTCCCAAAGCGAGGCTTTCTGTAACTTGAAGGTGGGTATCTATGTTATAAAGTAAAAACAACTAAAAATATTGAACTTTAATTAATTATATTTATTGGTTATAGAGTAAAGTAAACACACATAAGTATTATAGATATTAACGATACAAGTTTGATTATGAGCATCTTAACGAAACGAGTTTCGTTGTGTGCCATAAGCAAACGTGTATTGTTCAATATTTTATCTTCATTAATAAACTCTGGTTCAATGTATAAAAAGAGTGCGGTAATATTCATTACGCACGGTGCGGTAATAAAGCTCTTAACGATACTAAAATTAATTTGGTTAAGAGGCTATAACAACACGGATGAAGATAACATATTTTAACATTTTGGGTTTGAAAAGTAACTATGCAGCTAAATTGTTCAATCAAATTTATTTTTACACGCGTTTCGCTAGCATTTAAAAGCTAACTTCTTCAGACGTTTACATTAAGTTTTTAAACAATTAATTATTTGATGAACTGAAAATAGGAGAATGAGGTTAGATTTTACATATAAACAATATAATATATATTTTTATTCTTACCATTGTATAAATTGATTTAATTGGGGAGAAATTAACGTTCTCTTTTTTTACTTTTTGAATAAATCATTGAAGCTTACAGTTTATATTTAAAAATGCTATTAGTATAAATGTTTAACAATGTGGAAAATAAAATTTGTTCCGCGAACTGTCAAATGACCGTTTCTGACAAGTTGACCAATTTTATTAGTTTGTTTATTATAGTGTTGAATAATCAATAAAATATATAACAATATAACAGTAATAATCTAATCAATAGGCTTTATTATCTAGCACAAACAAATTACTTATTTTTGGTAGAATTCGGAATTTTTATGTAAGAAACACACTTTTAAGTGTACGATGGCTTTCATCCAATTTCGGTATGTGGAACACTGTTCTTGGTATAAACAGTTGAAGTCCATTTTATTTAATGAAAAATACATGGCGAGGCATTGCCGGTGGGCATTCGGATTTGTGGTCACGTTCGACGAAGTGTCCTTCTCGTGAATTCGACGTTGTGGTCACGTTTCGACAAAGTGGCCCCTTCTAGCATTCGGCGTTGTGGCCAAGTTCGGCGAAGTGTACCGCTCGGGAATTCGACGTTGTGGTCATGTTTCGACAAAGTGGCCCTTTCTAGCATTCGGCGTTGTGACCAAGTTCGGCGAAGTGTACCGCTCGTGAATTCGACGTTGTGGACACGTTTCTACAAAGTGTCGAGCCCCTGTTAATCAGAGCTTTACATTTTACACTTTCCACGCAAACTAGACTCTGATCGGGTAAGATCGGGTTCGCAAATACTGCTTAATGATTTTCGACGAAGTGGACACTTTCGGCAAAGTGTCCTTCATCAGCATTCGACGTTGTGGTCACGTTCGGCGATATGGTCATCATATGATATTCGACGTTGTGTACACGTTCGACATTGTGGACCTTTTAAAATCGATTCGACGTTGTGTACATTCGACAATGTGTCATAGACCCGTTTTAAATGTTCCAATTTCTTTAATTACAGTTTTTATTAAAAAACCGATCTTTTTTTCGTATTTCTTTTAGGCGGACACCCCTCTTGAACGGACACTTCCAGTCGGCCCCGTTGGTGTCCGCCCAAGGGAGATTTCACTCTATACAGACAGATCAATAAAAAAACCAATTAGGCCAGGCTGTGATATGTGTTATACGTTTGGCAGTACTGAAGTGTATTGTCAGTCTATGTCAAATTCAAGATTTGCAGGTTAAGTTTTACGTCGGTCTGTGTCAAACAACGAACAAAACCTAACCTGCTAATCTCGAATTTGACATAGACTGACAATACACTTCAGTACTGCCAAAAGTATAACACATATCACAGCCTGCCCTAATTGGTTTTTTTATTGATCTGTCTGTATATAATTGTGGCCCCATCGATATTTAGCAGTCTTTGAACTTATTTTACGAATACCATGACAACAGACATTTTAATTTTGTTTCATATTGTCCCTTGAGAGAAAATGTGTTCTTTCTATGACAATTCTTGTAACCTAAAATATGATTCACCATTTTCTATTTGTGATCGCCAACTGTCCTTGTATCTTAAAACAAAAGCAATTAAAACTTGAAAAGAAATTGTGTGATACGATTCGCCTACGCTAATCTCTCCGAAGGCGGGGATAAGCCACCATCATAGAAATGTTAGCGTAGAAAGTGCGTCCCAACGACGCTTAATTTAATTAAAACAAAACAAATCGCGACCACCCCGTGAATTCATAGCCAAACGCCGACAACCCAAAAGTTTTAAAAATAAAGTCATAAATAGTTCGTCGAGGCCAGCCTGTAATAAACCTAAATCGACCCTGGGCCAAGAACCGCATGTGCGTTCTGGCCCAAAATTCCTAGGAAACAGCAAATCGGCAAAAATAATGAATATTCCAAAACGCTTGATAACGCGGCTAATTAAGACAAAAGGATAATCGGCTTTTAAGTATTATCTGCTGCTAACGATCCAACACCAGGAGCGGTGATTTTAACAAGAAATACACGAAGCGGAGACCACACGAGCGATCACGAAGCTTTTCTTCTGGCCACGGATGCGCATTCACATCCGAGAATACGTGAGACAATGCCTCTTATGTCTCAGGTGCAAGAAGGGTAGAAACCAGGTAAAAGCCACGCAAAGCCCGCACCAACCCCGCCAAGCCTGGGACACCTTAGCCCTCGACCTAATGGGTCCTTACCCTGCCACGAAGAGAAAGAAAAGGTTCATACTGGTAATAACCGACTTATTCACCAGATGGACCGAAGCCTTCGCCCTCGCTAGAAGCACGGCTCCCATAATCATCCGGCTCCTGGACGACGAAGTGTTCCCCAGATACGGTTATCCCAGCGCCTTGCTCACCGATAACGGTGGACAGTTCACTAGCCGACCCTGGCAGCGCGCCTGTCAACGATGGCAGGCTCAACCCTGGACCACAGCCGTATATCACCCCCAGGCCAATCCAACCGAACGTAGGAACCAGGATATCAAACGAGGCCTTCGCTTGAACCTACAGGGCCAAGAGCACCACAACTGGGACTTGCACCTGCCAACAGTGTTGTTCAACACGCAAACACAAAGAAACCAAGCGATAGGATGTAGCCCCGCCTACGCCATGTTCGGCAAAGAACTCCGCCGACCCGGAGAATGGAGACTCCAAACGGAAGAAGAAACCGAGCAGAGGACCCCGCCGCCCCACGAGCATCGACGTCAGGACCGAGACGACCAACTCCGAGCCCGAACCAGATGGGATCCACCGCACGAAGCCGACCCCAATCAACCCATCTTCAATGTAGGACAAAGGGTCCTCGTCAAAGAGCACCCACTGTCGAAAGCCAGCGACAACGTTCACGCCGGATTCCAGCCCAAATGGGGGGGACCCTACATCATCACCGCGAAGTTAGGCGCCCACGTGTACCAGGTCGACAAGGACCGCGGACCCACAAAGGTACACAGCAACCAACTTCGACCTTTATCCGTCGTCAAAGAAAATCAAGCGTCGGTCGAAGACGCCAAAGAAGGGGGGGATTGATACGATTCGCCTACGCTAATCTCTCCGAAGGCGGGGATAAGCCACCATCATAGAAATGTTAGCGTAGAAAGTGCGTCCCAACGACGCTTAATTTAATTAAAACAAAACAAATCGCGACCACCCCGTGAATTCATAGCCAAACGCCGACAACCCAAAAGTTTTAAAAATAAAGTCATAAATAGCTCGTCGAGGCCAGCCTGTAATAAACCTAAATCGACCCTGGGCCAAGAACCGCATGTGCGTTCTGGCCCAAAATTCCTAGGAAACAGCAAATCGGCAAAAATAATGAATATCCCAAAACGCTTGATAACGCGGCTAATTAAGACAAAAAAATAATCGGCTTTTAAGTATTATCTGCTGCTAACGATCCAACACCAGGAGCGGTGATTTTAACAAGAAATACACGAAGCTGGAATTTCACGAGCTTTGAAATACTAAAATTTAAAGCCCGAGAAATAAACAGACCGCCAGTCGTTCGGGTTAGCACAGCAAGGGCAGCTCAAAAACTCTCCTTTTCACAAAGAAAACAAATCAGGAAACCAGGCCCTCGTCGACCAAGATTATTCATAAGGAGTCCGATAGGAACGACAAATTATTAAACAAATTATGTGAAGACCTTCCACGAAGCCGGCCGCGTGTCGGAAACTTCCTACAAAGACGGCGAACAAAGGAGTTCGTCGCCCGAGTGGTCGTTAAAGCCAGGTAATAGGATTAAGATGCATCTCAAACGCGAGCCCCAAACTCATCTGCAGCCCGGATAAAGCGCATCAACAAAACACGAAAATTAATTAAACGCATATATCGCGACCGTATTAAAAGCACCGGCGAAATAAAAGTAAGGTAGTCGAGTTGGGTATCAAAAAAATCGCCTTCGCATCAGGAATCCAGTGAGCTACATAAAAAAAAATCCGGACCACAATAAAAGCGCAAAACGCGAAATAAAATTTTTTTTAACAAACAGCCCCTGAAGCGAAGCAGTTCATCCCACCCCAAACAAACGGACATCCGAGAGAAAGCGGTGGGAGTAAAAATCCCTTTAAAAAGAGCCGCAGCCGCCAGAAGAATCATCCGATCGAACTCTGTTCTCAGATCAACTATCTCCCTAGCTTAGACCCTCCGGTCACTAGGAAGTAACAAACCAACAAAAATCTTCTGCTCGATCACTGATCGCAGAAGTCAACTCCGTGACTCCAGGCGACTGTTCGATCTCTGATCACAGCCACCAAAGGGTGTCCGAGTTGCAGCCGCAAAAGACTGCCAGCATCGCCGTCCACCCGGAGGAACGCCTAGCCCCAGGTCGAGCCGAGCCGTGGCCCCAGCCAACGTCGCTGCCCGCCTTCAGACTAGCCCTACGCCTCGCTGTGCCCCAGGTCCTGCCGCCCTCGACCGTAGCGCTCCTCGCCGCCTACGCTGTACCGCTTTCCGCCAGCCGCGAAACGCGTCTAGCCAGGATGTCGCACAAGTAAGCCCCGGGCAACCACCCCGGACGTTACGTTAGTCAAGCCGCCGCCGACGGCAGCACCGCCCTCCCAGGTACGAGCTAGCCTCCAAACCCCACACTTACTCGTTTTATTACAGCCATCAGGAACTACTGGAACGTCTCTTCGGGCCGTCGCCCCCGCTTTCTCCACGGGATACCCTCCTTCAGGAAGCGCAACTGTGCCGCCGTTCCCCAGGTGACCAAGCCGCCGCCCCCGTCGAGACGCCGCCTCCCAGCAGTCCGCGTACGCCGCAGCCCGGAGACACTCCTACCGGACGAGCCGCCTACGAGGCCGCAACCCCCGAAGCTCGCCCGCCGCTTCGCTTGGCACAGGTCCGCCTCACCTGCCGCCCCCAGCTCCTGGGAGTCGCCTTCTTCCTTAGCCCTGAGGAGAAGGCCGAATTCGAGAGCCTATGGGAGGAGACTAGGTCGGAGGCCGATCAGAACTTTCCGCTGCGCGAAGTGCAGCTGCCCCATCGCCGCCCCCGAGACGCCACCGCCCGTTCCATCGAGGGACGAGACCCAAGGAGGAACGCGCACCTGCGCCTCCGTTCGCCGCTCCCCCTGGTGCGAGACCCCCGCCGCATTCCGGGACGTCGCCGCCAACAGCGCCACCGCCGCCCCCAGTGAAGGAACACGATCCGTTGCCCGAGAAACCCCCCCCCCCGCCATTGAATCGGGAGTGTGTGCGGGTCCGTGGACAATCTCCTCGTGCTTCACCTTTAATGAGTGTACCCCCCCCCCCTCCGAACTGTAGCCTAGAGCCAGGACAATCACTTATTTAGTTTAATTCTTTAGTTTGTGTATGAATGTTTGTTGTATGTGTGTGTTGTAGATTATGGTTTGCTTATGTCATTGTTCATTGTGTTATTGTATTTTCGTGTAGTAATATATAATGTGCCCGTAGTTTTAACTCATACAAATAAACCAATAAGCAGCCTTTGTCGATAATTATTTTAGCCAATAGGCACTCGTATTCGTCAGCCTCTTCACCCATTGGTCGACCCACTCATCCGCTGAGCTAGACGGGAAAGTGTGGCCATTAAGCCACCATCTTAACCCTTGCCACGCCCTCAAGAGCGAGGCGTGTTATGTGTTAGTAAGTACCTGAAAAAATTAATTGTGATTTTGCGTCAAATGTATTTTTCCCTCTTTCTTGTTATTAGTCTTCTTCTTCTTTGGTCCGTTAGCTGGCGATCCGGGCGGGACGTCCCCGCAACGAATACGCTGCTGTTGGTGCCGCTGGGTCTCAAACGCCATTTACGATTCGTTTCCATTCTTGACGATTTTTGGCGACGTCTTGGGCATCGATAACCGATAATCGCTAATTCTTTAAGTCGCCCTCGATATTCTTCAGCCAGGTTTTCTTCGGTGCCGATCGCTGAATTCTCCAGTCTGCCGGACGATCTTGCCAAAGAAGTTTACATGGCATCGGTTATCATCCATTCGGCAGACATGTCCAAACCATCGTAGTCGACGTTTTTGTATTTGTTCTCCTATCAGTGTTTGATGATCACATCTTCCTGTAATTGTTTCGTTTCGAAGGCGGTCGCGGAGCGAGTCACCGAGAATTTGCCTCAAGCATCGCATTTGGAAGACCTCAAGCTTGTCAAGGTCCGGCTTGAGCAAATGTCCACGTTTCCGATCCATAAAGAAGAATGGGAAGGATCAGCGTTCGGTATAAGCGTACTTTCGTTTTGATGGTAGTATGTGTTCGTTTCCATACGCACCATTTGAGCAAGGCGAATGTTGATGTTGCCTGCCCGATGCAACTGTAAACGTCGGCCGTCGATGCTACTTTCTTTTCTTCGACCAGCGATCCCAAATACACTGAGCGACAAAAGTCTGGGTTCACGAATAATTTTTCCAATTTTAGATACTGAAAATGGTTTCTGGCGCTTAAAATCTGATGTCGATGTTTACGTATCAATAAACAAATTTAGTGCTATAGTGGGCTAACTCATAACCATACAATTGTTGAAATATTGCGATTTTGTTTCTGTCGTACATTATTCAAGTTTTTGATGAACTTTTGTTAAGAATCAGGTTGCCGTTGTCAGGGATATGTTTACAGCATGTCAATTGTTTCCGATAACTGTCAGTATTAACTGTTAATTCTACGCCACGAGCTCTAATTACACATTCTAGACGTCTAGGCATACTGCTAATCAATCGTGTTACTGATAAGAGAATAAGAGGATTATAAGAGGATTATACCTTTTTGTAAACTGCAGGTAGAAAGTTACTTAGCTTGGTAACGCATTTGTTTATCCAAATCAAACTAATAATACAGCAAGTACGGTTCCCAAAGTAATCAATTTTATTATGATATTGGAATCAACTCCATACATAATGGAATCAAAAGAAAATTTTCTCAAGATATTTACGACATCTTAGCTAATAGTGTTGATAGTGCTAACGAGAAAAAATTAAAACAATAAATACATCAGGGCAAATACTTTACTAAAATAATACATATAGCAATAACATAACTGTTGTCAGTGCATAAATAAACAATCTTACAAACAAATATAACAAGTGATTAACTAATGCTAAATATTCATAAATAAATCAGCCTGTATAGTATTTTGTATACTGATCTAGATAAATTCATTAAAAAAAAGGGGAAAAGAGTAACAATTTTTTACAGTATACATACCTATACACATTTTACATTTAATTGCAGAAGATATAGTTTCTTCCACGTACATCAATTTAAAAATGTCTCTCGAATAGGTAGCTGTCGTGATTGTCTTGAATCCAAAATTTCGGGTAACAATGCCGAGTTATAAAATTGTTCAAGTTTCGGAAGCATTTTTTGCTCCCGGATGGTAAGACTGCCAATCAAATTGATCATGCCTTAATAGAGAATAAAAATGAAAAATGTACGAAGTTATAGGGGTGCAGACTGCGGTTCAGACCGCCTCCTAGTAGGAATCAAACTACAACAATTAATACCAAACAATAATAACCAAGGAGACTCAAAGAGATGGAAACAAGGGAAAATACAAGTCACGCAAAGGCAAGTTCAAATATTATTGGAAGATCAAATCAACGAAGCGCTAAAAACAATAAAAGAGAAAGCAAGTATAGAAGAAAGAGTAGTAGAGTTAGAAGAAACCATAAAGAAAACACTGAAACGGCAAACCAAAAATAAAAACTATAAAGGCCACGAATGGTTTGACTTGGAATATGAGTACGAGGTTAAGAATCGAGAAAAAGCAAGACAAAAATGTTAACTGACCAAACGGAAGACAGTAGAAGGTCCTACCAAGAACAAAGAAAAAAAAACAAATAAATATGCAGAGAGAAGAAACGAAAACATAAAATTAAAATACTAGAGAAAATAGAAGAAGACTACAACAGTAAGGAAATTAGAAACTTTTACTGGAGGTTAAAAAAGGGAAACGAGGCTACCAATCGAGAACAATATTTTGTAAAGGAAAAAATGGCAAATTAATTGGTGACAAGAATGAAGTAATGCAGAGATGCAGCCTTTTGCGTAACGTTGCTGTCAATTTAGAATTGCCCGTTTAAACTGTTGTAGCTGTCAATACGTTCAATTGAACACTTACCGTCAGTTTTGCTGTTTATACTTAGCCTAACATAGTTGAGATTAGAGTAATTACCGCCTTAGAGCCACATTTGATTGTTTACCCTCACGTCTTATTGTTTTTGAGTCAACTTTATCTAGTTTAACCGTCACGCAATTTAACCCCTTACTAACCCGGTTCGTTACATTTAATTACTAAACAAATGTTTATTTTAATATAGTTCATTTTCAATTAGCTGTGTTTTTCTCTTTGATGTTTATGACATTTGCATGCAGACCTCTGTGTGTTTTTTTTTGTAAAAGGGGTTTAGACAGCTGCAAAGGAGTTTTCCCGCAAGTTAAGTTTAATGCTGTCGTTCGTTGTTTCGTTGTCCAAGCACTGCCAAGGTTGAAATTAGAAGGTGTACCCATTTGCTTCCACTCTTCTCAGTGAGCTCACCTGTGTATTTCCCCATTAGGAAAGTGGTGTCGTCTTGGCATCTAACATCTGCTTTTCATTTAATAGGCCGTTGCCCTGATTAGTCTCATAGTGGACCCCCCATCTCCGTGAGTGAAGCCGGCACCCCTTTTACTTCCTTTTACAATAAAGGAAGTATTGGATTCACCCCAAAAATTAGAAATTAAGTTTTCAACACATCTTCACGTTTTAGAGTCCCTTGAACCCAAAAAACATATTTTCTTTCATTGGTCTGTCTGCGTGTCTGTCTGTGTGTGTATCTGTGAACAGAATATCCCAAAAACGAAAAGAGGTAATACGTTGAAACTTCATATATAAGTTTTGTGTACTATATAGATGCGACAGCAAGCTTTTGAAGAAAATGGCATAACCGGAAATATGTGTTTAATCTTGTGATTTTTCTTTTTTTTCGATTTTTTCAAAAACGGTTCTCTATTAATGTGAGATAGGTGATTTTCCAGTTGAATACTTCTAAAATGGGTTTCTTTTGTTTTTTTTTCTATTTTTTTATTAACTCCTATTTTAAATAGAACACGTGGTAGATTATTACATTTTTGAATCCAGCTTAAAATTCTAGAGAAAATTTGTCGTTTCGCCTAACGCTCTATTTTGTACCGTTTTTGTAGAATTTATAATTTTTGAAAATCTTTGACAAACGCTTAAAAATTTTAAATAAAATTTTTGGTTAATTATAAGATCACTGTAAAAGGAAGTTGTGTGCGTGTATCACACCAGATTTTTTGTTACGGGTTGGGGCAGCAGACCTGTGTAATTCTTTCCCATTTTGAGTTATTTTATGTGCTAGTCAATTAGCTAGTTAATGTCGTGTCTTAAAGGCGCGTTTATAGCGTAACAAAGTCACTAACAAACATTACGAATGTTTTTTATCTGTATGGATACATTTTGAATTTCGCTCTATGCAAGATAAAAACTTTGAATATTTAAAATAGCAAATCAATATGCTGCCAATATAAATCTATTGTCTCGCTTAGTTTCAAAACGACTATTCTTCCGTTTGATTTGAATAAATTATAACCCAATGTAATGCCTCCAATCTTACTATTCGCCAAGAAAAATGTTCGGAAGTCATATTTCCGGACCTACGTTCATAGAAACATTTTTTCTTCAAATGAACTACGCGGTCACCTCTCTAAATTCGTCGATATCATTTTTCAACACTCTGTATATCGCAATTTAAATTATTTTTTAGTTACCAGCCCTGAAAATCATGCATTGCTGTACAATATTTAGGCCGTAAAGTATTTCTTTGCAAGACGATTTTTGGAAAAAATTGCCTTACAGGACTATTTTGAAAAATTGACATTTTGATTGATTTGCAATATTGTTGATCGCGGTTACTAAGCCATCCGTCACTCCGCTTATATTCATCACTTTTTTATACCAGAGACACTCGCCGCTTTCATAGCGTAAAAACTTCGTCTAGCCGTGTATCTGGCTTTCGAAACCCGAACGCACATGTATTTCTGAGAATTTCAACTAGCGACTGGTCGTACAACGTAATTTGAAACCGCACGTGTCTTCTAAGTTTTCGCTTATATTCTTCTTGGGTACGACTGCAGTATAAGGTCCTGCCTATTACACATTATCAAATCGACCTTCAGACATAAATGTGATCAGTGGTTCTAAAACAATCTTATGGGGCATTCAATTTGAAAAACTATCAAAGACTGCAACTAACCTAAACAAGCTAGGACACAGCGAATGGCTGGTGGATAGTTTGAAACCGTTGCTTCTTTACCTGGCGTGAATCCAACTAGCTTCAGGGTCAGACTGGCGGACATGCGCAGTAGGCAAGACCTTATATGTACTACAGTTGGACCTTCTTCCTGTTTTAATTACACAGCTCTTAAAAAAATTAAAGTTCTGCCAACCTCAGTTGCTCATCGAAGTAAAAAAGATTTTAAAGTAAGGGCACAAGTTGTACAGCCACGGAGGGTCGAGGAAATTCGCAGTAAACAACTAAAAAGGAAGATGTTTTTAGTAGATAATGTAATATGTAACTCCATTTATTATTAACTTGCTAGTTAAACTGAAATATTTAAGTAAAGTTTAATATGTTAATACGTTAGAAATATAAGTACAAATAAACATGTTCCTTTTGTTTCCTATTTTGTAACAGGTTTTATTATTGAAGATTCTTATCCAACTTTCCCTCGAATTATTAATATTATGATTCATCTAATTTCAGGTAAATAATACCAAATAATAATAATACAAGACTGTTGCAAGCTAAGTTGGCATTGTTCACAATATAACGTCTTCCCCAGTACTCATATCGTAATGGGTGAAGCTAATACCTATCTTGTAATATATCGAGCTCCACGTTGCAAGCCAATAAATTGTAATATTTATTTATAATTACTTGTGATGCCAATTGTAATATATCTCCCTCGCGAGCCCCACTTGCTGTTCCACGTTCGGACGCCAAATTGAAATATATCTCAAGCTTCACGTTGCAAGCCAATTGTAATATAACTCCCTATTTGGCCCATGTTGTGAGCCAAATTAAAATATATCTTCCTATCTTCCGGTGTTATTTGTATTAATGTCAAGTTCCATGTTGTATGATACAATGTAATATTTATTAACTACACTTGTAGTATCAAATGAAATATACCTTTTGAATACTTACTATAAAGAAATGCTCTCGTTTGCATAAGTTCATTTATATACCTACCTTATTTCTTAATAAGATCAGTAGAAATTGATGTATTTCTAAAATTAATTTGACATTTAAAATTATGTTATGTATTTAATATTGTTTATGCCACGACTAGTCAGTTTTATGAGCAAGGAGACTCCAAACTCTCAGCTGAATGAGCTGCTCTTTAACTAACAACTTTCTTTATATATTTAATGACTGAATTCCTTTTTAAATATATTAATCATTTGATTTTATTAATCAAAAGCAAATTTCAGGTACTTCATAAACTTGAGGTTTGTCAAAAAGTAATTTAAGCAATTGTTGAACTTTTTCCAACTTTGATTAAATTAAATGTAAAATTCTAATGTTATTCTATCTTCAAAATGTGTAAATTTGAAAATATAAATGCCAAAAAAAGTTGAGTACTCAAATCACTAGTTAAATTTAGAAAAATAATTCATCTTCTATAATTATTTCCTAAATAGAGTAGTTTTAATAATTGTAACAGCAAATGCACTGTCTAATTTCTTATTATTTTGTAAGAAATTGTCACTAACCTTCTGATGTTTATTTTCTGTACCTGAACTCTCTATTTCAGCTTCTAACTGGATAAATTCTAGTCAGCAAAACCTTCTTAGTTGTTCCCGACCAAATCCAAAGCTCGTTGTAGCTCCTTGAAACCCTATTGTTTGAATGGATTGCTAACATAGCATACCACAACTCACTTTCACTGATTTTATTATCTTCTTAGTATTCTAGTATTTTCAATAGAGTATAGTACTTTAAATGAATTTAAATAACCTTGAATTATATATTTTATAATAATTCTGACATGAAATCACCTTTGATCGTAGAGAATACTGTATTACTACAACAGATCAAACAGGCAATTATTATACTTTCACGATTAAGTGAAATTTAACCCTTAACATGAATCTTTGTCGAAAATTCTAAATTCAAGTTATTTATAATTTTCATTAGGTACTAATAACAACCTTGTGGTTGCCTTTACTAACTCACCAGTCATACATACAACTGTTATATCACATGTAATCCATTGGCTATCTGGATATTAACATTTAAACTAAATGTAACATGCATCCTGTATGCTGCATTACAATCTTCAACAGAGAAATACAATACTGGATGGTGAACATCAACAGGAACCAATAAGTCAGCAGAAATTATTACACTGAAATCCTTAGAATATAAACACTTAACAATAATTATGTTAACATTATTTGACACTATTGATACAGCCAACATTTCCGCCTGTATATCTACCAGCAATTGCGAATTGCCTGGATATTAAATGGTCTCTAACCACAATTAATGCTCCTCCTCTTCGTTCAAACTCACTAGTTTCCCTCGAGTAGTTGCACCTATAAACACGGTATCCCTGTTAATTGTTGTTTATGTATTTTTGTAAATGTAAACCTAATAATCGATGTAGAGGCCCAACCTATGAATTAAGAGAACTTCATGTTCTTAAAAGAATTACCCTGAGATCAATCATTTTTAAGATTATAATTAAACCCTCTAAGTTGTGCTAAGTAGGGTTCTGGAATGTTTTTTTTCAAATTCAATGAAAATATTTTGGAAAAATAACATGTGCAATTCTACAATATTACTATTATTTATATATTTACAATTTTTACCTGTTGGCGATACCTAAATAGAAGGAACTCTCCTTTGAACTACTATAATATATAAATATTTAAAGTTTTAATTTTATTATTTTATAGGCGCGCTCCAGTTCTGTAAGCCGAATCCGGGGCAAGTTGAGCATTGCACTGCCAGACGCAAGCGTATAAACCACCAGCCTCTACACCGCAAGGTAAAAATGAGGTTATAGATAATACAATACGATGATCGGCAGTATTTTTTGTAAAATTAATTATTTTACACCCTTAATACAATTTCAAACTTATTACAACATTGCGAGTTTACATATTTAAAGTACTTGTCTGGGCTCTAGTGATGTCAACATTCGTTACTTTTTGGTACTTGCAACTATTCGTTATTTTTAGTTGTAGTATCCGTCAGAGCCGGATTAAGGATATGTGAGGCCCAGGGCTAAATTTTTTTAGAGGCCCCATTCTCATTTATGCAACGGGTACAAAGGGATCTAAATCTAAATGATTAGAAACCGCACTAGATTATAACCTTCGAATCTTTTCGAGGCTCCCGAAATTCGGTGGCTCGGGGCTGCAGCCCCCTTAGCCCCCCCGCCCCCTTAATCCGGCTCTGGTATCCGTTACTTTGTATTCGTTACCGAGTACTCGTTTATTCTAAAGCCATCGCGCTTTGCAACCCCCTTCGGATCGAGTACCTGAAAGTTGAGCGAGAGTATCCGTTGGTTTCAGATGGAGTGGCGAGTACTCTCGTACACGGAACTGCGAAAGCTGACGTAAACAAAACAAAACTGAATGTTGACTTCTTTAATTCTCAGAATTGAGCATTGCGCTCAGAGCTTATGCACACGTAACATCAGGAGTTGTATTTCTATTTGTTACGCATTTAATATGTAAAAGAGGTGTTAAAACAACCTAGTTAAGAGGCCTGTTTTTATTTTGGTTTCAAAGTAACCTTATGGAAAAACGGGTGATAGCAACCTACCTGATCTCTGATCACGTTTTTTAACATCTGTTAATAATAGTTTCTACGGGAAATTAGCGATTTTATTTCACGGTTTTAAAAAGTGATAGCTAATACACTTTTTCGTAAAACTACTATGAAAGAAAACATCCCCAAAGCCTCGTTTAATGTATAAAGCATATTAATCATTTTTTCGGGACGTTACTTATTTCAGTTTAGAGCATTGAAAAGTCATAGCTAATACATTTTTTACAAGAATTATAAATGTAAGTACCTAAACAGCCCTGAAGCCTCGTTTATGTGTACATTATCATTTTTTTGGGGAATTACTTATTTCATTTTAGAGCATTATAAAAGTCCAAGTTAAAAACGCCAATCGCTGTTCCAATGTGCCTAAAAATATTTTCATAAAACCCCTACTTTTTTAGACAGCCTTCTAATTTTAAACACAATCTCAAACTTAAGCTTTGCATCGTAAGATGGCAATAATATAAAAAGCAAGGTTAAACCAAATACTCTTTGGTTAAACTACAGCGTTGAGTGAACAAGTACTTGTTCACTTAACGACTACAGTAACTGTTTTAAAAATGTAACGAATACTTTTGCAACTTGATATCCGTTACTTCGGACCATGTCGGGTAACGAGTACTCGTGTAACGAATAGTTACTTTTTTGACATCACTACTGGGCTCTTATGTATTCACAAATAATAAGCCTCTTAACCGATATATAATAAAACTAGTTTTACTTACAAGTGTTCTATTCTATATACAACCTTAACCGTTATATGCAATTAAATTATTTCTACATGACAGTTTATAGTTGCACTCCGAGCAACTGTACTGGTTCTCTCCTGCATGAGATCTAATATGTGTAATAAAATGACTCTTCTTCGTTGCTTTTTAATCACAACTAAATAACTGTAGGGGTTTTTTCCTGCATGTAACCATGTTAAGTATACCGAGTTTCAAAATAAAAAAAACGTTACACCCATTTAAAATGCAAGAATTACTTTTATTTTGTAATATACCGTTTAGGATGTCAAAGAGGATAGTTGATTAAGTTTTGGTTAAAAAACCCACAAAGAACAGTTATAAAGTTTAATAAGTTGTTGCACCATAACGGCATCTCACAGATTCATCTACCCTTCTAGGCATGCTGCGAATACGGTTATCAACTAAGTCTTGTGATAATTCATTCCAGGCAACTTGGACATGGTGTTCTAGCCCTGCAACCATTTCTGGAGGTTTTGGTAAAGTAGACATCTCCCGTCTCAGACATGTTCAATGGATGACAAATCTGGATATTTAGCAGGCCACGGGAGAAATTTGTTGTTTAAAACTCTTATTTGTGAGAGGAGAAAATAATAAATGAAATTAAAAATAGCTAAAGCCCAGGCATGAATGGAATAACAGCAGAAAATATAAAATATGGAGATAAAATTGTAATGCGAGCATAATGTGAACTAGTAAAGAAAGCGTGGCAAGAAGAACGAATGCCAAGTATATGGAGCAAAGCAATAATACATCCTATTCATAAAAAAGGTGAAGAAATAGTTTGCAATAACAGCGAAGCTAATAGAACAGAGACTGGAACAGTATGCAGAGAACAGGATAGGCGAGCACCAAGGAGAGACAAAATGTACGCCTAAATCTGTGGTTGATGTAATTCTATCCAGTGCCGCTCCTTTCATCATATATAGTCAAAAGTAATTGCATTTATTTGTTTTAAAAGATCATTTATTAGCAATACTCCAATGTACCACTGCATCGAAATCCCTTTGTAAATAATTTCCATTTCCAATAGAGTACGTATCGTTCATAGATATTTATGTATTTAGTGTGTAAAGAGGGCCATTTTGGTATGAGGATGCGAGTTTCGTGCCGAGCGGTAGCGAGGCGCGAAAAAGCAACCGAATACCAAAATGGCTCTTTACACTCGAAATACATACAAAATTTTTTCTACGGTCCTAAATAAATAAAATTGTTAAATAATTGAAATTTCGATTCACCCCATTTGATGAAGTCGTTGTACCGCCGTTCATAGAGGCCGCGCGATTTGGCCGGCAACAACTCGTTGGTTGCTGTCTGGGTCGCTTCAAATACTTCAGGCGGGGTGCAATTATCTTCAGATTCCATCTTCAACTTCAAAAAAACTCACAAACTCAATAAATCTGTTGCGTGATGATGGACGCACCGTGATGCAATTGTCAATAATTTTAGCCAGTTCCAGAAAAATGACGAATAACAATAATAATCAGGTTAGCCATGGCGATGCGTAAAGTAAAATGAAGTGACGCGATTATTTCATTAAGACATTGTTTACGTGGTTGCGATGCTAAAATGGTTACTAGGGAAAAAATGTGTGAATCGCTAACTTTTCGCATTGACAGTGAGCGCTTAATAGTCAGTTTTAGAGGTGACCGTAGAAAAAAAGAATTTCGAGAACTAGAAAACGAAGTAAAAGAATATGGCCTGATAAAAAACGTTCAAAAAAACAAAATACGTTAAATTTGGACGAACAGCTTACCAAAGACAGAGGAGCTATGAAACACATAATTACAAATTCGAAAAATTTACAGCCTTTAACTATACCTAGGATTTCAAATAACCCCCGAGAACAGTATTAGAGTATTGAGTAGAGTATTGCAGTATAAACAACAAACAGCGGCCTCACTAAACAGACAAAGCATGAACATGGGCACTAAACAAAGCTGACGAAGAAAAATTGAGAATCTGCGAAAGAAAATTTTTAAGATGCTTGCTAGGACCTTTAAAAGAAGAAAAAGGGATAAGAAACTTGATGAACCATGAAATAAAGACAATTGATAACGGAACAGACACCGTAAAACATATAAAGAGTCAAAGACTACAATAGTGGAGCCATATTCAAAGAAAAGAAGAAAGGAGAATACCAATGACCATCACTGAATGGAACCCAGACCTGACGAGGAAAAGAATAAGATCGAAGAGTAGATAGAACCAGAACGTACAGCAAGATCTGAGGAACATGGGAATAGAAATCAATATAAAGAAATCTAAGAACAGAAAGAGGTAGTAAAACACCCGTAAAGACGCAAAATCCCACCCACAACTATAAACATTATATAACCAAGAACAACAAATTAGCCACTGGAAACTGATTCTCTCCAGGAAGTGGAAAGAATCAAGAAAGCGAAAGCAGGCCAAATCCCAAAAGGGACGTAGAGCCAACCAAGGAAGAAGAAGAAGAAGAAGAATTGACATTGAAGATGAGACGTGGGTTGCTCCACAAGGATTTTTCGCTGCTACAAAAGCCCAAACGTTAATTTATTTTGGGAAATTGCATTTTTGTTAGATACAAAGGTATTGTACTAGCTAAAAATGCACTGTAATTAATGGTAAAATTTATCCGAAAACAATTCAAAAATTGAAAAGGCTCTTAAAGAAAATCGACTACTATTCATTTTAGAAATGACAGGGGTACAGGCATACTTCAAAATGTTTTATTTTGATATAAGGACAGAAAGCACTATAAGGAAAGTGGATATCTGAGTGTTTTTAATTTGTGAGAGAATGTTGGTGTTGGTGTTTTTAGATCAATAATATTTGTATGTCTATTTATATAGTGCGTCCCTGAATTGACTTTGCAATAGGTGTAATGAATAAAAGCAATTTAGTAGAACTTTCGTCTTTTGCAATCCAGGCCTGCTTGTTATACAATGAATTTTTATTAAATAACGGTACAGATGAAATCCAGTTGGCTGAATTAGGTTAACAATGTAAACCATGGTAGGTAAAGAGGTCTTTCTGGTTACTTCCTGCGATAATTGTTTTAAAATTAAATATTCTAAGTTAAAAACTCTACCCTTTTGATGAAGTCGAGACGAAAAATTTCTCGATCTCGTCTCGAAATTTGGGATCGAGATTGACATTTTTCGATCCAATAGTATTTTTAAAACCCACATAAAAACGTTACCGAATCGACCTGTTAGTTGCCATGCCGTAGAGATGAGATAATTCTTCATTTCGTCTCCAAATTCGAGAGCAAGAATTTTTCGATCTCGAATAAATAAAATAAGCAACAACTGCAATTCTCACTATTTTCAATATTCACAAGACGTTGTATCACAAAACGTGAACGTATGACTGCATTTACGTTAGCAGGTGTCACGTTATTTGTTTATATAGGGAAATCGCCGAACTGTCCTTAAAAAGTATAATGCTCCATACATATATCATCAGGGTAATCCCAAAACCTTGAATCACGCGGTTGTTTTAGCAATGTGTAGAGACTGTATAATCCTAAAATAACCGTAGGCTCAATTCGGTAGGCACAGCATATATTTAAAATTCAAGAATCGCGATTCTCGAGTTCGAGGTCGAAAATTTTTGAGATCGAAATCGAGAATGGCTACATCTCGTCTCGTCTCGTCTCGCTGCGATACTAATTTTGATTGACAAGTGAAATTTTACTTTTCACCTTAAAAATAAGAAAATAATAGAAAGGGTTAGCAAGAATTTAGAAGAAGGGTGGAATCATGTTCTAGTTTGGGTGGGGCACTACGAATAACATTGTAGTTATTTTATTGAAATTGTTCATGATAATCACAAAATAAAACGTTGTGTACGTTAACTTATAATATCAATTTTTGTAATCTAAATGTAATGAAATGCGGCATATCGCTATAATTTTTAACCTACAATATTTTAGTTTATTATAATTTTTACGTAAAGTTGCCAGAAAGACCACTTCACCTACAATGTTTTATATTTTTCTGAACTCTGCCAACTGGATTCCATCTGAACTGTAATTTGTTAAATTCATTCTCTACCAAGCAGGCCTCGACTGCAAAAGACAAAAGCCGTAGTAAAAAGAATTATTCATTACACCTAGCGCAAAATCCGGGGACACACTATATACCTACTTGCTACCAACTTAAAAATATGCCTAAAGAGATTTACACGGAACTTCCCTCGCAAGTGGAAGATTTGAAACTAACATTTTTAAAATATCAAAGAAATACATTGTTTCAAGCAAGGTGGACCTTTAATGCACATACAAAATATCGTTTTCCTTCGACAAATAGTTTTTGAGCTGTACCGCCAACATGCAGACAGACAGACTGACAGATCGACAGTCAGGTCGATGAAATTAAGTAATATTATTTTCCCTGAATGTCTGAAAATTTGAATAAATCTCGGAAGGTAATTTTTTCACGATGACCATACTTCTTCAGCTGAAGTGAGAAAAACATCAAAACTCTTCTAGGGCGGTGAAATATCGTGCCACAAGAAATATTCTACAGCCTCAGAGAGTCCATAAAGACATCGGACAACTGAAGAGCTACTACATTAACAAATACAGAGAAAATTGAGGAAGTTAATAATATGATAATGTACTAAATATAATAATTATGGGAATTTGTGAAATCGAAATTAATAAATATTTCGAAACCCAGAATTGCTAGTTTAAGAAGTTTGTTTACTTTAAATACGTTAAGCGATTACTTTTTCCAATTTTTTAGTATATAGGATAGGGTACAAGATACTCCAAGGTTGCGAAATTTCAAAGTCCTTTTTCATTACTTAAATCAAACCATTGCAACTAAACTAATAGCATCTGCCAATAGCAAAGAAATTTTAGGCGTCATCTTTTAAAAAAGGTGGCGCGAAGTCCAGTAAATCGTCTGTAGGGAGCAAATCCCGATTTTAATTAAAACGTTGTATGATTATCAAATGTCAAGGAAATTTGTATATGATTTAAATATGCAACTTCAATTCTCTTGTGTTTCATAAAATAATATAACCTAGTTAAGGTGAATATTCAGACTAAAATCTCTACACCTCAGTACCAGGCTTTATATTTAATTTTATTTCTTAACCTTCTGCTTTTCTCTGTCTGCCTTTTATACCGAAAGATGGTGTCAAGATCTTCGAATCTCTGTGCTTCGTCTACATTCACATCTTTCAACAACCTCCTAGTCACTCCTTGATTTCACTCAAAATTCTCATTTCTCAGGATTGCGGGTGATATTCGGCCTTTTTGTTTGTGTCCAATTCGTTATTATATGGTAGAAGAGGTAGAAATATCACAGTGTATTTTCTGATTCTAGTTCTTCCTACTTGTCCAATATCACATTATATATTGAGTAATGAGTAGTAGTCTCCCTGCTCTGATATTTCATGATTGATTTCCATCTCCATTTCAATTGTTACGCAATATTTCTTTTCTCCTATCAGCCCGGGACCATCCACATTTGAATTTAGCCTCCTAATTTCCTCCACGTTTCTCCATTTTTCTGGCTTTGTATCCACCCAACGTTTGATTTGAATACCACTAAATTACTTTAATCGTAGACGTATATTTTATGCCCAGACGATGTCAGAAAGTATATCGAGTAAGAGGAGGTCCCACTCGATACTAATTTAAACAGTTCTTTTAAAAAATATTTAATAATAATAACAATAATGGTTATTCAACTTCGCAATACAATACAATGAAAAACAAATACATAATTTAAATATAAATCCACAAAGCGAAAAAGGGAGTAGTTCAGTCACTGCAACAAGTGGCTGATGATCTTCTACTACCCCCAAAGTTGTAATTTATAATAATATTCCTGTAATTCTGCCTACCCAACATCTAATAAATGTGTAAAAAAAAAAGAAGAATGTGTAAATTTAGTGACGCTATCTATCCATCCTGTTCCAATAACAGCTGCTTATATAAATTCTTAAAGTTAGTTACAAATGTATTTCTGATATTTTCAGGGAAATTATTGTAAGTCATGCAAATATTATATGTAAAACATCTTTCGAATAAAGAGGTTCTATGATGGGGTACCGTTAATAGCCCCCTATGTCGTAAGTTTAAATTATGAATAGCTGTACGGTATGTAATTTTTCTTCTTAAATATTGGTGAAGGCTCGTGTCTAATATATCACACATGCAAATAGCTAACAGAATTGGTTCTAAAATAGAGCCCTGCGGTACACTTGTATTAATTTCCACAGATTCCGATATATTACCGATGAAAAACACCTTTTGTGAACGGCCCAAGAAATATAAACGCAGTAATTTAACAGAAGTGTTATCAAATTCGATAAAATGTAGAATTGAATAAAACTTAATTTGCTAACCTCAAATTTGAGATACACTGCCAGTGCCATCACCAATACACTTCAATACCGCCAAACAGATAAAGCTTATTTCTCGCTGCGCGGACAATAAAACAACCAGCGTTGCTGTGTTAGATGACTACAGATATAGTTTATCCTTTAAATTTTTAACATTGCCTTTTCTTTGTGTACAGTCGTGCTCATTAAAGTGCTGTACACAATTTCTGCTTTAGGAATATCAACTAATTATTCAAAGTTCAAAAAAGTGCAAATATTTTGAAGGTAGGTATACATCTAGATCTACCCAGTTAGTGATAGAGTGTGAGCCTTTGTTCAGTAAAAACACAACCATCAATAAACTTATAACTGTCTCTGTACATTTTTGAACAGTACATTTCGTACGACATTTCTGTTTACACAGTGTATACATACACATGACTCCAAAGGTACTACCTTGAGGTCAACTGCACATGAACTTGATTCCCTTCTATATCCAGAATTCCTGTTGGCAAATGTCCTGTATTTGATTCAAATGTTTTTCTAATTTCCTAATACATTGACTTCCGCTTATCAACTGAGTTTGCTAATATGCAAATATAAGTACTTCAGTGCTTGCACCAAAACCGACTACAGTTTTCGCAAATTTTATCTATTGAATCTTATGAATATTGTAATAATAACGTTTATTTGAAATCGGCATTAAAGTACCTCGAAATCGTCATTAAAATACGAGAAATCGACATTAAAGTAATCCATTGTTTTACGACTTTTTTGTAGGTGGCGAGACAACATAAGCTATAAATGTTGGTTAAAATGTTGTAATTTCACGATTTCTCGATTTCAAATAAAACATAATGTACTCCTCGGCACTGAAGTTCCTTTTTATCCCACATTCGTGATAAAAAGCTAAACTTCAGTGCCTTGGTATACAAACCACTATTTTTAATGAAAGTCTCAATTTCACTGCATTTTTCAGTTGCCCATCTATAGTCTGTTCAGTAAACATAAAAACACAAAGTGGCCTTTGATTTCTATAATTTCATGAGTGTACTTCCAAAATTCATCTTTGTCTAGGAATGTACTTACAACAAGTTACTAAAACAAATAGGTTAAGGGTGTGACATTTATTTATCAACTGTCATAAATGTTATAACTAACTACTTTTAAGAATGTTAAACAAACACTCTGTTGGATACTATTGATGTAGCATTTATTAATATGTATTTTTATTACATTTAATAGAAGTGCAGGCAAGAATTTCTAGAATAATATGTACTTTGACACTGAAATAATGAGATTTATTAATTGTCATTGATTGTCATTTTTAAATTGAAAGTCGCCTTTATGCAGGTGTGGAAACCTTTGCAAAACAAAATACAGAATTCCTAGCACAAAAATTGTATGTATATGCCAACTTAAAGAAATAGTTAATGTTTTTGTGTTTAGTGAATGGCCTATATCTTAGCTTTCTTAATTCTGTACATTCTGTCCGTATTTGTCTGTTTGTCGCTTTACAATTTATATCACGCTTATCTATCATACCGATATTGTTTTCCGTCGCCTCCCTCCTGCAAACAATTATATGGTCCCATTGTACATGTACAGGTTATATAGGGGTGGTTTTACCTTATTACCGTATTAAACTCTCTACCGGTATACACTTGGAATTGTGGAACTATGACGGTTACCATTCCAATAAGAAAAATCCTTGGGGCTATTAAAAAATATAAGCCGAAATAAAATAGCGCACGTAATTATTGAAAAATGTTCATATTGCAATACTTTTGTATGTTTAGCGTACCTATTTAAAAGTTGACATTATGATCCATATAGAAGCTATACAAAAATTTTATAACAAATATTTTCTGGTACATGCTACTTTAGCGGACTGAATCACATAATAGTAATTTACAATGCAAGTGCGTAAAGCTAGGCGTTAGTCACTAGTGGGGCTGAGTTAAAACGCGAGTGAGCGAGAGTTTTAAGCCCCGCGTGTGGCTAAAGATGCTTTACGCATGTGTATCTTACAATATTTTATCTATTATAGAATCTAGAAAAGACGGTATAAAAAATATTTTAAATGTGAATAAGAATTACTAACAACCGGTCGTAATTTTGCGTGGTTAAAAATTGTAAAACATGTTGCTTCTGACGACGTGACTAATGAAATCAATTTAAACACGTTGCTCTGACAACGTGAACTAATACAAACATGTTATTAAACAGTCGTTTTACAAACTTAAAACTGCCAACTAAAAGTTAATATTACACACTGTCGTACATAAAAGTAACTTAACAACAATTCGCGAACCGAAATTATAAATATCGTTGTAAACAACAAAATAATTTGGAATTTGGAAATACACAAGATTTTGTATGGAACAACTACAGAAAAAGTTCTAGTAGACTCATTTGATATTGTGTAAACATCTAGATTCGTTCGATAACACTCATTTTTACGTGCTTGTCATATAAAATACCGTTTGTATATCTAATTGCTAACAATGCGTGAACTTAATACTCTAATAAAATTTTCATGAAAATATTAATTTAAATAAAACCATCTGGACCATACTGTATCTAAAAAATCTTTAAGAAAAATAATAGACAATAATAAAGGCACCCATCAAGTTTTGTTTTAACAATAAATCGTGTTGCTCTGGTACATTATACGATTGGAACGAGAAACTTTCCATTTTCAATTACAGTGTTAGCTTAAGCCCCATGCTCAATTAGAGAGGATTACTTGATAATTGTTCTGCAGTCCCCATTTGAAGCTAAAAGTCCCATATTTTGCTTAAAACACCACACCTTTGCGCCGATTTCTGTTAAAATTCAAATACAGGTTTCAGTAGAATTGGTCTCCGCTGATTATGGCAGCCCAACAATTGAAATGACTAATTGCTTTTAAAAGGTTGTGGTTTAAAAAAACAATTCCGTCTCTTAATGGAAGTTGGAGCCAATTATTCATCATATTTGTCGCTGACGGTAGACTGGTAGTTATCTAATATTAAATTGTCACAATGATTTATAGGGTGCTATTTTGTTGTTGCAATATATATTTAAAATCTTTTTATGGTAAACGTAAACTCTATATACATTTAAAGGCACCATATTTAAAAATGTAGTAAGATCAGCAGCAAATAGCTCTATTTATTTAAAAAAAAAATCGTTTTCTTTATTGATTTAAAAATAAAGTATCTTTTAATAAAATGTGTAGTTACATCGTAATTGTTTGTTAGTAAAAAAAAATTAAAAAGTGTTTTTCATATTAATTTACAATCAAGAGAGCCCACTTTCTGCATTAAGTAGCTTATGATAAATCAGACATACGATCACGACTGCACTGAGATTCCGTTTTGTGTAGAAACGTTTATTTAGAGCCTCACAGTCTTGGTTTTAAGTGAATCTTTCACAACCGTTTTTAACATTAATTTTTTTCCATACCTATATCGCAAATAGTTTAAGTTTATTACAAAAATAATTTCGTTGACATATTGTTCGGACTCTTTCGAATTATCGGAATCTAAAATGTAAAATTCATCTTCTAAATAGTCACAGGTTAAATGGTTTGGATTTCTAGGAAACTTAACATATTTCCTGAATTCTCTAAAGCGGAAATAGCATTAGCGGTCAGGTTAAAATTTCCCGTAGCTTTAATTTCAACCGGTACAGTCTGTACACTCACGCGAATACTTAGGTGTTAAAAGAAGTCGTACAGTATATTACAACCACTAAAAAATAAAGGAGATAAGGGTTTTCAAAATGTAAAATCTACAATAATATTAACAATTTTGTTGGAATATTGAATCATTTACAAAATAAATAATTTCTGAATATTTAAATATTACCTAAATTCAGGACCTCAATTAGGAATCCCTACAAATATGAAGTTCCCAAAAAATAAAACCGACGAGATAGTTTTTATACGTTTGTTTAATTTTAAGAATTATATTTTTTTTTAATTGGTAACAATAATTACCGAACAGTTCCGTGTCGTAAATTTTCTTGTTGCAGCACTGTTGGTTATAATACTGCAAGAAGCAGTGATTTCATTCAAGTGACCATGCTGACCTTTTCTAACAATCTAACTGCAATTGAACTTAGTGTAAAACTATAATTATGTAACTTGCAATTAGGGTACAAATGGCATTGTTCTAAAGCTAAATTCAATGGTTCAAATACATTTCCAGAATTTACAATTCGAGATATTACGTGATCTGCACTGTTCGCAGAGCAAACGAATGCTTTCGAATGGAGTACTTTTCTCTTATTCTTTTCTTTTATTACTTATGTCTTTTATTGACTGAAAGGTAATGTATTTACAGCAGACAGCATTATCTTCAGATGAATTAAATGTGAATAAAACGTGTTCAAACTATTCAACTAGAATGTTTAAGCAACATATTCAAAAGTGGTCGCATATTCAGTTCTACTTCTTTAAAATGGCTTTAACTAGTTATTCAAATTAAACCTATAGTTTTCAGATAAAGCTGGGACCATTACAAGTCAGTATGACCACAATTTTTATTTTTCACTGATATGCATGAAGGATACATTGAAATCTGATATTGCAACACGAACAACATTGTTTAAAGATTCATCAAATGACAAAATATTTTTATATGCATAACACAACTCTGTAATGGATTGAATGAAATAATGTAAGAATTTTTTATGAGGTGATGTTCAACTTCGCGAACTGTATTAAAATTCGAACACAAAACAGCAAGGATTAAGGAAATCCGTGTTATTAAAAAAATTAAACAGCAATTTTAAGTCCGCTTTTTAAGAAAATGGGTTTTCGGTTGCCGTTAATTACTTTATGCTCTGAAATAAATTTTCATCGTAATTAGAAGTCTCCACTTTAATTAAAATTATTTACATTCGGGAAAAGGGTTCTTTCCTTGAAAGCTGCAGCTTGCCACCTAATAATATTTTTAATTTTGTTACGCGCTAAATGCTTTCCAATAACTGTTTCTGCTGTGTTTATATTTGAATATGACAGTTTTATATTATTTTTATATACTTTAGAATTTTTCAAATAGAAGGCCCTGCTTTACACCTATTTAAATACTAGAGGAAATTGAGTGTGCATATCTGGGTTTTGTCTGCTGTTAAAAACCAGGACTTCTGAAAATGATACATGTTACCTAAAATTTCTGTCAATTGTAATATTAGTATTTTATTATCTTAAGTTTCTTTGTTTCAGAAATGAAAGGCGAATTAATAAGCTGTACCCACAAGGATATCTACTTTTTAGAAACCAACACAAACTCTGAGGTGAGTACTAAAACTAAAAATATTTGCAGCTTATGCTGTGTCATGGGCTTATTTGTGCAGTGCAAGTCGTGCTATAAGCCTCGCTACATATAAAAATAGTTTTGTTTGACCGAACTGTCATCCACATCTTCTTCCAAGCCGATGGCTAACGTTAATACGATAGTCTCTCCGGAAATTAGATAAATTCCTAGAAATAAGGATGTGTATCTTGCTCGCTGAACTGTTCATTTATCTCCTCGCTGAAGGCACAAACGTTGTTATGTTCTTCCTTTTATTGAGCGTATGAGGAGTTATATACAAGGAGGATCGAAGCTTTCTCGGCCATGCACTTTGCTTAATTTGTAAAATATATCGAAGCTGAACTTCGGATTGCTTCACATTCATAGCATAACCAAGATATCAATCTATGCACAGCACAATCAAGGATGCTGCTTCAATATTATATTTAACTATGGTGCATCACTGTTGACTTCTTCTGTATAGTTCGGAGCAATTAGTGTTTCATTCACTAACAATAAGCATGACGAAGGCTATTTGTAATGATAAAAACTACATGAACGGTTAATATTGTCTAATATACTTACAGTAAACTTTTATGGGGTACATTTTTCGCCCGAAAAGAAAAGATTTTAGGACAAAAAATATATTTTGGAACAATGTATTCCACGACAAGATTCAACTTTGCTTCAGTTGGAACATATCAACACAAGCTTATAACTTAAATATTTCAGAAAGAAAGAGCATGTGTATTTTGACTGATTTATATCGTGCTACGGAATATCAAGTTCTGCAGTGGAATGCATTGTCTTGTGCAATGCTCTATTTTGCTGTGCAACCCCACATTAATTGCAACGAAGTAAATTCTTTTGTTTTTTGTTAATTACACTAATTTTTCGTAAGAAGCACTATTTTTAAATTCTGGAGGCAATACTGTTGATAGACATCTTTAGCCTCTCACTTTATCATTGATAGTGTTATAAGCAAATTTGATTATATATATATAAATTGTGTTATTTAATGGCAGTTTTGTCATTTCGACAGCGATTTTTATCACCGATTAAAGCGTCTGTTATTCATAACCAGACTACATCTAGTAGGCGTACGCCACTTTAATGTATGCCATGTCAATTACAATTATTGAGTATTTTTGATACTGAAACATATAAGATGAGTCGTTTTGGTAAAGTTTGGACTAACAAAATAACAAAAAATATAGAAAAATCAATTCCGGAATCCATAAAAAACACTAAAGCGTCAATATGGGGACAATTTATGAAGTTCTGTCAAGTTGTAAATTACGTACTGTCGGAAATAGCTCCGTTACAAGAAGTAGCGGATGCACTAAAGGATTGGGAATATAATATGAAATAGAGAAATGGAGAAGGTTATAAAAAATATGACGTTAAATCAATTTGGAATTCAACTGCGAAGATGATTCATGAAAAATATTTCAGTACAATATTAAATTTGATCATTTTGCCGACGTAGAAGCTCGTGATAAAAAAATAGCAAGCGAAAAGATACACTAAAAATGGCAAAATAGTGGAATATAGACAACAGGAGGAAGGATTACAAAAAAATAGCTTCTTATGAATTAGCTTGGTGGGAAGAAGAAGTTGTAAACTGTAAAATTTACCATTTTAAAGAAGAAAAAAATCAAAATGGAACTATAACAGGGAGTTTAGATACAATTCAATATTTTCAACGACTACACAAGGTGGATCGAAAAAACTGGCAGATAGCAAATTGATGACAAAAAATGAAGAAGATCAAGTTATTTGTCCCGTTAGATTATTAAAATTACTCTTCCAAAATAGAAATGAAAATATAACATCTGAACGACTTTTTTAAACTCCAAATCCCTTTTGGAAAGATACAAATTCTAAAGGTACAACAATGTTCCACTGAGTATTAATAAGATTTCTACTTGTACCAAAAATTCTGCAACTAAAATTGGACTATACATCGCAAATAATCATCGAAGCCGTGCTATAGCCCATTGGCCAGGTCATGAAAAGAGGTGGTTATCTGACAAAAGGTCATGTAGTTTTGGATTTTGGATATGTAGTATGTACCTAGGCCCTTTTTAAAAATCGATTTTCTAATTTGGCGAGCCTGTGCGCGCCTCAGTACACTTTTGTGTCACTTTTTTCGGTTTTTGCTTGATAACTCTTTACTGATGCGTTCTACAAAAAACAATTTATTTCGCTGACGTTTGGCCTACTTTTATTCAGCAAACTCATTCAGATATGATCCACATGAGATTCTATTTCTTCATGCATATAATGGGTGTGACACTACATCGTCCCCATTTGGATATGGAAAAACCCAAATTTGCTGTTTCTCAGAAGCACCTTAAATTAGTTGAAGCAGTAAATGCATTCGGAGAGTCAGAAGTTACTCTTGACCAAATTGGATAAGCAGGTGAGACATTTTTCGTATCCTTGTATGGTGGGGACATGAATACTCAGTCTCTTTATGGTCTACACTGTCAGCTTTTTGAAAAATCTGTGCATAAAAGCAAGTGTCATCTTGCCAGAATGCCACAACCGCAAGATGTAGCCCGGTATCACGCATTACGCATATATCATCGAGTCCAAACATTGATGAGCAAGGAAAATAACCTTTTGGATCGTACCTGGACGACACGCAGGCGAGGACTGACTCAAATTAAAACAACAAAAAACGCTGCACCAAATTCGTTGCTACAGACTATTTTTGTCAATGTAAGAAAGGGTATGCTAAGGCTTGCAGCTGCAGAAAGGCTGGTTTGTTTCTGTGCTTATCCAGTTTGGTCAGGTGTAGCTTCTGACTCTCTGACTGCATTTACTGCTTCAACTAAATTAGGGTGCTTATGAAGAATTCTGCAAAATTTGGTTTCTCCATGTCCCAATTAGGCCGATGTAGTGCCACACCCACTATATGCATGAAGAAATAGAATTTCTTATTGATCATATTTGAATGAGTCTGCTGAATAAAAGTAGGCCAAACGTCAGCGGAATAAATTGTTTAAAAAACGTGTTTTTGAGTTATTTCTAACTTTTCTACCTTTGAGGCTCGGTATTTCGGTAATTATGAAGTTCAGAAAAAATGTTATGAGAGTAAATTATAGAAAATTTTGTACTGTACAAAAACTGATTGAACAATTTTTTTGTAGAATGTACCAGTAAAGAGTTATCAAGCAAAAACCGAAAAAAGTGACACAAAAATGGTCATACTGAAGCGCGCACAGGCGTGCCAAATTAGAAAACTTGGATTTTTAATAAGCGCGTAGGTACATACAACATATCCAAAACTACATGACTTTGTGTCAGGTAAAATGTACTTGGCCACTGGGCTACTAGTACATTTTCCCAGTTAGCCAAAGCAGGAGTAAGTGATCAACAAGTTATAAAGATAACGGGACACTCACCATCATCTTCTATTAAGCCCTACCTTCAAACTGACCATGAACATCACGAAAATCTTAGTTCCGTACGAGTCTCAAATAAGAAATCTCAAAATGAATATTCCACATGTGTGAATACCAATGAAGAACATTTTGAAATCAGCACACCAAATCAAGTCGCCAGCGTGGGCGAACGGTTACGGAGCTCAAGCTGCGGTGCCACGATAGGAAGTTCAATCCCCACATCTGGCAACTGGCGAGCGGCCCACTCAGTCGCTTTAAAAATTGGGTTCCGAAACCACAGTTGTGGATGTGGCGAAAATAAGGCAGTAGTCGATGGCGTGATGCTAACCACATCACCCAGTACGCCGTTAACAGTTTGCCAGATTGACTGAGTTTCGGAAAGAGATATTTCAGGGACCCAGACTCGCTAGGTCGCAGGCCATGTTCCTACATAGAATGAAGTGCCGGAATTTTACATCAAACCAAACATTTTATAACAACTGTGTATTTAATATCTGTTCTTTCAAATAATTTATTTGTATCAATATTATCAATAAAGAGAATTATTTTTGTTGTTCATTCATATATTCTGCTGGAAAAATTTACTGATTTGCAAAATTATTTCGTTACAACGAGGAATTTATCCAATAAAAAAGGGCTTGTGTTTTTGCTGTTGATTAATTTATTATTGTGGTGAAAAGTCTGGCGGCAATTGAAAGTAACAGTCGTTATTTTAGATTATTTGCTATTGATTCCTTGTCGCTCAAACCACCTGTTTCGACGTGACAATAATATTTTCCCAATGTTTACTGCTGCAGAATTGAATAAATTATTGTAATTATGCTGTTTTAACCTCCATATAAAAATTGATTGCAAATTACTTCTATTTATATCTGTTAAGATTGGATATTTCTAATTTTGTTGTCTTCCAATTTGCTCCAGTTAATTACCGTGTGTCCCTCCTTATCACTTGACACATTGACACCTACATATCTTCTACATATTTATTCGTAAACGTACCAGCTTGCACAGACATTGGTAGTTTGTTTTTAATTTGAAGAATGCCATTGGTTCACAATGACACCAGTTAAATTGTCGATTAAAAATGCAATATTTCCAAACTTACCCTAACAATCAAGGTAGGCTAATAAAAAACCCCAGATATCAATTGCAAACAAAATTTAAAGAAACATGTGTATAAACATTAATAAATAATTGAAATATGGCTAAGACATAAAATGTCATAAAACCAAAATTTTATAATTTTTGGGGTAACAACAAGTTTCCGTTAGTTCTTATTACAATGAGTTGCAGTTACATTTTTACTTGATTTTAAACTTTTACTGAGCTATTTTTTTGAAAAATCTCCGTTGCGCAGTTGAGAGAGCCCTAGGCTTGTATTAAGCAGATCTTAGGTGCTAATCCCGCGGGGGCCGAAACTTTTCCACAACCTTGGCGATTGGAATCCGGCTTGGTAAGACCATTTACAGTTGGGCATCAAATTAACTGTGCTCTACTCAGAACCACAGATCTAAGAGATAGAGTAACAAAGTTTACACATTACCAAGACACACCTCACACAATGGTTGCTGCACAAGCAGGCGCGCTCCAACTTTGTAACCCGAATCCGAGGCAAGTTGAGCATTGTACCGCCAGACGCAAGCGTATAAGGCACAAACCTGTACACCACAAGGTAAAATGAGGTTACCGACAATACATGCATACATACTAAGCTGATTTCTGATCAACATATAGGGGACACTAGCCACCTAACCTCCATTGGACGTTAATAGTGATACTTATTTTATATAAAAATGTCTGCTGCCGCATACGGTATTCTCGTATATATTTTAATGTTACATAAAAGAGGAGTACTTAATTCGCACTGAAAAAGACAATGGTTTCCGTGATTTCTATAGATCTAATTTCAGTTATGCAAAGACCACGGCCTACTAAATTGTGTGACAAACGTCACTTTATACGGCCTGGGTATATGTGATCTTTTGTGATTCTCCTGAGAGCGCTGTATACCCACGAGTGGAAAATTCAAATTTGCAGTGTGACATCAGTTATCACCTTGACTACGATGCAAAAATGTATTAAACTTTCCGCTGTTTCTTAAAATTTTACAATAATAATGTAGCCCGCCAATGTACTTCCTACGTTTGGTTTTCTATTGTTTTTTTAATCACATTCCTGCTAATTTTTTCGTGTATTTTCTAATTTACACTATTTACGTTCGCAGTTTAATTTGTTAATTAAGTTAGTTATTTTTGTTGTTTACGATTTGGTTTGGTGTTGTTAAAATGGGACGCGGTTCTGCATATTGTACGTATAATAAAGGATATATTGCACTTTGCAAATATACCAAGTGGGGAAGATCATACCATGCATTTCCCTCAAATCAAGTTTTACGAAGGAAAGGGTTTAAAAGCTAAATTTAAATTATGGTATAACCATGGTGTAATATGGGTATAACAACTAGAACAGTCATTTGGTTCTAAAAAAAAGAGGTTAGCTGGAAAGTTTACCGGGAGTTTTGAAAATGGGTAATTTTATAGATTTCGATGTGCTAACAATTTTTATTTTCTATTTTTATTTAAATACAGATAAACAGGTAAAACTGTAAGAAAGAAGTTATTTGTAGTTTTTATTTTGAAGAAATTTGTTTGCAAGTACTTCTGAAAGAAGACTATTAAGCACACTGCAGTGCCTGCTTATTCTTTGCTACATTTCAATTACTACATTGACAGGTGGGTGTTCGATAAAACAAAGAACTTTTACATTTTAATTTTAAAAATCTTACAACAGTGAATTACACATAAAGTACGACGTCACAATAGCATACAGAATAAAATACTTCATTACTATTATCACCTAGTAGCATCTTCCATATTTATAAGAATAATACGATTATCTGTATATCGCATTCTATTTTACAGCGAATCTGTAAGTTATCCAAAAACTACCTGACTGAAAATTGTATTGTGTCTTCAATTATCAATTTTTTGATCTCAAAACCTTTCCCAAAAGAATTATTAAAACTGTATAACCCTAAGATGTATGTAAACGGCACTTGTTATATAACTTGCCCACTTGAGGTGCCAATTGTAATATTTCGCTTACAAGTTGTGATAAAGTAATAATAAAAACTTACCTCACAAACGTCAATATTTGACATACAAATATTGTCAAGTTATATCTTTACTAATTATTTTAAATATTGCTCCGGTTAGTCAGTAGAACTGATTTGAATACTCCTTACCCTCAGCTGAATGGTGCTTCTTATAACAAGCATAGCTAATTGCTTAAATAATTGAGTACTATAAAGTGATTGTTATAGTTTCTTTCACGTACCTTACTGATACTCTACATATCTCAATGACACTTAGATATGTTCACTGACGTTTCAGTTTGTTTTGAATAACTTTTAATAAATATTAAAACCCAAAATCCCTAATTTACATCCCCAATCTTAAATTAATTTAAGAGGTAGAATTTCTAAATATAATGATCTAAATTCTCCGAGTACTCAGAACACTATTAAATTTGGATAATTAAGTTCTAAATAGTTCTAAATAGTTCTAAATACAAGTTTACTAATCTTACACACACAATTTAAATCTTCGTGGAAGTATTCCAAATGTTGTTCGTAAAAGTTATTAAACAATCGCTGACCTTAACGTCGCTTTAGGGTACCTGATCAGCAGACTATGTAATCTCATCAGCAAATGAAGCAGGATAGCTAACAGTAACCTGGCTGGTTGAAACCTTAACTCCCTTCCAAAAAGCTCTTTGGATGTGATTGCTATCTTTCAGATAGCACTTCTCATTTAACTGCACAACACACACGTAACCACTGGCTCTACTTTAATTATATTGTAAGTTATTTACTTTGTAATATAACTTCAATATGCAAATGAAAGCACTTCAATTATGTCGACTCGTTAGACAGTATGATTTGCTGAATTTTACATTATATTATTACCAGATACTTTCTGTGTAATAATTATTTAATTAAATTCAGTTGAGTATACCAATTTGTTGGGATTGAACCACCATCGGTTTTAATATGACCGCCTCGAGTCGAGTTTCAAATTGAACATTCTTATCATTCTGTTTATTTATTTCTCTTTGGTTACCAGTAACCATTCACAACCCAACGACTGTACATAAACTTTTTTAAATTAACTATCTGGATATCTTTTATATAAATACATGTGACATGCAGACTGCATGTAACATTACACACTGTCAACATATTACATCATTCATATTTACATTAAATACAAAACCTTATTCTACTACTGATACTGCATTTGTAAAATCATTTTTAAAATACGTATTTGTCTTGACAACAGCTGTCATTTAAATATCATCGGGGGTATGTGGCGCCAAAACGGCCAAAATTTACATTCTCCCAGAAATTAAAACAATGAATTTCAAAAAAATTCCAAGGTCCTCTTGATTGCAATCGCATTGCACTCGGTAATTAATATCTTTATAACTCCCTTGATACATACATATCTATTGCTCTGATAATGGGTTTTTGAGTTGAGAAAATCCAAAAATAAAAATGCAATTTCTAGGCCAACATCCTAAGCGTTCATTTTTTTCTCAACATGTGTGATTTTAACTCTCTCTATTGATCTTCTTACACGACAACTCATTGTTTTCGGAACATCCTGTATGCGAACTTAGTGGTACGGTTGCATTCCATAACGAATTTGTATTGATTTCAGAGTACGAATTTGGCAAATCTCTTCGCATCACATGGAACCCAAGGACCGATCAAATACAAACCCAGTACGAAGTTGAAACAGAAATTCAACCCAACATTAGATGTAAGTAGAACTTGACTGTATGCGGACGCAATGAAAAGTGCGACTTACTAAAGATATTCCACTAATATCAACTCTGGTTAAGGACATCATAATTACTATTGTCACTACTTGTGCGACTTTTGAGTTCAATTACCTGAAGAGTCGCGGCTTGAGGGATAAAATCAGTCAAGCATGTTTATTGAATTTGTAAATCCTGAGTGATAGTTTAACTTGATTTATATAAATCGCTTATGTATAAGCCAACTAGAAATATTTAGTTGTGACTACATTGATTTTTGTTGTAATTTCGTTCACGAAAATGTTGGGAGAATGGGAAGAAGGATTTATAACTACTATTTATGGAACAACACGGAAAAAATAGGTTTTGGTAGTTCAACAACTGGAATATTTTAAATATTGTCCTGAGTCAATTTATCTTTGAGAACAACAGCACAGATTTTACTAATGCGCAATACTATAACGCAATACGGAATATAGCGAAACGCCAGTGATAAATTTTGTTAACGATCGACGAGAGCGGTGTATGGCTTGTGAAGTTCAGCGTTGCATTTGTTGGGTTCGTCGCTTTGAGAGCATAAAATGGATTCATTTACATCGTTCTGTTCAAATTATATACCAACCTATTTTACTCAATTTTGGCAATACTATAGTTCTCACTTCGGTTTTGTTTACAGATCTCTAATGTAACTGTTTTCCGAAAACCTGAAATTCTGAAAATATCTTAATTTTATCGTAATTATTTAGACGTCGTACTCACTACTGCTATGGAAAATATAAAGTTCCCGAATTAAATTCTAATTGTCAAAATAATAATTGTAGTTACTATAGTATATTATATCATGAGGGACTAAAGTGCATCATTAAATCCCGCAAGTGAATATTATTTTCTGAGGGCCCGAGGGAAATAATCACTTAAGGGATTTAGGCACTTTAGTCCCATGTGATATCCGCTATTTTTTGCACTTTTAAGAATATTATCATCAAACATTTGAAAAATTTGGAATCTGTCAATTTGGAAATTGACAATAACAATTTTACAATTTTACAGCAGGCCCTGGATAGCGTGATTCAGTTGGCAGTACTGAAGTGTATTGTCAGTCTATGTCAAATTCAAGATTTTCAGGTTAAGTTTTGCGTCAACGTGTGCCAAATGACAAACCAAACCTAACCTACGAACCTCGTGTGTACGTACATTTACCATAGTTACGGTAACATTTTTACTTTAGTCCCTAGGGATTAAAGTAATTACTTAGTCCCTAGAGATTAAGGGCCGGTTGCAGAAAGCAATGTTAAATCTGGTGTTAGCTAACTCGCGTCAAAGTCAACAAAATCGCATCAAATTTTGTTTACTAATGTCTTAGTTACCATAAACATTTCAGATTTGATTCGTTTTTGTTCACTTTGACGTCGCGTTAGCTAACACCAGACTTAACGTTGCTTCTTGCAACCGGCCCTAAATAAGCTAATTTAGTCCCTAAAATAAGTGACTAAAGTACCAACTTTAGTCCCGAAAGTGCAAAAAATAAATTATTTTTTATTAAGCAAGTACCTTAACTCACGCAGTTGAAATGCGACCTTTCCTCTGCAGTTAATAAATGATACATGATATTCTGCTGCTTCATATTTTTTTATCACCCAAAATTTTTATGTGTTAAGAATAACCCTCAACAATGGGAGTGATATATTGAAGAAACTCCTGTATTTAGTTGATTTCCAGTAATTAATTATTCACTAAAAAATAAAGTGCTAAACTTTCCTAAAAAACCGAATTATGCGTGACAATACAACCAAAATTGAGCAATCTAAGTCGATAAATAGTCTGAGCAGCACGATGTAAATGAGGGCATTTTATGGCTGAAAAGAGTCAGACCAAATGCATCGCTTCCAAGCATAAGACATGTTCGGTCCTCGTTGGTCATTATCATTACTGTCATTAGTAAACTGTATCATTGGCGTTTCCTAATGTTCCGTATGCCCATCAGATAAACTGTATATAAACGGTAAAACAGCTAAAACCATATTCTCGCGGCCAACCGCTATCTGTTTCTGTCTTATGCATTATTTTCCTATAAAGCCAGTTTATGTATTCCTTCTTCATTCCTTCCTCCCAAGAGGGTCTTGGTCTATCTTCTTTTTACTTTCCAGGTGGTGTCCATTTCTATATTCTTTCTCACTATATATTTTCGTTCATGAGAAGATGATAACAAAACCATTTACCTCTTATTGGTATCATTTCCATTACAGCCTCTTCCGCATGCACCATTCTTCTAACTGATTCATTAGAAGTGTGCTATATTCTTGATATTCCTGCAGTGCGTCCTAGCTACTATATCTCATCGTATTTAATTTCTTTACCTTTTCCACTTTAAGCACTTAGACTTCGTGTTCATAACATAGCAAAGATTCCATCAAAGACTTGGGTATATCGAGTGCAAAGCCTTGGGAGTGAACACGATCAATTTTATCAGTATATCTTTGGTGTATTGTTGTACTTAGATGACATTAGTAGGGTTCCCCTCGAAGGTTTACATCTAGTATATTTCAGTCTTTATTGTTGTGCCACAAAACAGAGTTAAGACGTCCTACAATCGTCTCACTTTATATAATTTTGTTATTAATTTACGCTGATGTAAAGTCTTAGTTAGTAATTGCTTATGATTGTGTTCTCGTGTTTTACCATGGGAAACCTAGCTATATAGTTACTTACTAGGTATTCAATTTTATTAATATTCTTCTGTAAACGGCATTACCAACTTTCCCGGCAATATATCCGGTGCATAAGCTCTAGCTCTAGATCGTATGCATCCTCTGGTCTGATGACTTGGTTATCAACAAAACTTAAACTGAATAAACAACTACAATTGAATTTTTTGCTTTTATTCGTCAAAGAATATAAACGCTCACTTACACTATGTTTTTTCAGAATTTATTAATTCTCCAAAACTACTATCGCGTGGAGATCTGCCAGTTTTTGTTTATGTAATTCTCATACATCATCTTTTACGTGGTTGTTTTGATTTCTGGAAATGTACCACTTCAGCTGCTTTCTTGGTAGGAAAATCACAACCCGTCGAAGACGAGTGGTAATTCTATGTTCTTGAGTTCTTGAACGTCAGGTAATGCAACTAACTCTAAGACTCTACAAACATAATGTTAATAGTAAGATAAAATATTAGACTTATCGGGCAAGTGCAACTTTCCTTCCAACGTAAAACGAAAATTAGACATGCTCATCGAAGCCTGTGAATTATGAGTCATCCATTGCGAAAGACAACAACGCTCCATTCCTTATTTCAGTTAGTTCGTTTTTTAGTTTCATTAAACCCTAAAAGTACATTTGGCGGTAAGTAGATTTTGACACTTTCTGATATTTAGTTCAAACCCATATTTTTCCAATCGGTCAGTGGTATTAAACCTCGGTCCTCGGTTCGAATCCCGCGGTGGCCGGAATTTTTCCGCAGACTTGGCAATTGGAATCGGGCTCGGTTAGACCATTCACAGTTGGGCACCAAATTAAATGTGCTCTACTTAGAACCACAGACCTAAGAGATAGAGTAACAAGGTCAACATGACACACACACACACACACACACACACAGCTCACACAATGGTTGCTGCGCAAGCACAAAAAGCGCGCTCCAACTTTGTAACCTGAATCCGGGGCAAGTTGAGCGTTGTACCGCCAGACGCAAGCGTATAAAGCAACAGCTTCTACACCGCAAGGTAAAATTAGGTTACCGACAATACGTACAGTTTAAGAAATTAGTATTCATTACCTGAAGGACTGTCACTACTAATGCTCAAATCTATAGGTATTCGCCTTTTGAGTCTTCGTGTGGGTGAAGGAGTGCGGAGCTGATGAATGATTGCAGTGGGACACTTTTGCACATTACCGAAAAATTTTTTTGCACTTACACTTATTAATTCCTTAATACTTTGCTTTTAAGTTCATGGTGTGCTTTGTCACTTCCAGCAGTGCTATACCTCTATAATTACTGCACTGGGTTATGTCCCCTTTCTTATGTATGGAATTTCGTATTGCCATTTTCCAGGTTTCAGGTATCGATTCGTTGTCCCATGCTTCTTTTATAAGCTCGTAAATTTTGTGTTGTAGCTTTTCGCCTCCATACTTGAGGAGTTCTACCGTTATACCACTTTCACCCGGGCTTTTGTTGTTTTTTAGGTTAATTATTATATCTGTTATTTCTTCTCTTGTGGTGGAGGTATCTCGTCTTCCTCTCTTACCCTATTTGTTGGTTCATTTTCCTTTGTCTCCTCCTCCATTTCTTCTTGATTCTTTGTAGTTTGGTTCAGCACTCCTTCGAAATATTCTCTCTACCTCTCTGCCACCTCTTCCTCATCCAAAATCAGCTTTACTGTCTTATCTTTGCAATATATTGGTTTACTTTTACTTTGGGACTTCACCTTTCGTTTCTTTAACTCTCCGCAAAAGTTCCTGATTTCCCTGTTTCTATATCTTGCTTCTATTTCCCTTATTTCTTTTTCCTTCTGCGCTCGCTTTGCAGCTCTACAAGTTTGTTTTGCTTTTCTTCTTTGCTCATCTGACTTTCTTCGATCTTCTTCTTCTCCTGTCGCTAGCATTTTTTCTTTAAGCCTTCGTCTTTTCGTTAATCCATCTTTGCATTTTTCGTCGAACCATATTGTTTTCTTTTTTGCGGTTTGTTTTTCCAGCGTACTGTTAGCCACCTTCGTTATTATTCTGTTCATTTTCTCCCAGCTGTTTTCTGCCATGTGTTCGTTTATATCCTCTTTGTCGTACTTTTCCTCTATTAATTTTTGGTATTTGTTTCGCGTTTATATGTTTTGTAGTCCTTCCATGTTCAGCCTTTTCGTTTGTTTCTTTTCTTTTTTTGTCTATTATGGTAATATTTTCCTTCATCTTTATTATGACTAAAATATGGTCGGAGTCGGCATATGCCCCTCTGTAACTTCTTGTGTTTGTTATGAATTTTGCATAGTGCTCCTGTATTAACATGTGGTCAATTTGGTTTGTTATATTTCTTCCTGGGATAATCCACGTGCCTTTATGTATTTCTTTTCTTTTGAAATACGTGCTCATTATTTTCATTTTCTTCTCTGCCGCGAAGCTTATTAGTCTTATGCCGTTGTCATTAGATTTTTCATGTTTGCTTTGCCTGCCAGTTGTGTCTGCGTAGATTTCTTCATTGCCTACCTTGGCATTGCAGTCTCCTAGAACGATTTTAATATCTTGTTTCGGGAGGGTTTCATATAGGTCGTCCAGCTGCTCGTAATACTCATCCTTCTGTTCATCGGTTTTCTCTTTGGTTGGTGCGTGGATATTTATCAAGCTTATATTTCTCTGTTCCTCTAACTTGTATATAACACATTCTTTCTGTTCTTGCCTTAAAGTTCCTAACTGAATTTTTCAGCCTTCCGTTTACTAAAAAACCCACTCTTATTTATAAATTGAATTATATCTTTGAATATCAAAATTATTTAATTATTAAAATTGATAGCGCCTTGAGACTCTTTCAGGGTGGTTCGATTATCTAGTTGCTTGTTAATTAAATTTTATTTTAACAATGACTTTGAATTGTGTAAGGACATTAACTGTCACCTTTCACGCCAAACAATGTTCTATTAATAATCTCAATCAAATATGACATATGTTCAATCTATTTATATCTTATTGACTCAATATTATAAGGTAAGTACTTGATTATAGTTAATTGCACTTTTTAAATTGTCTTTTATTTACTCTAGCGTCGATAGGACAAAACGACAACCCACCTTAAACTGCTTTCACTCTTTCTGTTCCAATATTATCTCCAAGGCAGCACTCCTCCTGATGTCAACAGCCCGGATCCCTATTTAGTCCTATTGTGATGCACTGCTTACTGACAACAGCTGTCAACTTGTCAAACCCTTGGCTGCTAGCAGGAAATACCCCATCCTACTTCACTAGTGTCACTGCTACCTTCCAGAGACTCCCTTCTTCCAACAGCTTCACGGCAAGTTTGTTATAACAGATGATCCCTAATTAATATCCTTCTCCCTTAGATCCAAACTTCAGCAACCTCTGTCGTCAGTAACCAACAGAATAGCTCGAATCTAGCAGTCCATCTGCTATCCTCCGTCAACAGATCCACGTGTCCTCAGTACACCCTCAACAAACCCAGCACTTAACCATTCTCAAACCAATGCAACTTCTTATTAATCGCACCACTCAAAATAAACCAATTCCACTCAAATCTTATTTTATTCCTTTTTTCTGCTTGTTTCTATCTAGTTTTACTACCTTCCAATTCTCTTCAATAACTGTTACTTCATTAATAATAATCTTCTTTATATTTCTATTAAGTAATTTTCACCTCGTAGATTTTGTTAAACCCTTTTTAAATGTTTTCACACAGTAACATATTAAAAAATTGGATAATTTTCATGTTTTTATTCAGACCGAAAAATTATATCAAAAGGTACAGTCTATTTTTCTATGAGTTGTTATTTTAGTAATCGTAACAAAATCTGCTTAACTACTAGGTATGTTCTAATTATTCTTGCCATCTATAAATTAAATTTATTTGAGTCTTACCTACTTCACCATATTATTTTAATAGAAATTACATTTGTCATGTATGATAAGAGCATGTATTTACTTTATAATTTTCAAAACCCCTACTGAATACTCAAATGTTATCCCTTTCATCTTAATTTGTCTCAAATTGGAATTCTTTTAATGAACTGCGTTCAAACAACCAATTCTTTTGAAAATGTTATAAATTGATTGTATTGATCTCCCAAATTATATTTTTACATTTAATCTTCAGCCAAAACTGCTCTTAATGTACCATAACAATATATTATACAATGTAGAACCTAGAATGGAACCTTGAGGACTCCTGTAATACTTTTTAAACTTGAATATTTCGAGTTATTCTTACTTTAAACGTTTTATGAGTGAGAAACGACGAGATAATTCTAATAAGGTACGCTGGTGGGTTAAGTTGTGTTAGTTTGTAAATTGGGTCTTCCAGCCAAGCCTTATCTGAGGCCTGTGCAATATAAAAAAAAGCGATTACGGTGTGCTTTTTTTGTCTCGAACCCATTTGCTACGATGTTATTCATTGATAGTAATTGGCGAATCGTTGAATGATTACTGCGAAAACCATATTGAGTAACAGGAATCATTCTGTTATCGTCCAAGAAGTTGTTTAGACGTTGGTGGATGAGTTTCTCGAAGAGCTTCGACAACGCGGGAAGCAAACTTATAGGCCTATAGTTATTGACCGATGTTTTATCTTTTTTTTTTTGGCTTAAGAAACAGAAAATTTCTGCTTGCTTCCAACTGTTGGAAAAGTGGCCATTTCTAAAACATGCATTGTACACATTTGCTACTCTGTATAGAATATAAGCAGGTTCTGGAGGTACTATGACGTGAATTCCTAGACTTTAGGTCAGTATTTTCATAAAACAAATACCTGCTTTTCATAACTTCTCAATTGTCTCGTTTTTATTTAGTAAATCTTATCTAAAGTTAATGGTAGGTAATAAACTTTATTTCCTCAACTTTTAGATTTTTTTACTTTCGATATTAAACAATAATCGTGATAATTTTTAGTATTTTTGTATGTTTATAGGGTAGTTTTTCTAATATTACAGTATCAATAGCGAAAAAGTAAACAGAATTAGAATGAAGTTTTTGCTTTTACTTATTATATTGCTTGACAAAATGAGAACGAAAATTCAGTCAAATTCAATCAAAATGGCCATCTGCATTGCATAAACTTGAAAGCGTATACAAAAGTCTTCATTTTCATGAGAAAATATTTTGCACTTACTTCCACTTATAATTATTATGTATCTGCTTAGAATCAAAGTTGAAGGTATAATATAATGTTAATTATGTAGTTTAATTGTACAATTTGATAGCTTTTGTTTAATGCTGTGAGCTGTGTCAGCAAGGAAACCAATTAAATTAAGTGTATTTGCAGGATGTGCTGATTGAACACAAGATACAATATTGAACTCAAGTTCTCTGTCACCTACTTATAAGTCAAATTTTAATCTCTATCTTGCGTTTGCACAAGAGTTTCGTCTTTGGTAAATAAGACTATAAAGACTAACAAGCCCAAACGCAAATCAGCCTTGTTTAAAAACAAGCACCCCTCAACTTGGCCCTGCGTGTTTAACATTAATTTGCAGTAGCGTCTAAACTGCGAAACCAAAATGTTTTCTTTAGCCAAGAGGCGACGCCGCGGCGCGGCTAAAATAAAACTGAGCATAAGGCGAAATGAAGTCGGGACGGGAAAATAAAAATAAACGGACTCGATAGAGTCTGAAAGGCTGCAAAATGCAAAATACAAATTGGGGTAGCAGCAATCCGTGCACTGTCAAGTCACAGCCGCCTGCTCGAATTATCCGTTACGCTTGCCATGTAGTAAAGGATCTGAAAACGAAAGGAAATTGCTTTCTTGGCTTCTTAAATTATTCTGTGGGTTATCGGGAAGAAAGCTTTAATCAGATATAATTATTGCATGAGCGGGTGCCCAGAACTTCATCCACCTCTGAGGCGAAGCGAAAGAAATATAAACGAATAGCAGAATTGAAATTTTACATCGAGATTTTCAAGTTTTCGGGACTTTAAGGTTAGAAACAGCAGATAGGGAAAATTAATGTACTTTTCGGTTACCGAGAGTTTAATAAAAATAAATTGAAAACTTCTCCAGCCTATGCTATCGTGATCTAAGCATCAAAAGAAATGCAAAACTTTGTACAATACACCTCAAAGCCATAGAAAGATAAACCTTCATATTTTCTCCGATTGCTGAGGGCGGGAATAATAGTCCAATCATTAGGTAGTTTTTAGAAACATTAAATACCGGAGTTATAATTTTTAGATATGTCCGGCTGACGTCAGCACTAGTAGGCCGGATTGGCCAAGGAAAGCTTCTTATCTCCAGGCGGAGTGAAGATGGAATAAATTCAATCATTGGTCAATTCGGCTTTCTTGATTTGACTCTAGACCGGAGAGCTGATGCCTTATTTTTCACCGGTATTGGTCGGACTCCATTTCTAACTACCGAATTTTTACAGATCCCAATACGCATGCGTAAGCCGTAGTGGTATTTCTGTCTAGAGACTCTAGTGATTCCATTCGAACTAATGTCGAGAACATAAAGGTAGAGGAGAGAATTTGTAAGAATTTGGCTATAAAAATGCGGTCCAACACGACTACCTGAGCCCCCAAATCATGTGGTAATGTGGAAATGACTCCAAGATAATAATTAGTCATAATAAAAACATACTTTTCAAGCAATAGTAATCGAAAAACAAGTTGAAAATAGAAAAAAAGTCTTGCTTCACCTAGTGGTACTGTAACTCAGAACCTATTTGACTTAGGGAAAAATATTCCAAATAAAGGTTGTTGTGATATTCTTGATAGGAATAATAACAGGTATTTTTGGTCATATGACTAACGGGATCGTAGTATTCTGAAAAGACCGGTTTTGCCCACAATTTTTCCAAGATGGCGTCGTAAGCGAGGCGACGTCCCCACATTGAAAAACTTGGAATACTCATTACCAAGCCAAAATTAAATCCCGGAATTTAGTGTTTTTAAAACACGTTTTACACATTTAGAGAGCCAGTAGCGAAGAAGTAAAGCGTTTACGCTCGCAATCGAGAGGTAGTGAGTTCGAATCTCATGCTCTGACATTCATCTTACGCTTTTCGGGTACCATACCTAGATATTTGCTTGTCGTCACCCCTGTGGAAGAGTATTCCATTAGTCACCGATTTGGGTTAGCCACATATCAAGGCCGACACCGAACAGGAGTCGTAGGACTGTACTTTGTGTAGTAAGTAACAGACTCACAGCCTATAGTAAGAGTATGACGTTTCACCTCCTTACTAAGGGCGTCAAAAATTTATACCTCGGGTTAAGCTCAATTTTAAGAAATACGTTCACTCAAATATATATTTGATTAGAAAAACACCAGGTAATTACCAAAATAAAATATAATGATGTTAGCTAGTTACAAAAATAATCATTAAATAAAAGAAAGCTGAACTGTACATTATTTAAAATTAACATATTCTTCTGGAAGGGTGGTTCTGGTTTCTCAGGTAAAACTGCAACCCAATGCACCGGTTAGTACTGCGGGCCCCTTTGGTTAGTCGGCCGGCACGTACGACGATTTTTCGGAGGACGGGCTAATTAGGCCCGTGGGTCTGATGTTCCTTGGCACTTGTCCTTCTGTTCAGCCGTGGTTTACAGTTATTTGGAGGTGGCTAGGTGTCGATCTTGGAGCGAACGCGGTGTCAAATCCTGCAGATGGAATTTGTTCGCTTTTAGCCGGAAGAGTTGGTGTGACAGCTCGCCGGCGATGAATTTATGGAAAGTGGGCTCGATCTTCGGGCGTGATAAACACAATTTCAAACTTCTAAAACGGACTCTCTAGGTGAGTTCATGAGGGGCGGAGGCCGTGCTCTAGCCGCTCGCAGACGGGGTAGATGCTGCGATTCCTACAGGTTTAATTATTGGTAAAATGTGGTTATGCGATGTATTTAACTTCTTGGAGCGCCGGGATTTGTGCTTAATGATTATGCGGTCAGAAATGACTTTAAGCGCTCAGTCTGGTGTGATACGGAAAGTTTTAACTTCTTGGGCTGACAGTTCAACCTGTTATCTTCCTTGAAGGCTGGACTGGTAAGGGTTGGGAGCCTACTCCGTTAGACAGTTTGGCCTGTCAGACCGGAGGACCCAGGTAGGAAAGGAGAAGACAGGATTAGGACTGGTGGTCTCAAGGGGGAATAATCACAAGTTGACATATTCTCAAGTGACTGGAACTGACAGTGAAATCTTCTTTTATACCTTTTCTGTCGCGTTATCGGGGTACTTGTCCTAGCTTCCACCGGAGAGGGAAAGGACGCCATCGTTAATACTTCGCGACCACGCGCACAGCGGATAGGATTTCTTATCGCCAGTTCGCACGTCGAGTTGATGCAACGCTTGATTAGGCGATGTATCAAATTTAAATCATTGTATGTATAATTAAAATTTTATGCAGGAGCTAGCGTTACAAGCGGAAGAAGAAGGAGTTTTATTGTCTTTAATAACTGGACTATAAAGCTACTTTTTAAATTTGAGTAGCTTCGAGCCATTAATTTCTGTTTTTCGATTTTTATAACCTTATCAATAGTTGCATACCTACTATACATTTAATGATTAGAAAGTAAGTATTTAAATAATCACTAAAAAGCCAGAAGGACTTAACAGAAGACTGCACATAAAGCACTAAAATACAGTGCTTGTGTAGGCAGTTTTTCAATTGATATTCTTTAATTTGCTATATGGCTACACAATCAATTAATAGGCTGGTTTGTACCATATCAACCTTCTAAAAGGTGCCGTTGATTGTAAACTTTTGAAAATAATATTTTAGAAAACATCGTGTCATTCGAATGATATGAACATAATGATTATTTAATTTTTAATGATTACACGCAACGTTGATTTGGTAATTATAATTGACTTTGCTAAAGGTTTCACATGCTACCACTCCATTTTCTTCTTATTATTATTAGAGTGCCGTATACTACACCGACTGTAGGCGCGAGGATTAAATCAGGGCGCCCTGAAATATTTACACCTCGTGTTATTCGAGAATGTAATCGCTGCGTTGGTTTCCTGTTGCCTTTCGCAAGAACCTCATAACTGTAAGAATTTTTACGTTTTATTTGCACTCTAACCCCATATAGTACAATAGCTTCGCTTGCAGACCCACTAGCGAATCAAAGGAGGAGGAAGTAGACCAATTTTATATTCAATTTGAAAAAAACGGTACTAAAAGTAGCAAAAGGAGAAATTTTAGTGATATTAAGCAACTTTATAATTAAAGTTGTGAAACATAAAACGACAATAACATATAAAAAAAATTATGGAGTGCGGGATGGGCACTAGAAATGGGAGAGGGATTAACAGTGTGCAACAGTGACATGTACACAAAAAATCATTGAAAATGAACAGGGCTATGCAACCAACATTACAGTAGTTGATTATGTTTTCTGAATTCCTCTTGTCTCTAAAGTAGAATCGTGTTGTTCTAAGTCTCTACATATCGTAATAATAAAATAACGTTGCACGCAATTGCAAAAACGTCGGTTAAGTCAATTTGAAATGCATAACCCTGTTCATTTTCAATGATCGCAAGTGTACATGTACGGTGGCGCACAAATGTAAGTGCAAAACTGACTAATTTAAAGAAGACAAGATTTTAATAAAACACTGCTGGAGCTTGTGGTTTGAAAATATCACAAAGCGTTAAAACCACTCACCACACAAATATTTAACAACTGCTAAATACGTATTTCGACAGCCAAGCTGTCAACAGCTTACACAGTAAAATGGCAACGATATCCTCTTGATCAAATCACAAATAAAAGTGTGTGTGGTGAGGGGTTTTAACGATTTGTAACAAGGTTTTAACTTTATATTTACGTGAAAATTAAAACAAAACATATTTTAAAATAAAGCATTTATTATTTCCTACCTATTTTTTTTAAATCTTATATTAAAACCATAGAGCAAGTAACGACAAGAGGCTCAGCAATAACAATTTTGATCTAATACACGATAAACGGTCATATCGTAGAGGTCGCTAGTTGTTGCCACGTATCCAACGGCTTCCAAATTAAACCTGTTGGAAACCAGATCGTTTTAAAGATTTATAACGCTTGCTGATTCAACAGTGTTGCCGAATCAGCAAATCTAAATACTTAGTGCAAACTGTATGCAAGTATTCATCTAATTGACATTCGCACCGTCAAATCGGCGGTACCTATAGATTTTCTCTTTTCTTGTGTAAAATGTATAGCATGAAATATGGTCTTCCCATGATCTTGCAATTTCACTACAGCAAAAAACTCCTTTGGTGTACATTAACTTCAAATGAGAAGTGATGCATCAGCATGGCCCTGTAGCCACGTTATCTGTTCGAAGCAAATAGAGTAATCAATTATTATTGTATCGTGTGTTTAAAAATTTAAAAAAAACTCATTCGCAGCATGCCATAATCAAATTGAAGTTTACCGAACTTGATACATACCTACCCATTGTAGCAAATTAACTACCATCAGTCAACTAGAACACAATTACATCTTGATCTTGAACTATTTCCTTAAAAATATACAAAACACTTAATAAAAACCATTTTTATTGACTGTTACGATTAATACCGTGTGTTTAAAAAGAAATTACGTAAGGGTTGGTAATGGAAAAGTAATATCAACAGAAAGCTTTAGAATTTGTAGTCAAGATTTTAGTTTAAAATTTTTAGGTTAGGTTTTCCGCTAACATATAATTAAATTTCTTAAATCATTTATATTCCGATTAGTACCAAAGAGTTAACTGTGGTTGTGTAAGTAGGTTAAGTACCCATCGGGTAATATTTAGACACAACCATTCTTAGCACATGTCGTGCATAGTTGTGCTCATGGAGGTTAAGTTCCTAAGCTGCATTGTAAAAAATTTCGTTTCACGAAAAGTGTGAATAACCAGATAAATCAATGTATGCCTCATCAGTAAAGAAAGTTTCCTCAAACGCATCATCGTTATTTCCGAAATTATTGATTACCAGTTACAGAATTCCAATCTAACTGGAGGATTATTTGGCAGCAGTTCCTGATACACTTGCAACCGGTAAAGAAAATAATGCAAATTTCTTCTTAATATCCTATGGGATGTATATGAAACATTTAATTGCTGTCCTAATTGGCGAACAGATACGTGTGGTTGTTCTTGCACAATTTGTCTCGCATTATTAATTACTTCTTCAGTGCGTATTTTTGGTCGACCACTGCCTTGCTTCCGGTTTAAACTTCCAATTTCACGGAAGTTATGGACCATTCTTGATAAAGAATCACTAACTACCTTATATTGTATAGCTGCCGCGGGAAACTCCTTATTGAATTTTATTTTTATTTTTTCTTGATACAAGTAAACGTAATGCAATGTAAACTTTTGCCTGTCAGAGTGACAAATGTTTTTATAAACAAAATGCAATCTGACATTCACCTACAGACTTAAGTTAAGATATGACTAGATTTTCTATTTTTCTTTCCAATGCCTACCCTAAATGAGTGTTTTTTTTTTAACTCTAACTATAACTATAGTTTGCATTGTTCTACTAGTATTTGTCGTTCGTGTTACTGTTACTGGTCAATTATATTTAGTGCTACCACTTTATGTGTTATTGATTACTGCACCCTGCTCGATCTGACCAATGCAATTTTAATTTTAGGTGATCTAGTGATTGGCTACCGCTTACTGAGTTTATAAGTTTTCGTCACTAACTGAGAAATTTCGTCGTATAGAAAGACTCATTGGCGTCCTAATTAATTCATCTCATTTTGTTGAAGAATCTAGCCATTTCCGCTGCATATTAGCTGACTTTTGAATTTGCTTGTAGTCTGGAAGTTAATTAGTTTTATTTTGAAAGTAAGGATTAAAATATTGGTAACAAGTGGTTTAAATCGATATATCTGTTAGTTATACAATCTAATTCCGAAAATCCTATAATTACTTGGTTGAGAGAAAATTGGACAAACGTATATTTTGGGCATCACTAAATGTGCTATTGGTAACTAAATAAATAACTAGAACTAGGTTTACCGAATTGAAAGACATCGCACAGTTTCTATATTCTGTTATGTTTACTTAGGAGTCTATTAAAATGTACAGTAGAAGAGACGCATACACGTTTAAATTATTAAACAGCAAATTAACTGTGCGCAAAACTCATTTTAAAGACATGTGTGCTAAATCAGCGTTTCTGTTACACACACAGATCGTTTAAATTCAGTACTTCCACTTCGCGCTCAAATATGACAATTCGTGGGAACTGCAAAAATAAAGTTTCCAGGTCGTAAGCTTATACGGATTTCGAATTTATTTAGAGTGTACAAGTTTGTTGGGTACTTGTTTGAAGTTGTTTCAAGCGGAAAGCAGCGGTTAGGTTAACAAGCACTTTGTCAACAGTTTCCTTTTTCTTCCGATGTTTCCGGTTGGTTTGTGCTCCATTCTGTCAACAGCGCTGGGCCTCGATTCTTTTTGAATACTTTGCATTTCCGCGCAGAACGCTGTATAAATAGAGGAGCGAAGCCCAATAAAATAACATCGTTATTTTGCAGCGGAACTGCGTTAAAGCCTTCTTCTCATTTATGGAAGTGGACGTGCATCCAAAGCGCCGCAGGCTGCATCGATGCGCTGTTTAATTTATCGCTTGCTGAAAAGGGCCACTTATACCTCTGTAATTCTCATTTCCTCGGTAGCTTCGGCGTAAACGCGGTGGAAAGGGGCAGCCTGGCAAAAACATCTACAATAAGACGAGCAAACGCTCTAATTGCTCTAATGGGTTATTCATTTTCTCCTAGCGCAGAAGATGCGCTAGTTTGCAAAAATACTGAAAATACTTTAATGACTGCCAGTAAATTGAAAACGGAATTTCATCAGACACATACTTTCTGCGATATAGGCCCACTTGCGCCCGGCCCACTTGCGCCCACCGCCATTTTCGACCCATTTGCGCCCCAGAAGAATGTCAACGGTAATTACGGTCTCATTTGCCTCCAGGCTTGCAACTCATTAGTCATCAGGACACCCGAACTTAGCCGACTGACTAGTGGGGCGGTCTTCTACCTGCAAATTAGTTATTAGAAAACACAAAATTTAACAATTTTTTCCTTGGCTGTCCTAACTTCTATGCGTTTCTGTTGGTACATTAATGTTTGTGTTTATTTGAGATTTATTTTAAAATTTTACACTGGTATATTTATTGATTAATGATTCAGATTATTAGATTAGCGCATTTTATCAGCGTGTCAGTGACACCTAGTTTTTGAACATAATGTTATGGGAATTAAACAATATACTAAGTAACTTTTTATACTCGTATTTTATATAGTTCTTCATCCACTTTTAGAAAATAAAGGAAAGGAGTTACTTAGTAGAGCATAGGGCGGATAGGTTAACAAAGATTATACCATTTATAACTTTTTTTAATAGTTATTGTCAACTAAGGTCTTTCTATTTTAGCTGACCTTCGCCTGTGTTTCATTTAGTATAAAAAGAATGTATGGTTTATTTGGTAGAATAAAGGTAATATTATTATTAAATATACGATTATTGTTTATTGAATCTGGAAAAAATGACTAAAAGCTTTCAAGTCGCTATTATTCGTAACAGACAATACAGCGTCCCAAGAATGTGTGGTTCACAAAAAAATCTAACCAATATTTTATTTATGCTTTTTTTATGTTGACTCTACTGTTATTGGCCCTACAGTTTTTTAATTAATTCCAAAATCTGATCAGGTCTAAGGTAGGATCCAACGATTGTTGGTGAACATTTTGTTGAAATCGGTAATTACAGTAGTTTTGTGTCAATCTGCGGAACAAAATCCGAGCCAGACGAAAACATTCTACACATGCACTTATACAGTGTGTCCCAGAAAGATAACTCACTGTAAAAAAAGATTATTGAAATCTTACTTACTTTCTGAGAAATAGCACTTTTTGGATTTTAATAATTTCAAAAAACTCAGTTTTCTAAATAAATAAAAATCACTCGGTATATATGATAGGGGCTACATAGGTTTTTAGACAAGCACAAATTATTGATGTAAAACGTTTTTGTAAAAAACCTAAAATAAATTTTTTTGCATATTATGCCGACTTTTTGGCGGACACTGTATAAGTGTATGTGTAGAATGTTTTTGTTTGGCTCGGATTTTGTTCGGCAGACTGACACAAAACTTCTGTAACTACCGATTTCAAAAAATTTTTACCAAAAATCGTTTGGATCCTAACTTAGACCTGATCAGATTTTGGAAGTAATTAAAAAACTGTAAGGCCAATAACAGTAGCGTCAACATCTAAAAAAAGCATAGATTAAATTTTGGTTAGATTTTTTTATTAAAAAGTCAACCACACATTCTTGGGACGCTGTATTGTGTGTTACGAATAATAGCGACTTGAAAGCTTTTAGTCATTTTTTCCAGATTCAATAAACAATAATCGTATATTTAATAATAATATTATCTTTATTCTACCAAATAAACCATACATTCTTTTTATACTAAATGAAACACAGGCGAAGGTAAGCTAAAATAGAAAGACCTTAGTTGACAATAACTATTAAAAAAAGTTATAAATTGTACAATCTTTGTTAACCTATCCGCCCTATCCTCTACTAAGTAACTCCTTTCCTTTATTTTCTAAAAATGGATGAAGAACTATATAAAATACGAGTATACAAAGTTACTTAGTATATTGTTTAATTCCCATAACATTATGTTGAAAAACTGTCACTGACACGCTGATAAAATGCGCTAATCTAATAATCTGAATCATTAATCAATAAATATACCAGTGTAAAATTTTAAAATAAATCTCAAATAAACACAAACATTAAAGTACCAACAGAAACGCATAGAAGTTAGGACAGCCAAGGGAAAAATTGTTAAATTTTGTGTTTTCTAATAACTAATTTGCAGGTAGAAGACCGCCCCATTAGTCAGTCGGCTAAGTTCGGGTGTCCTGATGACTAATGAGTTGCAAGCCTGGAGGCAAATGAGACCTTAATTACCGTTGACATTCTTCTGGGGCGCAAATGGGTCGAAAATGGCGGTGGGCGCAAGTGGGCCGGGCGCAACTGGGCCGACACCGGATTCTGTGAAGTAAATTTATACTATTAAATTAACCGTTGATCCTAAATTATCACTTGGGAGATTTTTTATAAAGAACTGGTGCAGTGCACTTCAAACTGTCTAACAAACTAATGTTTTGTGACCCCAGAAGAAGTTTAATAACTTATTAGGCCCCGTGAATGCGGGGAATGTTATATCGGTGAAACATTCAGACCTTTAGAAGTTAGAGTTAAAAAACATAAAAATATAATTATAAGTACCAGTTTAAAAAATCTAAAATTGCGGAACATGCTTGGAGTAACAACCACAAAATACAATGGCATAGCACAAAGATATGCAAAGAAAATTTAAAGATTTAAAGATTTAGATAATAATTGGCTGTCGATTCTTAAAGGTCAGATCAAGTCGGTAGTCGACTGTCAGTTCAAGAAATTTACTGTAAATTGGTCACTTTTTGTTAATTCGGTAATAACGAGGAGTTAGTATTCTAATATTTTTCAGTTGGCAATGGGACAAAATTCCCTACAAACAGCATGAGCTATACTTATTCTCTGATGTCATTTTTAACAATGGTGTATTATGAGATCTTTTATCGGATTTCTTCCACTGTCTCGGGAGTTTATGACACGACATTTCTGGAGTTTTTGGTCTACTCCCGTCCTCAAGTGAATGAAATTCTGGTTAGTTCTGAGAAAGTTTGGTTTTTGTACGTATTTTTCACGTACACTCGTGCCTACCCCGGGGTTTGAACCCGCAACCGCTGAGCGCTTATGATTACAAGTCTTCTCACTCTTAAGACTAGGCCACCAGCATTATAGACTTATATAGATTGCTACGAATAAAGCTGTTTTGACACTAATGCATTCAAAATTCCTATAGGTTTTTTTATTTCTTTTTACTTATATTGTTCGTAGCTCAGTACCGAGAATTGATTTTTAAATTGACTCACTTTGCTTTCTCACTTGTAGCCACGTGTCTGCAACCTTCTCTGTAAAAGGTTCCCCCTGGATTTCACTTAATTATGCCACCTCTGTATCAATGTTCTCCAATTTTAACGATAGTTCTTCCACTTTGATATCACGCACTGATAATCACTTTTAACGTCGTTATAATTAAATTCTACCCAGAGTTTATTTGTTTTAGCATTAATTCTGGAAGATTATTTTATATCTGAAATAAAATTAATAATTTTTCTAACCGCCTCCTTCTCTCTTATTAAAACATAAACAATTCCTTTTCCTTCTCTTAGCACTCTTTTTCAGAAGTAAATTTTATTAATTATTAACTTAAATCAAGCTAGTTACATATCTTGACAAAAGTCATTTTTTAGGTTATCATTATTCATTCTATAAACATATTTAAAACTTTCCTGGATTTTAAATAAACCATCACATTAACAACATTAATTTATACCTCAGTACGTTGTAACATTCTTCAATGTATCTCATATGAACATTAAATAAATTTTAAACAATTCAAACCACTTGCTTTGGGTCATTCTTTACTCAATTGAGATTCAATAGAATGCATTGACTGAATATTTATACATTATTCATATCAATACCGATTTCTACTATTTTAATTGACTTTCTCATAATTTGGAGATGTTATACCAACCTTTTACAGATTTTTTTTTACCATCTTTATATCACAGTAATATGTTGCCAGTGTAAACGAAGTAACCTATGTGCAGTAGACTATTTTTGTAATTCTCTGCGCAGTAGTAGTATCCAAATTTCTGAGCTAGCCTGGGTAATTGGTTTTTCTGCCAGTTTTCTTCTTTAGCTACTATTGATGCGTTATTCCATTATATGCGGTGATCTTCGTGCCATGAGCATGAGTTATATCGCGCTGCAAAAATATTTTAGGGATTGGGTCTGAGTAGCTATATTATAGTTGTCCAAGAGTTTCGTAACTAAAATTGGTTACCATCATTTTAAAAATAAAGTACACGTATTTCTATAATTCGTTAGATGTTTTGGCTGGTAGTATTGTCGATGTTACTTACTTTTTGTTCATCATATACGAAATATAAATACCACTATTTATCAATTAATTTTAATTTATTATACAAGACGATCAAGTTAAATTTTATCCACGAGTGAATTTAACGTCGAGACGAAGTCGTGTATAATATAAATTTTATTTTCTACAGCAAGAATTTTAGCAATTTCAAAAGAAAATAAGGAAAGTCAATCACATTTTAAAATCTCAGTAGCTAGATTGGGTTGCTAGGATAAGCTGTAATATTTAATTTAACTAAATAAATTACTTTTTTCCATGTCCAACTAGTAAGTTACACTTATTTTGACATAACCATTGCAGATAAATTTATTTTACTGTTTGTTTACTGGTTGTCATGACATTAGGGAAGTAAGGTAAAACCTACTCCCCAAGGGAAGTAAGTGAATTACGTGTTATTACAGTAATTTTAGTTTTGTAAGTGATCTGAATGGGTTTGAACTTAGCTGGTCCTAAGCTATTTGAAATAGTGATGGGCATAACCGGACAATTTTGATAACCAAATTATTTGAATTCGAATGATATTAATAACCGAATGATTATTTGAATAAACATTCGAATAAATTTTGGCTCTCGATTCGTTTCGATTAAGTCAGCCGGTTTGCCGGTTGGCGGTTCACCGTCATGTGCATCGACATCGGTTCACCGTCATCTGCATCGACATCGTAACTTGCAGATAACAGTGGAACCAAAACATAATATGTACGGCCGGCGCCTTAGAAATCGGGACACGTAATATGTTCTTCTAGTCTTTGGAGTATTCTTGCTCCGGTTACTTCATTAATGTGAGATGGCATTTCATAATTGACAAACAATAAACAATCTGACGTAACAATTAAAACCATAATAACTGTAAAAACCCAGTTTATACACTTAAAATATACATGCAAAATATATCATAATAGTGTGTAGTGCCCAATTTCTAAGGCGCCGACCGTACATTATGTGTTATGTGTTGAAAATTAAGAGGTATTTATTAAGAAGTGTAGAAAGAAAGAAATATGCGGGACTGCTTGCTAATCGCAATAAAAACAGTCGTAAAACGTTTATCTTTATCGATCGGGCGGGTTAAAGGCGTCGCCTCTTGTTTTGAACCTTTGGAGATGTAAGCAAATAAAAAAATGTTTTATAGCTCGATGCGTTTGCAGTTTTTAGGCGTTCAGGTTTCAGGTCCCTAGAATTTGATAATTTGATATTTTTTATGATAGGAGGTAGTTACGCGATAACCAAATGGTGTTTTCAGTACAACCTGCTTTGTTTATGAGGTATGACGTATTTATATTTACAGAATTTTGAGCACTGCGTAGGTCGCTGAGATATGGCACGTAGTACCTTTGAATAGAGGTTTTATATTCAAAGCGTAGTACGTATCATCATGAGGTTATTTTTCATTCCAATACTTGGAACGAAAACCGAGTTACATAGGTTATTTCAATAACCGGATAACCGGTTATTTTTCATTCGAATAAGCCCATCACTAATTTGAAATGCAAAAACTTGTTAAGATAAGTAGGGTTAGGGTATAGCCGTAAATTTAAAAAAAGATATATAATAATGAAAATTATTCAAATGTTTGTTGGGCATGTAGAAAAATATTATAAGCATGCTCCCATGCTCGGGAAGTAACTATCTACAACCAGTCTCGACTAGAAAAAGCTACTTACTTCCCTTAATGCTTAAATAACTATTATCTACCCTTGACGTTAAAGTGCTACTTTATCTACCCTTGCTGTTAAAGTAACACTTGACCTTTTGTTTTGAGTCGATTAAAGCACACTTTAACATTTGCTATAGAAAAAAAATAATTTACGGAATGATATTTAACTGATTACTACGCAAAACACTCTGTAACAGAGTAGAGCCAAATTAACTGTTACCAAGGTGCGTACATGTAGTAAATTCTTAGAACCTGTTATGAGCATCCAACACCACCAGATATTAAACGCCACTTATGGTGGCAAACTTAGTACTGGCTTTCCATGTAAATTTCCCCAAATACTTATAATCTCGTGTAGCACCATCTTCAGGATTTTCTTTTTCGAAATTGATAAGTAGTTGAAGTCTGCTTGTATACAGTGTCATATACCACGACAAACAAAAACTTCTTTGTTCAAAAATACAACAAAATGTATTAATATTTAAAATGGTCCACGACAACGATTTTCGTATTATTAAAATTTATTATGAGTAAATGCTTTGCCGAAAGCGCATTGTCAAAAACAGGAACCGATGTTAAATTACGATTTGGGGCACTCAAATGTCTAATCAAATTCAATTGATCAGGAGAATTTGCGTTGGCTGGCTCAATGCAGTGGTGTAGATTATAAAATAAATAGTTTATTTTTATTTGAGATTATGTTTTTTTATATTTTAGACCAAAATTAAACAAAAATGACTTCTCAACGAAATAAGAGCTGTTTAAAAATAATTCTGCAGTTTTTAAACATTTGTGGAAAAGCAGAGCATTGAGATTTTATAAAAGAAGTCAATTAAAAATCAAGTACTTTAAGAAAACAGAATTAGTGTGAATTCTGCAATTCTTCAATAAGAATTTATGTTATTAAGAAGAAATGCATTTGTATGTAAGCAATAATATACAAATAAAAGTGTATTTTCAAGTTATAATTTCAAATTACATCAGGTGTGGATTTTTTTTACATATTATATTTATAGAAAAACTGTTTTTAGATATTAATAAATTGCCAGTTACATAATATTGTCATAGGTATTGAGAACTCAGCCGAAGCATCTAAAAAATCTGTAAACAGCTTTACTCGGAACTTCCCTCGCAAGTGGCATTGTGTCACTAAAAAATTTTAAAAATCAAAGAATATAGGGGTAATATATCTTCACGTTAGTAATAATACTAAAACAATAGAAGGAAACACTTGATAATGCAAATTACAACAATTTTCAAATTAAAAGAAAAACATTATCGCGTTGGCACTCTAACTTCAGCGGCTGTGAACGAGCCTGCGAAGGCGATTTCAACAATTGGCGGTAGCCCGCAGGTAAATCGTCCGTTCGTTGCACTCGACCACGCAGTACCCCTCGCATCAGTGAGATGGGGCTACTTGAGGTACAATGCAATTATTGTTGACATATTTTTCTCTTTTACAACATTTACCCTGTATCTGTTGAGTCCCATTTTCACCAAGGATACAGCTTGAACTATGTGCAATTTATTACTATCTATTTATTTCTCAGCTAAAAGAAAAATAAGCAACAATTATATATGTTGCATATATTTGTCTAAAATTGTCTCGTTTTTATGCCAGGCAGAAATATAATCTACACGCAAAGTATCGTCTTCCTCCAACACAGTTTTTGAGTTATACCGGCATATATCAGCTCCACTTTCCGACCTCACTCTTCCATCTTTGATCTTGGAGACATTCGCTATGACTAGTTTACTTCTACTAGTTTGAATACCTATTCGATAGCATTTATGGTTTTTGTTTTTTTCGTTTAATTGATCTTCGAACCTTTCTTTTGTTCAAATTTGCGATTGCGAATGTCAATGTTTGTGTTATGTGATTACGGGTAGAATACAGGAGTTGAATACTTTAATTCTTTGATGCAGATGTATTGTTGTAGTTCTTTAAAACAAAGGCTCCATCCGTACCGTACCCTTCTTGTTGTTTTGGCTATTTGTCTTTGTTTTTTTTTTCTTTCAGTTCTACTGTTATTAAGTGTTGGTCATCAGTGTTACAAATTAGTCTTGTTTTATTGAGATGAATTTTTAGAATTCTTTCTAGCGATTTTTCATGGAGATCATTTATGAAGTATTGTAGTTCTTTGCTATCAGAAGCGATGTTTAAAGTTGTAAACATGTTGACCGTTGTGGAAATTCCCTTATTCCCCAATTTACTCAACAAATCTTCCATGGATAATATAGATAGTTTGGCCAAGATCGTATCCCTCTGCCTTATTACTCCTATGATCGGTATGCAATCCGTTTGTCAGCTTTGCACCTTGATAGATATTATAATATTAAATTTCTATTTCTGAACTATATTCTACCATTGAGTAACGCTATTTCAACAGCTCATAGTCCTATGCTACCGGAATTTTTTCGTAGTTAACGAAGGCCAGGTACAATAAAAGGATACATTCGTTGGTGGTTTTTATCAATTTTCATGTTGTATGCAGACAGTCGCATGTGCCGTACCCCTTCCTAAATCTTACATATTCAGCTTGATAACTATCATATTTATTGGTCAATCTGTTTGTAATAATTCTAGATAACTTTTTATATAATTAAAATATTTTAGAGACATGGATGGATATTTGTCTGAAGTCGATGGATCGCCTTTCTTGCATATTAATATGATGTGAGTATCGTTCCATTGTTTAAGTAGTATTTTACTCGAAGAAGCATTTAATGAATATGCTACCAAAGGTATTCTGTAATTTTTCTGCGTCCATCCTTGAGAAATTCCACTAATATTCCGTCTTTCCGTCTTTTTTTAGATCTCTGTGGTGGTTCCTTTTTAGAGCTATAAGGATTTTTAAAGTATTCTTCAGTTATCTTCACTATACTAGTTGTTCTTCTTTCTTCAATGCATTGGTTTTTGAGCATTGCTATTTCTCTTCTTTTAGTTTAGGCTTCATTTCTTCTAGATTACGGTTCTGTTCTATAATTATTTCTAGATGATCCTCTTGGTGCTTGCTAAGATCAATTTGTATCTGCTTTCTTACAATCAGTTCCGCTAACTCCACAGTCCTTATTTTCATATATATTGGCATTTTTAACATCTCCTTTTTTGACTTTGAGTAGAGTAGTTGCTTGGGTATTGTTATTACTGTTAATCGTCTAATTGCACTTCCAGGGCATTGGAATCGTCTAGTTAATTCACGTATTATTGTTGTTTTGCTCTTTAGAGGTTCTGTATGTTTAATATGCATATTCTTTCGATTTTACAAGTCTGTGATAGAATCCAACCGAGACAGGATTTATAACTGTAACTTTCTGTATTGTTGTTGCATTTGGTGCAGCTTATGGCGATTGTAGTTCCTTTTCCCTGAAAAGGGTGACATGGTATAGAGTTTCTTACGTTCTGTACATTTCATTAACATTTATTCTCTTTCATTTTGTGTTGCATATTCAAAGTGTCCGATGTAATTTTCTGACACTTTTACAAGTGTTCTACAAGTTCATCGTTAAGGTCACCAGGAGCTATTGTGTAGATACTTGTTGATTTTTGTGCTTAGATGTTGGAGCGTAGACTTATTATTTTCAGGTTGGTATCTTTATTGAGGTCCACAAATGTGAAAAGTGTAAGATTTCTGCATTTGTCTTATTTTGTCTAAATATTCTTCAAAAATAAAGAATCTTTCTACGTCTACATTTTCGTCTCGCTTCCCATTTCCTTTGTAGTACAGAAAGTTTCCTAATTATATTCAACATTTTTTGCTTTTTCTATTTATTTTTGACTGTTTCGACGGTAGTTTGTATTTTCCAAGTATTTTTAGTACCTTCTGCTTTTTCATCGTTCTCTCCACTGCTCTGAAAAGTCACTTCGCAGCTTCTTCAGACTAAGGGTCATTCAATACAGGTATGCATATTCATAATAGGCTTTTTGACCATACTCAACACATTGGCCAGACGTTTCGGTGTATTAAACAGCCTCTCTAACATAGGGAATAGACGCTGTCGAATAACCACGTTTCTGAAGATAAACGCTATTTTGATGCTAGTTTTGATCCGCCCCAAATATTTAATTTTAACGGAATCAGGTATATCTGGAAGATGCTTTCGTCTCCGCTACCTGGGGACGTGACCAATACAGCACTAGTAATTCTACACGGGTTCAAACTATCAGTGAGTTGCAATTTCCATATAGCTTCAATTTGATAGGTTCCATTTACAGTGTATCATGTATGGTGCAAAATTGTTACAGCTTTTATTAATCGTTTTGTTTAGACCGAGTGGAAGTATAAAGTGTAAAGCTTGATTTTTCATCTACTATTAATTTCAAATACTATATTTAATACTAGTTTCAGCTCGAAAGTGCGTTATACATGGTGCGAAAGCGCTGTGAAGGCTGCGATATAGCACGGAGAATATTATTTCTACAATAATATGACACATTCCAGAATTTGAAATCGTTGTTATTAATATGTAATTATACATCGCTGTATTTTCAGTAATAATAGGAAGAGAGGTCAAAATATTGCCGACAATAATTTTTGCGATTCAGATACGAGTTTCTGCGGCGACGAAAATAACGACGAGTGCATGCACGAGTAGTTATTTTCTAAAGCAACAGAAACGAGACAATCTGAAGAGCAAACATTGTCCGCAATATTTCGACTTAGAGTTCTATTCGTCTTGATAATTTAACTTTTAAATTATTGAAAATGGTTTTAAAAACAAAGGAAACTTTTGTGAAACTGATATCTAAGTTGTTTTTCATTAAAAAATAGTTACAGGCAAAATTGTCGCTAAAATAAAGCTTCTCGAAATATTGTCACTACAATAATAGTTACAAAAAAGTTGACGCTGAAACAAAGCTCCTCGAATTTATGTTTCTGAAATAAAGCTCCTCGAATTAGTCGCTGAAATAATCGTTCGATTGGTAGTTTATTTTTAAATTGAGGAATGCCATTGGTTGACAATGACACCAGTTAAATTGTCGCAGTTATTATATTACCCTTAACAGTATGTAGCATTATCATAACAAAAACACCTACTTACAATTAAGTCATATGCCACTTTGCAACCTGAGACTCAAATTAGAACGTGTTTATTAAAGTAATCTTTCCACGAGAGCACAAGGCGTTTTAAATTGCATCATACCTTCGTAATTTGGTTCAAGAAAATGGTGAACGGTAATACAGCATTCCAGCTTGCGACAACAAATTTAGATAAGAATGCTAATTATTAATACAAATTGAAACAGCAGATTACATGTTAAGTCGTACAAATGAAAATCGAAATGTGGCTATTTTGGTAACGGTTTTTTCTAAAATTTATTTTTATAGCTGAAAACGGGAACAATGCTAAATTCAAACCACGTCCACTCTCCTTTTTGCTATGTAAATTGATGTGATTGCAGTCTTTTCCAATTCAAGGTTCACAGTTTAAAAAAAAGTTTTGTAGAAAATAGTCATTTGTATTTTTTACTTCCCTCGTCTAAAATACGAAGGAAGTATTGTAATTACGAAAAAATCACCTTCCGAGATTTTTTCAGATCCTCACGTTTCAAGGTCCCTAGATAACGAAAAAGAGGTTTTCTCAATTCCGTCAGTCTGTCTGTCTGTCTGACTACCTGTCTGTTGGCAGTATAGCTCAAAAACTATTTGTCGGAGGAAGACGATATTTTGCATACATATTATATATCTACCTCGTATGAAACCGGTAGAATTTAATACAAATATATACAGGGTGAGCACTTTAAAAAATAAAATTTTATTTATTTTTGGGTTAATTTTGAAATAAAAAGAAGTAATAACTTTCACATAGGTCAGACTTTAAATTTACCGAAAATAAGACTCAACCGATAAACGATAATATTACAAAAGAGTAAAAATGTTTCAACCTTAACACTTGACACCGGACTTATATGGAAGAGACTCGGTAGCGCAGATGGAATTTCGCTGTAGTTATATCCGCTGCGGAGATTCGGTTAGGATCGAGCATTCTGCAGGGCTGCAGATGCGGTGGGTTCAAACCCCAGCGGGATACATTTTTTTTATTTGAAAATGTATGTATTTAATTTGTTAGAAACGTGAAGATATTTGTACTCCTAACTTAATTTGATTTTTATAATTATTTAGTGTCACAATGTTGACGAGGGAAGTTCTGGGTAAAACCTTTTACAGATTTTTTTGTTTGATTTACATAGGTCAGGTTTTTGCAAGTCAGTCTAGTACAGAAATTAGTCACAGTTTCTATATAAAACCAGTCTAATGTAAAGCAAACTTAGTGTAGGTAAAAGTGACTGAAAAATGTCGTATGGTTGAATAGGAAGGTAATTTGTTATTCGTGTACTCGTAAAGCCGATAGTTGGGACATAGTGGCAGCAATAAATTGCGCTTGTCGCAATTCTGGCGGAAATGTTAAATTTAACCTTTTCCCACTTTTCAATACAAAACAACCATAAGTTATTGGAAACGACGAGATATGAAAGCACAGGACCGTGCAAAAAATATAAACGTCGATGTAGGTGAAGTTCAAACTCCAAATTTATTTCCCCAATTTCGTTACCAAAATAAACAGTCGGCAAAATAAATATAAAGAAAACAATTTATCCCGGGAAATCCAATTTAAAACGAAAACACATATACCGCAAACTACGGCGATCTATAATGCAAAATGGAATAAGAAGTAAAATAAGAGTAATACCAGCAGATGTCTATAGCTTCCGACGCGACCCAAATATTGTGGATTCTTCTCAACGTCTGTGGCCGTTTTCGAATTTTCCACTTGTAGTTTTCTCACGTAATGCAGTTATGGGCACACGATTCGCACTTAATGTTAAAATATTTGGTCATTTTCCTAGAAAAGTTTACCCAAGGTTGTTCTAAGATTGCTTTCTTATTTCGCGAATGCGTCGTCGATGTGCAAATGCAGTAAATTGAAATTTATGTTATCTGTTTCAGTTTTTCATCCAAAATAAAACGGAGAAGAGCTCTGCACCGGAACATAAGGGACTCGAATCTAGTCAAGAAACCAGCAAGTGTGCTTCTAGTAGAAACGATAAAACAGATAGTTCGAGAACAAGAAGAAGTAGTATAGACCTATACGAAGAGGCAGCCGCCATTTTAGGATTAACCTGCTCACAAACGGATAGCTGTAGATGTATAGAATGCCAGGTAATATGTCATAAATTTTCATCAAATAAAGTGTGATTTCTGTAATTTTTAATTTATGAAAGCCTAGCCACAAACAGTATGTCGCCAGTTAGCTAAACTACTAATTCAACCTTAATTAAAAACAGGTTAAACTCAAGATACATATTTACTGCAATAATTTTTCAGGAGTGAGCTAGGGAGAATATTAACTCGTTAATCATAAAATGATCTTGCTATAAAGTAAAACAGTTTTTTAGTCAAAAATCATTGTTTCGTTAACTAGCATATTAGCACAAGTACCTTCGTAATATACCAAGCAAGTTACGACGTACTGTATGGGCTCAGCATCACTAAACTACACATAAACGATCACACATTCTGAAGGTATAATATAGTTCTAATATTTCAAAATCATTTAAAAATAGTATATTATTCAATGAGCGAGGAAGTTGGACATTATTCGGGAGGATGACATTTGGGCCACGAATCGAAGACGAGTGGCATAATTTAATTGAATGAGTTATAGCCATTCTCCCGTATTAAATACTATGTTTTTACTACTGCTATTAAATACTTTAATCTTATTAAGTTTTTTACTAACAGAAATGTTTGACGTTGGGATTTATCAGAGCCTCCTGATTTACGTTTCACCTTCATTGCTCGCTGAAGAATAATAAAAAATGCCGGCTTATGATTGGCTGACAACCGTTCAATAATGAAAAATTATTCCATTGCTTAAATAATAGGTAACTTTCTCAATTAAAAACGTAGCAGTGTTTATTTTTTAATATCAGGAGAAAGAATCACAAGCTAAAATTAAAATTGGCAAAAATAGTGGCTTTTGACACGATCGTAGAAAAATAAATTAAATGCCCTGGAAGACATTAAGGCTTAAGTTAGCGGGTAAATACTTAACTTATCTTATATCTAAACTTAGAGCTACCGTTAATTTTGTAAAAAGAGACACAAACAAACTAATTTCGCATTTTAAAAAATACGAAGTCTTTAAAATGGTTCAAGCAATATCCATTGCCTATAGCGCTTACTTAACATCACAGTAGTAGCTGGGTCAAGTTTATATTTAAACCAGGTTAAGCAACTGAGGAAATAGAATCGTGTCAATTCATAAGCTATCTATCTAAGAAGTCATTCGGATTTTGCAAATAAAACTTCCCTATAGAACAAATACATAAAGTAGTAGCATCAAGAAACCACATATTTGAAAGCAAACAGTACTATTAAGAGGCTTTTCTCGATGTCAGTCAAGCTTTTGACAAAATATGGCTTCACCGCAGCGACTACTATAAAAAATTAATTTTAAACTACCTGCTCCATTTTATTAAACACTATAGTTTATCTATCTTGTAGATACTTATGAAAGCAACTAAACTGTATTTGTCACAATCGAGTGTACAGCAGGAAAGTGTTTTTGGGCTTAATACATACCAGCAATACTTCAGAAACAGCAAACGCCACCATTATTAAATTTGCCAATGATACTGTTATCTATAAGCTTGTCTGAAAAAATAACACATTAAGGCCGATAAAGGAAATTACATGTGGCTTTTATCTAACTCTCTTGTTTTTTTTATTTTCTTTTTAAATCGTTAATTAAGATGCATTCAAGTCAGTTACTATTTTTTTTATGAACAAGTGACAATACCGTGCGATTGATCGTCCTCTTTAGGTAGGAAATTTATACATTTTATGAAATACAAAATAGATGTAATTCAGTCAGAATGTTAAATTGTTCATGAATGTTAAAAATATCTACAAATATTTCTCTTCTAAACATTGATTTAAGATATTTTTGGATAAAACGTTAGTAATAATAGTAATTCATTTTGTTTAAGTAACGTTCGAATTAGGCAAATCAATGTGTTGTGTTATACTAGCTCTGTTTAAGAATTGCTCGCAAGTTAGTGACAATTACATATATTTTGTATTGTATCGTATAAACTATTTTATGGTACGACATAATTGCTGGCCTATTAATGAGTGTCTAAATTTGAGGTTGGATTTTAATTAGTTAACAAAACGCGTAAATAATTTGAAAATATAAGATATTTTAATGAGAACTTAAAGCATATACGTAACGATTAACCATGGAAGATAATATCAGATAAATTCCCTCCTCGGCTCGTCTGACATGAAACCATTCTTTTTTCAAATCTTCAACGACATTTAAACATAAATGACGGTCTACCTCACCAATTACGAGTGGAATTTCGCCCTTTAGGACTGGAATTGTCTGTGGACTATTGCCATAGACTTTGCTTTTCACATAACCCCAGAGTTAAAATCCAATGGCGTCAAATCGCAAGATCTTGACCTATTAAAGTGAAATTGCAACCTTTCTGCTGTTTATGCAACATTTTCATGACGTTACATATTAATAAATATATACTTAGATTGCTGACGCTGTCTGAAAATAAATGACAACATTGAATTACTATTTCCTAAATTTTAACAAATTAATGCAAGTAAACCTTGTAACATCTTCATTCGTCCACAATTACTTCAGTGAACTTAGAATACTGTAAAAAAATAACCTGTTGCTTTTTAAGTTAGTGATAAAATGTAATGAACGCTCAACATAACTTCGTAACTTTTTAGTGTAACAAATAATTAGCTGAAACAGAATGCTGGAAGGGGCCATGGGCATAAAAATGCTCAATAAAGTTATATAATTGTTATATACAGCAATAATTATGAGCGCCTAGTTCAATAAATTATCGTCATATACTTCGCCGAACTATACGGAGTAATTGAGCTGCTATGCAACACAAAAGAGATAAAATACCCAACAGAAACGACAACAGCTAATGTCAAACATCAACAATATATTCACTCGAAACGCTGAATTTAATACATTGAAAAACATTAATAACACCTTGCTCTTAAATGCTAGATTAAACCAGAATTTAAATCATTATGTCTTGAGGTAACCAAATAGGTACAGCAATTCACCAAACCAATAATACCAAACCTGCTTCATATTGTCGACGAGCTCTTCGGGAAAAAGTTCGGTCAGAAATAAATAAAAACTACTTTGTCAGGCAATCTGAAGTACATGACGGCGTTCTAAGTTACAATGCTTACAGCAAAATCGGTGTGAAGTTCGAAAATACAGTTTCGTACCGTAACAGTGTTTAATAGTCATCGAATTATTGCTTCCAATTAAGGAACTAAAACTTCGTGCCATTAGTTGGAACATGAAATGCTAAATAAAAATCCAATCACGTTTTCAAGCATAAAATTTAATGATTTACTCTTTTAACTTACTTCCTATGTTGAATATATTACAGAAATTAAAAGAATGTGAAAACCTACCTGCTTCTCCAACAGTATAGTTTACTTATTCTGCCTTGGATGTAATCTTCAAAATATATGGGAAATCCTGTTGATACGCCAACGAAGTATGGAGTTGAATGACCCGGAGTAGACATAAAAATGTGCTTTTCTCTTTTTGCAACTATTCTTTTTTTAGTAAAGACCAGCATCGTAAGGCGTACTACCTTCTCTAGAGTGACAGTTTTAATCATTTGATACAACCGTGGTTCAAACCTTCGTGAAACTGTAGACGCCCTTCCCACAGTAACTGCCCTGTCAATTAATGGAGAATAGAAAAGATCAACACATCTCGGTGTGAACATTAAATGAGTAAATCTAAATCAATTAATATCATTATATTTTTCAGTATTTGACATTAGAGATGTTAAGTTGTGTTATGCTACTAGCATGCATAATAGTAATAAATGTTTATGGTTACTGTTTTCTACTTCTTCGTAATTTCGTAATTTATTTGTTCGGTGCTTGTGGCTACGCCAGTCTCGGCTGCATTTTAACATTCTTTATAGATCTACGGCACCTGATATTAATACTTGCTTCTTATTGGCGCATTTTTTTTAAAACTACTTGGTATCTATTTAATTTACAGCTGATGCTGTACCGGAAATATATTTTTCCACGACCGGGAGTAGAAGTCGGTTTCTATAGCATCAAAATTGTGACAGAAGTAAAACATTTACTCCCTAGAGACTAAATACGACAAAAATTTCCCTAGGGTGTTTTCATTATGACTAACACAACAATTAAGTCAAATTCGAGGTTGTCAGATTAGGTTTTGCGTCAGTTTTGACACAAACTAACGCAAAACCTAACCTGCTAATCGTCAATCGTCAATAAATGACGTTTAAAAAAAGGGGTTTTCGTTTTAAATCTTCCTGCAATGTGCAAAAAATAGTGTATGCAACTCGGAGAGAATGTGCAATTTCTGACTCTCGGGCTTCGCGCTCGAGTCAGAAATTGTACCTCAGCAAAATAACGCATTTCTCTCCCTTATTTCAGAATCTACTATATTGTAGCATTCTGCAAAATTCGATTTTAGGTTGTAATGTAGATGAAATCTAGAGTTATAACGTATATGCACAAATAGTTGTATGCCTGTGCACAGAAATGCTAAATTCGATTGATCCCTATCATTCTATACAAACGTTAGGTAATTTACAGAAAATTTTATGAACTGTTTCTTCCATAATTTTTCCTTTGAGATCAAGATATTGAGCATACATCATAGAATAATAAAATTCTAAAATTCTACAACTAGGACAACATTGCAACTTAACAAGTAGATTCAGCACTGCAATTAGGTATACCTAACGTTTATACCAATTTAGTTTTAGTTACTTCTCAGTACCTGAGATGAAAGTTATTTAAAATACGAAATTAGTATACTCGTACAAATAATAAAATATGTTAAATGTATACTTACAATAATACGTTGCTGATGATTTAACTACAAAAAAAAGGGAACTCCTTGACAAACCAACAATAACAATAAAGGACAAGGTGAAACGATATTTATAACTATAAAAGTAAGTAATCTCGACAACACTATAATACTTTGTATCCTTGCAGTAAAAACAATATTTACCACCATGGTCTCAAAGATTAAAAAAAACTATGACTAGTTTAACTGACATTTAAACCACATAAATAAAAATAGAAATTCCCATTAAAATTTACTGCAAAACACCTTAAAGCCAATAAATATGGATTTACCATACCAATGCGTTATTAATGGCTCAACTATCTAATTTCATTTTAAATTAAATTGTATGTTGTAACCCTTTTGTAAAACTCTGCAAAGGGCTTTACCCCAAACTTCTCTCGGAAATGGAAGTTCTGACACTAAACATTTTCAAAAATACAAATTATGGGAAAAAACATCTTAACATTTCTAATAATACTAAAAGAATAAAAAAAACACTTACATCAGTTTGCAAATTTAAAAAAATGCAAGAGGAATTTCAGCGCCTACAAAAGGGGTTTCAACAGGTGACCTTATATTCAACACGCGTATTGTTGCCCATTCTTGTCTCTTTTACTACATTTGCCTTGTATCTGTTGGGCCACATTTTTATCAAAGGTAAAGCCTGAGCTATGTGTAAATTATTACTTTTATCTATTTCTCAGTTATGGCAAAAATATAAAACATTTTATTTTTTAAAGTGCTCACCTTGTACATATTTTTTCGAAAGTAGATTCCGTTTCGTAGCAAGTAGATATATAATCCGCATGCAAAATATCGACGTCCTGCAACAAATAGTTTTTAAGCTATACCCCTAGAGACAGACGGACGGACCAAATTGAGAATACATGTTTTTCTTCAAACGTCAATGGCATTCCAATGTTTTAGAATTTTTGTTAAAAAATTTAAAACCCACTAGTTAATACCATCCATATTTTTTAAACCACTACTTATTGCAATAACACTTTCTTCATTGGAAACAATGAAATTTGCAAAGTTATATGGCAATAAATATTCATTTATATTGTAGTGGTTTCGTTTTTTAAGCAGTCGACTATGAATAACATCAGTAGCCCTAAAGAATATAGCCAATGCACTGCAGAAATGAGCGCTAAACTGCTACAGCAAGAAGTGTAGTGTGGCTATTTCAACTGGGGCATTCGAAATCAATAAATCAAATAGGGTTTGCAGCCCAAGAAGTTCGGTCCCCAATTTTTCTGATCACTCAGGAATGTAATATCAGTGAGTATATCGTATGTGCAACATTATGTTGTCTGTGGTCGTGTTACTCTTTCCCATAAATCAGTCTTTCCGATACCGATCCAACAGACTGCAGAAAATTTCCTCCTATTCATGGATTTGAACCAAGAACTCGCTTAATATAAGCTCTGCACTCTTACTACAGGCCCACCCGGTCGTTAACTTCGTTTTAATGAATAACGCCTATTATACTTAATTTTTCTGCTGTAAACGATTTCTTCCTAATGAATAAGGGCTATAAAAGACTAAATAATAACAGAACGACCAACAACGTAATTAAAGAGAGTGTTGGGGTAGAGCTACTTATCATAAGTGTATCTATACCGAGTGTATTTTGCATATTTTCTTATGTCATTTACTGGATGATTATTTACACAACAAATTACTTTGGCTAGCATTAATACGACAAGCTGCGTCTAGAGAAATGCATTACTATACCGTTAATGGAAAGTCGTTATCAACAACTACTATTAGCAAAATGGTCAACAGTAATGGTCTTCTTCTTATTATTATTATTATTATTAAGATAATAGCTTGTTCAGTCCAGATTATCTTTCCACATTTTTTGCGTTCTTCTGGGGCTACGCTTCCCACGGGGTCTTCTATCCATTGCTAATTTGACTGGTCTAGCCTACTTCATTCTTGATATTTGCTGATTCCATTAACCTCTACGTCGTTGCACTCATTCTCCGATCTTTTGTAAGTATATTACATTCTTTATGTGTTTTTTGAAGAGTCTTATTTTCCACAGTTTCTGCAAGTGTTTCTGAGGCGTATGCTAATACCGGTCTTACTACTGATTTGTATACTCTTACCTTCAGTTCTGTGTTTTCGCCATATGCAATTATTCAGGCATCCGTGTATTTTCAAGGTTTTATTGGCTTGTTTCTGTAATTCGTCATTCAACCTTCTGTCACTCGTTATTTCTGCCTCTAAATAGTTGAAACTGTGTACTTGTTCTAGTATTTGTCCGTCTAGTTCCAGTTTACAGCGAAGTGGTTTTCTACTTATAGTTATTCATTTGATCTTGTTAGTAGCCATGTTTTTCTGAATTTTTTTTAGCTATTAGAGATATTAAATAATAGTCTCTGAAGGTCATCTTCGTTGTTAGCATCGTCGGGGTAACATACTATTCTAATTTCGGCAACTCAAATTCTGCAGCTTTGTCTATTTTTGATATATTGGATTATTTCATTCATTATCATGTGAAATAGCATCGGACTTAATGAGTCTCCTTGCCTAATGTGCTTATTTACTGGAATTGCTTCGGATAAATTACCATTTATTCTAGCTCTGCTAGGTTACTTTTATGTATATTGTCTATTAAGTTAACTATGTTGTCTGGAACATTATATTTATCTAGAATTGTGAGTACATGATGGAGTTGAATATTGTCAAACGATTTAGTAATATCTACAAAGCAAAGGAAAGCAGGCGTGTAAATATAAATTCTTTTTCTGCTATTTGCCTAATAACAAATATGTCATCGTTGCATGGTTTTCCAACCCTAAATTCGTGTTGTTTATCCCTTAGCTCAATAATTTCAGCTGGTTTATGCGTTACAATTTTTGTTAATAGTTTTAACGCACTTTGTAACATATGTTTGCACCTGTAATTGTTAGGAAGTTGTTTTGTCCCTTTTTAAATATATAAATTATTGTAGCAGTTCTCCAGGCGCGTGGTATTGTTACGTTTGGAATATGGTCTGCATCATTTTAGCTAGTTTTTGTGAAAGCGCAGTGCTTCCATATTTCATTAGTTTATTCGTGATGTCTTCCTTCCTAATTTTCGTAGAGCTGTTAATATTTCTTCATCATCAATCTTTCCTCGTCCTGCCCTCCGTCTCTCGTGTTTTCTGCGTAGAGCATTTTAAAGTATTCAACCCATATACGTATCCTCTTTTTTTTATTTGTTGCGACCTAATCTTTCACTTCTTTCTTTATGTACGTATCATTCGTAATATTTGCTTTTAAGGACCGTAAAAATGTCTTTGCAGGTAGTTTGTATATTTTTCAAACTACTCCTCTTTTATGTCTCTTATTTTGGAGTTGATTTCATTTCGTACGTTCTTATAGTTGTCATATTATTCATCCGTCTGTAGTGACTTATATCCTCTATTTGGTGCTTTTTCTTCTCCGCCAATTTCTTAACTTCGTTACAGACCATGTTTTTTGACCTTGGTACGTCTGGCTTTAGTAATTATTTTGAAGCCTGGTGCTTCCTTTGCAGCTTGCAATATGTTTACCTTTAAAATATGCCACGCTTCATCTACTTCGTCCTCTTCCTGTAGCTTGTTCTGTAGTATATGTTGCTCTAGTCGTCTCTGGTATAATCCCTGTACGTTTGGATCCTCGAGTAGCTCTATTTTAAGCTTCTCTGCATCTCGGGTGTTCTTCTTTTAGCTTTCTGTAGCTCTAATGGTATTTTATCTAATACCAACTTATGGCCACTTATCTATTTTTGCTATGTTTAATATTGTGACATCAAGTATCTGGAATGGATGTATATGTTCATGTGAAATTATGTATGATATCGTTTCCTATCCTCGCGTGTAGATCACCCAGCGGTAAGATTCGGTTGTTCTTTTGGTATTAAATTCATGTATTCTTGTAATTTTTCGTAGAAGTGTTCAGTGTTCTGCTTGGGTTTGGAGTCGTCTGGGGCATATAGACTTATTACACGTAGTATGCCGTTATTAATTTTTAGGGTCACTGCTACTATGCTTTCGGATACATATACTACATCGGCATTTGCTGATTTATATTCTCTTTTAATTAAAATACCCGCTCCTTCTATATCTCTTTCTTCTTTTCCTACGCCGCTGTACATAACGGTGTAGTTTTCATAAGGTATTACTCCTTTACTTTTCCGTTTTGTCTCCGAAATACAACATTATATCTATATTTAGTGCTTCGTCTCGTCGAGACGAGACCGAGACTGGGGTAGTCTCGGTCTCGACGAGTCGAGACCTATAGTGGTCTCATTCTCGATCTCGGTTCAAATGCCAAGTCTCAGTCTCGGTCTCGGTCTCGAAAAATTTTGTAGGTCTCGGTCTCGGTATCAACGAGAGTCTTAACAACTTTTAATATGCAAAGTAAAATTTTATGTTACAACATTCGACCTTGCTTCGTATACCGATGTAGATGATGTTCTACTAATCGCAAATCTTAAAATAGAACATATTGTGTGCGAATGAGGTGATTAATTAGTCGGTACTTTCCCCAATTCGATTTTTAAATCAAGTCAGTGCAGCATTTTTAATGTATTTCTCGCGCCTGTGAATACTTGCCCTCGGTATGCAAATAGTACACATAACTGCCTTTTTCCGTATAACTTAGAATAAGTATTTTTTTTAAATAAAATTTTTTTAAAAATCTCTCGACGAGACAGAGACCGAGACCGCTCAAGTCTCGGTCTCGGTCTCGAAAATTTTAACAAGTCTCGTGGAACCGAAGCACTATCTATATTGTTTCCATCCAGCTCCAACATCAATTCTTGTTGTTTCTTGTTTCAAGATCGTACATTCCTGAGCACTCTTTTTCTCCGTGGTTTTCTCCGTTTTCGCGCAATTTTCGTCGTCGTCAAATCCGTCCAATTTCGAGGCTGTTGTCTGATTCCCAGAGCTTATGTTATTTTCCAATGGGTGGGCTGCTAATCAGTTCCTCCAACCCTCATCTTACCAGGGCTGGGGACCCGCAACGACGATCGACAGGCTACTCAATCCACCCACCAAATGTCACAGACAGAGTTACACAATAATTGTGAATATATAACACATGCATTTGCTATGCTTTTGTACTTTAAAAGATTTGTACAGGTTTTACAACACAATCTGATATGTATTACTTACGATTTCTATTTAGGTAATAAGATGCAAACAGTGTGTTGAAGTAAACAAAAATTATATTTGTAAATAGATCCTTAAACTCTTTAAAACCGGTTTAATTGAATATTAAATAAGGCAGTTGCAATCAAACCGATAAAATCACTGTTTACACCGTAGAGTGTAAGTTTAATGCACGAAAACCTTAATGAAATATAGAACACACCTTAAATTCTATAAAAAGTTATCTTTTCTACCAACAAAAGATCAATAATTAATGTGTAATCATAGGCGATAGTTCTAGTGGTAGTTACTGGGGTATTAGCTACCTGCAGGGTATCATTTCATCTTAAAAAATAAAATTATAGACCAATAGTAGAACCAAATTTTAAAACTGAACCGCCTGCAGAATGTGATCAATGCCCTACAACCATCACCGTCAAACCAACACCTGTGTAACTCAAAATTATCGGAGGAAAGAAGGCTATTTATGCAACGTCGAAGATCTTCAGATACAAAATGTATTAAATACTGTATGTATATGTATAGTCGATAACCTCGTTTTACCTTGCGGTGTAGAGGCTGGTGCTTTATGTGCTTGCATCTGGCGTTACAATGCTCAACTTGGCCCGGATTCGGGATACAAAGTTGGAGCGCGCCTTTTATGCTTGCACAGCAACCATTGTGTGAGGTGTCTGTGTGTGTTATGTTGACCTTGGTACTCTATATCCTAAGTCTGTGGTTCTGAGTAGAGCACAGTTAATTTGGTGCCCAACTGTGAATGGTCTCACCGAGCCCGGTTCAAATCGCAAGGCTGCGGAAAATGCAGGCCCTCGCGGGATTCGAACCGAGGACTTGCTTAATGCAAGGCAAGCCCGTACCCATCTGCACTACTCCGCTTCTGTGTATTAAATAATACTAAAACCAATATTCAGAACCTCTTCAGATAGAGTTGAAATTGACTAACTTGTACTGTAAGGCATAAGACTAAACAAACTGTAGTAAATGTCTAAAATCTCAGTTGTTACGGCACTTGATTAGTTAATACAAAAAATTAGGTCGTGCTTTGGACAAACATTTCTAAGCAGCCCACTGAAAGCACATACAAATTGCGAGTTTTTCTTTATTTTATCATCTTTTCAATAGTTTTGCATTTCCATTCCACAGCTTCAATTTCACTAGTCAAGCACATCAGTTAAAGAATCCGACAGTCATTAGTAAGAAGTTCTTACTAAATATAGCTACGTAATAAAAGCTCTAAAAATGGTAACAATTCTAACAAAGCAACACCTACTCGGACCGCATTAAAAAGTTAAAACGTAATTTTTTGCCGCTAGCTCAACTTATGAGGGAGTTTAATTCAATTCTGTAAAAATTAGACTAATGTCAGGGAAGCCGTCCCATTTGTTGTTCCCACCCACCGGGATTTTTTGCAGTCCCGACGGCTCAGTCTTCGCCTGTTACTCGTTTAAAAGCATTTTAATTCGCTTTGTAGAGAAAAAGTTCTGGTCTGAAGCTCCTGCTTAATATCCTTTGAGGCTTCGCGTCAAAGTCTGCAAAACAGTGTTGAAACGAATAGAATTATGGAACTGGAATACATTAGTAAGAACACTTAATGAACTATTTTAATTGTCGCACAAAGCGAAATTCAATTTGGATTTCAAGTCCTCTTGGCGTAAAATGGCAGACATTTGGACAAAGCTAGATTCATTGCACGTGCACGCTTAGAAGAGAAGCAAAATCGTTTTAGTTTTACTGGCGTGGGTGTGTACGTGGGCTTGCTAGCTACAGTATATTTTTATAATATTTCAAAATCGTTTCAAGTAAGCAATATGAATAGAAGCGCACATGAGAATAAAGCATAAAGGATAAACCAACACAGTTTTCAATTTAATAGAGCTTATCATGTTTGATGTTTATCAACGACAAATAGTCAATAGTCCTGCATTATCAAACTGCATACGAAACTGCAATTTTTATGTCTAGCAATAGGATTTAATATATACTGGATTGTCTCTTCACCCAATTTATTCGGATGGCGTGCGTAGAGAATTGTAATTAATTTCAATCTTAATGTACTTTTATTTTGTTAAAAAATATTATGATATATTAAAAACCATCTAAATATTTTTCACAGTAATTTTCTGAGAATTCACATAAGCATAAAAGTAATTAAATTTAGATTATGTTATAAATCCCTAAAAAATAATTTTTTAAATTATTATTCTTATCCTTCCCTTCCTATTATTTCTAGCTGTAGGAAAAATACCATAAAAACTCTTTTTTATTTCACACGTCATAAAAAGAAAAAGTAATTTTCGATACCGCAGCTGAATAGATTAAACCACTTTAACTGAAATTTAAAGAATACCGCCAGAGAGTTGATTTTCTAATAAATTCGGGTTTATTTAAGTCGGCCTCTTTTCTTTCCATTAAATTTTCTGTATACCGAGTAAACGAATGTATAATTAAACGCGAACAAAGGAATATTTTAAATTCCAAAGGGTGAGCTGTTTCTTCAATCTTCGCGGACTTTTTAAAACGCCGCTCTGAAAATTAGTTTTATTTCGTCGCCTGCCTACAATCAACGGCAGAAAAGCAAGCAATGATGGTCATGTGGGCCATTAATTAAGCAGCTTTTCCTAACATTTTTTCTTTATTTGTGCTGCTTTATAAACAGAGGAATTACGAAAGCATTTCAAATATTTTTACGCAAAAATTTAGGTAATTAAAGCGAAAGGGGATGGTATGTTTCCACATTTTTGCGCCGTTTTGTTTTTCGAAAGCAAACAACCCTTCACAATTTCTCTCATTTAAAATAACATTTTTATTTCCACTGCGAATTAAATGAAGATGAACATGGTAACGCTTTGCTAAAGTAGTATCATCTCTATTGAACGGCCGTGATGTGTTATTTTTGCAAAAATTACTGAGTGTATTAAAAATATATTTGTAATATAACTCGTATACTCACATTAAGCGTATTTAATTGCACTGTCTTCAAATGTCAACAGAAGCATTAACAAAATCATATTAATAAAATTAAAAAATAATATAATTATACAAACTATATTTAATAAATATAAGAGGAAGGACAAAAAAAGAAAATTCATAGTATTTTAAGCCTAGTCAAGACGTTTAAAAATTGTTGGCAACGATTTGGCATACTTTGTATGCTATCAACATTAGGGCAAAATTCAAAATTTTCAAATGATAATATTTTTTGCACGATAGAACGATTTTACTTAGTTACCGTGTTTGTTGTCAAATCAGTAAGTTATGCTTACCGTTCTAGGACGCAAAGAAAAATTGGAAATTAGCAGGTTAGGTTTTCCGTCAGTTTTTACGCAAAACCTAACCTGCTAACCTCGAATTTGACATAGACTTACAGTGCTACCAACATATTATTCTGTGGTATAATGTTACATTTTACTGACGTTTTAAGAAAAATACATTTCTATCGTGCAAAAAACGTCATAAGCATCACGAACGTTAAGAAATTACCGATCTCAGACGATAATAAATTGGAGTCGTCGCTTCGCTCCTCCTCCAAACAATCTTCGATCGGTAAAATGTCCTTACCGTTCTTAATACTTAATATACTATATTAATGGACTTAGTTTTATTTAAACCAAATTATGAAAAGAAATGTTGTTATAGTGACTTAGTGACACAATTCTGAAAGGTTACCAAAAATGCTATGACTGTCCTTTTGGAAGATATTTTTCTAAATTGCACCAACATATGCAAATGAACCAATTCATTTGTTGAACAGTATATTAAAACTTGACAACATATTAGCATATATTCCTGATCCCTAAAGAACGTTGAGTGCGTTTGTTTACAGTTTGATTTACTACCTACAAATGTTTATACCAAATAATTTTGAATATGTATTAGTTTGAAAGTTTTTCATCACCTGGTTATAAAAGTAATCAGAGAAAGTACAAATAATAATTTCCAAAGCTCCTTTAGCCGCCAGGAAATGACAATTGCTTCATTCTTTAAAATAAAGTGATCATTAGATGAATATTCAGTCCATGTTAGTGGTTTTGCCAGAAAGCAGTAAATCTGTATCTTAGGTTTTAACTTTTTTCAAAGTAAACGCAGCTTTAGCTTCCTTCCAAATTAGTTTCCATGTTGATAAAATGAGGAAAACAAGAATGCTTGTATGCCTGGGTAAGAATTGATAAAGATCCTGTTACAGGACAAAATTTTACTAAAAGAAAACGAAGTCCCTAGGGTGGGCGTCATTTTGTTACAAGCGAAAACGATAACTACGACACTTCATAACAATAAATTGCTCCACCTAACTTTCAATTGAGACAAGGTCGGTTCCAGGCACCTGACGTGTGTTTGCTTGCTACTTCAAAATAATGTTACGTTGGGAATATAATTCCTTAAATTTTCAGCCAGTCTGTTGGCCACTAGGATCTTCTACCATACTGACAATATAGCGACTCACGATTTTCGATTTGGTACGAGCTAACTTGGTTTTGTTTCACGAGTCAAATGAACTAATTTAGAAATGTCAGCTGATTTTTCAAGGTTAGGTCGTGCGTTTTAAGCATAATAAGCTACAAAAAGTGTGTTTCGAGCAAACATTGATCATTAGCATTGATACTCGGGTAATAAAATAGTATTACGCTCCATCTTCTATATATTTTAAATCATTATATTCTCTTCCTAAATATAATTCGTCGTGTGCCTAATAATCTATAATTTTTTAAGAATATCATTTCGTTATATCGGCGATATCTTATCCCATACAAAATCGATCTTTGGAGGAATCAACGATAAGAGATTGGTGGAGCACGGTAACCATATATATTTACCTATACCGTGTGTTAAACATAAAAAGAGCCAGTATGGGGATCTCGTTAATAGTAGATAAGATATTCAAATCTGATTAAATGGGAAAAAAGATGTATAAGTAAAGGACTAACAAAATGACTTTTAGCAATCCTTGGTATTATCTTTCGTTTTTGAGTTATCTTAAAAACTGATTTTAGAATTTCAATTAAATATTTTTCTGGTGTAAGTATTAAAGATAGAGCAAAATTGACTAAACTTTTTAATAGAAACTTTTAAAGGACTTAAAGACTGCTGCTTCAATTTTTTTATTCGACGTTTCTTCTTCGATCAACCGTTATTAACTTTATTTCTTTAAATACGGTAGAAATTTTAGAAGCGTTTTTATTCTGAATTCAACAATTTATTACATTCGTATTATTAATTTACTACACATTATGGTTTAATTATATTTTGAGTGTTTTTGACCATCATCAAACAATTTTTGAATACGGACTTGTCTCTTAGAGCATTTCATATATTGTTTCAGCTTTGTAATTCAAAGAAGAAAGTAATGAGCCACAGTGGATGTTTTTTATTTCTAATTTTAATTATTGTTCATATGTAAGAAGATAATCAATAAATTAATTACTTTCTATTGAAAATGATAAAACCCGAAACAACATATGAAATGCTCTAGGACACAGATCCGTATAAAAAAATTTCTTGATGGTGCTCAGAAGTACTCGAAACATAATTAAACCATAATATGTGGCACATTATTGAATATTTATTTTCATTAACAGTTCCTATAAAGAAATTTTGTTAGTTTTCCTCTAACTATTAAAATTAACGCCAGATTTTTTTTTTTAATTTCAAATAATTCGGAGGTGTCTGGGCGTCATTTTACTAGTCCTTTAATTACGTAACGCCCACTATTAACGAGATGGTCATACTGGCCCTACTTATCGTCGCCACACTGTATACAAGCCAACTGAATAAATCCGAATGACCACCTGCGACAATCTTTAGCCTGACACGATGAAACACCTACGGCTGAATTTCGATAAATCACCAAACTACACCCGTGGCAGTTGGGAAGTTGAGAGGTGGGGAGGTTTGAAAATCATATTTGCAGCGCACAGAGTTCATTAGGCTCTTCTTGAGAGTTGTAACGGCGGAAAATTTAATTATCATGAAACTATAGAGACTTTAATTGTAGGAAATGCAGTGTCCTTTCTTGCACGGGGCGCAAAAGTAGATGTAAATCCCCAAGGAATGTGCATACGTTAGCAATCTGAACGAGAGCTACTCGGCTGTAAGTTATTTCATGCTCTAGATTGCGTATAAATAAATGCACAAGGCGGGATTTCCTAAAATGCCGTACAACTAAATGCGTTGACAACAAGTGGCGTTATAAATTAAAATTAGTCTAACAATTCTGTACCCTGCTATATTATAAAATAAATTGTTCAACAATTATTCTTCCACTTCTTAATTCATAACTTATAATTTTCAAATAGCACATGTGCTTAAAATTTTATCAAATTTTCAGTTTTCTAGGAAACTATGCACCGTTTTTTAATTTCTGTCAATTTTTGCTGCGAGATATTGTGTTTATGTTTTAAAAACTAAGGTATTATTAAGATCAATTAATTTTTTTAATAAATTTAAGTAAGTCTTTAATACAATGGTAATGTGTTAGTTAAAAACGTCTCCACACACAGTTAAAACAGTTCGAAAGTACGTCGACGACTCATATTAACAGGAACTTTGGCAAATTTTGTTTATCCCAGATATATTGTATCCCAGTTTATTTTCTTACAGTATTGTTTACTGAACTGCGATTTGAATTCGTGCAAATTGATATTTTTCTACGTTACCAATAAAAAGATAATGGTGCTATTTGTAAGTTACTACTTCCATAGATAAATGATATTTCACTGTTTGTCGTATGTTGGTTTTTCAGTGTTTTTAATTCAATTCAGTCGTCGTCCACCCTTCTGAACTCGAGATCACGTCTTTTCCAGTGTTTATATTCTAATAAAATAATAATACTGTGTTCTGTTACATTATTTTAAGAAAGTGAAACTATTCTTCTCTATTTAGGAATCAAGAATTTTAATCATAGAGGAGGGTTGAGGTAACCAGCACACTTTACTTACTTATTACAGTTTTATTTCTAATTTTCGACTATTTTACAGGTTTTATGTCTTATGCTTTGAGTACAGGTTTAGTATAGTACTTGTTCTAATTTCATTACATATACAGTCGAACTTCCTTAGGTAGAACCTCCGTTGTATAATCAGAAATATAGAGAGAAATCGAAAAATTCAATTTAGAAATACACAAAATAAGTAAAATAAAATTTCCGTTTCATTTATTGACATAGTGACATACAATAGGAGTTTTTTCACGCCGAACATAGTGCCACACAGTGCAAAAATATTGAGTTTTCTCAAATCGAGCATAGGTCACCATAGAGACTCGTTAAGAGGTAACCACTAATGTCACTTAGCAACCCAGTTGCTAGTTCTTCTTTATGTTTGGTTTGAAAAAACCCTCACTGTATAAACATACTACAGATATCAACAATTTATATATGGCTATATTAATATCATATTTAAAAAAGCCAAGAACCCATAAGGAAAAACACAATTTCTTTAAAAAATAGGTAATTTTCGATTGATTTGGCTAAGAAATTCATTGTCAAAAATTATCTAAAGTTGCTAACGCACGATACATTACGTCGGTAAGGTTCTTTTTAGGACAAAATTAGTCACTACACTCACTTAAAAAATATCACAGTTCTTTGTATGATGGTGGAATTGAAACTTCCGTCATCATTTCATCATCGGTAATAAATCTTGGTTATCTTCGTAATCTTTATTTGCTTGCTTTTTTATTTGTTCATAATTTTGGCATACATTGAATAATCTGCTACAACCACATCGTCGCGTCGTTGTCGTCCACGGGTAGGTTTATTATTCTTCAAGACGTAATAAATTGTTGGACTTTTTGCGTGTAAGTGTCAAAAGCGTACGTCAATTATTCTGACGGATGAGTATTGCCCTCTTTGTTCCAACGATTTCCACTTGTTTTCGAAAGCCAACTTTAATAAAACAAATTTTTATGTTTGCGTTTTGTACATCAGTGTATGACATCCTATAGTAATATGTGTGATTATTGTCTTTTAGGGCAACTAAAGTTTTTGTTCAGATCCAGTTCTACTGCAATGTTGTTTCAGATTATTGATAATTATGTGATACATAAGCTGTAGTCTCGTCCTCATATTGGACAGGAGAAAAATAACAGGAATTATGCGCAAACAATGAGATTTTACGTTTTTCGGTGCCGAATTTTTTGTCTAAACTAGAAAGCCGTTGTTCATACAGTTAGCTGGTTATCCAAACCTTTTCATTGCTTCTGTGTGTAACTGGTAACATTTTTTTGTTACTGAAACAGCGAAGGTTTTTTTGACTTGCGGGTGGCCATTTTAAGTTTTTCAGTAGTACCACACAAGTTGGCGTCCATCATAATGGCAACTCTTTTTTGTTCAACTTTTCACAGATACACTTATAAACCAAAGTTTTATTTTCTCAACGCTCAAATAATAAATACCTTTCGTCCTCGTTAAAAATAACTTCTTCATGACACTCCTCACAGTCAAGTTCATTAACATATTCACGGTTTTTCACAATAGTGTATTTGGAGGAATCCCGCATTCTGCGGCAATCTCCTTCTTCCTTTTTGCACCTTTGTCAATCTCACTTATCAAGCGCACTTTGTCCCATAAAGATAACATATTCAGCTTAATTTTTTCACTGCTCGTATTCGTAACTGCTGTAAAAAATGCGCACCACACTTTAAAATTTCTACCATTTATAGCCAGTTTCAGGATGATTGTCACTAGGGTGGGTTATAAAAACTCGTCTTTGATTTTTAAATTTTTTTTAACTCTTTCACTAGGTGGACGATGTTGTTACGATCTTTATTCAGACATTTTGTTAAAACTTACTTATATGCATTCATAATATAGTATTTAAATTCGTGTCCATTGTCAGTTCTATATAATTAGTTTAATGTTAATGCAACTGTGAATAACCAACTGCTATCACATAATTAGAAACAGTTTGTTAATCAAATCTGACGTTGTCAGTTGATGAGGGTCATGGACCCATTTGTAACTAATATCCGGATCTCAGTACCAGTCTTCAAGTTAAATATAGTAATACCAAATGCCTAACGTGTATTAATGTTAGCAGTATTAGTAGGTATAACATTCAAATTATTATAGAGGAAAGAGATTTTAATATTTTTCGTCGCTATATTGATGAACAATATTAAGATCCGTTTCCAGATCTCTAAGATATCTTAGCTACTAACTTTTTGTATTCTAAAAGACGTGGAAACATTGTGGAATAGATTACGATGATAACTAAACATTAAAAAGAACACAAATTATAACGTAGAGAGCGAAGTATCCAATAATTATTCTTGCAATTTTTCTTCTCAGAATAATAGTCAAACTGAAGTTCCATTTTGTGTAGTTGTTTTCTAGCTTCCTCATTAAAATATGTCGGTTTGAAGAAAGAGCGTACTTCAAAATTTACTCAAGAAAAACTTCACAAGAAAATTGTTTATTTTTGTGTTTTGTTAAGATTTATATATAAATCGCAGCTTCAGAACTCACAAGGTTTCGCACAACGGAATACATTTATATCATTTAGATATATTTTCAGTGTAGCAATTAGCATCTGCTTTAATATAAATGTTTTTCATTATAATATGAAACCCTTCTGCTTTACTTGTATAAACAAAATACTATCTGAGGTCTACTAGACATTAAATTAAGTTTTTAATGCTATACAGGATATCATACGGTTTTACTTTCCCTCTGAATTCCCAACATAAACCTGCATGAAAGGGGAAACCTAATATTAATTTATTCTACCAAATAAATTTAGTTTTATATGAGTTTATATAAGGTTGTTTTCAAAGACGCCAACGAGCACGGGAGCAGTGGAGGCAGCCAATAAGGAGCCACAAATTTTCTTGTCATATATTAAATTTATGGCTTCTGATTCGGTGGATGAAGTATAAGGCTTGCTCTCCTGAATATGCCTACCAAGAAGCACTGCAAAAGGGTAGTTAACTAATTCATGCTAACCTTACGTGGCACCCTTTGTAAAATATAGTTTTTAGTCCCGCGGTTAAGGAGCAAATTAGGACACCCTTGCATTTTGCATGTATGCTGTATGTCAGCATTTTGCCGGTTTTCTACCTTCTAGGTTCCTTTCACGTAAATAACATGGTAGTGTGGTATGTAAAGACAGGTCTAATCCTAACTAATATTCACATACTAATTACGATAAAGATCTAGCCAGTATTAGTCTGTATGTGACACAGTTTGCATTAAATTGTGAACAAGGTAATAGCTCGCAGCAATTTAATTTAGCGGTTCGAAAAATTTAATTTTATTCTCTGTTTATACATAATTGTCACTTCATCTCTTCATTAGTCGCCCCGTTGTCACTTGACTGTCGCTTGCCATTCTTGTTGCGTAATTGTTTCATTTTGTTCTTTATTTGGCACAGTTACTTATTTATGCTTTAGATTCTGCATTGTACATTTGATATATGAAATTCTTGTATTGTATAAATATTGAGATTCTACTATTTATTTCCTTATACACTGAATTATACAAAGTGTTACAATAGGTAAATTTCGTTTTATTGATTTTTAATATATTAATTTTACTGTTCTATTAAAACCGGGAATACATTTCTTTCTGAAAATATTCGGGATTAATATTTTTTAAAATAAAATGTGTTCAGAATCTTTCTGTCTACTTTCATAAGTTAATGATAGTACCTGAAAGCTAAATACCCTATATAGCACAATTTGATTTAAACAAAACGTTAAATTCTTATTACGTCAAGAGCTCTACAGATCTATGTCAACCAGTTTTCTGTAACAAGCTCTTTATCTATGAAAATTAATTAATAAACAACTTCTTGTTCTAAAACTGCACTGTGTAATCAAGGGTATGATACAATTTGATATTTTTCTTTATATTCTAACAAATTAAGAAGTTTTGTTATAATTAAGATAACTGTATAACTATAAAAGTATATCAAGCTATAATATTTGATCACTGATTGAATTAAAAACAAAATCGGTTTTTAGTGAACAGTTGATTTAATGTATTTCTTATATTTTTGCTCAAATTTGTATTTCATGACTTTGGTTACCAATAGAGAACGAATGCGTTATTTCTAAAGTTTCGCTTGATAATTGATTTTTGAAAAAGAGTGAAAAGTAACAAAATTTATTATTTTCGTTTAAATAATTGTGTATACAGGGTGTCCGCGGATTGAGTTCACAGAAGATGTAAATAAAAAAAATATTCGACTTAGAAGCTGACATTTTAGGAATCGCTTCTGCTTGTTCTCAAACCTTTAGAAAATCAATCAAATTAATTAATATACAGGGTGTTTCTCAAATCGATTTTAAAAAAATGGCCAAGAGTAAACTACCTAACAGCAAAAAGTATTAAGAAAAGTTGTTGAAAATTAAGAGTCATGGTAGACTTTCAATTTTCAGACAAATCGGCCTACTTTGTTATTTTCAATGTTTTTAATTATTTATACCAACATACCTTTTATCGTAGCTGTAGGAGGCACTCCATTATTTTTTTAACATCTTAGTTCATGAAGCAGTTAGAGTGCCTCCTACAGCCACGGTAAAAAGTATGTTGGTATAAAAAATAAAAAAATAAATAAAAATAAAAGTATGCCGATTTGTCTGAAAATTGAGAGTCTACCATCTTAATTCCCCTCTTAATTCTAAACAACTTTTCTTAATATCTTTTGTTCCTATCTCTTTTAATCAAGGCTTACCCTGAGCCATTTTTTAAAATACGATTTGAAAAACACCCTTTATATTAATTAATTTGATTTTCTCAAAATCTTGGTTTGAGAACAAGCAGGAGCGATTCCTAAAATATCAGCTGCTAAGTCGAATAGATTTTATGATTTACACCTTATGTGAACTCAATCCGAGGACACACTGTATATGAATATGATTATAAGATTGTTTTAGACAATTCAGTTATTAACATACTAGATATATTTGAATGAGGAATATAGTACTATGATTTATTATTTCTTGTGTATTGTTTATGTAAGTAATAAAATAAATAAGTTTATGTTCTCAAATGGGCTCTAATGTGACTCTTATCTCATGTGCTTCGAGTTTCTACATCCTAGCAAGTATTATTTTGATTTGTATGAATTACAAGGAATAGATTTGCTATCAAATTTATTTCTCGCGGTATTATTTTTAATAATGTGAAATGGTCATTTAACTAATGGGATAGCTTTTATACAGGATATAATATTTAACTAAATGAAACATTGAGTTAAATATAGCGTTATAACCTCACAAATCGCAAAAACAAGTCGGATATTAAACAAAAATTATCTATGACTACGTATTTAAAACGTTTCTTAGATGATAACAAATGTCGTAAGTAAATACACGTCATAAAAAACACACTCAAAGGACGCTTCTGCCGGAAGTGCTAAAAAACCGACGCCACCACGAAATGCTCTACATTCTATCTAGGTGAGGTTTTCTGCCTTTTGTTGCCTTTGGAACAAAATTAGGGCCCAACTCGAGCTCCTAGCGAGTTTTACGATGCTAGGTCTCCTCTTTGTCCATTGGCCAGCCTATCCCAGCCACTGCACACCTCCACAGAACGATTGCTGTCGTCCTGCTGTCCCCGTTGCTTACACCCAGGGCTCCGCCGCTCTCTACGAAGGTCACTGCCTACTTCAGATTTCAGGAGCTCCAATTACTCTGCTCGGATATCCAACAACAGCCACCGGCATACAAGCTCACACTCGATGCACCGTTAAAACACTTTTTCAATCTTCTGCAGAGGTGCTCCTAATGAATGGACTCCACTACAGCACACGCATAGGACATTCAATCAATTTTTAAACTCACTTAATTGGGAAAAAGGTATTGATTTACAGTTTTATTGGGAAAGCCAAAATAACAACACCTTTCAGCTTGGCTTCCTTACCCCAATTGTTGGTCTTTGATACTGAATTGTTTTAAATTGCTTCCAAGCCTACTCTGATTACATTTTGTAAAAATCAAAGCTAAAACTACTTTAAAACAATTTTACAAATGATTATTAAAACCAATGCTATTTTATACTTTTTACAAAAAGTAAACTAGCACTTTTCTGGAATATTTATAAAATATCATTTGATATGCATCAACTATTCTTAATTGTTATAATAATCACAGAGGCTTAAAAAGTGTTTATAGCAATAGAGCGCGCTTAAAAATGCCAAAACAGTGTAAACATCCAAAAACGTACTAACAGATTAAGTATATGCGTATTATGAACTTTGGTATTGGTAAGATAACATTTATATTGAGCGTTTAATATAAATATATCTCATAGCGGAATATGAAATTTCAAACAACCGAATCCAATGCAAATAGGTAGACAATGGAAAAGAAGTTAACAAATCCCAAAACCTGTTCTAAGGACCTTTCATAATCTGCATCACTTATGCATCCATATAATTACAATAGAAATTAATACAGCTGCTTATTTTTTACAAAATGTATGGGCGGCACCGAACTGTCCTGGCGCCGAACTGTCCTAGCGCCGAACCGTTCCGCGCCGTATCGCCGACTCCGAATTGTTATTTACCGAATAAAGGGGGCATGCGGTTGTTTTCTATAATTGGATCTAGGATGTTGAAATGACCAGGGGGCTCCAAAGAGTCTTTTCATACAACAGATGACTCCATTAAATTACAAGAACACTTAAACTCGCTAAGGTTTGCTTGCGTAGCCAATTCGATCTGAAAGAGACTTCAAAAATGTTTGTCACACAAATTTCTTACATTAGCCACACACCAAACCAAAGTAAATATGAATAGGTTTATATTTTTTAAATGTAATTTTGGTACAACGATTATCTACAAACAGCCACATAAACTACGAGTATGACCAAGGCTAGAGGCGAAACCTACAAATGAAGCCAATTCTATTGTTGCTAATGAATTTCAGGAATTCAAATGCTTCGGTGATGGTTTGTGCGAAATCGCAAGGAATGAGAGTTACTCAAGCAATTTAAAGCAATTTAGATAGTTAACAGGTCTCTGGGTACTAGACGAGCAGGTTAAGTTCGTGGGCAATTAGAAGCGTATAGTGATTCCAAAGCAGAATATTCATAATATACCACCACATACGTAGAAATTTAGACAACGCAGATTTGTGTTGCAATGCTCCCAAAATCTAAGCAAGGCAGTACAGTAGGTAAATAGCAATAATATGCAACAATTACCTACCAAACTAAGGTCTCATATACACTACAACTGCAAATCTACAAAGCTCATCTTCGGTGACTCAAACTATAAATGAGGAAGAGCAACAACAGTTTTCATCTAATAATTGATGAGTCAGCAATCGCTCTGCAAAACGGCGGCAACCTAACAGCACAGTCCTTAACAATTCTAGAGTCTACTCCAGAACTAAAACTTTGGGCTAAAAAGCGCGATGCGCAACGCCGATGCGAATCCGCAAGCAAATGTAATGGGAGACAGGACCCAATAATGTTCAACCTATAAGGTTCCGGGACACCCAAAACTAAGGCAAGGGTCGATCACAAAATAGTTCGTGCAAAGTGCTCGAAGTACGCTAGCAGAAGACAAAATTCTAGAATAAACATACACACCTGCAAGCAATTGAAGACCTGACCTAGTTACACCTAACAATGCACCGATAATCCTAAGGCCGCACAATGTGCTCGATGGCCTCGAAAATGTAAGGAACTAAGGATTTAGGACGGGGTCAGTCAATCGGGAAAATTAATGGGTCATCGATGTGGGGCTATTTTTTAACCGTAACAAAGGTTAACACAACGCACATATTAAAAACAATTAATAACTACAACTGAAATTCACATTACGCAAATAGCAGTAAGTTTATCACTTTTCGAAGTCAGCCAGAAGTTGTTAAAATATGAAAATTATACGAAGCTCCTTGCATTTAAAATGAACCCAGACAGTTACTACTACCAAATATAAAGGTTTAACTTCGTTCATGAAATTATGAAAACTACAACTCTAAAGTAAAACTATTAAATTATCAAATACACTTGCCTGAATCCAAAAATCGAAGATAACCCAAATTAAAGGAGTCTCTTCAAGGATTGCAAAAGGTTATTTCCCTACACGTAATACGCAGACGCGGCGCTAATTATCACAGCCTCTGGATAACGAAGAGCATTGAAAACTGTATAAAAGTAACGCTTTGTGAAGTGAAATGTCTAAAGTTAACGAAATATAATTAGGCAGCATGCTCCACACACATGCACAAAGTGAAAGAAATCCACCAAAAAGCGAAATACGAAAACGTTAAAAGTGCTGCCGTGTAACAAAACAAAAACACAATTTGAGTAATTACAATGCATTCTGCAATCACATTAATACCCAGTTTGAGCAACAACTTCGCTTAAAGATTTGTTCTTTGGAGGCTGAATATCCCCATGCTAGTAATCCGTACGATAACACAGAATGAGTTAGTGCAAAACCTGCCACCTTTAATACTCCTTCAGACACAGCATTGGCTGCAACAGACGAAGCAGTGATAGTGCATTCACAATTTAAATATAAAACTGTAAGTGAACTTTCATATTTTTTGAAAAGTGCATAAATAATTAAAACTAGGCCAAGGGCCTCGGGTTGTATCTCATACTTAATCAGTTAGTATTTAGACATGTCGATCAAACCACCTAAATTAGTTTATCAAGGTAGCCAGACCCCGATGATTACTGAACCATCAGTAATATCAAAACGTACCCTAGAATCGCCACAAGATACTGACCACGATCCCAAAAAACGATACCTATTCGACAGCGGAACGCTAATCTCAAACAACAGATTCTCAGCATTACAAGAAACGCAAGCAACGAATCAGCTCGCCTCACAATCTACTAACAATGATAATAATACGACCACAATTTCTGAATCAACTAAAACTAAGATTCCACCCATATTTTTACATGACTGCAACAATTATCAAGAAGTAGTGAAAGATATCAAACGAATTGCAAAAAATGATTTTACTACATCTCTTAAAGGAAAGCAATTAAAAATAAATTTAATTAGCTCAGATGACTATCGCCAACTCACGAAGTATTACGATACACATAAACTAAATTACCACACATTTCACAACCCTGAAAACAATAAACTGGAAGTAGTTATCAGAAATGTACCTGTATCTTTTTCGGAGGCTGAAATAGTGCAAGAATTGAAAGAACTTAACCATCCCGTCATAAAAATCACAAGACTGTTAAGTAAAACTAAGACACCAATGCCGCTTGTAGTAGCAGAATTACCGATGACCAACGAAGCAAAAAACATATTTAACTTAACAAAACTTGCACACTGTGTAGTGAAAACAGAACCACGCAGAAAAAGTGGCGACATTCCACAATGTACAAAATGTCAACGTTATTCACACACAAAAAACTATTGCTTCCTACAACCACGTTGTGTTAAATGTACAGGTGACCATCATTATTCTGAATGTACTAAGCGTAAAGATGAAAAACCAACCTGCGTGAACTGTGGCGGTGAGCATACTGCTAACTATAAGGGTTGCAGTTATTATAAACAAATTAACCAATTTAGGTCAACAAATCCTACAATTAGACCACAACGCCCAAATGCTATTAATACAGGCAACATTACTGCGAACAGAACATATTCAGACACATTAAGAAACGCACAACAAACCATTGATACTAACCCTACTGATCAACAGCCCAATCCACTATTTCAACAAATTTTGCAAACAGTCTTAGATTTAATCACACCACATATCAACACAATCAAGAACTTTATAATGTCACTACTTCCAATATTACTTACCAATGGCAAATAAACAAAAATCTCTCTACAATCTCACAATAATCAATTATAATGCAAATGGTATTAAAAATCAAAGATCCTTGTTTATATCATTTTTAGCCCGACATAATATAGACGCAGCATGCGTCACTGAAACGCATTTAATAGAAAATGAGAAATTTACAATACCAAAATATAACATATACCGAAAAGACAGAAGTGATACATACGGCGCAGGAGGTGTAGCAATAATCGTTAAACGAACACTAGCAGCATCATTACTGAAACTCCCTCAATTAATAAACCTAGAAGCAATTGCGATCAAGATTCCATTAGTAAACAACCAAGTCCTTAAAATTATATGCGCTTATAAAGCCCCAAATCGCCAATTAATGGAAAGCGACATAACAACAGTTTTTCAAGAAGCTTTACCAACTTTGCTCATAGGAGATCTAAACTGCAAAAACTCTATATGGGGGTGCAGAACGACAAATCCCAACGGCAAAAAGTTGTATGACATATTGACTCTACAAAATATTCATGTCATGGCGCCTACTGAGCCAACACGATATCCCTACAGAACCGATCACGAACCGGATATACTAGATATAGTACTAAATAAAAATTTTAACGAGCCAATAGAACAAACAGTAATAACAGAACTTGATTCTGATCATTTACCAATTATTTTAACATTCAATAATACACCAAAAATAGTACCAAGTATGCCTAGATTAATCCATGGACCTATAGACTGGGGAATTTACCAAGAATGCCTGAATAAATTAATTAAGTGTCCAACGAGCCTCAGTACAGAGCAAGATATAAACGACGCACTACACCAACTCACAGATGGTATTAAACAAGCTATCATTGACTCTACAATTGTTTCTCGACCACATATTCGCTATAATAATTCGCATCCCCCACTACATATATTAAACCTAATTAAAAACAAAAATCGCCTTCGTAGACAATGGCATAGAACAAGAGATATAAATATCAAAAACCAGTATGGGCAGCTAGCAAGACGGGTTAAATACGAGCTAGATCAACACCGCATAAATACATACCAAACACATCTAGCCAGCATATCCCCTAATGATCCAAACTTATGGAGAACCACCAAACAAATCCTTAAACAACCAACAATAATCCCCCCCCTTACAATCAATAATGAGGTATATACTGATGACTCAGAGAAATGCCGTATATTTGCTGATCATCTTGAACAAACATTTACTACTATAGTAAGTGAAGAAAATATGGAGTTTGTACGTCAGTCAGAATATGTCATGCAAAATAATAGAGATGTGAGAGAGGATATAGAAAATTTCAAGCCAACATCACCACATGAAATTAAGCAACATATTAAAAAATTAAAAATAAAAAAGGCCCCTGGATTAGACATGATTCCAAATATTGCTATTAAACATTTTCCAGACAAAGTATTGGCGCTACTAGCTTCAACTTTTAATGCCTGTATGAGATTAGGCTATTTTCCAGAAATGTGGAAACAAGCTATAATACTAATGTTTCACAAACCGAGAAAGTCACATAATTCCCCATCAGGTTACCGTCCAATAAGCCTCTTATCAACAATCTCTAAACTGCTTGAACGCATTATCCAAACCAGATTGACTAAATACCTCATGGATGAAGGCACCCTTCCCACCTTTCAATTTGGCTTTAAAAGAAAACATTCCACCCAACACCAGCTACTTCGTATTGTAGAAATCATCGAAAGAGGCTTTGAAAACAAAGAATTTACTGCAATCGCCTTTTTAGACGTCGCACAGGCGTTTGATCGGGTGTGGACAACGGGCTTACAAATCAAAATGCAGAAAATACAAATACCAAGATATCTACAACATATAATTACATCGTTTCTAACAAAAAGATTATTCCAAGTTCGCATAGGACCCACAAATTCAACAGTTAGAAATATTAACGCAGGAGTTCCTCAAGGGTCAATTTTAGGACCCATGCTATATAATATATTTATGTATGATATTCCAACACCAGCAGACTCAGAAATAGCGATGTATGCTGATGATACCGCTATAATCGTACAAGATAAAGACATAAATGTGGTCAAACAGAAGCTACAAAGAAGTGTCGATGAAGTAACCGAATGGTTCACTAAATGGTGCACCACAATTAACGGTGAAAAATGTGAAACAAAAATATTTACATTGCGACGGAATGACGATCCAGCAAACATAATAATTAACGATAAGGAAATCATCTGGAATCCTAAAGATGGGGCAGTTAAATACCTGGGACTATATTTGGACAAAAAACTTACTTGGGGCTACCACATCAATAAAAAATTGTCCGAATGCTATACTAGATTGAGTATGTTATACCCCTTAATCAATAGAAAATCCTCCTTAAAAGTAGAGTGCGGAAAGTTACTATACACGGCATTACTTAGACCAATCATAACATATGGCTGTAACGTCTGGGGTGCCACTTCCAAAACTAACATTAAAAAGCTACAGACATTACAAAACAAAGTGCTTCGTATAATTACAAGTGCTCCGTGGTATGCCAGAAACAATCAAATCCACAGAGAATTAGATGTTCCCAACATCGAAGTCTTTATACTCCAATCGGCAAAACAGTTTTATAAAAACTTAACCCATTGCAATGGTGCTGTTTATTATAATATTGGTCAACGATCAATCCACACTAGGCTCAAGAGGAAGCTCCCCAGTGACCTTCTGGAACGAACATCAGACGACTCAGACACAAGTGATCTCTAGAACTCACAGACCCTAGCAAAACAAGAATATTGACAGAGGAGCTATCGAAGCCGACCTCACTATCGCCATGTATTGTCAACAATTAATATACACACTGTCATGTATAGCAAAAATATGCTGAGCTGACAATAAATACTATACTAAAAAAAAAAAAAAAAAAAAAAAGATTTTGATTCTGCAGGCCTATGTATGTGTTATACGTTTGGCAGTACTGAAATGTATTATCAGTCTATGTCAAATTCGAGAGTAAAAGGTTAGGTTTTGTTTGTTGTTTGACACAGACTGACGTAAAACTTAACCTGAAAATCTCGAATTTGACATAGACTGACAATACACTTCAGTACTGCCAAACGTATAACACATATCAAGGCCTGCTCAGAATCATTTCTTTTAGCTCATGATATTTTTCTAAAGCTTCGTGACATCAGCGGTTGTTAGTTAAAATTTTGTACGGCCTAATACAGATCCCTGGGAAACTTTAACACCCGTATTCATAGTCGTTCGCCAGCGGATCGCCGGCGACTCGCCAGAGATTCGATGAAATAGTAGGTTGGCGGCACTGTACGTCTATGTCAAATTCGAGGTTAGCAGGTTAGATTTTGTGTCAGTTTCTGTCAAAACTGACTGAAAACCTAACCTGATCACCTCGAATTTGACATAGACGTACAGTGCCGCCAACATACTATTTCATCGAATCTCTGGCGAGTCGCCGGCGATCCGCTGGCGAACGACTATGAATACGGGTGTAATAGTTCTCTCCTTGGAGTCAATAAACCTTTTGTTCCCATTTAAATAAACACATTAATAAGGCACAGGTATCTGTAAGAAGCGTGTATTTATGAAATTTGGGCACAAGCAGCGTGAGGTAACAGGTAAACGCCTATGACTGGTCCATGAAAGTGACCATGGAATTTTTTTCATTTTCAAAAAAGTCTGTTATCGATTCTAGCGCCAAGATCACAGTGTAGGAGCATTTGAAGTTATATTATAGTAATTAGACCTCATCGTAATTTAAATTACTTAAAAAACTTAAAATATAACCTGGTTGGAACATATAAATATTATAATCCCTTTGTAACCAAGATAAAATTAAAATTAACGTGGAACAGAGAAACGCCCAGAAAATTTAGGGTAATCATGAATAATATGAAACAAGCAAGAATAGCTAACCGTGTAAATATTGGAAGTAATGGAACAACATAAAATATGTCACAACACAAACATGCAAAACTTGCCGAAAATGAAGAAAGCATAGTCATAATTCAACAGTTGTTACAAGAGCATCGTGAGATGTCTCCAAGTTACCTCTTGCACTTATTTTCTATGTCAAGGACGGTTCTTTAAACAAATCTCTGGTGCGGCTATGAGTTCTCATCTTTTACCAGTCTTTGCCAATATCTTTCTGGAAGCTTTCGAAACCGTTGCTTTGCAATCTTCAGAATTGAAACCCAAAGTCTGGTGCCGATAGGTTGACAACGATACCTTTATCATTTGGTCATATGGTAAAGACAATTTATCTGTCTTCTTAAATCTTCCTTTCTTGGGTGTACATGTTTCTTGTCAACTCAATGGAAAACTTTCCGGCATTAGTTGTCTTGTACACCGTGCCGTTGCTACCTATACATAAACCCGCTAATATCCACGCTGAACTGAATCATTTTCGGATAGCTTTTAGAAAGAACGGTTAACGTTCTAAGGTTATACAATTATACAATCGCCATCCTATCCACAGAAAAATGACCCTCCCGCAGTAATAGATTTTCTTCCCTGATTATGTCACTGACCAAGTGGGAAAGTTTCGTCAAAAAAAAACATCAAAACAGTGTTCAAACCCCGAAGTAAGATCTCACAGCTATTTTCTTTGCCAAAAGATAAATTAAAGGCGCTTATAGATTCCTTTGCTATTGTAATTCTGTATACATTGGTGAAATAGCAGGTTCAGTGAAAACCCGTATCTCTGAATACCAGCATTGTCTCAGGTCGTGTCTCGTCATAAGATCCTTTTCGATGAAATTCTATTATCTGTAAATTCCTATTCTTATCGATCCATTGAGATATATAAACCCCCCAATAATCTCAATCGAGACGAAGGTTACCCTCTCCCTTCCACGTGGAATGCACTAATTTTTAAACTCCACCCGATTCGCTCAACCGCGACGACTTTTCACTATAAATTTCGGCTTCCTCCTTCCAATCGGTAGAAGAGTTTCGCATTTGGCGTGGTTTACACGTTGAGTTATTGTATTCTACCTCCTATCTTCTGATGAAGCCAATTATTAAAGTGGACCACTCATTGAATTTTTCAAGCTCAATAATGACACGGTCCAACTCCAGAAGTGATAAAATATTGAACAATACTAATCCAATACAAAAAATGGTTTGCGGAAAGTTCGTTCCCCACATTTCGTTCCCGACATTTCGTACCCCACATTTCGTTCCCGGGATATTTCGTGTACCCACATCTCGTACCCGGAAACTTCGTTCCCGAGCAAGCTCAATTTGTCTCCTAGATTACAGGGTGTTGAAAAACGAGTGCAGCGATCGGAATGCAGTTAGAAAAATTAAAGATATTTTAGTTAATTTATTTCGCTTATTTCGCTTCGATACGATCCAATCGCATGAGTGTCAAAAATAATCTACATAACTTTGATTTAAAATAGTATTCGAGGGTCTATCCAATCAATCCAACCATTTTTAAAATAATTTTTCAATAAATGTAGTGATGAGCTATGCAATTTCTATTATAGTAGCAGAAAACAAAACATTTATTTTTTTCCAATAAAAGCCACATTTCTTTAAAATATTCAATTGAATGCCCTCTAGGAAGATATATCCGCTCATTTCTTTATTGGTCAAGAATAATCAAATTTTGGTTTTTCAGTGCACAATTTCTGACAGTTGGCAGGGGAACTAAATAATCACTTGTAATACCATGAGTATTTAAAGTTCTGTCGACTATTTTTGCGGTGATGTCATGAATTTACATTGCGTTTCGGTACGATTAAAACGAATGGCCTCCCACGAGTCGTAATCCCAAGCGCAATGAACATCGATCGGTACTAATCTCTGAAACTTCTTTGTGGCTCTTCAATAAGTAAGTTATGTTTTTTTTAATTTCGCCACACTACAGAATTAAAAATATTACAACATGAACGTTTCGGAAGACAAATGTACTTCGTTATCAACATTAACTAATTAAATTTAAAATCCACACTTACCTTATTTTATTGGAGATCAAACAGAATACGACTAACCTCCCTCGAGATTTCTTCAGATCTTGACGTTTCAGGGTCCGTTGATGACGAAAAACATATTTTCTTAATTCCGTCTGCCTGTCTGTCCGTCTGTCTGTTTGTTGGAGGTATACCCGAAAAGCTACTCCTTGGAGGACGATATTTTGCGTACATATTATATGTTTGCCCGGCATGAAAACGATAAAATTTCGGAGAAAAATATACAGGGTGAGTATCTTAAAAAATAAAAGTCGGTTTATTTTTGCTTTGCCTGAGGAATAAATACAAGTAATAATTTGCACTTAGCACAGGGTTTATCTTTGGCGAAAATGAGACCTAACAGATACAGGGTAAACATCACAAGTTGGACAGAATAGTGTGACACGTTCTAACGCAGCAGAAACTCGTACACTGCATGCCCGTAGCTCGGTTATTTCATCCGCGGAGCGCGGAGTGCGGATCCCAAGGAACTATATTTGCACTTCCCTTGTCTAAAGGACGAAGGAATCTATATTTACAAAGGATAAAATTAATAATTTGCAATATCTCAGCTTTATCATTGACTAAAGTCAGATCTGATAGATACAGGGTAAACATCACAAATGGGACAGAATAGTAGGGTGCTTTATAATTCTAACGCAGCAGAAACTCGCTCAATCTGAAGCTCAGTTATTTTAGCGGCGGACAAGAAACTGGCTCGATATATTCGCCTCGGAGAGCGGAGTTCGAATCCTAGCGGACTACATTTTTTAAATTTGAAAGTTGATCAAATTGGCGGAGGAAAGTTTCGTGTAAACCCCTTTAAAAATTAAAAAAAATAGTGTTCAGTAAATCTAGCAACAAACCACGCAATTTCTATAGTAGCAGAAAACTGAAATTTATTTTTCCTAATAAAAACTAGATTTCTTTAATATAGTCACTTGAATACCTTATAGGAAGACATATATTGTAATGGTCTTATGCCCGAGGCTCTACTATGCTTGAGGCTCTACTATGCTTGCAGTACAGTTTAGAAAACAAGTCAATAAGCACAGAGTTGGGGTGTTTTATGTAGCTGCAATACTAAGCTTAAATTTCATTCAGTAGATGCATTGGAAAAAAAGAGATGCCAGTATTAATAAATGAATTGAGAATGGAACGCAAAGGACAAAGATTGCTTTTCACAGGATTGAAGACGAAATTCAAATTAATTAGATATTAGATTTGGGCAGAATAAATAGCCAAACCAAAAGAAATGACTAATCACAAAGAGGTTTGCTATGTGCAGGTCAATGAAACGTAGATTTCAATATAGCTAAGTAGGTCAAATTGTGAGCAGTCTTAAAAAAGGTATAATAAGCCAGAGTAAACTAATTATACGTTGCAAAGAGCAATCAGAAAGCAGGCATAATGAACAGAGAATAGCAATTGTAAAAAGCAGACATGACATGGAAAAGCGAGTGAAAAGCAAACAGAGACAGGAAAGAGGAATTGTGCAGGAAGTAAACTCTAAAAAATTAATCAGTGCAATTACGCTAGTGAAAATGGCAGAGCGATTAATAAAACGTGTAGTGGCGCAAAGAGACATTTTAACAATTAAAAATGTAGACAATATTTTAGATATAAGAAATTTCCAAAAATAATAATTTATAAGCAGATTTATTTCAAAATGTACTTGATTTGAACATGGTTAATTTCCGTTTGTATAGTTATAGATTAGCATTTGTTTATAGCGGACTTCATGAGATAACAATTGAATAAATTGTAAGATTGACATGAAATTTTGTGTTCCTCTTGAATACAAGTTTTTATATAATAAAAGTAAATATTTTGAGCCAAAAAGTGTTTCACTGTGTTAAGCAGCTGTTAAAGTTCATATGAGAACGTTTGTGGCGATTTCCGCAACAATAAATAATTTTACCAAGAGCATCTCCGAGGAAACGCTCGCCACCCACATCAAGATTACGAAGAAGGATTCTAGCCGAAAAGAGCGTCCAGAGCCAGGGCATTCTACTGCGACGCATCAGGCAGGAGTACAGGACACCGACCAGCAGCACAGACACCGAGGGAAACAGTTCCAGACGAAGATACGAGCTAGGGCCCCTTTCCGAAGATTGAGAACACGAAATCTTAAGGTACTGTCTAACCCTAAAAATATTAGCGTGAGCATCCAGAAATTTGTGTGCATGTGAGACGATACCGTACTGAACAAGAGCATCTTCAGGCCTCCAGAGAAAGTGCTTTTTAAATCATTAACCAGAGTCCAGTTGTGAGGTTAGGTGGAGATTCAACAATTGCAGACATTCAATCGGCGTCCCTTCTGACGTCATAAGACAAATTAATTCTTAAAACAAAAGAGAATAATAACCGCCAAAGCACTACGATTTAAATAAATACCTCTTCGAATGTTCACAAATTTGATTTTTAAACTAAACAACACTTACTGCCAGATACGAACCATTTTGTGTAATTTTGACACCAGCGCATATATTAGCGACTGCGGTAACTGATTCTACAGATAAGGATATTTGTTGTTGACATACCATAGGTAAACGAAGATAATCCCTGACATCTTTAGCAGATCTAGCACCCAAAACAAAGAAAACTAGTAAGTTCAATATGAGTTGTGTACACAATGTAATTACAGAAAGCAGTATATTACATTTAAACGACAGTTCTAAAAAAGTAGTTTATCTTATATAAAAACGTGAAAAACATTGCTATTCAAGTAACAGGGTTATAACTATTAAATATTGCAGTATCATCTCTAAATAGCGCAACAAAAACGTGGCTTGGCATCTTCCTCTGTTACACAGACAATGCTAAAATTTACATTTTATAGAATAAATGTTTCAAACATATTTTTCATTCATTGCAGCTAAGTGTATTTTTCATATAAACTAGAAAATGACTTTCCTGATAACCTGACATTTGATAAATTGTAATGTAACTAAAAGGTACTTTCAAGAATTTTCTGCTCTCTACTATTTTCAAACTACGAGACGGTCGTTAAACCCTCGGCACTTCCATATCTCGTAGACCAGCACGCTAGGTAAATACTGAAAAATGTATTTTCGCGCGTATTGGATGTTTCAAGAGCAAGTTTACAAATCGTTAGCGAATATGAATCAGTTTTCGTGCTGAAACGGCGACTACAAGATTTAACAGGCATAAAACGTCAAAGTGATATATAACTATAGGAGAATTATATATTTCCTAAGTTTCTATTAACTCGCCGAGCCAGCACAATATGGCACCGCTACCTTACTATTTAATAGGCTATTTGTCAATTTCAATAGTAACAAGGAAAGCGAAAATATTTCACGCTTCGTAGGGTCGGACGCTCTAGATGTTTTACAATTTAACTATGCCTGCATGCCGAGCAAGGAGGACAAAGTAGTGGAAAAGGCAGGTATTATATTGCCCTAGCACGTGTTACTGGCAGAATAACTAATTGCTAGGTGCACGGTTCGTGCTCGTTGATATGTAAGCTTATAAAAAGCAGCTTTACATTTTAAATGGGATACTCGCTGCAACTCCTACTATTTTCAGCCACTTTTATTGTTTTTATACTTGCTCCAATAACTACGTGAAAACGGGACAAACATAACGCGACGCGCTCATGAAATTTTTGCTGCGTTGGTATATAAAGTAGAGAATTATGATCGAAAAAGTTTTTCATTTTAATGAATTTATTTTTCAGGACGATATTTTTTTAATTCAACTGAAAAGGACGACGACGGAAAGCTGAAGTTGCCTGAATGAGAGTTTTAGTTACCTCAAGTTAATTTACTTGCATTTTAATGGTGTCTCTTCTTCATTGATGGGCAAATTTTTTTTTAATTATGTGCGACTAGTATATTGTTTGTATTTTAGTAATACAAGGTTACTTATCTAGTAAATCGGCCTCCGAGCAGACAAGTTTTAAACTGTATTGTTGCATACTTACATTTGCAATACGATTTACGTTAGTTTAATGTTAATTTGATTTTGGTATTTACGTAAAGCGAAATTAATAATTGTTTTAATAAGTTGACCGAGATATACATAATTATAGACGTTTTCAATATGGTCGTTTTTTATCGATACTTGTACTTGGCATTCATGTAATCCATTTGAAAGCACTCTGTTGGAACGTTAAATTTAAATGAGATGTTTCGTACGCATAAGTATTTTTTACTCATTTCACTCTTTTAAATACCCCAATCGTGGTTACGAATGATCATTATTCGCAAAAATCAGGAAGCTACAGCTTCAGTGTTCTCGAACTGAAACTGGCTTCAAACAACATTATTCAAATAAGCCAATTTGCGTACACTTTAAAAACACACATGAAAATTCCGAAAACAAAAAAAAAATATTACAACCTAGAATAATTGGGCATTCCTCATACAAATATGAAATAAGTAAAATGCGCCTAAATAACTGTCTGTAAAAGCGCATAGATTAAACTATCTGAAGCTACTTTTGTACGCGACTGCAAGCATGAAAACTCGGCACAGTTCATGTCTGTAAACGCTTTGCTTTACGTTAGCACGATTGCTACGCTACAACAGGAGCGATCTCTTATCGCTTTAACCTGCAAACATTTTAGGTATTAATTTACCTTGGAATTCTCAAGGCCAGCGAATTCTTGTGTGCATACTAGATTTACCCTGTATTACGTTACTAAACATTGAACTGTGCCACCGTGGAAATTTACTATATAATATGGTGGAATCCCTGGCTGATACTCTGGTGCCGCGATGATGGCTGACGTCATGACATCAACAATAGACGTCATTAAATTACGTGATTGTTTCGCAAATTGAGTACTGATCAGGTACACAATTTACATGGCGTTTGCTGGAAACGCAAACGCTGTTTGCTGCAATCACAATTCTACAACAAACTTTAACACTGCAAAGCTATCTTAAACCGCTCCCTCTGATATCCTTGCAGGCGATTCGCAGAGTGCACTAGGAGTATCCTACCTGCGTGCGGCTAGGAATAACGTTCAGTAGCTGCTGCATTGTCCGCGCAAAGAATGCTTAAATTCCCCGGGATATTCGTTTGTCGCTGTGATTTGTTAAAGTTTCCCAAAGCTCTTTTAACATTAATTCTAGTTCTTTCACTTTATCATCCGATACTAGAACAATGTCGTAAGCCAACCTTAAGTGAGTCAAGACAGATCCATGGATTTTTAGACCATAATTTTTGCGTGTTATTTTTTTGAAAACGTCTGCAACTAAAGTGAATAGTTTGGGAGAGGTTAGTCCCCTTGACGTATCTCTCTGCTTATATTAATTTTATTTGTTTTTATGTATTTTTATATTTTTATTTGCAACGTTGCAGTGTGTGGCAATCCACGAAGGTTAAGTGAATTAGGATATTATACACATTTTCTTTTTGTATAAGAGGCCGTGTACTTGTATATGATCCACGGTACTGCAGTTTTCCGGAGTCCTGCCTGTTCCAGATGTTGGTAAAAGTTTGTGATAGTGTGACAGCAAATTTATCGGATGATAATTTTCAATGTCACTATCGTTTCTTTCTTGAATAATATTTTTAGTTTACCTTGCCTCAAATTTCTTTACCTGAACTTCGGGCAACTTTATACTACTAGTATTTATTTTCTTACTCATTGACTTCCTTGTTCATATGGGCGCATAATATATTCTAATGTATCAATATTCCTCAGAGAATCATATCTTGTGAGTACAGTTCCTTACCTGAATTTGCACTCATCCTTGAGGCAGATTGTTTTTCATGCTATCTTTTGTATTTTCATAGTTTGGTCATCTTCTATTTATGCAAAAGCTCAACGCATTTCTACTTTTCTACTTAGCCATTAACACGTTTGGAAAGCTTAGGTACTTATTTACCACGTCCTTCATTATAGAAAGTTTCCAGTACCCTCAGAGTCGCCGATTAAAGCAGTGATCAGCAAGAAGAACAGAAAGCGGGTACAAAAAAAGCTCGGGCTAAAACCTGGCTACTACATCAAAATTAACGAAAGTAACTTTTGCAATTTATAGTATTAAATCGATTCTCATTGACGAAAAGGTATAAGAATGTTACGGTCTTGAACTGACTTTACGACACCGCGCCGGCTCATACATAAACGAGACGGCCGGCGCGTGCCGCAATGGACGAAATCGGGACGAAAGTTCTCCTAGGCCGCTACCCAGCCGCAACAAGATCGGCCGGCTAGACTTTTAGTGGAGTTGGGGGGGGGGGGGTTCTCAACGAGATTATCTAAGGGTAACGGCCAGAGGGTCGGTAAATAACGGTAAAATAAAGAGGGCGCCACCAAGCCTGTCTTAACCCGAATAACCGGGCCTGGGCGGTTAGACGGGGGCGAAGTATTCAAGACACTCCGTCAATAGGGGTACTCGTGAATTATAAACTCACACAACGATTTCGTGATGGCAAAAATACTTAGATCATGAAGTGGGGCTCTTTCAGCCACGGCAATGTCACCACCAAGCTTACCTGCACGCTCTGATCTTACTGGCCCCACCGTACATTTATCTTCTCAATGATGGGCGCACGCTGAAATAGAACATGCACAAATCGACCAAGAATAAGGCGTCTTTTAATTAGATATGCGTCTATTATTCAATTCTTACATTGGGGCAGCAAAGCGTGCCGCAAACATTGGGTTAATTCTTATAAATAAGCATCAGCTGATGGGCGCACTACTGTTACTAAACAACACCCATAACTGTACAAAATCAAGAGCAGTTTGACATGAGTCCCACAAAAGGAACGTTTGTTCATAAAAATCGAGTTATGCAACAGCAAAGACGACGCGAACAGCGTAGCTGTCGGCAGAATCCGGCGCCGCAAAGAGATGCGGCGAATTAGTTAGAAACCCAATTCGCCAGGCAAAAAGGGGGCCACATTACTGAGATATATTTATCCGAAAAGGGGGCCGCGTTACTGAGATATATTTAGCCGAAAAGGGAGCTTACTTAGCCTAACGCCCGCAGGCGAATTTAGAATATGACACAGCTGGTGCTACGCCACCCAAGCGATCGATAACTTCGTGTAACACTCAACGAGCCGAACACGACGCCGTTGCTAACATACGAAAGGTCTCGCACAAAACTTGGCGAATATGGCACCGCCCTGATAAGAAGTGATCTGGCTCACATGATAATTTGGGCAAACACACCAAAGCCCAAGTGAGGGAAGTGATTAGATTAAAAACGAGCGACGCCACTTCGCGACAACAATTTAAGGTGCGATGGGTACATTTTTAACGGTGCACATGATTTCACATCAAGTTCGCGCACATGCAATTTTACTGCGACCAACCTGGCGATGCCGCCTTACAGCACGTATGCCAAGAGTTCAGCAATTATTCACATGGTTAGGCGCAAAGCTCGCGCACAAGAAGTTAGTCACATGGAGTACCGCGGCACACAAATACGCCCCCGCGAAGCGAGCGTACAAGCGGAAGCAACACCGCAACAATGGTTATGATTCAATGGTTACAAATACCTTAGTTTTATTGGTGACGGCCCAAGAGATCGGCATGCGGTCCAGCTGGCGGGAAACAGGTTGCCTGTGGCAATTAATTCGCCGCTAAAACGGCCGACGGTGTTAATGGTCTGGATGCCCCCAAAATGGCGACAAAGGCTTACGCTTCAACAAACGCCGCTACGACGGCAAAGCTAGCCCAATCATGTCCTACCTCAACGGGATCCTCGCACAACGAGCTAAAGGGAACACTCCCTTACGTGACGACGTAGAACCGGGCATGGAATTCCATCACACCTACGCCTTGGCGTAATAAGATCGCCTTGTTCAGTGGCCTGAGTTGAACTGCCCAAGCAAGAAGCGTTACGACGCCCGAAGTGGCGTGAGCCAAAACGGCGTTACACGTGACTCTCGACGGCCAATGGCGATGCGCCCAATAAAACAAATACGTTCCGGTGACAAAGAGAGCGCGAGGCCTCGCAGTCGCACCAACAGCGTAATTTCTAGAAGGTTCGGAAATCTTGCGAGCGTTAACACCCGGCTGTCAAAGTACCAACAAAGGGGTGCCCCAGATGACGAGAAATACTGCGCTTGAGGCCAAATATGTGCAAAATCATTATTATGGAATTAGGCGATGAAGCCAAATAAGTAACTAAAAGGGTTTAACATACGGGCACGCTGCCCTAAAGCCTAGGTGGCTAATTAAAATACAAAATGACCTGACAAGAACTGGAAGAAGAGGCAAATAAATTAGGAAATATTTTGGACTAGCACAAGGAAAACGAAGAGGAAAAATGTTTAACTCCAATAGTCACAAAACGTACTCTATTAGAAAGGATCATCCTAATAGATCAATCACCGACCTAAAAATGAATTGTGACCTATATCAGACAAGATTGCCCTACCAGAAGCATTCTATAGCAAGTCCATTTTCTAAACGCTAAAAATTCGGCAAAGTTCTAACTTCGTTGACTCAAAACTGATTTTGATTCTGTTCCCCATAGGTGAGAAAGTGTGCTTTTTATTTTTTCAATTGTTATTAACAAATAAGTGTTTTTTAATATACTCTTAACTAAAAAAAATATAACTATCTTATTTATTTAAACAATTGCCTGAAATTTGATAACATAAGGTTTTTGGGGTCGCAGATTACGAATCTGACCTCAAAATGGGTCTAAAAACAAAATGGCGTTGAATGTCTAATTTTTTTAAAATTTGTATTATATGTCTGGGGGGTTTTGGGGTCGCTGATTACGAATTTGACATTAAAACTCAACTAAAATAAAAAAATGGCGGATCCAAAATGGAGGAAAGGGGTAAATTTTTTTAAATTTCTTATATACCTAGAGGTTTTTTGGGTCGCTGGTCCCAAATTTCATGTTCAAATTTATCAAAAATGGAAAACGGTGCCTGAAAAATGGTGGAAACGATAGAAGAGTTAAATGAGTATTAAAGATACTATATTTTATTGATTTATTAATAACCCAAGATACATTTAAAAGCAAGAAAAAAATTATTTAGCTCTAATTTCTTCGTCCTCTGCTTCTTTCATTGACACTGCCTGTCGTGAATTAAGACAACTATTTCGCCACATTCACTGCAAGCTAACCAGCAATAAAGGCCACTTTTCCTACATCCACAAGCTGTCCCGCAACTAGTTTTGTAGTTGCAAAAAAATTATTTTAAGATGTTTTGTGAAGCTGGTTCTTGTGTCATGAGGATTGGAAAACACTTTCCTGTATCATATTTCCAACCCCAATATTCCGTTAAAATATCTTGGTTTCCCAGCCACAACTGTGTTTGCAAATACACGCGCTTAAATGTTGTTCTGTTGAATCCATCGGAGGGCACAATCATACTAAATTAACACTACTTTTTTTAGTAGACGCCTTAATAAAAGAGTCAAACCTGCGGTATATGAATAATAAAAAACTTTCAATCAATTAAACATACCTGTAAGAGTTTAAGCAGTTACTTTTCTTTGCACCATACATTGCAAGCATACATTTTATACCAGCCTTTTTTAATATAAATTTTGCAGCCTCTTGTAAATCACTGCTATTTTCAAATAGTTTGACAAATTTATTATTTCCTGAACATAGCCATTGGACTAGGACTTATCCATGTGAATCTTTAATAAGGTGCCGGTCCAATTCGTTTTCATCATGCTTATATATGTTTAATATATTAAAATATATTCAAAAGCCATCATCTGCACCTTAACACCAAAACTCGCATGCTAAGATGCTACATTTTTCCCATCTTGCTCTATGGGGTCGAGTACTGGACATTTAACGGAACAATCGCAAAAAAAATCGAAGCCTTTGAAATGTGGTTATACCGGAGAATATTGCAGTTCTGGAAAGTACGCCCTACTACAATCTATTATACAAGGCAAGATATACGGCAAACGTGGACCAGGACGCAGAAGAATATCTTGGTTGCAAAACCTAAGGGCGTGGTATGGGAAATCATCCAATGAGTTATCTAGAATTGCAACTATTAACGTGAAGATAGCCGTGTTGGTGGCAAACATACGAAATCGGATAAGTACCTGAACAAGAAGAAGAAGATTCTTTCCTCTGTTAAAACATCCTGAAGTTGTGTCACATCCAGTTAAAGCATGTACAGAAAGAACATACTCACTACAACTGGGATGCGCAAATTGCAGGCTTTTAGAAGAAGATCTTTTTTTATTTTCTTTATTTTTGGCAGGTTTTTAAAAAAATATATTTTTATCAGGAGAAACTAAAACTGTTAATATAAGTAATACGTCTATATACTCTGATAATACGACTATGTTTTTATTTGATGCATTGAGAGCTGTTCTAACTATTAACCGATCAGCATCACTTTCAGCTTGAGAGCAGGGATATTATTTGCAGGTAAAGTTTCTTTTAAAAAATCAATAAAACAGCATGAAAGACATTTGCCAGAAATTTTTCTTGATACAACTTTAAAAACCTGTCTCTTTCAAATCGAATATCTTGTGCACTTTTCGTTTTCAGACGTTGGTCTCTTTCAGCAGATTTTATTCTAGTTTCTGATAATCGCAAAAACGACTGCTTTTTTCCATAATTACGTACAATAAAATTAATATATCTAAAATTGCACCATACTGTTAAACAAGTTGCCATTTGTTTATATGTAAAAACATTCCACAGTCACAAACAGAAAAATCTTTTAATTCAGTAACATCTTTTGGAAATTGTACAAAGAGGTCGTAGAAAACACATTTTTAGGCGTTGGAATTTATATGTATTCATATGCTATATTTAAATGTATTTAAGCTAGTTATTTAAATTTGAATTAATTTAACAATTTAGAATTTTATTTGTATATAATGTTTATTAAATAATAGTAATAAGAATCGTACAGAATAAAAATTAACCTTTTAATGCTATATTTATAATCACTGTGTCCAAAACCCCTAGATATGAGGAAATGCGCGAAATTAAAAAATGAAGCTATTTTGCCGCTTTCAAGACGTTATTTTTCATTTTTGATAAATTTTAACATAAGATATGAGATCAGCAACCCCAAAAACGCTATATAGGTAAGAAATAAGGTACAGATTTTAAAAAATACTCGTTTTTGCCATTTTGGATGCGCCATTTTTGACTTTAGTTGAGTTTTAATGTCAAATTTGTAATCAGCGACCTCAAAAACCACTAGACATCTAATAAAAATTTTAAAGAATAAAATAAAATATTAGACCTTCGACGCCATTTTGTAGACGCCATTTTTGTTTTTCGACCAATTTTGAGGCCAGATTCGTAATCTGTGAACCCAAAAACCTTATGCAATCGAATGTCAGGCAATGGTTTAAATAAATAAATGTTTTTTTAATTAAGAATATATTAAAAAATACTTACTTGTTAATAACAATTGAAAAAATAAAAAGCACACATTCTCACCTATGGGGAACTTTTCTATAAACTTTTTCCGAAATAATAAAAAAAAAATTTCAAAATCGGTTTTGAGTCAACGAAGTTAGAACTTTTTTCCTTTAGTAAAGGGACGTATAAATCCTCAAAAATCTTATTAACAAAAGCAGTAAGAAAACGCGTGAAAGCAAAGAAATTAAATTTCAATAATATACCGGGTGGTTGGTCATACCTCTCAACATCGGCAATTTACATGGCTTATCACGGTTATGCATATTCCTGCTCACCATTTTGATGGAAAAAAATGGTAGTGGTACTAAATTAAAGAGAATAATTTTCTGCGTCGTTTAGTATTAAAAATTTATTGGCTAATGTTAATTGTGAATAAAAATATTAATTTTAAAATTTAGATATTTTCAAATATAAGTGAGGGAAATATCTAAGTTTTAAAATTAATATTTTTATGCACAATTAACTTTATCCAATAAGTTTTTAATACTAAACGACGCGGAAAATTATTCTCTTTAATTTAGTACTACTACCATTTTTTTTCATAACAATGGTGAGCAGGACTATGCTTAACCGTAATAAGCCGTGTAAATTGCCTATGTTCAGAGGTATGACCAACCAACCGGTATCTGCAATTGAAGAAAAAATAGAAAATGCTATTAAAGGAAACAGCTGTACGCAATACTATAAAACCAAAGTTACTTAAAGACAGCGATAAAGCAATTCTCAAACCCGTGAAAATATGACTGAACTATCATTGCCAGGCCAACTTCTAAAATTGTTATATATATTAACGATACAAGTTCTTTAAGTGCCATAAGTAAACGTGTATTGTTCAATATTTTATCTTCAGCGATAAATTGTGGTTTAATTTATTCTTTGTTTTTTAAAAAAATAGTGAGGTAATACCATCTATAACCACAATGAGTGCGGTAATATCCATTACCACACTGACTGCGGTAATAAACCTCTTAACGATAATCAAATTGATTTGGTAAGTAGTCTATAACAATACCGATGAAGATCAACTTTTTAAAATATGTCTGCAATTTTTTTCCCTTTGAGATAATGGGTTGGTTCTTTAGGCATTCTTGTTCTACCTTTTCATCTTCTATACCAATCTGCAGTCAGAATTTGCGAATTAAAAAAAACGCAATTAATGAATTCAGATACAACTTCGTTTTATGGAGTTCGTGAAAATCTCTTACAGCAATATGCGAGTCCACCAGAAATAACAGATTTAAAAACTAACATAATACTTAGAAACTAAAACTATCACATCTAAAAAACGATACAGTGGAATAGAAGACGACAGACTGTAGAGAGTAGGTTAATGTATCTACTTAGATTTAGTCATTAGATTCAACAAAAGAAAGCAATTCGCCGAAATAACTCCAAGAAACTAGACCGGAATTCAAGTTGACATACATCGTAAAGAACAATCGAACTTCAGTACATCTTAGACGTTTCCAATCAACGTATCAACAAACGTACCAACAATAGGAGGGCAACGATGTTGGGGGCAGTTTAAAAAGGCAAATGAGACGATTGGATGTATGGAAAATAAAAGTAATAGATCCTGTAGAAGCTTAAAAGATTAAAATTGATTTTATAATAAACCCCACCAGGTGCAACTGATGGAACTACTTAATACTAAAATGGATAGATGGGGACCTATACTTAGAAATATTTTACGTAAAAAGATATTTTCACCAGGAAAAGCTCAACAACTGGCAAATATATTTATATAGGTATATATTCATCAAATTCAAACCTAAGTAAAAATACTCACTCTTGATGATAGTACAGTTGCTAAACATTGTATATTTTATAGTTTGAGATAAACTTTTTAACGGAGTACTACCTTTATTTTTTGTAAAAGTTTTCCCTTAAGAATTTGTTAGTAATTAGATGATGCATTATATGCAATTTTGTGCTATACTTGTTGAAATGATATTCATTAAAAAACTATAGATTAGGCCCACTACGAATTATGTTTAGGAAGAGGATAAAATAATTTAAAATATATTCTATAGAAAATGTAATACTCTTTGATTACTTCAGTATCAATACTAATGATCGATATTTGTCCATTTTATTTCTTTTTATGTTTAAAACGCACGACATAACCTAAAAAGTCAACTGACGCTACTAAATTATTTTGTTTGATAAGTAAAAACGCTAGATAACCTTTTATTAAGTCGATAATAGTGAGTAATTGTTGGTGTGGTACAACGTCATGTTGGCCAATGTCCTAAACATAAAATATGCTCAAAATTAAATTCATAATATTCTCACTATAATTGCCTAATTTTTCATTAAATCACGAACGTTGCTGGTAGAACAAATTACAGTTGTTAAAGTAAGATTACTCTGAAATATATGTTAAGCTTGCAGACAGTTCAGTAGTTCGAATGGAATGCACTATATTAATTTTGTTGTTTAAACTCATCCCTTTATTAATTACTGGCGCTGTCCCGTCGCTCGAATAAATACACAAAATGAATACAAACAGCAAGGGGCGCTATTTCTAACATAAATTGCAAACCAAATAGACCGAAATTAATGGAAACTCGCGAGCAAACATTAACAAAATTAAGATACGATAAGCATTTTATAACTTCATAATGGAAAATATTGAATTTTGCGTGGCACTTGAGTACGAAGCGTCTAGTTCGCTGAATGTTCGCAAATCGGTTTTCTTTTCTAATTGAGAAAACAAGAATCCGGTGAAGTATTTAGCAGGGCTCAAAATTAAGCAAGGGAAAGGCTTAATTACAGGCGATGCCGATGTGATCGGAATTGGAGCTACGATTGTAAACGTAGGGATCCTCAACCGTACTTTTCCTCGCAGTTTTATGCGTTTTACGTTATTTGCTTCTTAAAGCACGTTCATTGAGCGAAGAGGTATACCTATCCCAATTTTAAAAACGAATTTTTAGAAGAATTGTCTTTTTCGTAAAGGGATTAATGTATTTTTTTGTCACAACTGGCTTTTATTGAACAGAAGAATAGGAAAACGGAAGAGGTGGATGGGATAATGCGAGCAACGTTAAAATATAGAGGCGTAAAAGTAACTGACTGGATGCATAAGCCGGTAAACTCCCTTGTAAGGGATTTTTCAGTTTCAAGGGAATGAAAAATAGCAGCGCATGTAGTTTCTGTAAACTATAATGTTCGACGATATACAAATATCTTATTCTTAATAAAAGATTAAGAATCTGTTTATGCTTTGTTAGCAATGAAAATTTTTGGTTATAATATTAAATTGATTGACCTTAAATCTATAACAAAATTTAATTTAGTATCTTTTCGTAGCAATTTCTGCTCAAAACCGTAATGAAAGACTTCTTTAAATGGAAATATTATTACAAGTACAGGGTGTTTCCACAAACTTTGACAGCTTCTAGCAACTTTGTTATTCCAGATAGAAAAAAATTGTTCAGATAAAAATTGTAGGGTATCATCCAAACCGTCCGATTTGCTACTTAAAGAAACAATTGAGCATCACGGGTGAACTTTTTGACTTACTGTATAATTTTTTTTAATAGAACACCCTCTATATTATGTGTTTATTGGATAACCCTTAAAAGTTTATTTTCAAAAATATATAAGTTGCCTCTAATTACTTCATCCATTGTTGAAATATCCGCTATTAAAAAATCAAAATATTACTAATTTACTACTTGAAATATCTCACAGTAACCATTGAAATAATCAACAAAACAATGACCGTTATGGCTATTACACTCGTTGTGGTTGTGTACATGCCAGCTTATTTTCCTTTTTGCTTGATACAATTACTTAATGCAGTGTAAACTTTTACCTGTCACAGTGACAGATGTTTTCATAAACAAATTACAATCTGACATTCACCTACAGACTTAACTTAAGACATGACTAAATTTTCTATCTTTCTTTCCCAGGCGTATCCTAAATAATTTTTTTTTTTTGGAACACATGATATGAACAAGACATAGCCACATGTCCCTATGTTCAAAATAGAATGATTTAACTCAACTTACTTATATCCTGATGCGTTTCAATAAGCCAGTATTCTGCTTTAACAGTTTTTTGAACAATCGCTTTACTTATAACACCAGAGCCCAGAGGACGATGTGGATGATATTCGGTATTGGACATCTTTTGAGACAATACTGGTAATTATTTCTATACTACTAGTGGTTAAAAGTGTATCACGCCATAGATTAGACAATAGCACTTTAACTGAAAAATCGTTAACGCTTTTACTTTGTTTTTGAGAAAGAGACAATTAATAAATCTTTGATTTCCTTTTACGTTTTGATATCTTTTCCCATTTTGGTTACTATTTGCCAATTTAGTTGATGCGCAGTAATTTTTACTGTAGAATTTAGTTCAGTAAAATACACCCGTTTGTGGAAAACAATAACCTTCCTTTATTTTTATTTAAACACATAAACAAATACACAGATGTACACATCCGTTAATATTACACAAATACAAATACGATTTGTAAGTTGCCCCGTTTTCGTTACTGACTCAGCAAAATGCGTGTGAGTCGTACAAGTGCAAGTGATGTGATCAAGATTGATCTGGGACACAAACTGACTTGAGTCTATCTAACAAGTGTTTAAATGGAAGAAACGCCGGCTATTCTGTCGGATACAATAGTATTGTCTAGCAGATCCTTCGCCCTATTGTGACACGAAAGTTTGGAATGACTTTTGCTAATAAAAGGAGTCTGCTCATTGCTTGTGCTTCTTTCATATTCCAGAATTTATGACTGTATTGTGACCAGGGTTGGTCACTGTTCGGTTTTGGGTCACAAGGATATTTACGCAATCCTTCCTTTTGTCGTCCGGTGCCTCTACGTTTATGACATCCGTCCTGCTGTTTTTTAATTTGCACTTTGACGTTTTTGACAAGTTAGTCTTCATTGTTTGCATGACGACACAATTCACATTTGGCACAAAAGATGACTTTAGCTGCACGCACATAATAGATGCTTTCTAAACTGCACCTCGCAAACACTTTTTTGTTCGAATATGTAGCACTGGCGTTTACAGGCCATTCATCACTCACGTTTTAGATAGCACTGACGTTTAAAGATTTGGAACTGCACTTAGTGTCAAGTTTGAGTTTATGACCGCCCTTGCACAACATGTGTTTTTACGCCAATTATCTTGGTACGCTACACCATTTAGACAGAAAATATTAGATCTTAATTACTGGGCCATGCCTTGAAGAAAGCAGGTATAATCTAACGGGTGTTCATAAACAGTCGTCATCCCAGTAGGTTTTGACTTCAGAAACGTATGTCTATTAAAATTGAGAAAAAATGCGCTATGACAGTACTCAATGACGTTTCATTGTGTTGCACGAATTAATGAAGACATAAAATTTTGTTTTTCAAAGCCACTGGAATGACGACTGTTTATGAACACCCGTTAGTTGCCAGTATGTAGAGCAAAAAGCAACAGAAGAACAATTTCTAATAGACAAGGTCTAGGTATGCGAAGTGGTCTGAACTGTGGTCACATGTTCAAAATCCTACATGGAAATTTGCCGAAACCAAGGAGTTCCAACCTTAGCAAGAGATATTTTACATGCTACATATCGTAGTAACGCAGGGCCCATGGCTTTACATTACCTGCGAATGACGGCGTTCTGTAAATGTTTTAATTTTTTAACTCTCTCTGGGACTGAAAGTATAACAATCGACCCTTACCACTGAGCTACAGAGCCCGGCAAAGGCAATTTGATACAAAATATTATTAGTCACATGTGGTTAGATTAATAAATGTTGCCACCATTGTGTTGGATGCAAAGATACAAAAAAATTAAATTGCACTCTCTGCAAATGACAATCGGTGATAATTAAACGACAAATAGATAATTGAATCCATTAGAATTTTCAGAACTTCGACATATTAGCAAAGGTACTAGAACCAGAACGGCTATTACACTTCCACCCAAATGCTTAAGAGTAGGATGATTTTCTTAAGAATGAAACAATATTTGTAGGTGTTTTGTGAGAAGCTATTACAAGGATATCCACAAAAACGGAAAATTTTCCTAAAAAGAAAAAGAAGAAAAGCGATATCATTATAATACAATGAACCATATAGTTAACTGTAAATGCAAACTTTCGTCATAAGTATAATAATAATATCAATACGTAGTGTGTTGAAAATATAGCATTGAAAGGACCGTTTTCCTTTGAAAAGGGGGAAAATTCATTACCAATATTACCGAAATATTAAACCATGATAACTCATTAAAGAACAATACTTTGAAAACTCGAAACAGCTAACAAAGTGGATTCTTTAGAACTGAGGTTAATAACCAGGATTTACAATATTTTGTCAAAAATAAAAAATTCATTTCGCTTTATAATACAAAATAATTACTACGTAGACATAGAGACTGAGTTGAAGGCCAACCAAAGTATTTGCATTTTCCAATCAGGAAAATTGCGACCTCTGTGCAGCATTGAAAACATTCCGCGCTCACACCATTTCGTAATTAACCAGATAGTGATTTGGCTCTTTAATTAATTCCTAAAGCAAGATTAATGTATGTATCAGGGTGGGTATGTGTAGGAACTGAAATAGATGTTTGTTATTTATACAGGTGTGCCAGCATTACAATGACAAGATAAACTACTACTGTTCTAGTAAAAAAACTAATTTTATGAAGATAAATATCCAACACTTCGAAAAGCTGATATTTATAGCTTTTTTTTAACTTTAATGGATTTTGCAAGTAATTTTTTATAATCTACGTTTAACGACTTAATTATATTCAGAATTTATACCTTTTAAATTATGTGTTTTGTTTAATAGTTCTGTAATTCGAAATATGCTGAATACAGGGTAATTAATAAATACTGTCGTTAACTTTAAAGGTGGTTGGAGGACATCAAACAGAATTACTTTGCGTTATAAACCATACGTCAAAAATTAATAATAATCCCATAAAAAAGTCAAATGTTTAATTGCTTAAACTAATTGACGATCACTAGAATGAATTTCCATAAACATTACTTTGCACATATACTCGCGATAAGACCGAATTTGGGTAAAATTCAGTATCAAAAATCAGTTGCTATGATATTTCAATCAGATTTGGAAAACGGTTAATGTATTTGTATTTGATTTACCTAATAGAAGGTTTGGTGTTAGCCAGTGGTTCTCAAAAAAGCTTTCCAAGATATTTTTAAAAGTATTTTCGATGCTACAAAAAATTAAATATGAGAACTCATGTATTCGTAAGGAATATTGTTATAGTGTATAGTCATAATGCTAACTGTAGTCTTGTAGTGCTGCTGCAGTTCAACGATCGTCGGTTATCATACTGGTTACTGGCTACCATGTGCATTATAATGGTTTTGTCAACTGCTGCTCGAAGTAATTTTAATGTAGACCTTCCAAACCGCTGCTTCAAGCGCTTGAACTATAAAGGTATTTTTCTATCAGGACTACAGACTCTCCGACTATTTTTCGTTCTATGATCAGTTGTAGGATCTCATATCTGTCAGGGTAGCTCATAACATGGCCAAAGTGATCCACCTTACGTCTCTTTATAGTTTTATTTGTTCCTCACTTGTAAACATCAATTTATCAAGTCACTGTATTCACCATGAAAATGTCGCTTAACTGGCTAGCCACTAAAATGTTAATGGCTAGCCAGTAAAGGTTTACACCCGTGCTCATAGATAAATGCTAGCGTGCAAAGCCAGAGTTGTCTTCCTTAACATGTGTCATATTGATGAATTTAGTTGCTTGTCAGTTTGACATTGTCAATAAATGGTAAATTTATAGTTATTTACAAATGTAGAACAAATAAAATATTCAACAATACACGCAAGGTAATGGGTTTTACTGGCTCCAGAAAGTGACTGGCTTGCCTTTGGCTCGCCAGTCATATCCTTCTGTCCGCCAGTAAAAACCCTCCTACCAAGCTAGTAACGTTAAATACTATTAATTATTTCCAGGTCTTTGTTCATTCGGGTAAGGACGTTGTTACTAACCCTATCAACTCAGCTAATTTTTGGTAGCTATCTCAAATGCTCCCAGATATTTAATAATTCCTTTAGTGCCCCAGACCATTTCAAAATACGAATTAAGTGGAACCAATTTTCCCTTCGAGCTTCTTATATATTTTGCTGTGTATTACACATAAGAATATCTTCTGAACATGACTCATCAGATTCATTGTTTTATGCTATGAACGTTATTATATGCCTACTATAGGCCTATAACGTTGTTATCAGCTGTAGAAAAGGTATTCCGGCAAATCATATACCAAAAGATTTGGAAACCCATATATAAGTGAAGGTCAACTCGGTTTTGTTACAAACACATCAGTTAGCATAATTTTGGTTTCATTTGTTCATGATGTTATTTGTCAATTTAGAAGATAAAAAACAAACCGAAGTATACAAATGTCATAAAAGCTTTTGATCGAGTGGATCACGATATACTACTACAAAAACTATTCAGAAACGAGCTTGCTACTAACACGTTAGGACTTTCTAAATCTTACTTACAAAATTATACTTTATTGTAAATCAGAATGGCAACACATCTGGCAAGTTTAAAGCAAATTCGGATGTTCCGCAGGACTCAAACTTAGGACCTTTGTTGTTTTTAATATTTACAAATGATTTGCCGGATGTCAGTCAAAATTCTAAACTGTTTACTGTTTGCAGATGATATGAAATTATATCGTAAAATTAAGCAATTAATAATAATTTCAGGAAATTTCAAAATGACATACTTGTTTATGAATAGAGTCTATCGAATAAGAGGTTTTTAAGTGTTGTAAAATATCCTCAAATAACCATAACCATGAAACCAAATCAAATACTCTATAATTATGAAATAAACCATATGAATATTCCTGGGGTCAAGAGTATTAAAGATCTAGGGATAGAATATGATTCAAAATTGAAATTCACACATTGAACGAAGTAGACGTGAAGCATTGCGCATTTTAAGTTTTCTAAAAGACAGAGAAGTAAATTTAAACAAATTACAAACTATATAGTTCTTTGGCATCTATCGTGTGGTATCTACAAATAGCCAGCGACAAACAACAGAAGAAATACAAAATCGATTTTTAAGGTGCCTATTTGAATTTCAGAAAACAAACATTTTCCCGATTGTCGTTCTATGAGAACTGCTAAAAGATTCCTGCCAGACCTTTAAGACATACATCAATCCTTGCCCTGCCTCAATCATCATATACGCTGATCAGGGCCGCGCCGCATACTGTAGTACTGTACTAGTACTTTCAAAAGTAAACAAAACTTCAAATTCACAAAGAAATTTCCTATATTAAAATACAGAATAAAAATATAAAATAAAAAACAAAAGAAAAAAAAGTTTATAACAAACCTTAAGAAGTTTAATACATAAATAAAATGGCTGAACTTTTAACAAAATAACAGTAAAATATACGGTACCCCCCACCCAAGAAAAGCGCCCTTCCGTGCTTTCCAAGAATACTTCGATACTCAGCATCACTTCGTTTCGCTAATACAATGAAATGCTATGAACCAGTTATTTATAAAAAAAAACAAAAAAAATTTTTTTGCCGACGACCATAGCTCAAAAGTTGATGTTGCCTTCAGTTTTGGAAGACCTATCGTATGAAAACGATCAAAGACTTCAGGAAGGTTCCTGGCGACCGGAATCGTGTACACATACGAACATACATCCCCCGCACAACACGTTTAGGCACCCCCCAATACGGGGGATTGTTCTAGTGGGCTGGGATCTTCACCAAAAGATCCGCACCGCCGAGACGGAGATTTGATATAGTGGGTTTATTAGTTGGTTGGCTCGAATTTTAGAGATATTTGACTCAGAGTGGTTTTCGATATGAGGGAATTTCAATACTTCGTACACTTCGTGTCGAAGTAATATAGGCACAAACATATGATTAGAATAAATCTAAGTATTTACAAGATCTCAACGCGCCTGGTTTTTATTTCCGAAAACTTTTTTATAAATTCATGAAGTTGTAGTTGCTCGGCATGTTCATGTTCTCTTGAAATTGTAGCCAGTCTGGTTTGGGTCATGGTGGTTCTCAAATAATTTTTTATAATTTTGAGTTTTGAAAATGATCGTTCGCCTGATGATACTGATACAGGCAAAGTTAGTAAAAGTCTTAGCGCAATCACAGTGTTAGGAAACGTAGTGCATAAACTGTTTTCTAAAATATATTCCAGTACGTTAAAAGCAGTCATCCTAGGCCTTAGCATATACTTCAAAACATTTATTTCTTGGTAAAGTTCTAGGGCATCAATGTGCGTTTCATTTCTACTACTGTCAGACAGTTTTAGTTGTAGGTCATTGCAGTTATTTAAAATGGCTTCATCTGCAACTTCTTTTAAACCATGCACATTATAAAGAAAATTAAACATGCTACTGTGTTCTTTTATTAGGTCAAATCTATTATTTAAGGAACTTAAAGCCGTGTCTATTACAATCAAATAAAAATTAATTTTTCAATTTAATTCGGGAGCATGCACACTTTCATCTGAATGTTCATACTGAAATTGGGTTTTCTTTTTTCTTGGTCGCACAGTGAAATTATCGAGAAATTTTGGTTCTACATCCATCTCTTCAGCTATTTGTTTTGCAGTATATATATGCAGTCGGAAAAACCTTCATCGCTACGTTTTGCTTGAAAAAATGTGATGAGATTATTTATTAAGTCCAAACATATTCCAAGATTTGACGTTGGCTGTTGGATTATTTTACTTACAATATTAATTTTTGACAAAACTTCATGATAAACTGCAATACAGCAAATAAATTAAAAAGATTGAATTTTGGCTGCTAAACACTTGGCTTGATGGAGCGTAGTAGAATCTTTATTTGAATCTTCTACAATATCTAGTAATGCGTCGTGAATTTCAGGAAGTTGAAATCGCAAAGGTAAAACTGCATCAATTATACTCTCCCACCTTGTTTGCGATATATGCTTTAATGTTAAACTTTGTATGTGAGTTTCTAAAACTCCCCATCTTTGTGTGGACGAAGAAACAAATACAAACAGCTCTTGAACTGTATTAAAAAAATCAACAGTTTCGAAATTGATTTTTGCAGCGTCATTAACTACAAGGTTCAGACTGTGTGCTGAACAAGGCCCAAAAAAGGCACGAGGATTGATGTTTAAAATTTTTCGCTGTAAACCGCTGTGAACCCCTCTCATATTCGCTCCATTGTCATAACCTTGACCACGCATGTTGTAAATGTTCAAATTAAGATCCTCCAATTTTTGCTATAACAAATTCACCTGTCGAATTTGTAATAGGGCAAAAACCTAAGAAATGTTCATGGACTTCTACCTTGCTAGATGTGGTGTTTCTTTTTCTTCTTCTTCTTTAACAGCCTTTTACCACCCACTCCTGGGTATAGGCTTCCCCTTTCGTTTTACATTGCTCTCTGTCTTGCGGCAGCTGTAACCATTTACTGCCTGCTGTTTCTTGTAAATCATCGTGCCAGCGTCTTGGTGGTCTGCCCACGCTGCGTTTGTTTAAGCGTGGCCTCCATTGTAGGATGTATTTTGACCATCTAGAGTCGTCTTGTCGTGCAATATGTCCGGCCCAGTTCCATTTCTGCTTTGCAATATATTCGACGACGTCTTCTACCTTTGTTCTTTTTCTAATAGCTTCGTTTGGAATATGGTTTCTCAGGCTTACTCCCAGCATCAACCTTTCTATGGCTCGTTGAGTTACTCTAAGTTTTTTAGCAGATTTGATGGTTAGTGCCATAGTTTCCATTGCATAAGTCATTACCGGTAAAACGCAAGTATTAAACACTTTTTTCTTTCAATTTATTGGTATGCTTTAATTTTTCATTACATGCCCTAGTTTTCCGACTGCTGCCCAGGTCATTCTTATGCTTCTACTTATTTCTGCGGTTCGATTCGCTTTGCCGAGTGTGATATTGTGTCCAAGGTAGATGTATTCGTCTGTTCTGTTTATTATATTGTTGTTCCCTGAGATGATTACATCTTCTGAGGTCATTATTTTGGTCTTATTGAAATTCATCTGTAAGCCACAATCAGCTGATCTCGCCTCAAGTGCGCATAACATTTCCTGCAGTTCCTCGATGTCTTGGCCAAAGAGTACGATATCGTCGGCAAAGCGGAGATGGCTTAAATATCTGCCGTCGATTTTTATTCCCTTTTTTTTCCCAGTTGAGTGTCTTAAATATATCCTCCAAGATGAGGGTGAATAATTTCGGAGAGATAGTGTCACCCTGCCTCACTCCTCGTTCCACTGGTATTTTAATAGTTTTGGAAGTTTCTGTGATATGAACTTCCATTGTCGCTTTATTATATATATATTTTGGAGTAAGTTTCTGTACCTAGAGTTTATTCTGGCATTGTTCATGGCCCTGAAGATTGCCCAAAGTTCTATGGAGTCAAAAGCCTTGTTGTAGCCAACAAATGCAAGATAGATTGGAACGTTGTATTCATCGCATTTTTCTACGAGTAATCGTACCGATTGTATGTGATCAATAGTGCTGTGACCCTTCCGAAAACCCGCTTGTTCTGGCGGTTGGTAGTCCTCAAATTTATTTGCGAGTCTGTTGGTAAAAATCGTACGACACTCATTAATGACCAATAGAAAAATTAGTTCACGAGCCGTAACCAAGACAATAACAAAATTTCTTGGAAATTTTTTGTAGGTAGACCAACTTAACTGTTAGGGTTTGTGGCGTTACGATTTTCTTACCGAATCTGCATTCGAGCATAAATTCATATCCGGAAATTATTTTCGTGCATTCCAACAACGTCCTAATTTGCCCTCGCGTCCCGCTCGGTCAAATTAATACAACGTTGTTGGACCGCACTCAAAAAAATTTCCGGAAAGAATTAATGCTCTTATGAGATTATATGTGATAATTTTAGTGAGCAATTTGTACGGATGGGGTAGTATACTTATAGGGCGGTAGTTATCTAATTTCAATTTACCGCCTTTTTTGTGCAATAAGACAACTTGAGCGTTTTGCCATGTGTCTGGAATTGTTCCCTCTTCAATGCATTTATTGAGCATCGATTCTATAGTGGCCAATCCTCCGTGTATTATCATTTCGATAGAGATACCATCTTCACCTGGTGTTTTGCCTTTTTTCATATGGGATAGAGCTAGTTGCATTTCGTCAGTGGTAATAATAGGCAGTTCTTCTGAACCTACGTTTATTACGTGTGCTGCGGTTGCAGTTGGAGGCTCGTTGTTTACTTGCGAGTAGAGCTCTTTGTAAAATGTTTCTACTATCTCTCTGATTTCCGTTGCGTCCTCTTTGATGTTTCTATTTATGTCCTTCAACTGATGTATTCTCATTCTTCCCTTATGCTCTCTGTAAATAATTTACAACAAAAACAAAAAACTGAATTTTTCAATACCGAGTACAATAACCAATTTCTTTCGCATTTCTCGCCATTTGGCAATGTCCTATAATAATATACGTCAGAAAATTTGCGTCCCTTCTCATCCGCAGGATAGTTACGTTTTTTTACTTGCTTAGGTTGATTTTGTACCAAGATTTGAATAGAGTTATTTGATAAATTATCTGGCCACATACCAGGATCATCACTTATTATATCTTCGGCAAGTTCGGGTGGGAAAGGGGCTGTTACATGCTGATGAATTTCCTCTTGTCCGTCTCCTGATTGTTGCTCAGTTTTTTCTGCAATGTCTTCAAACGGTTGTTGCTGTGAAAGCACCAGTAAAGACTGGTAGATGTAGATGGTTGCGGGTGTTGTAATTTCAAATATTTTTCTAATGCCCCAGCTTGTTTTTCTACATTTTTCGTTTTTCTAGCTGCTTTTTTCTATGTTGATAACCAGATTCTTGTTTTCTCGGCATTGTTCAGCTGCAGTAATTAAATGTCTGAAAGCATAGCAAAGTAAAGAAATGAGAAAAAATTCAAAACTAATTTCAGCCCCGAATAAAAAGAATTAAAAAATTAAAAATTATTTGATTACTTACATTTTTTGCTTTTGTCTCCGTACTACACTCAACACAACTTGCACACTTTATCACTTGTATACGGAAATGACAATGAACCCGAAAATGGTATTTTCTCCCTAAGAGAAATAGAACTAAAAATAAATCGAATTGCTGCAGCCAAAACAGTAATAAAAAACCGTTTTAAAGAATCGTACGTGCTTAATATTTATTTACAAAGTTTTCGGGTGTGTGATCGCGTTTATCAAGATAAGACGGATAAGGCATGACATTTTATTTTTCACTCTTTGATCATTTTTATTAGATAGGGAGACTCAGTCACTCAGTAATAGAAGAACAAAACATATCGAATTCCCTTCGTGTTGCCCCTAAACGGACTGTTGCCCGTTGCACCGTACACTGGTTCGGCGCGCCCCTGACGCTGAGATCACCTAAAGTCTTGTTAATGAAGTTATTGTAACAAGTGATTTGGATTTTGCATCTGTCTTAAAGACTTTCACAAACTTCTTAAATGCCATTTTAAGTTATAAAGCCCTTAAACTGTTCATTTAAATAGCTGGTTTTTATAATGTTTTTTAGGCTTATATCGTTCAGCCTCTTTGTATTTTCTTTAATTTTTAAGTTCTGTTTTCTAAATTATAATTATTTTTAACTTTTGATGAATATAGAATACCCATTCTCATGTAATTAGCTAAGCAATGCCTGTTTGAGAATTAAATATAATGAATATAACTATATTACATTTACTGGCTTTATTTTTTGTAGGAATCATGACAAACGTTGATTTGAACCAGTCAGTCTGCATTCTTCAAGTTTTGTAGTTTAAATTGAAGAGACCTGTCAATGATTTGATTCCCGTTTTTTGCCAAAAGTTTTAGTATATTCGTACTCACTTGGTCGGGTACAGTTGCTTTTTCATTCTGTGCGAGATTTATTGCTCGGGATACTCCTTGTAATTGGTAGTCATAATGTGGTGTTGTTCACATGGCTCAAACCTTTTATCATCGAATAGCTGTAAAATGTATTCTTTCCACCTTATCTTGTTGTTGATTGATGTCCATTATTCTATTCCCATTTTGAGACTCTAAGTTTTGGGGCGAAGATCCTGGTTTTATGACAGTAATTTCCTTCAGCTTTTTTGTATATGAAATGAATCGTGCTTGTTCTAATAGCTATCGACTTCTGAATATCTTCGACTGTATTATGCTGCCTTTTTTGCATTATTTTCCGTTTGCTTTCGACGTGCACCCTTTCGTTTTTGTTTCTATTTCTGTATTTCGTCTTTGGCCTGTGAGATATAAGATGGTTTCTGTTATTCACCTGTGCTTTCTCTGTCTTTTCTTATCCTTTAATTTGGTTTTCTCAGTATATATTCGTTCTGTATTCTATATTTTTTCTACGTTTTCTTCACTACTTGTTATTGACTTCATCTGAGTTTCGCTACTTCTCACTGAATGCTTGACTTGTTCAATTTGTCTTTATCTAATGCTGTTGATCTATTTTGGTTCATGACAATCTTTTTAAGGCGTAGTCTTGTCGTTGATTCAAGGTAGATAGAGTAGATCTAGCCGATTTGATTATTTGAAGGGTATCAGTCGGATGACCTCCATGTAGTATTAAGCCGTACTTTAGTAGTTCAAAAATTGTGTTCCTGATTACTAGTTGTTTTACTGCACGTTAGTTGTTCACGATTATCTGGCGATCCTCATCTAATTTAGTGCGTGAATCGTACTGGGCTGTGCCCATCCCCTCTAGTGACATCTAATATCCATTGATGGAAGTTGTGTACCGAGTGAGAGCCAAACAAACCCAACCTTCTTGTGATCCATGGAAAAACACGACTGTCTGATCTGAGAGGTGCTATCTTTTGTCCGTTACCCCATACGCCCTCGCTGGTTGTATAAATTATTATAGATTATGGATTCAGTCATTGAAAATATAGAAATAAATTAATTTCCGCGAATTTGAACTGAACACACAATTTTTTAGATGCTCTCTGTATAGTATATTCATACAGTCAAATCAAATATTTACAGTGGAATATACGTTTGTCTAAACATGAGGGCATATAATATACAAGGTTTTTTTTATTATTTTCTTATTTATGTATAATTTAAAACAATAAGTATTTCTAGATGATGTTCAAATTTACCTACCGACTAAAATTTCAGTGAAGGAACTTTGAAATGCGTGGTAAGCATAATGTTTTTATTATTTAGATAAGCAATTCCTAATTCTTTACGTCAGCTTTAACGTACGATATAAATTACTGGAGGCAAGGTATATATGTTGATCATAACACACAGCAGCGTCATCAACTAATAGATTGGCCATGGTCATATAATATTTCCTGGCAATAAACCTTTTTTATGAAGGTTACTTTATTACCCCATATTTTACCTTTATTCCGTTTTCAAAATTAACTGCGTTATACTCTTCGACCTTATGGCCAAAATTAAACCACAACTGCTCACTGTGATTTTAAATACTAGTATGTCGAATCATTTTGATATTCTTGATTATGGTTACACATACTCGTTACTTTTAATTAGAAATAGCATATGTACTTTGATTTCTTCAGGCAAACAAAAATAAATTAGATTAAAATTAATATTGCGACAGAGAATGTTATTTTTAACATTTTTTAAATTTCATGCAATTGCTTAAAATGTTCAACAATGGTATTAATCATCTTAATGAAAGGGAAATTAATGTTGCAACAGCTTGACCTTGCATATTAGGAAAGCCTACTCGAATGTACCATATGGAATAAATATTGAATTTCAACCTTGGTACTTGAATGTTAACATATAACCGAAATATGTAATTATTCCTTCAGAAAATATGGCTGATGTATTTTCGAAACAAAGTTTGCTTAAAATCCTTCTCAAAGTTGTGTTATGAACGGGAACTGCTGATCCGTCAGTAAAATAAGAATCCCAAAAGACCAACAACTTTAAATCGCTTCAAGGTGTTATAAATTCGAACTTCAAAATTGTAATTTAATGTTTGAGTAACTGCCTTAAATTCTTATAGATTATCAAATAATTTATTTATAGCTATCTTACAATTGGAATTACTAGATACTTCATATTTACAAGTATGTTGGTGTCTATTGTGTATATCAACACTTTTTGCACTGAACATAGTAATTTTGCAACAGTAATGTGAAATATAATCGCAAATGTCGACGATAATTTGGGCCACATGTTAAATAGAGGTAACAGCAACCAAACAGCAGAGACCATTAGGAGACTAATGACTTGGGCTGCAGGAGGAAGACTTAGACATGTCATAAAATATCAGACATTCCAATAACCCTAAAACGAAAAGTGTATGATACCTGGATACTCCCCTTTACGACCTACGGAATGGAGGCCACGACACTGACCATTAAATCTATAAATAAGCTAAAAAGAATACAAAAAGCAATAGAAAGGATCATGCTTGGCGTAAGCAACCACATAAAATCCATGAAATCAGGAAACGGACTAAGGTAGAAGGTGTTATAAGAAAATATAGCTATTTCGAAGTGAAGCTGGGTAGAACATGTAGCGCGACGAAACGAGGATAGGAAGACAAAACTGATAGTACAGTGGCGACCTATATTATACAAAGGGAGTGTTGTAAGACCATAAAATAGATGGATTCATGGCATTAAGAAAAGGGTGCGCAGAAACTGGCCCCAACTGGCCCTAGATAAGCATAAAAGGAAAGTACACGATGAGACATATGTCCAAAAGTGGAGGGAGAAAGGATGCTGAATAGAAGAAGAGAAGAAAATATAAATTACGTTTATTATGAACCAGTTATGATATAAGGATTAAAGACAATAATTATGCAGGTATAATTTCGGATATAGGTACTTGAAACGCGAGTATTTTCTTACTTAGTAAATATTCAAATAAATAAATATTTTTGTTTCACCTTTTCTAGAAAAGAGAGAAACAGCTGCTGCAGTAACTAAATGCCTCTCGATAACAAATATTTGACGCTAGTCAGACAGTTTACGACCATACTCACTTTGTTGCGCGTAGCCTAACATCCAAAATTAGTTCCCTGCTGATACAGCCTTTTGCCTGGTGATTTATGGACGCTACACTTGGTGATGCTTTCGCTGCACTATTTGCAGTGATGTTGGTGAGGCTCATATACTTTTTTTTCCATATTTTTAGTCAGTGTACTAATAGATTTCATGTTACACAAGGAAAATATCTTATCTCTCGTGTGCATGCACTTTAATGGATAAAGAAAAAATACATCCATATCGAAAACAATTTGCTTTATTCTAAAATAACGCAAATAACTGTACCACCTAGTAAACACTTCGTCTAAGAATTAAACAAGAATATCCTTATATTAGATATTACTCCATGTTTGAATATTTAAATTCAACATTCGTATTAAATCATTACATAAAGCACAAATACAAATAAAATTATTATTCTCAAGTTCCTCATCCACCAGCACATTTAACATGCGACATATTTGTATAGATCTGTAGAAAAGCAACCTTACTATATTGTTTTGATACAACTAGAATTCACATTATAACGTATAATGTGTTTGTTCCACAATATTTATACTTACAGCAATATTAAAAAGATAAATCCTGGCTTTTGATAAATTAAAAAAAATCATTCAAATTAAAACTCAAATGTGGGCGGGCGCAAAGGGCTTTAAAATAACGGAATTTCTAAATAAACATAATATTACAAAAGTTTCTTAAATAATCATAGAAACTTCCCGGAAAGCTATTGTGTAGATTGCACTCTCAAGAACGGGGGTTTTGGTTATCTTTGCATTTGCATTTAGTGCTCCCACTCATTGTTGCAGAAGTTGGAGCGTCGATTCAGGTGGTGTAGCTGCAGCAACTTCAGTAAGTTAACACAAAGACTTGGGAGATGCTACTGTTGCATATCAAATCCGAAGTTCAAGTTGTTTGTCTACTGTTGATGATACCAGCCACGTTTTGTTGTGTATAGTAAATGAGTTAATTGGTTTTTCAAACTTTTAATTAATCCGAGTCGCGTATTTTACAAAATCATGCCACGGAGGCAATAAGTAACTACAAACGCAATAATAAAACTATTTCTTGTTATTACAATTTGCACAGATTTACGTGACAGTGTTACTGAAAATGGGAAGATAATACATAATAATACACTCTTTTATAACTATGATCGAGGAGCAATATCAAAGCTCCAAGAACGCTCATTCAAATTTAATTTCATGAGAAAATTAAGTTCAACAGTGCCTTTGAAGCAGTTGCTACTTTGAAAAATAAATCAACTTTCTTAAATAATCTCTATATATAACTTTATTCAATTATGCATTCTATAAGTAATTTTTCATTAATAATACCTTTTCGTTGTCAATAGTAAAATAATTTTATTGTAATTTGTTCATAATAAATCTTCAGAAAAACGCTGGAAATACAACTTTTTCCAGAAACGTGAGTATTAATAAATATTTTTTGTGTACTGTTTTTTATATTATTTTTATACAATATACAATACTCTGCTTTTCTGATGTAAACATCTCCGTACATATGCATTTCCTTCAAGAATAGATTAAAACTGCAGGCACCAAACAAAAATCTCATTTGCAGTTTGAATTTACTGTTTGCAAAATACGAGATAAAGATATACTAAAATATAGACTTGTGCAAGTGCTGAAAGTTAGTCTACGTAGGTAATTTAGACAAATTTAAGTGCATACCGTAAAGTGCAAAGGAAGTGCGTAAGTCGAAGTGCCTGCTATTACGTAGACAGCTGTGTATAAATACATTTGGTCACTCAAGCACCCAAAAATCCTATTTAGCATTTACGCGAATACATAATGAAAAGACCCTGAAAATTGAACTGAACGCTTTGTGATGGGGGAATTAAAATAAATAATTCACGTTACACCAACGACACTTTATTTGCACATTAAGCTGATGGAATAATAAATGTGGGGATAAAATGATTACACAATAAGCTTTAATTACGATTTAAACATTAGTTTCTAAAAAAAGTCGGATTGTGATGGCCGATAATAATCAATTCATCTACATGGTCGTCAATACTTTTAGAGTGAAGCAGAGACCACTAGAGGAATTAAGGGTCTTACCATTAAAAATAAATGCAGAGTCTACTTCTTCCTTACTTTTTTTATGGAATGCATTTATTTGCACACAGAAGAAAAAAACTACAAACTGCTTGTAGATCCTAAGTTCTGGATTAAATTCGCCAAGTAAGAGTAATAATTTGAAAAAAAAAATATGTTGGCCCAGATCTATAGAAACTTAGAAAAATTAGCGTTGTAGCACAAAACTTGTGGCTTAAAGCGTTAATAAAACAATTTATAGTGATTATAAGCACTAATAAATAAACAGCTACGCAACCTCATAAAATAAACAGTTAATTGCGTCACCATGGGTTTACTAAGATGATAAATCAGCAAATGGCAAATACTGCAAAAATAATTAATTCAAAAATAAGAAGTTGACTTTACAGGAAGCAAATGGTTCACAACTAATTGTTGATGACCTAAAAATTTTCAACATTGGAAAGAAAATAAGAAAATAAAAACGTCAAAGGTCTCTTCAAACAGTAAGTCTAGAAACTGCAAAATTATGATGTTATTTATTCGGAACAGAAGAGCTCTATGAACCACAAACGTAAAACCGAAAACCTAACAATTGAAATCCTAACCTCTACTGTCAACCCGGAATGGGACGTTTCGCCGTCGCCCTTTCGCCGTCGCCATTTCGCCGTCGCCGTTTCGCCGTCGCCATTTCGCCGTCGCCATTTCGCCGTCGCCGTTTCGCCGTCGCCATTTCGCCGTCGCCATTTCGCCGTAGATTATTTTATATTTCTGACTTAAAAAACACTTTTTCACTTATCTATATCTGAGCAAGACATGGAATCAAAGTTTTACATGTTTTAAATGATACATGTTCGAAATCTTTAATAGCTTTAAAATATTATTCACATTTATTTCCCATTAGGAAGACGTTAAAGGTTATTAAAGTTACACTTCTTATATGCATTAAACCGTCTGATTAGTTGTTGATGGTAATGAGCATACTTGTTACTTTTTGCTAATCCTTTTATCATGCACATGGTGGTCATTATAATGATTTGGATTAGAAAATTCCCTTTATGTCCTACCAGTACATTAATTGATATTAATGACACTATTTTAAGGTATCTTAGATACAAAATAAAGCTCCAGGGCAATTATTTTCTTCATAAGAACACTAGGGTTATTATGAAAAATTAACAGTATTTGTTTCCATGGATACAACTTTATTATGCACCACTGTCACAATGAAAATTAATGACAGCTCAGCTAATGTCACAAATCTAACTTAGATCAGCTAACTAGATCAATCTTAAATACTATATCATAGTAATTATATGAATTGAATATGAATATGTATTAGGTAAGAAAATTGGTAGTACATAAAACCTTGAAGGCACCACGGGCATTATGAGCTAAGAGCCCGCGATTGTTGTACGCACCTCGGGCCAAAGGCCCTCGGTTAGTACACTAACAATCTTGGGCTCTTATTTTACTCATAATGCCCTTGGTACCTTAATAACTATTATGGTAGTATGGCCGTTATGATTTTCAAACTTTACATTTTTATTGTGTATTGATGTGAGGTAGGTGATTTTCCAGTTGAATACTTCTGAAATGGGTTTCTTTTATTTGTTTAAATTTTTTTAATTAACTCCTATTTGAAATAGAACACCCACATCCGGTATATTATTACATTTTTGAATTCAGCTTAAACTTTTAGAGAAAATTTATCTCTTTAACTAACGCTCTATTTTGTACAGTTTTTGTAATATTTGTGATTTTTGAACATTTTTGACAAATGTTTAAAAATTAAAATTCAAATTTTTTGCTAATTATAAGATCACTGTAAAAGGAAGTTGTGTGAGTGTATCACACCAGATTTTTTAACTCAACTTCAACGTCTTACATCTCGCTTATTATACGTTTTCGATATAAGTTGATTAACGTTTTCCGCTTTATTTTGAAGTGTTCTGTGTATTCCTTAAGTTTCCCGAAATAAATTTGAACCATCCTGTATATATGTGACTTTACAATTTAAATATTACTGTATACTTGCTGTTTAAGTACAATAGAAATTATTAAACTTATTATGCATTTTCTTCCAGCAACGGAGTACAATTAGTATATTATTAAGTTAACAAAGATGATAGTTTATAAGCAAACAAATTAATGTCCAAATAAATAAAGTGAAGGTTGCATTACATTAAAGTATAAAAATAAATTAAAGTATCATTATTTGGCAGCACGGTCTTTGTTCCGCTTTCAAGTTGACGGCGAAATGGTCGACGGCGAAACGGCGACGGCGAAGTGGTCGGCGGCGAAGTGGCGACGGCGAAATGGCAGACGGCGAAATGGCGACGGCGAAACGGCGACGGCGAAACGGCGACGGCGAAGTGGCGACGGCGAAATGTCCTAGACCCCTGTCAACCAGGGTATTAAAAATCTGATACTTACATCTTACCACGATTGAAATTTATATCGCTTATAAATGGATATACCTGCATTGCTTCGAGTGACCTGATCAGTTACAGCATCTCTTGTCTGGAGTTTATGTAAAGGTCTCAACTGGACAATCTACAGAGTATAGGTTAGCTGGTGCAAAGTCAATAATGAAACTGAAATAAATAAACTAAAAGGAAGGAAAGCCTTACTAGGCGAAAAATATCAACAGCAGTGGAAAACGCACCAATTTTCCATATCAGATGTAAACATCTCAGCTTTTAAGAGGTAGACCTAGAAGAAACTTACAAATGCATATAGATACCAGGGATATTTTTTCAACCTCGATACAGTAGTAATAACAAACAAAATGGATATAAAGCATTTATTGCATATATCGGGTGTCCGTTCTGAAACTCGAACATAGGAATCTAACATTGCATTGAACGTTTTTGCTGACTTCTGCTCACCAATTCAACTTACAGGAAAGGTAATGGTATCAATAGAAAGATAAAATTATTGCACATCAAATGATAATAATAATAATATTTACTGATATAGTATAACAATAATGGCAAAATACCTAAAAGTCAAATGCACGATGTTGATTGCCTATGTTCGACTTTGCGAGTGGACACCCAGTATAATATAGGTACATCTCTCAGCTACATTTCTGCATAATCCGCATTTTGATGAAGCCACTATCATACCGTATGCAGGTTTCTGTATGCCCTCCTCAAGAAGGTTGCCACCTGGCCCCACACAAATTGTTTTACTTGCTGTGCCTCAATTCCAAACGAAGCACAAAAAGCATTTCCATAGCAACGGTCCTTAAATGAATTAAATCCAACATTTTCTATGACTCCAAATGTTATACAAAAGTTGACTTTCTATTAGCGAGTAGATTTTTTTTATAAGTTTGCTATGTAATCTGTTTCTACAAACAATGGACATATAGATCTTGTTACAGTATCAAACGATTTTAAAGACACTCAAGGGTGCGGGAGTGCCACTTGCTTTATCATGTTCTGGAAATGCCAACACTTGCCCTGGAAATCTCAAAAAAGGCCAATAGCCACGGCTTGATACGCTCAGGGAGATGGGCGTGGTCCTAGAAACGGTACACCATAGGGCCAGTGTGACGATATGTATAGAGTGTTGCAAAATAAATACACGCCGCGGGATTCAGACTTCGATCTCACGCTTGGCAGAACCCCGAAGACCAAACGGGAGTATAACATAGATGTACAGCCTCACGACTCCCAACACTGCGGCGACGAGCGCCCCGACTTATCTGCGACGCTTACGAACTCCTTCCACGCTCTACCGTACATAAATCTGACACAGTGTATAATTCACCCCGAAAATAAGCATGCACAGGCACTTGGGGAAATCATAAAACAACGTACAGCAAACCGATCTATTGGTTTAACACATTATCAAATATGCACAAAAGCGCCGACGTTGTCAGCATACACAATGAATAGAATGTACAGTGACGCCTATAATTGGCCTAACGGCTGTTGGCGAAGCGCGAAATAAAATAAAAATAAAATAAAATAAAAATAAGATAACAAAAGAAAGGGGACTATAACTATAGGCCCAGCTGGGGGTCGCTTTACCTCTAAACGTCTAAACTATTGCGGGAAAATTAGCACACATCCCGAAAGCTTGGTTACAAATAGCCCAAACGGGTGGCCGGTATTTACCAAATAAATGCATTAATGATTGTTAGCAAAAAGGTACCTTAATTATTGTTTACAAACAGCACAAATGGGTGGCCGGTATTTAGCAAATAAGCGCATTAATTATTTTTTGCAAAAGGTACGTTAATTGTTGTTTACAAATAGGTCAAACGGGTGGCCGGTATTTTGCAAATAAGCGCATTAGTGATTGTTTACAAACCAGTACGTTAATTATTGTTTACAAGCTACGCACACTACCTTGTTGGTCGACTTCACCTGGAATGCATCGTTAATGCTCGGGAGCTCGCCACTAGAGCAGTCGGGCTGCGGCTTAATGCGTGGGTGTTGTACGATACCCAAAGATTCCCTGATTTGCAGGGACTGATGCGGAACCCTCATGGGAAGCAAGCGAAGACTGTGGAGACCCGTAGTTTGCCCGTTATGAAGACTGGATCCCAACCATGTGGCGGAACAATTGCCCTTCAGAACTACAGAACGGCGGTCATCGACAAAACCCCAAAAATCACCACTTTGCACTACCACGGCTAGTCACGTACTTGTCTAAAACAAAACCAACGCTGCTCCCACCAGACGCGCTGGAGAACGCAGCGTGCGGGGGAACGAGTTTTCCGCGTAGCCTGAACACCTGCAACCAATCACGAAGCGAGGAAGACCCCGTCGATAACTCGGCTCGACGAAATTTCTAGATAAAGGCTGCGTGCTAGATCATTAAAACTCCAAATAAGCCAGAAAAAGTAATTATGAACGAGGCTACCCAAAACGATTGCCTTACAGCAAATTACGGCGGCCGTTCCAGCTGCTTAAAATTACGAACCGTTAGCTGCCTACAAACAATTTAATTAACTATGAAGCGTAGAAATATGACCGAAAAAAACTATATACGAACGAAGTCGTAATCTTTCAACAGAAATACTCCAATAAATTTATTACTAGTACATTAGGATTCATTTCTAAGCGTTGAATGTATTTTTCACCGTAATTTCACTTTACTAATTTTGGGCACTTTGAGATCATTGTAAATGTTGTTTGTCACGAAGCAAGGAACATCAGTCATAGAACGTAGTGCATTTGACTGAAATCTTCCCGATGATTGCAATGTTGATTTTTGACGCCGTGCCTCACAGCTGCAATTCGTTGGTCTAAACTGGCTTGAAGACAAAATTGTACGGCAGAAGTTTGAAAACGGAGAACTGCGATTTCCGACGAGCAGCCAATAATGTTTTCGAAATTTCTTGTCTAATTGCTTGTGTTTCTTTCATATATCTGTACGCCAGGTTAAACCCTATTACAGGGCTTTCCGATTGCTTTTCACCATGTATCAATTGTATTTTACTGTTTGTCAGATGTAATTACCATTTGTTAATGTTGATAAGAGGGAAAAGCATTTGAGATGAAGTGAAACACAGCTGATACATGGTGAAAAGCAATTGGAAGACCCTAGAAATTGAATGCCAAGGTATTTAATGGTGCCTGTAGTAGGGATAATTGCATTGTTCCTGACTGGTGTTGACTCACCTCGGCATTTTATTTTTTACCGGCGGGTGATCAAAAGAAATATCGTCTTTAGCTTCAATGTTTAAATGCCTTGGTGTGAACTCCTTGGCCAGTAAGTGGGGTAGTATGTAGAAAAATGATCAAGATATAGCTCTCGTATAACCTCATAGAGTACTCTTCCTCTTCCCGGAGCCGAAAGCCTCCATTCCAGCTGGTATGTTTAGCGTTTTAATCACCATCAGACAGAAAACAAGAAAGGATGCTTTGATTTTGTACAAAAGGGGATTTACGTTACTATTATGTGAATGCTTTCATAAATGAACTACAAAAATACAAAGTAAGAAATCCATTTTCTACACAAAGTTAATTAGGTACGTGTCTATGTGCTAGGCTTGCAAAAAGCAAGTCCTTGGTTCGAATCCGTGAACAACCAGAACTGCTTTCGTAGTTGTATGAATTGTTAGGTATTAGCCGGTTGATCATTCGAACTTGCGTCTATGAAGTAGAGTAACAGGACTACATACAAACAAATAAATGCATGTGCTTTGGTGGCAACACAAAGGACCGACTTTGAGGGGTAAGTGTGTATAAACTTGGTTCACTATACGGTTTTATATCTTCAGACAACCGCAAAGGCGTGAACTGATGATTAGCCGTAGTTTCTACGGTGCAGTAATCTACCAAGTCACGAACTTTGTTACTACGCAATTCAATCTCTACATTTTATTTTAAAACTATACTGGAGACTAAATCGGAAAGAGGACGATTGGAGGACAATAGATCGAGTTGGCTGATGTTACATTATATTTATGTGAAGCCACAACAAAACTTTCTGAAATTTATTTGATCATTCGATATAATCAATGTGCACAGACAATTTTTCCAAGTAATAAAATGCTTACAATCAACCCTTTTCTCATAAAATCTAAATATAAGTCACTAAAGGGACAATAATTATAATTACAACTTTCTCCTGCGTAATTATCTAAATAAATTTGGCTAGTTATCTCCATGTAAATATATTTGGCTATAACGTTTTTTGCTTATGTATAATTCAAGTTATTGTTAATATCCATATAAATGTGATGCATGTCACGATCTAATGCTGTATGCATAGCTACCAACAGAAACGTTTCCTCTTACGCATCAATCGAAATATGGCTTCTGCAATCGCTATAGAATATCAGCTTGACAGGTACCTTAAATTTACTTCAGCAATTTCGGCAATATTAAAGACCGCGACGCGATGAATATTAAGCGCAGCAACTAACCAAGAAAAAGAGTTTCAGGGTAGGTTCTATAAAATACCCGAAATTAAATTTATTCCTCACGTTACGTCCTTAATATCCATCTAACCTCGTAAGCTATATATCTTTTCCGGAAAACGCTTAATGCGGCGCTCGGTTGGAGGTTTATTTTGAATTACGTTTAAATTAGATGCAGCCACAGTGAAAGAGATGTATTTGGGAACGCATACCTAATATATACTGCAAAAAAGCGCAAATCCTCGATTCGTCAAAGTCAACATCGATTGAAAGGATTCGGGAGGCTGCAAAGCCACTGGATTCCCTCACTTCACATTTTAAATCTGTTTTAGTTCATTTAAAGCTTCAGCATTTCATTTAGACTGTACTGAAATCCTTTGCATGTACTCGCTCAATCTTTCCTATCACCTCCCCGACGTTCTTCGCCCACGAATTGCAGACAAAATTTACTTAAGGTAAAATTGGATAAAGGGATTATCCTTAGATCTCTCATTCGTTTCGGTTACCGCTTTGAATAGGTCGTTGCTCTCTTTCAAGGCCTAACGTACTTTATGGAGATCAAATACAAAACGTTTAGAACGACCAGATAGTGGCAATGATTGAAATACTGTTACGGTCCGAATGCGTCTATATAAGTTTACAGGTCATTGAGGGCGCTCTGGTTAATTTTAGGGTCTATAGCGCATATTTTGAAATTCGCAGTTGCGTTTCCTTGTCATGAGTTCTTATCCGAGTGCGAAACGATAAAAGGGCCGGTCGACGTTGGAACTACTCTTTTCGTTGTGTGCGGCGATTCCAAGCAGTTATGTTTCCTGTTTGGATCGCTGAGAGTTTAAAAGACTTTTTGATGAAGTTTTTCTGGGATTACTCCTCGCTTATGAAGCGGTTTAATGCTATTCTGGTTAGTTTTAGAGACAAATTCTTCTCACATCCATCCTTGACGGAGTTTGGTTGCAAGCTGTCGGAATTAATTTGGCACGTGGCCCAGATATTGGGGTAAGTCGATTGAAGCTTCTGTCTTACCGCGTTCTTAGACGTTTTGTGTTCTATCTTGGGCAATCCTTATAGCTGCAAGTTAGGAGCCCCAAATATCTCTCCGCTGTTAATTTCAAGGTCGCACAGTTCCATATGCACCCTGGCGTCCTTGACACCAATTGAAACACGAGCCCGTAGTTGATACCTCGATGCAGTCTCTATACATGCACCGTCCGAGTGTATTGCGTGTATTGTTTCTCTTTACTTTAACACGGTTTGAATGCTATGCAGTGTAAGTCGGTGTCTTGTGTACTTTCTGAACTGCCTTGCTGCAGGTCCTACCTGGATTCCATCAGAATCCCGTAGGTTCTATTTTGATTATTGAACGTCTTCTTCTTTGTCTTTCCATTATGCCCTTAATCGTCGGGTTTTCAGTAACTACACTAAACATTTTTAGCTTCTACCCACTTTCTAAATTCTTTTCTGTTTCTTGCTCTCACTTTCACTTCATGCATTGACCTATTTCTTCCCTTTACTATCTCTTCTAACTGTTTTTTCCCATGTTTTTCTTGGCCTACCCCGTTGTCGTTTTCCTTTTGCTTTCATTTCCATTACCACTTTTGGGATCCTGTTTTCACTCATTCTACATACGTGCCCGTACCATTTTAGTTGTTTGTTTTCAATCTTCTTAACCACTGGTTCCACTACCATAGCATTTCTGATAGTGTTGTTATTAATCATATCTCTTCTTGTGTATCCCATAGCTTTACGTAGAAACTTCATTTCGGTCGCTGTAATTTTAGATTTTAATTTATCATTTAATATCCAATTTTCTGATGCATAGGTAAGTAGTAGTAGGAATATCGTGTTGTAGATCTGTCTTTTGGTTTTTTTTTGTTTATTTCCTTTTTTACTATGAGTGTATTATTTATAGCTTAATATATTTAGTTGGCTTTATTTATCCTGGTTAATATTTCTACCTCTACCTTCCCATCTTTAGTTATTACTGTTCCCAGGTATGTGTATTCTTGGACTTCTTCCAAACTATGATTCTTAACTATTATGTCCTTCTTCGGTGTTTGATCGTTACTAATCTTCATTACTTTACTTTTGTTATAATTTATAGTTAGGTCCGCCCTTCCCAGTTCCTCCTTCCACACATCTATTGCTCTTTGTAGCTGTTTTTCATTCTTTGCTACTAATATTATATCATCTGCATAAATCAAATACTGTATGAATACTGGTTTTAGCTTTCTATTACTTATTCTTATTTTGAACAGTTTACTCTTACATTTTTCCATCACTTCATTCATTACAATTACAAATAATAAGGGGCTTAAACTATCTCCCTGTTTCACTCCTTTCGTTATCCTGAATTTTATCGATGTTTCTTGATTTATTCTGATATATTCCTCAACATTACGATATACCCTCCGAATAGCATTAATTAATATTCTATTAACCCCATACTTTTCTAATACTTTCCACATGATATTTCTTGGTATGTTGTCGAAGGCTGATTTTATGTCCAAAAATGCTAATCGTAATTCTTGCCCTTTCTCTAGGTTCTTCTGTATTACCATTCGTATTGTATGTATATGGCCCTGGGTCTGTTTTCTAGGTCTAAATGCTGCCTGTTCCTCTCCTAGTAAATCTTCTGTTTCTGCCCTTAATATTCTTTCAAGGATTTTAGTATATAATTTGTATATTACTGACGATATGCACAGTGGTCTGTAGTTGTCACAACAGCTTGTGCTGCCCTTCTTGTACAGTGGCATTATTATGTTTTGTTCCCACTCATTTGGTATCTCCCCCGTGTCCAGACCAATTGAAATATATTCGTTATCCAGTCCACTACTTTATGTCCTCCCATTTTAATCATCTCCGGAGCAATTCCATCCTTCCCAACCGCTTTTCCAATATTGATTATGCCTATTACATACTCCACTTCTTCTCTAGTTATTATACATTGTGTAGCTTCTTCTTGAGACTGTATGACTTCATTTATTTGTTCTGCTATTCCTTGCTCCTTGAATATTTTTTCGTAGTACTTTTCCATACTTCCAGTATCGATTTCATTTCCGTAACCAACTTATTATCTTCATCTTTTATATTATGTATCCGGTTTGAAGTTTTTCCTTTTAGTCTCTCAACGGTTTGCCAGAAGTATTTCCGATTGTCCTTATATCTGTTTTGTAGCTCCACTCCGAATTCCTCCCATGAGTTTTCTTTGGCTTACTTAACGGTTTCTTTAGCTATGTTTCTTTTGATTATATATATTTGTCGATCATGTTCATTTTTTGTTTTCAAACATTTCTTCCAGGCTTTTTTCTTTTTTTTCACTCTGTCCTTAACAACCTCATTCCACCATCTTGTTCTTTTTATTCCCGGTTTTATTATGTTAGTTCCACATATTGTTTTTGCAGCTTCTATCATTTTGTTTTTTAGTACTCCCCACTTTTCATTTATATCATTGTTTCTGTATTCCATTCTTCTTTCTTCTTCTAAAAATTTTGCTTCTATTAGTTGGGCATATTTCTACATACTTTCTTTTACCATTAATTCCTCTATTTTTATTTTCTGGTACTTTTTCTCATCGACTGATTTCTTCAACTCAAATTTGCATTTAGCTATAACCAATCTATGCTCAGTATGTAATTCCGCTCCTCTTTTGGCACGAATATTATATATATACTTTATATTATATTATATTATATACTTTGAATTTTTACTGGATGTGCTGTAATCTATTGCACTCTTAGCTTTCCTTTGTAGTGCTTCGAATGTGATTTTGTGGATTTGTTTATGTTGATAAACGGAGTTTCCTATGAGTAATTGATTTTCTATGCAGAAATTTATCATTTTTCTGCCATCATTATTGATTGTTTGTTTTAATGTGTCAACAAGCTATTACTCTACAATAGTGCTCAACCCTAGAAATTAAAAACAACAAACGCTTATATAGCTAACTGCACGTGTATGGAGAACAATAACCGCCTATATAATCAAGATGTATCTCTTAGTTTGTTGTTTGAGTTAGTGTAAAATTTTAAAATAAGACTCAAGGAAAGCAAATAGTACAATTTTGCAGAGAAACCTGAACATTATTAGAATGTTTTGAATTCAGTATTCTTGAGCAAAGAAACTATATCGTAGGATATTTACAGCAATGCAACTATTTGCATCAGGTCGGAGAATAACAATTTAATTCTGGTATTATGGAAATAAATTTGAGGGGTACGTAATATTTATACAGGGTGTCTCAAAAATAATGGGACACCGATTAGTAATAGATTCCTTAAGCTATAATAAATCGATTAACCATTAGTACAAAGTCTCTCCAATAAGAACCAATAGGGCCTTAAAGTTAAATTTTTTATTTGTATGATTTCAATGCTGGTACACTTGGTTACATTTTATGTACTGCACTAATACAAACAGTTTCATAAACTAGACTTGACTATAAGAGGCACTTTACCTACCTTTAAATTTTAGGTTATCGTCCGAAAGAGAATTAAAAAGCATAAAAATAAAGTGCTCTCAGCTCATAAGCGTAAAAGCAACCGTTCACCTTAACATGCCTATCAAAGGTTTTTGATTGCCATTAAGATATGCAATTATTAAGTAGCCATGATCACAAAAACAATGGATAGTGATTTTGATCTAGTAAACGACAATAATAAATCAATAACATTATTAACATACAAATATTTTCTTTTGCGCTTACTAAATTTCTGCGACATAAATTGTCCAATGCTGAAATGTCCATTATCCCACAATATTTTCGTATGCATAAAAGATTGTTTTTTATGTTACCAACGTCATTAATTGATTTATTATTGTTGTTTACTAGGTCACACATCACTACCTATTATTTTTGTGATCACAGCTACTTGATAACTGAACTGCATGTCTTAATGACAACCAAAAGCTTTTAATAGGCGTTTTAAGGTAAACGGTTGCTTTTACGCTTATGAACTAAGAGCGCTTTATTTTTATGCACTTTAATTCTCTTTCGGACGATAATCTAAAATTCCAAAAAATGGTACAGGTAACAAAGTTAGAGGTAAAAGAATTTGTCAAAGGTAGGTAAAGTGCCTCTTGCAGTCAAGTCTAGTTTATGAAAATGTTTGTACTAGTGCAGTACATAACAGTAAGCAGGTGCACCAACATTGAAATCGATATCTTTATATTTGTAAACATTATCATGAAAATAAAAATTTTTTAAAATGAACCTCTAAGGCCCTATAGCTTCTTACTGGAGAGACTTTGTACTAAGGTATTAAGTTTAATCGATTTATTATAACCTAAATAATCTATGCCTAATCGGTGTCCCATCCTTTTTGGGACACCCTGTCTATTCGGTAGGTAGAACCTATGTTAAAGTTGTTTAGCGTGTGCTTACTGGCATAACTCTTAATGTGTATTGGCAGGGAATTGCCAACGAATAATTAAACATCCTGCTGAAGTTCTCATAAAATTTAGCTGCATAGCGGTAAAAGACATTTTGTCGTGTAACTTACAAGTTAATTATACTCTAACATAGCCCTAGAATAAGTTCTTGGATGTTTTCGATTTCACTCCTATGGGTGTTCAACACCCTCACAGGAACTTAAGGTTATCTCTCCTATCAAACTTTCTAACTCGTTGATTAGTGTAATTAAACTGCTGTAATTAAACCACTATCAAACGAAGTTGGGCGCAATTTTTTTAGGTGGGTTATTAACACTTACGACAACGTTTAAACGATCATAACACTACAAGGCCACGCGTAGGCGCCCAACCGATTCTGTGGCTCAACTAAGCAATCAGTGACCCACAAAATTATCAGCCCTGCAACAATAACTTGCTCCGGCTGGATGCATTCATAACAGAGAGCCGGTTCAACTGGGGCGCCACGTAATTTGTAATTGAGAGTTATTCAAATGTCGAATCACTCGAACCACGAAACCTGATACAAGCATCGGGAGGCGAGGCCCAGTAGTGTCAATTGACAAAGGCCTTACCTTAAGCGCAAATGTGGTTTTGCTTTCTTTAGAAAGCTTCTTGAAAACTGCTCCTAAACGTGACGTTTTTACAATGGTTTGTAAGTCTACAATATACGAATCATAATGCGTCCCACATTACTCAAGTTTGGAATATTCTTGGAAATGTAGCAAATCACTACTGAACTATTATATTCCATAAAAGAAGCTACAAGAAGATATTGCTCGTAAACAAAGATTGCTAGAAATAGTCGGATTCTGGCCAGGAACCCATTAAAAGAGTTCTAATTTTATACCTGATAGGAAGTAGACAGTTCTACTATGACAGACGACGTAATGGAGGTCAATACAGCAATTTACCCATGTAAAAGTGTTTCAGACGTATACTAGTAGATTATGTTATTAGAGGTAAAAGTGGACTTTATGTGGCGAAGCTGAAGTTTATTTAGCCGAACGTTAGTGTGGCAAATAGTTCAGCTAAGCCACATAAAGTCACTTTTACTCCGAATAACATACTATTTTATCAGCAAATGTATTCAGATAAATTTCATTAATATAAATTTAAAAAACAAGGTTGCATCGGCCGGGAATCGAACCCGTGCCACCCGCGTGACAGGCGAGCACTCTACCCCTGCGCCAACCTCGGTTGTTTAAATAACGCGCTACTATAATGATATATGAACATACTGAATCACCCGAGCTAATAGCACACGGCCACAGCAGCTGTCACACCATAACCCACGGCGACAGATGCTCCGCTCCGCTGTTTAAAGGGTTCAATTAAATTAAAACTTGTTCGTACTCTTTTTGAAAATAAAACCGGCCTACGATCTAAGTCTAAAAATTAGCAAAATATTAAGCCATCATACAATTTAATCGGTCCGGTATCTTCGTAGAAGATAGTGAACAAACATAGAAAGAAAGAGAGAGAGCAACGATTTTATGTGATTAGGCACATAAAATACGCAAAAGTTGCTATTTTATCTGCTTAATCAGATAAAGTGAGACTTTTACCTTGTCAATAAAGACACATAAGTTGTCACTTTTATGACGTTAAGAAAAATATAGCTTGATATTAAATGACTACTTTATTGCATTTATACGTTAGATTGAGATATCTTGAATTCATCATTTAGAGAGTAGTTATGTAATTTATCCGTAAATTCGATGTCGTTGATTAAGTATGCCTAATAATAGCTGTGAAAGTTAGGTTTTCTACAAAGCTTGCATATGTCACTAAAGATTAGAAAAATATATTCTTCCAAATTCACATACTATTTTAGCTGTTATCTGATAAGAAATTATAATGTATGGATGTTAGAACGTTAATTATGTCACAATTTGAATATATTATAAAACTACGACATATATAACGTAATATGCCTTCGTATATATTTTAGTTCACTGTTATTTCCACTTTACAAATATATTTATGACCTGAATTGCTTAATTTTTTATTATGAGCTATATTATCTATTCCTAAGAAGGAGCTACAAATTCCTCAAAAACTATTAAAGGAATTTCTACTTTTCATGTACTACATGCTGTTTATAGCGCTTAATTTAGTATTCAATTTATTTGGAAAGGAAGTTGAAAGCAGCTGAGCAATGACGGTTAAACTGTGAATTATAATCATAAACGGCGTGCCCGTATGTGATAAATAGGTTACAATATATTGAAAAACTAATCACAATCTATTTTTCAGTGTCATTACTTCGATTTCGAGGAGGAAATTGATTTTCAAACCGGAAACGAGTACGTGGTGGATCACGCTTCATCCTGCTCCATTCAATAACAAATCCTTTTCGAAACGGAGACTGGCAATTCCTGCGTTTTATGTATATTATAAACGTGAATTGTTTTTAAGTCTTTCAGGTTTATAAATGTATAATGCTGCAGCTTGAGCTGTGCTGGTTAAATCCTGGATCAAGAAATTTCCATACTCTAAGCTGCACTTTAAACTAAGCTTGCGAATACTTTTGAAATGCGCCTGGCATTCCAGGTTCTCAGTAAAGCATCGCAAGTGGAAAGAGATCGTAGTTTTAGTGCTTGTATTGTTTGTACGCCTTTTGTAATATATGCAGCATTAATTCTAGTTTTTTTTCAGGTGCAAACGTGTAGCTGTATAATAAATATTAGAAATATTTTTCACATTTTCTAAAATAAAAATCGTATACAATCACTTATTATATTCCAATGTAATTTAGAGATTCTTTATAATTTCTTTAGCTTGCCACAAAAATGAGTCGCTGCAAAGAAGTAGTACCACTACTGTTAAGTCTCTTTCCACTTGGTGGTAGATGGCGCTGATAAAATGCTAATAATATGCCAGTTAGGTGCATACGAATTTAATCCATGTAATACCAATGCCAAGAAAGTATTTTATATTCACGGAATGAAGAAAAGTATGAGTTTAGTTTGTCGGAATATCTATTCTTAGCCAATAATTTATATTTCTTACCATTGGTTCGATGTTTTTTCCGAAAATTATTAAAGAAATATGAACTGGAGTCTCAAGTATGCCATGTTAAACGTTATATCAATCAAAGTCACCACAAAACTGATCAAGATGTGAAACTTGATTTCATTATTATACCCTGGAATCAGTACAATAGTCTCACGTAGTATTTTCTAGGATATGAATGTATCTAGCACTAGTGTTATTTCCAACTTTAGAAAATATGGAATAAAGTTAGGAAGGAATAGTTGCGGAAAGCATAAGTAAAGGAGCGTTTTACCCATAAGTAAGATATATATTTTTAGGGACATCTAGAATATAATTTAGAAAATACATTTAGTAAATGTTTGGAAAGTTAATATAACAACTAGAAATACATTTTTTCCTTCCCTGAATATAAAAGGTTGCCTTCGCATTAAGCTAAATAGGTATATGGCAAGAATTTCGACTAAATTAGCATTATAGTTCCAATTATTGGAAAAGGGCTACGGATTTAAAACTAATTATGTAAGTCATTATATAACGACAGAAATAATTGATTTCTACTATTTTTATACACCTATCGAACGAAAGGTATATTTATAACGCTAGAAAAAACAACTATTCTCTAGCTAATTCCTAATTACTTGATTTTGTATTATTATTTTTAATGTGTTTATATTCCTACTTTACTATTTTGTTATAATAGAACGAATATTGTTATATTTCGAACCAGCACATCTTGAGTTGCAGTGAGAGTTTTTGTAAAATTGAAGTTGTACATAATGTATATCTCTAATGAGTATTGTAAATATATCACCCTGTGTCTTCTTATGAGATATATTCTAAATTGTAAGTTATGGTTAAGGTGTTCTTGTGATATCCTGTAAGTGTATTTCTGTTGTATACTAAAATAAAACACTTTGAGTGCATATTAATAACTAAAACTCTAGAGAGGCCCCACTTTAGCTTAAACCTCAGAAAACTATTTTCAGGTGATACTTAATTTTTTTTTTCATCTAGTTGTATGATTTTATGGCCATCCCATCAGCATTAATTGCTCAACTTAAACTGTATTTCCACAACATGTTGGGTTCTTTATTCTGTTCAGTAATTTTTATTTAAGCACATTATATAGCAATAATTAAAATTAATCAGCCTGGTCACCCTCGGGTAAGTAATCCATTAGCAGGAAACATTATATTGACCGTACCAGCACAGACGGATACCTAAATCTGTTGGTCCCTTGTGGGATGCTCATGTAAACTTCTCAATCCCTTGAAGGGGATTAGACTAGCTACGTGTCCTCAACCGCGTTAAAGTACCCATTAGAAATTATCACTCCAATTTTGAACAGAAATAACATGGATTAATACTACGTAATTCCTTATAGGAGAACTTAGCACTTATAAATGAGAAAGTAAGAATCCCAAACTGTTTTTAAAAGCTGTAAAGTCACGTAAAAATCTAAATGTGCTTTTAATCCCAATAACCTTACTTTTCAACAGTACAAGGTATACGAGTAGTACTCTAAAATTTCGATGCGATAATATTTTATTAAATATTTTTCTACGATGCTTCTTATTCTGAAGATTTACATTCAAATTTTTAAACAACAACTTATTGTTATAGAAATTGTACCCTATCATTGTTTGTATATTTTTACTGTAAACACTTATGAAAATTAATTGATTTGACTTTTAAAACTTACGGGATGCTTAATAGCAATCTATATGTAAGCGTGTAGCATGCAGGCCTTGATTTCGAGAAAATATTGACAACTAGCCTTTTTTCTGTGTTTTGGAAAACAATTAAAATATCTTTGCTGTATTTTCCTTACCTCTATTAAAAACTAATTAGTTTAGAGGTATGCTCATGATAATTACACTATAATACCACTATACAAACAAAAATCCTGGAGAATATGTGAACTAATATGGGGTGTATGATGGAAGGTTGTCACCTTTGGCAAACATCTGGGAAATGGAGAGATATGAATCAGCTGAAATGGAAAGAAATTGGTACCAAACTTATGTCAAAATAAAACCAACGTGACTACGTGGCCACATTTTTGGACCGATTAGCTAACAGTAAAGACGGCATGAGTTCGTTACAAAATCTTGAATTAATTCATTATTAGAAAAGGAGCGTCAATGAGTCTTTCTACAACAAATGTAGTCAGATAGAAACGAGAAGCTTAACCAAAATTATAATAGTCTGCATGGGATATAAGTAACTACAAATGTTTGCTTTTTCTTATAAATCTTAAATGAATTCTAGAAGGCCCCTTCCACCCTCACTCAATATGCTAAACTAACAAATGCTGCAACTCAATATTGTAGATAAAAAGGAAACAGTATTCTTCCGGGAAAAGTTCTCCATAACCCTTTTATGCTTCACATACCTCCTGGAAATGTGCATGTAGTTGTCTATAGTTTTAGTATAACAATGATAATAAGAAATATATATGTATGTACTTATTAATGCTGCATTCATAAATTATAGCAAGATGGGTCTCCACCACTTGGGGGGGGGGGGGTTCGGAAATCCTTCTATTTTATTCTAAACCTCTTTTATCCCATTTCCACTCCTTTAGCAATAGAAATTTTTAAAAAACTTTACCACTTTTTAAAAACCTTAAAAACACAAAAACCATGGGCTGATTCAAAAAGCACTGGAGCAACAAACGGTTCTATAATTCACTCTTGAATCCAAATTCGCACATTATGTAGAAATTGATCCGTGCACAATCCTGAATTACGTTTTTAGGAACTTGTATAGGTAGCCTTTCTAAGTAAAAACCCATATATATAATACACATATATTGCTAGTAGGGCCTGGAAACGTCAGAAAACATTACGGCGCCGACATAGTCTCACTTAGAGTATAACGCGTCTCGTGCGCATGCGTGAGAATTCGAACTCCGCCTTTAGAAGCTAATTTTAAACTTGCCCACTTCCCCATTGGCCGGACGACGCCGCCGCGCTTGCACACAGCTCACCATTATACATTGAAGAGTTGGTTGTCTGTCTCACTTCCTTGGCAAGTTTCCCACTCATAGCCGCTAGCAATATAGTAAGTATTAGATATATGTAAAAACCTAATCGATATATTATCGGATCTTAGAGATACTGCGGAATTCATGAAAAGAAATTTTACCTTTTTTCTTCCCTTTAAGGATACAATTTCGAAAACTCCTTTTCTACCACTTTCCTAGAACTAAAAGACTCATCTTGCCAAATTTCAAGTTCCTGGTACCTAGGATTACTACGACTCTGCGTTGTTGAGTCCATGCTTCATCTGTTACAGATATAGATTATAGCAGAATACCCGTTACAACCCTTAGTGTGTGGAAATTCAAAGAATCTTTTCAACCTCATTTTATTCTAAAATTGACCAATGAAGTACCCCCTTTCGAGATAATATTTTTAAAAACCCTTAAACCTATGTCTAAAGATTTTAAAAAGACGTTTAAATGCTAAAAAATAATGTTCTAGCTCAACAAACACAGAAGATACAATGGATTCTATAATTCACCACAAATGTAAATTCGCACCTTTAGTGGTTGATTAGGGCAAAATCCTGTAATACGTTTTCAGACATTTGTTTTGGAAACCTTTCCAAGCAAACACCAAGTCGATGTCTTATCGAGTCTAAGAGATATTGAGGAATTTGTGAAAACCCAGTTTACTTATTTTCATCCCCTTAGAGGTGGAAGTTAGAAAAATCATTTTTACTCCATTTCATTCTGGAATGGACTTATTATTTTAACCCCTACCCATTTTCAGTTTACCCTTTTTACCTCTTTAGAGATAAATTTTTAAAAAACCCTTAAATCTCTCTCTAAAGATGTTAAAAATACATCTTATTCAAAAAAAATATTCTAACTCATCAAACACAGGAGATACAATGGGTTTTATAATTCACCCAGAATGCAGATTCGCACCTTTAGGAGTTGATTCGGGAGAAATCTGAACTTAGTTATTAGACTTTGTATTGGATACCTATGCAAGCAAACACCAAGTCGATATCTTTTCCGGTCTATTGGATTCAGGAGGCGAAGTGCACGTTATCCAGGTATCGTTGCAGCTGTTGCAGGATAGATTTGAACAGCTGAAGTTGGTGGATGGTAAAATTTATAATTTACTTTTTGAAGAAGCTGCAGCTGAGGAGCAGCTTTTTGATGAAATAGAGAGACAAGAGACCCATCACAGAAAAATCGCAGATTTAAACTATAAGTGTGAACAATTTGTAAGGGAATCTGATACAGTACAGGTAATGACCTATCAACAAATAACAGTTTGAAAAACGCAAGAGGTAGGTGCAAATTTATGACATTTGATGGGAGTATTAAAAAGTGGTTGCCATTCTCGTCGCAGTTTCAAAAAGATCATAGAATCTCTGATATCAAGATTTGGTCGCGGAGACCTACAAATTGAAGTCTATGTGCTTGAGCTTTTACAATTAATAGTAAATAATGCAATTTCTAGTAATAATAGGAGCTTTTCATTGTTATACATCAAACTTGAAACTCAATTACGTGCATTAGAAATACTAGGTGTTACTTCCGATAAGTGTTCGGAAATTCTATTTCCACTCCGGTCGTTTACATGGAAATTCATTCATTGTTTCATGGTTCCTGGGTGGAAGAACTGAATGGTTTACAAATCCAGTTATCTGAATGGGGTGATTCGGCACCATCTGAACTTTTGAAAGGATGTAGCAGTAAAATAGTACACTGGAAAGAAACGTACTTTAGCATGCGGTTTGGTAGCTATAGAACCACTTATGGGCTAGACAATGATGGGTAGAATGGGATACGGAAAGCTCGTTCCCCACATTTCGTACCCCACATTTCGTTCCCGGGATATTTCGTCTCCCCACATCTCGTACCCGAAACTTCGTTCCCAAGAGAGCTCAATTTGTCTCCTAGATTACAGGGCGTTGAAAAACGAGTGCAGTGATCGGAATGCAATTAGAAAATGAAAGATATCTTTGTAAAGGATGCCTCGATTACTCGAAAAGTCTCGTGGACGGTTAGCTTTGGCAACCAAAGAACTTTTTCTGGAGATAGTAACAGTGAACTACGACGGACGTTGCGAGATCAGGTTACCTTGGCTAAAGGGACATCCACCATTACCCGACAATTAAGCTTTCGCCAAGAAAAGACTGGACAGCACTGTCAAGCAATTGAGGAACGATGTTCTTTAAGAATCGTAGAATCAAGTTTTTATGGAATAGCTAAACGAGGAAATTATAGAAGAAGTCCCAAAAGAGTCCAGGAGAGTCAATCTCATAATTTACCGCACAGACCTGTCATTAAAAAAGGGAACGTAACTACGAAAATTCGGCCAGTCTTCGACGCCTCTGCTAAAGAAAGGGGAGGCCCCTAATTAAATCAATGGCTGGGGATGGGGATTAACCTGGTTGAACTGATTTCTGTAACCTTGTTTAGGTTTAGACAAAATAAAATAGGAGTAACAGCGGCTATTTGTAAAGCATTTTTGCAAATCTGTATTCCTGAAACTGACAGAGACCTTCTAAAATTTGTGTGGATCGATTTGCGAGGCAAAGAAAAAATATATCGTCATAGACGTGTAGTTTTTATTAGGAACGAACATAGAGTCCCACATTTCAGAGGTTCTGAAGAAAAATGATACCTCATATTCCAGAAGTTTGTACGCCTACAAGTGTGTCACGAGTGTATCTGATGAAGAAAATTGGAAATATTTTATTCACGATTCCATAATGCTTGTGGCCGAAGCGAAATTTGATTTGCGAGAGTTGGAGTATCCAGAATATCAGCTAACAGCTCTCTTTGAATGATGCGAAACACTAGAAGTGACATTTTAAATTTCAATCCAAGATGTTTGAAAGATTTGGATTACTATATGCACCTGGAACTAGAATAATAGTGTCAATAAGTAAAATAACTATACGGCGTCTGGAATTGTTGGCGGCGGTTATCGGCACGAGATTGTATACATTGGTTAAGAAAAGCTTAGGACTGAAGTTAAAGAGCTTTTTTCTGGACCGACTCTTCTAACGTTATTTCTTGGATATGTAGAAATGAAGAATGGGGTGTCTTTGTATATTACTCGTGTGACGGAAATTAGAATAATTACCTCTTTTAAAATGTGGGTTTATGTGCCAAGAGTTTTGAATCTCTCCGATCTCCCATTACTAGGTTGACCTGTTACACGATTATTGAAATGAATCTGATTGAGGAACCAAGGTGGCTTTACGAAAATTTCGAGTTGTGGCCTACTCAAGAAAGTATACCTGCAATGAAGAGGCGTTCGCGCGAGAGGAAAATAAAAAAACTAGTCACGACTCTACTTAATTCTGATGTCGACATGACCACCGAAGATTGGCACTTAACATATTTTTCAACATACGTCAAAACCATACTTATGGTTGCTGGTTGTTCGGTTTTATGCATAGTAGTCGCAATTCGAGCAACCGAGGTAAAGGCGAATTGACAATGGAGGAAACATTTGCGTTTAAGCTGGTATATATAAATCATTTACAGATGAAAATGCAAACGATTGGCTAGACTCAGTCCATTTAAAGATGAGTTTGAAATAATTCGTTTAAAATCGCGGGTAATCAGAAATATTGACGATGAACATTTTCGTATACGAATAGTACTACCGGAAAAACACCAACTGGTAAAAGCATTTATTTTTGACACGCATCTAAAATCGTGCCACGTTGGAACACAAAGACTTATGAGCACCCTTTGCGAAAATTATTGGATATTGGGTGGTAGCGGTGCTATAAGGTCTGTAATATATAAGTGTATTATTTGTAAAAAACGAAATAGTAAATCATTTGTAGCTGACATTTCCCCACTTTCGTTAGATCGAGTTCGAGAAGCTGCTGCTTTAAAAATTACAGAAGTGAATTTTGCGGGCCCATGCTGTACTTCGTTATCTGTTGTAAATTTCTTGCTAGCTCTTCGCAGGTTTATCGCTAGATGTGGTAGACCGAGAACCATTTATAGCGACAACGAAACTAATTTCGTCAGCACTGAAAATGGATGTGGAAAATTGGATTGGCAAACAATTGCAGTAACCAGTTGTGTCGAATGTATAACATGGCGATCCACCTACTTCCTCATGGTGGGGTAGCTTTTGGGAACGACTCATTGGGGTATTGAAGCATCTCTTACGTAAAGTTTTGGGTCGTGTTTCTTCAACGTATGAAGGTTTAATTACCATCCTGTGTGACTGTTAGTCACTGATTAACTCAAAACCACTCAGGTATATGTCTTCCGACCTCAGTGGGTATAGCTATAACTGCCATGAGGTTTATTAGAGAATTCACTGACATTGATGTACCTGATTGGGATGCAGTTAAAAATCAATCACTACTGTGCAAACAAATTATGCACCAGAAAAAGCTTCGAACGGACTTACGTCTAAGATTTCCCAATGAGTATTTAGGTTTGTTGAGATCACTGCAAAAGAAGGGTTCAGGACGACGAATATTTCTGGGAGAAGTAGTGTTTATTGTAAATGACAATGAGAAGCGCTTAAGTTAGTCTTTGGGACTAGTGATTGAGTTAATGACCGGGAAAGATGTAGTCTAGTAAGGGTGACGACTTCTAGGAGGCAACCCTTACGCATCTACGCTTTGGAATGTGCAGGTCCTGAAGACAAAAATTACGACCCAGGTGGAAGAGAAAAGGTTAGAGACTGCTCTAAGCTCACTGTGAGTGAAACTTCCTGCAAGAGTGAGAGACTGTTTAAAAGCAAAGCATTCGAAAAGAAAGTTATTATCATTTGAAGTGGATGTGTGCCAAAAGCAGTGGAAAGATTTGGGGCATCCTTTACCAGTTAATTTACATTAGACGTTAACTTAGTTTAGACTATTTTGTAGTGTGTTAGAAATTAATTTAGTTAAGAGTTTTATAATAATTCCATGTTTCTGTTTAATATATGAGCCACTTATTAGGGTACTCCAAATGTACCTCAGGTGGAAGGATGTCAAATACATTCAAAATAATAAGTGGTTTATGAACCACAGTTGTGATTATGCTAAAGCGGGCAGTTTTAGTGAGAAAGCAACAACTCTGACAGTTCTTGGTACACACTTTATTTTGTTGCAAGCAGTTAGTAGTTTCTTCATTGTCATAGCAAGGAGCACTTTCGCCACTAGTGCCGAAAGTTGCAACGCTACAAGAAAACTAGGATAATATTTTTTTAGCTGTGTGAATCTTCTGAAGCTGCATTTTTACCTAGCAACTGAAATGTGAATAAACCTGCAATTTCAAAATGTCACTGTCAATACTGCATAGAATGAGTTTAGTTTCAAAAGCCAGCATCATTTCTTGCTTAGAAAACGATAGAACTATTGGGCAAATTGCACATTTATATAGTTTTTAATATTAAGATTTGATATGGCATGTAAATAATTCTAACTTGTCGTATGACAGTTAAGGTCATTTCATCACCTAAAATAATAGAAATTCATACCTTCTAGATTTAAAAGTTGTCCTAGTTTTTTTTGTAGCAATAATACATGAGTAGATGAACTATTCTCTTCCACAACCGGGAGCACAAAAATTTAAACTGAAATAAAGCATTTCCCCATCCTAGAAAGTTTAAATCATACACCTAACAACACAATGTCGGCTATCATGGTATACGTAACATAAGCACAATTCCAATGCTGTTAAATCATGCAATATAATTTCCATCTAATAATGCTTTGTTTAGGGTTAAGTGGAATGGCAGCTCATGGTTTACTGTGAGCTGAACTTCTCCTTAGTAATATTGAAGTATTATATTGTATATTTTTATATTTATGTTAATAAAGGCATATTATTATTATTATTATTAATTTTATTTTAATGAAAATACTTGTTCCTGGTCTCTATTATTGGGTTCATGGGAAAAATAATATATGCATACACGGTGGGATGGAATGTCATTTTTCCCTTGGTATATTCAAACTTCCTGATCGCAAGGGAAAAATAAAATTTGAACTAGAAACTCCCAGTGGCGACCTACGGAACGATTTCGTTCAATTAATTCATTTCATCTGCGTGCAGAATTAGCTTGACAGCCTATATCAATGAGCTTGAATAATGGTGGTTGATTGATTGATGAATTTACGTCTCATTTTCGATTGAATTCCGCAACATCTGGTTATGAATTGTCCAAAGCAGAATTGGACAGCCACCAAACAAGGTATTCGACACAAATCATTTTTAGAAGTGTGAAATTAAAAATCCAAACAAAAGCCCAAAACTCATTTTTATTACGTTTGCTAATCAATATCTAATATTAAAGAGCTCAGTGTCGCTTTTGAAACTTATATTTACGTTCATTTCACTGATCTTTAAAAATATTAAGCTCACACAATAAATTTGCTAAAGTAAATTTAGGGCTGCTAGTTCGAAATCGGATTAACGCTAGCCAAGCCAAGGCCCGTGTTAATTGGTTGAAAAAACTGTAAATTCCGCCTATTTGCAATTAACCAACAAATCCAGAACTACAGATGTATCTAACTAAAATCCTTCGGATACTGCATCTTCATTTAACCTAGGCAACAATATAACACTCTATACTACGACATGCATCTCACAAAATATTCAGCCTAGTTTAAAATTTATGGAAAAGTAATCAACATGCACCTACGTTGGACTGACTGGTTATATTAATCTCATAGCGGACTAGCAGGTCGGAATATACTTTAAGGCTTCCCTTTGAAGCCAATTTCATATATACCAATATATACCAAGACATGGTTAGAAAATGATATTTTAACTGTGGAACTGTGATAGAAGGTGTTGGCGCTTCAACAAAGATCGAGACCTCCATGTTCTCTAAAACAAGCCAGAGGCGGTGTTTTAATGGCGGTAAGACACACGTATTTAGCAAAATAAGTTTGAATTAGGTAGGTACTTTTAATTTAAATTTTTTCAAAAACTGGCATTTGTCTATTAACAGTAAAAAGTGCCTAATAAAAAGAGGTTCTACTTGTCAGTATTTTGTAAAGGTCCTAAAATATTATTTCAGGTTTTTCCATCTTTGCAGTACATCTAGCCAAATTTTAGGTCGTGATGCACAATCACGTTGACTATATAATCTTTGGATAATTTCTGGATCACCAATTTGTATTTCTTTTAGAAAATGTTTTCTTAAACAACTCAGACCAGAGGTATATTTGCGGTTATAATTTCTAGACATCTTTGAAGTCTTAAATTTATTTATTGTTCATTGAAATTTTAAACAGTGTTTAACATGATCGCGTCCTCGAATGTTAAGTCCGATTTCGATTTAGCAGTTTTCAGTAATTATTATTGATTCAAAATTCTTGCCTCAATGAACAATAAACGGGGTAACTGTCTTAACATTTCTCACATAAATTACCACTCTCGCTTCGCTCGAGTGGTATAACTATGCTCAAATGTTAAGACTGGGTTACCCCTCTAAATACGTTAATTAATTACTATTAAGCCTTTTAGTTAGCTCTCAACATTTTTGCTTCTATATTTACAAAAATATAATTCGAGAATGGGAACTTTGTTATTACTTTCTTCGTCTAAGGAAGAAGGAGATATTGTAATCCCTAAAAAATCACCTTCCGAAATTTCTTCAGCTTCGTCTCTAGATGACGAAAAATAGGTTTTCTTAATTCCGTCCGTCTGTCTGTGTATTGACGGTATAACTCAAAAAGGAGAAATTTTGCGTACACATTATACAGGGTCAGTCATGAGTGGGTTACTTCTGACCAAAAGTTGAATGTCCCCAACTTTCTGTTTACATGTCATTGATGGCACTGTAAGTCTATGTCAAATTTGAGGTTAGCAGGTTAGGTTTTGTATCAGTTTGCGTCAAAACTGTTCGGGCACTCAATTCCATGTAGGAACATGGCCTGAGACAAGGCGAGTCAGGGTCGCCGAAATATCTCTTTCCGAAAACCAGTCATCTGGCACATCGTTACAGGTGTAGTGGGTGATGTGGTTAGAATTTGTACAGTTTTTGTAGAATTTGTAATTTTTGAAAGTTTTTGACAAATGCTTAAAAATTAAAAATCTAATTTTTGGCTAATTATAAGATCGCTGCAAAAGGAAGTTGTGTGCGTGTATCACACCAGAGTTTTTATTTATAATTATTTTTTGCGGTTATTTGGCCTTCTTAGCGTAAAAAGTGTTGCTTCACATTTATTTCCATTTAAATTTCGACCCCATTTTTATGGCACGTGCTTATTGTATCTAATTTTTCTTCTAAACTATTACGTGCTATATAGATGTCATGGTGTTAGGAGATTATTGCTGCATCATCAGCATACATTGCAATGTGATCATCACCAATGTCTGGAAAATCATATACATATATGGTCATGGTCTTTAATATAATGGTTTAAAATCAGATTAATAAGGTTAAAAGAATACCGTATAAAAATTACAAAGATGAATTTAAGTATGAAAAGGATTTCAAAACTATTAAAATGTGTGTGGTAAAGAACGGAAATAGAATTTAAAATTCAATTGAATGAATCTACATAAGAAAGAAGTAGTGGGGAACTAATGGCAGATACTTATTTAAGAAATACCATTGAACATAGTGGATGTTAGACAAATATGATAAAGTTCTATAGTGTGTTGGACTATAAAATATATGCTAAACTAAATCACTAAGAAGATTGTATATTTTAGTATTACACAAAAAAATTTTGACTTCAAAAGATGTAATAAGTTTGTAAACGGCTGCAATTAAGAAAATAAACTCTTTATTATATCATTTTAAATCTAGCTTGGTATGTGAAGGGTTATATATCGTAATAAAATTATCGAGATGCGTATTAAATGAATTTTTAAAAACAATTTGATATGGAGAAGTAATGAAGGAGAATCGATATGGTGAGATTGCCACCCGTTAAACAGTTATAATCTACAAAAGCAATTGCTGGAATTGGAAGCAATTTTCAATTAAGTACATCGTATGAATTGGATAGAAGTGGCTTGCTTTGCTGGAAGTAGCCTACATTGAGTTAGTCAGCAGAGTGGACTTCTGATGGTATAAATGGAAGGGTTTTTATCTACTGGAATTGTAATTTGTCAGGCTTGTCATTGAAGTGACGTTTTGGAACTTACACCTAGTCGAGTTTTGTGGTACTGGGTTGTCAACTTGTGATTTTTGGCGTTGCTTCTGGTCAATCTTGGCAGTGTTGTTGGAGGAAGTAGCGGATATCCTGTCTTGTTTTGTCCAGGAAGTATTTACGGATCTTGTTGTTTTTGGCGGAGTTCGTGCTGGGATTTATTTGGACGTTGGGAGATCTTTGTGAGATTGCTGAATGTGTTTGACTTGATAAAGGAAAGCGTCGAGTCCATGAACAGGTGACAGAATACAGGTATTTAAGTAAGAACTGAAAGAAAATATAGAAAGAGTGAAGTGAGGTAATTTTAATTAGGGGAGTACTTACCATTTGATATTGTTCAATGACAAGTAATGTAACGAGAAAGTATTTGTAGTTCACTTGGCACTTGAATAATTTGAAGTGACAGATGACGACGTATAAGTTGTCATGAAATAAGTAACCCAAATTTCAGGAATAGAAGCAGCCTAGATTATGAACGAATCCTACCTGTGTTTCAGTTAAGAGTAAAAAAGAATGTTTCTACCGGAGTTAGCAATTTAATAATCTTGATGATCCATAACTATAAAAGGGCAAATGAGTTAATTAAAATTCAATTTAAAAAAAATAATTGATTGAGAATAAACTAAAGTAAAGTAAAAGTCAATTATAACATTAAATAGGCGTTACAACGTGGAGTCACTACATATAAATGGCGGCCCAAACGTGAGGCAAGTAAAAATAAAAAATAATAAGGCTTATTAGGGGCAAAATAAACATATTTGATAGAAACAGTAGTGTAGAGCAAAGTATTTGCTGGGCACAACCTTAAATAAATAAACCACGTTGTTAGCAAAGACAACATATAAACGTCGCTTACAACGTGGCACAAATTGTAATCGTTGGGCACAACATTATAGCTATAACATATAACGTCAACAATGTGTGAATAATTATATTTGTGGGGCAAAGTAACAGCGAAATAAAATTTGCAAAAAGGCGTCCATTACAGTAATTATTGAGTATCTAAAAAAATCACTAAAAACTCAAAGATAAAAGCCAATTTTATAAAACAGCGCTAACAAAGTTAAATATAAATGTTTATAAAAAGAGTTTTAACTAAATAAAGGTAACACTTTTTTAAAATACAATTACACCGAAAACAAGATAATTCAATAAAGGTGGCCTACATGCCAATTATTAATGATTGTGGGACAGAATAAATAGTTTCATATTTTAATAAAAGGTCTTAGTAACAGTAAATATAAATTGATTTAAAATTTAAATAAAATGGCTGATAAAAGGGTCACACGGAAAAGCAAGAGGACAAAAGGGGAGGAACTGCAGAAAATTGAAGAAATAGTAAGTTCTCAAGAAGCAGATATGGAAGAACAACATGAGATAGGGAAATCAGTTAAGAGTGCTGCTAGAGGAAGCACGAAGAGATGGGCATTTGGAACAGTTTAAGCAAATAATGATGGAAAGTATGCTAAGAATGGAGAATAGGTTGACTAAAGATGCTGAGAAAAGGGAAACTCGGTTATAACTTTCAATTCAGAATAATACAGAGAAGTTAAAACACGACAAAATTAAAAATACTAGAACCGAGTGAAAATATAGATATGTATATGAAAAAATCTACTAATTAAAAAAATTAAAACTAAAGAAAGTATATTAAACATTAATTAAAGACAAGCGCAATTAACAGTGTTTAAGTAAAAAGGTGTATGAAACAATTAAAAAATAAACATTAAATTAAACTGCATGTAAACATTAGTACAGTATTAATTATTTAAAATTGAGTTTAAAACAAAATTGTCTAACAATAATTGGATTAATAAATGTTAATTGGCTCATATTTATAGTGTTATATATTTTATTTGTGTATGTCCTAATTAAATTTCTGCAGTAACCCAACGAAATTGAGAGTAGAACAATTGATTTCTTTATAAATGCATGCTAGCTGTCGGCCAAGAACTGTAAAATAGAATATAACGTGATAAAACACTGAGAGAAAATTATCCATATCAATAAAATTAAACTAAAGTCATAAAAGCACCGTAACAATATACGGGGTGATAATGAAACCACTACCCACGGCGGCATTTCGAAACTGCTTGAGATAGAAATATGCAATTCGGTATGTCGATAGAGTTGAAAATACTTGTCAAAATTCAATTGTTTTTAAAAACCATAGCAACCTCTGTCCTGGCCTACTCCGTTTTTCCGTAAAATACAAACAAATAGAAATTACGGCATGTTTTTAAGCGGCTCTATTTCAAAAACTATTAATTTTAGACATGGGGTATGTTAGACAAAAGTTATTTTGAATTATTTAGAGTGAAACCGAAAACGACATTTAATTGTTTTTATGTTACAATTGTTCATAATTTTCAACCCTATCGACATACCGAATTGCATATTTCTATCTCAAGCCGTTTCGAAATGCCGCCGTGGGTAGTGGTTTCATTGTCGCCCGGTGTACTAGTACTGATCGCTTTACTTATAGCTATATACAGTGTGGCACACAGAGTATCACACATAAGGAAATTAATAACAGGAAATTATAAAAAGATGACCTATTGCAGTGTATGCTTCGAGATATGTGATTGATCAGATAAACTTAGTAAGAAGTTAAACCTTATGCACCATGGATATCAATACTTTAGCCGAAATAATAAAGTCAAGTATGCAAACTACGAGGAGCGTTCAAATATGAGTGATAATTTGAATTGTGCCCAAATGATAGAGACATGCACAGAAGTTGTATACATTAATTAACCCTGCAGTTTCATGACACGACTGGTCGCACCAAGTCTCTTCGACCCAAAAACTAACAACCATTTATATGACAATAAATTTTAATATGAGATGTTTATTTACAATTACCAAGATTTTCAGTTATATTTCAGTTGCTGCTAACATTAAAAAGATATTATTCTATTTATTGTTTTCTATTTTTTAAAGGTTTTTGTAATTCATGCTAATTTCATAATAGTAAACACAGCCTCTGATGAATTTCAAGATTTTAATTTTCTATATACATTTATGGACAGAACAATGTTGTGGACAGCAAGCTTTAGAGATAGGTATCTTTAGAATTTTCAATCACGGTATCAGCGTATAATATAAACTTACAATTGCAACAACAGTGATGACAGTTAATGAATTCTAAAGCTTGCTGTTGAAATTACTTTTATATTCCATGGCCAACTCTTATGTAATTTCTGTTTGAACACACCGATAAGAAACGGAAAAAATACGTATTTTATAAAATTACTGTCAACGCCCTACAAATAAATTGCTCAGGTTGCTTTCATATATTTACTTCAAATTTCAAAATCTTATAACATCTTTAGTAATATCTATTAATTTTATTAAAATATTTAATAATATACCTATTGATTTTACGTTTAGGGCAATAAAATATTTGCAATTACATAAATTGAGTCACTGTGCACTGTTCTAAATGGAATTTTGTGTAAAATCATTAAGAAGTCAATATTTGAATACCTCGTAGTTAACATGGGGGATTTGTATGTTTCGCCAGTCAACACATCACCCTATATAACGTAAATAAGTAATGTTTTATGAGGTGATCGGAGTTATACGAAAATCATGATTTTTATAAGACACTATTCCGGATTTTTAATAATAATCGAAGCTAATATGCCGCAGCAATAGTTGCCAGTATACAAAGCAGCATATGAACATTACAAGGCAAAAAAGCTACAAAGAATGGATAATTTACAAAATGTCAATGCAAGAATGCTATAAATTTATTGTATTACTGTCATACCCCATACTGCATTTTTGAGTCAACCAGACATGAAATATTGCAATTAGGTACATTTTATTTATGTTCTTTGAGTTCTTTAAATGTTGTTATCGGATTTTGGCTGTTTATTTCAATTTCTCACTTAAAAACGTAATTTTCTGGAATTAACGCCTGTTACACTTGCACAGCAGTATAACGCTATGCTAGTGCATCTTTTAAAACAAGCAAATTGAAATGAATAAATAATTAGTATGAACCAATATCGTCTAATGAAGCTATTTTAAATTACACTTTTACCGTACGTATTGTAATCTATAAGGTACTTACCGCAAATATAATTTTCGCGTCTTACACAATAAATATTAGCTTCACTATTACAACCTACATATCACATCTACATGTACATATACGCACCAATGCACTCTTTGTGCACTCGTCGCACAAAATGCGTGTTGCAAAAGTTCAACTCTTCAGAGGAAATAATAAATTAGACTTATATTGGTCCGGGAAAACCATATTCCGGTTTGCTTAATATGTAACTTAATAAGACCTTATCGTATATTTTGCATTCTGGAGATTTAGCATCCAATCGAGGTCAGTAATTCAGTAATTAAATTACCATAAAGTAATTTAAATACAGCTAGTAATTTCATTTACCACAGGTAATTCAAATACTTGTAAAGTAATTGAAATATTTTAGAGTAATTTCATTGCACAAAAGTAATTGAGTAATTGAATGTAGTAATTAATTACCTTCAAAAAGTAATTACAATTCCTAATTACAATTACCGCATTTTGAAAAGTAATTCAATTCCAAGGCAAATAAACAAATATGAATTTAATTAGTAATTTAATTACAAAGTACTTAATTACTGCCCAGCTCTGCAGTCGTACGTTTCCTATTACCACAGATACTTGAACTGATTTACCACGTCCATATGGCATGAGCTTGTGTTCTACACTTAGTTTGTATGAGCATGAAAACTATTAGTCTGACTCATCTTGACAATAGTAGAACGCCACAGAAAGATTCAAAGAATCTTGGGAAGATTAAGCGTGTGAATACAAAAATATTTATTAAAATGCTTTATAAGTATAAACGTTCAATACAACTGCTGAAGCAACGTGAAAATAGCATATTTTTTAAGATATAAGGGTAAGCTCTCTGGTGGTTTCAATACATATTTCCTGAAATTACAACTATTTAAGTTAACTGTTTAAAGACTGCATAATACGTAATAGAGTGCTGGAAAATATAACATAAAATTTTAAATTATGACATAATTATTGTAGCATATGCAAACTAAAGAATATTAACCTTCCGTTAAAAAGTCATACATCAAAAACTTGCAGCAAACTTTCTTCATACCGCAATTTCAGTTACTACTGAGATAAAGGCCTCTACCTATGAGAAATTTATATATATACTAGTTGCTAGTATCATAGTATAGAAGTGACAGCAGCGTGGAATGTAAAACTGTTTCATCATATGCTCGCCAGTCGACAACT
>OW679195.1:88373875-88508711 GCA_940337035.1 Agriotes lineatus | reverse complement strand
CTATTGGTAGTATCAATAAATTTTTTTTTTAAATTGATAGGGTTTTTGCAGTGTTTTATTATTATCTTGATATGTAATCCGAAATATATCAAGTACCCATTGTTGAAATTTAAAGTCGCAGGGAGATTGTACACCTCACAGTGCTATGGTAAATTTCTACGAAATGCGTTCTATAAAATTAAATGTATTGAAATTATTTGTCTAATCAACATTGATGTTTGTTTTGTTATCCTGGAACGTTTTACTTTTCTGATATTACCAAATATTCTCTAGGAATTTCACTGCTACGATATAGCAACATCAACATTACATTTTTCAATGCCATTGAGTACATAAAGGATCGTTCACATTATCTGTCGCATCAATCTTGATACTTGTAGTTAAAAAAAACACAAAATTTTCTCTATTTTCAAATTGTCTTTTGCTTTGAGATTTCAAAAAACTATTATAATCACATCATTGTGAGGACGTAATCGTCGTTTGGTTTCCCACCATTACAGACACATTCTAAAGCATTTTACAGCTATTTTCTTCAATTCGGTTTTGCATGTTTGACTTAAAGAAAATATGTTTTAAAACGGAACATTGTATGTGTTCTTATTTTATATGTAAATGTACATTTCCAATTTATTAATTTGGAGCTTATTTGTATAGTGCCGAGTTCAATAAGAGTACTTTAGTGAGTATTTATATGGATAAATAGTAATATCTATCACAGATTTAGCTATACTTCCTGAGATATTGCATTCCCAAATTTCAATCTAAAATATTTTGTCACTCCATTTTTTCTAAATATTAAATTTAGTTGTAGTATGAGTTATAGACTAATTGCACTTTTTTATATGCTTCTGCAAAGTAAAAATAATTTTTTCAAAATATTGCGCAGCCATTGTTATTCAAAAACTGGTTGGAAAAATTATTCTTGTTCAATTAAAGGTAATAAAAGTTCTTGAAGAATTTGTAATATACCAACACAGATTTCAGATGATTTCGATTAATATAACTGTTCCAGCTTTTTACAAACTCTATTTATTCTTAAAGAGCACACATACAACAAAAATGTTTTTGCTATTAATTTTCATTTGAAAAAGCTCTTTCTAATAGTGATTTTTATTTATGGAATTTTTAAGTTTCTCTTTCAGTTAATCTGATACGCTGAAATGTTTTCACTAGTAATTTTAAAATGAAACTTTTACGATTCTGGATCTATTTTCTCCATGGAAATTTTCAATATTTGTTTAATTTTAATAACATTTTCTCACAAGTATTTACATAACCGCTCCGAAATTTGATATCTCGTCTCATCAATACTTCAATTTTAAATTGCAAAATGATGCTCCATAAATATCAAAGTAATAATTTCTTGCGACTACTCGTGCATAACTATCGCCAAGCGCCCTTTGAATGAATATTCATGATTCAATTTCTCATTTAAATTAGTGTTCAGCATCTAAATTACGAAATCTAAAACAGCTCATGCTCACCAGACCGATAACAAAATTTCCACAAATGCACGTATTGTGCAAAGCCAACTTTTTCTCTTGAAAGTTTCAACTTATTGAATTGTGTCATTTTAAGTGTACCAATTTTTGGATTTTATGCTTAAAATATTAGCAGAGCATGAGCTCCTCAGAATGGGTTGTTCCGTTTTATAACATAAATTCGACAACTATTAAGCAAAATTTCTGAAGATACCGATTTCATAATTTTCATCTGAAATTTCAATTTCGTATGTTCAAAGATATATCAAAAAATAGAATCAAAGTTTTAAATACATTTTATTTGGTGATAAAATGGTTACAAAAATAGGGTATGACGCTGTCATCTCGCTCAGAAATTTGGATTAACAGCAGCAAAGTTGCTAAACTCAAATCATGCTTAGAAATTTTTAAACTGAAGCCACACAGAACTTCAATGGATTAATATTTTCAATGCTAATTTTGAATACCGTAACTTGGCGTAAAAATTATTGCTAAAAGTATCAGGCTTTATTTAATTTGAGTGAATTCGAAACGTTTAACTTTTTCTGTAAGATACTAAAATTCTGATGTTGCGATATTATAGCCCTAGTACGAAAAAATCAAACTTACAGAGTTATGTTTAATGATTTGCTTTGGCAGAATGTTAGTACTAAATTTAGCCTCAAATAACATATTCGTTTTAACCAATCTATTTTTATATTTCACAGTAAAACTTTAAACTCTTGGATTTGCATTGAAATTTACACCGTTCACTGTTTCCCTTTAATTGTCAAAAAATCAGAAGTCTTTTTGTTATACACTAACTATACTTACTTTTGTTTATTAATATTTTTTATAACTGTCTTCTTTCGTATTACATAATTTTCTCTAAAAATGGCGGTTTTGATGTAGGTTAAACTCTAAAATAATTGATTAGAGTTGATCTGGAAGCGAACATTAGAAAATAGAGAATTTTGTAATTTCACCCTAAAACAATAACAAGCGCTATTTATGTTATTCTCCAAGTCAGTTGTAGTGTAGTACAATGAAATTCCGGTATTGTTATTCTTTATAAATGAATTACACAGACTCTTATCTTTTGCTGCTTATTTAACCCCTAAAATAACAGGGCTTTGAAACGTCCCATTCAATGGCTCTGCTTGCATAAATTTCGCAATTCATAATCATGTTTTGTGCTGGATGGTCTTTGTACCTATGGAAATTCATTTACCGATTTTAGAAATAACAAGCCTTCTTGACATAAAATATTACAATAGCTAGTTCGAAGGTGTCAAATACAGTCAATTTAATTATAAAATGGAAAAACCTGTCAACTGCCACTTTACAGACTTTTTACGTATTTTCAAGTGCTGGGTATTTACACCACAATCATGCAGACTTTGTGAAGGAATCAACTCTTGTTTTAGCTACCAATACTGCATGATGGTCGTGGAATTGGTCAATTTAATTATTTTATAGTTCACTGAGGGGTAAAATCGCCACTACACCAATGTTAAAGTTTCAATGTACGATAATTCCCCATCCGCTTCACTTATGCAATATTTTCTCGTTCAGAAAAATAAATTTTCGTTTCTCTTAATAGTAATTTTAAAACAACGTGTGCGTTTTTGTATCACATAATTTAGCATTTATAGCTTTAAAGGCTTTCGCCATGCTTGGTGTTCTGCATTTAGTTTATCCACAGCGTCGTTCTTTCAAAAACCTTCTAAAACCATATTTCTGCCAATAAATAGGTAAACATGTAAGTCAAACAAATACATTTAGGCTTGCCCCATAACCCAACCAGAATAAATGTCTCATAGTTCACTGATTTTTTCACGTGCTGCCTAAAGTCAGTAGTGCTGTGTGTTAGTACTTGCTATAAATGCAAACGTAGGTACCCCAAACTGCAATGTGCGTTTATTTATCTCGATAAATGTGCGTTTCGATTCACAGTCAAGAAAAGAATGTTAGTGTTTTCAAAACCACTCTGATGCGTAGTTAGAAAAATATTTGAATTTAGAAAGTTTTGTGCAAAATTTTGTGCTAACTTATATTTATGCCTAAAGCATTTTGTGTGCGCTTCTGACTCGAACTCTAAATTGATATTGCTTGTATCTCAGGGCCGGCTTTTGTTACCTCGCTGGTTTCCAGATGGTTAATGTATTTATTTGAAAATATGTTTTCTGTAAAATTTGGAGATATTTCTGGTTAATTTGGTGCGCCCAACCGTATTCTGCAAATGTATGTGAAGATTTAGAGCCAAATATGTTTGAAAGCAGTTTTAAAAGTGGTAGTGTTAGAACTCCCCAGAGCCAGCCATATAGTCTAAACGTGTGCGTTTTCGTTTATAGTCCATACTTGTGCTTTAGTTAATTTAGATTTCGCAGATTGCAGTAAGAAAATAGAACGAGTTTCCGAATGTACTACTTTTCGTTTACTGTGCGCTTCTGACGTACATTTTAACTTAAAACCAGTCTTTACACCTATTTATTATATTATGACTTAACGTACAGTTATTTATGAAAGCTTTTTTCTTAAAAAATATAATTTTGCATTAATTAACATACCTAGCCACGCGATAACACGTATTAAATTTAAAGTTTTTATGAACAATTAAAACACTAGTTATGCAAAATATTTAGGATCATTATCATAACGTGAAAAAACATATAACATTTATATTTAAGTACTTGAACATTAAACTATTGAAAAGCAATAAAATTTAAATCATTACTCAGAACCTAATAACCATGACAGGTATTCACTGATATCATGAAATAATGAAAAGCGTGAACAGACTGGAAGTCGAACCTCTCAATCAGTTTAGAATTTTCGCCTTTAGTATATGAAAATAAATTTACTGAGGGACACGCAGGGGCTTTAAGTTAAACCTTAACTTTTTAATAAATCAGTTATATTTTCAACCCCAAGGCGAATTTATTTTCCTCTCGAACGTAAAGAAATATAAATGGGCGCGCTGGATCCTTGAAAATCTATTTATTTAGAAAATTAACATTTTAGTTAAAGCCTCTGCTTATTCGGCATAATTTTCCTAATTACTAATTATTTGTTCCCTGATTAATTCATCGGTACCAGCACAAAGTCGCTTTAGTATCACCTAATTAGTAGCAGCCGTTTAACAGGTTTTTTCCACTTTAGTACGAATCCCACTGAAGTAAGCTAAAATTACGTTTCCCTAATTAATTATAGGCTTTCGCTTTCTCGAGATATTGTACGACTTCTCTACATCTCGAAGTTTTGTTTACAAGTATGGTATAAGGAAAAACTCCAGAATAAGGTTCTCGTTGAGTCTTTATCCAGAATTTGTCATCGAGATTTATGATTATACAATAGCATTCAACAATGTAAACATGAATATTTGTCATCAATATCCAAAAGGTGTCTTGTTTTCCTTTAATTTAAATCCAAAGATGTTATGATGCTGATACACAGATTTAGTACAATTCAATAATTTCCAGAAGTACAAAATTACTTAGCGAATAGCAATAGTTCGTATTCTCCAGGCTCACCAAAATTTAAAACAGAACGGGTTAATGCCTAATTGTTGGCCTAGCAAAATTTTGACCTGTTTTAGAACCGAATTTGCGCCAAATGTGTAGTGCCAATTCAACGACAACGGTGGACGATTTTTGCAAGATTTGTAACATTTACAAGGTATAACAAACAATTCCTATAGACGGCCATAGCCTACCGACCCTAAAAGTTTATAATATGCTGCAAGCAGTTCCGTGCATCACTTCTGAAATGAACATTGGGGTACCGGCGCCCAGGCCTCCGTCCGTCTTTTCGTCTTCGTTTTGGTCGTACTCACAGTCAAAATAGTGGCTTTGGCAGTCCAGACATCTACACTGGTCGGACATCTTGCAGGTGATGCCGAACTGCTTGGCCACTGCTTTGTACAGCTCCTTGCTGGACTTATGGAAGATTTCGGGGCCTTTCGTGGGATCTGTGGGTGTTGAATCCTCCTTTTGGGCCTGCAGTCTCGTCTAAATAACAAACACTTATTATTATGTGAGCATAACGTATGGTATATGGCAACTAAGGACAATCAAAGTGTGTTTTAAGGGTTAGGGTAACTTATCAAAACGATACGAAGTTACGATAGACCAGTCTCGAATTACTGCAGTTTGAGGATAGTTTAATGTCATTTCTCCTAGCTAATGCAATACTATTATTGACTAGATTTCATCGAAAATTCAGTAAACAATCAAATATAGTTTGTTTTATCATGTTATAGCATTCCTTAGCCATTCCATTAACACCATGGCAAGACTTCCCTCTCTTTAAACCAAAACAAGGTATCTATTCTAGTCAATACCACCTATGGGTCTCGGGTGGTGCAGCTTGAACAAGCGTCCACGTTCGATCAGCAGAGTTAAGCAAAGCTCTCTCTGGTCAGAACTTGGATGGAAGTTACACGGCTGCTTCTCCCGGCACCTCGTGGTACGGCTGCCACGGAAAAAAGTTGGTCCCGGTTGTCATAATAACATCATGACAGTCGTTAGTGGGGCTGGAAGTCCCCATAAAATGTATAGTGACGCCTGTAATTGGCCTAACGGCTGTTGGCGAAGTGCGGAATAAAATAAAAAATTTAAAAAATAAATAATAAACGAGGCCAAGATTCTCTGGTGTCACAGTCTCGTGACATTGGCTAAAGTAGGCTTAATAGTTCATTTTATTGGGTGCAAATATCATAGCGAAGAAAAAGGGGAAGGTATTGTAGTAAAATTAATAATAATCGATTGAACAAAGTAAATAAGAGCTGAACACTACGTCAAAAAATAAGTGAACCAAATTTAGATTTTAGTATCTCTTACGTAGATTAGAAAGTGGGTTTTTAAATTTTGGTTTCTGCTTTAAAGCTTCATTTTCCATTACGAAAAAAAAAACTAATTGTTTACGACTAATGGCTCCGTTTACGACTGGTAATCCCGGTTCTACAGGAATCCTCTATTATTAAAGTGGTAATCACTACGCCTATGCTATTTAACTGACATTCTACCTACTTGCACTGACGTCACGACAGGCAGCGATGATCTTGTTTATAAGTGTTATTGGTATAGTACATTATATCGAACCACGGCCTATCTACTAATTTGTAAAAGAAGAGATAGCTAGAGTCATAGAAATACTGTACTAAAAACATTTTTCGAACAGACAAAAAGTAACAAAAGTGTAAGGATTACCGACGACATGCTGGGCGGCGAAACAGGCCAATATAAGACCGCACATCGCCCGGTTACGCAAGTAAATTACACCTGAAACAAGAGTTGCTTAAAACGATCGCTTTATTTACAAACAGTTACACTTTAATTGATAAGAAATTGCGACAAAGTATGCAGCATCATGCGGATAAAAGCCATTACTTTGCTCTCGCTACCCTCTTTGGTGGAATATACAATTTAACAGAAGCTTCCGAAAAACCCACTAAGAGTAAGTTGAATGCGGGTATTGTTTGAATTATTTTCGTAAAGTGCGTCAACCAAAAGTTTATATATTTGCACTAAGTAAATTAAACCCTACATGTAGTTCGTTTCTTTTTAAGTTTACATAATAATAATAGTCTTGCCTGATTATAAATTATTCGTGCAATACTGCAACGTATTTCTGTAGTTCTCTTAATGTTACTCCAACGTAATTTTGATGTTTCAGTTGCATGATAAATGTATTTTTTAAATAATAAAATATATGTAGACCTTCCATAAGACCCATTGCCCGTGATGCTCCTTGAATTTATGCAAGCCTGCGATTTGTGAATTTCCGTAGATTATTTCTTGCACTCGTTCAGGACGTACTTCAGAGCATAAATTGTATAATTATAGAACCAGGTTGTTTTACTGAAGGAGATGAAAATTTTTGAGATAAGATGTGACTGGAGTAGCCAGGCCTAACTACATCTTAGATAATTGTAGCCTATGTCTGGTCACAAATAAATACACTTCAAAGTTTAAAACTATATTAAAATATTAAATAAATACAAGTCATTATATATAATTAAATGTGTGTCGTTTGTATTATTTTGATCTGACAACCTATTATTGGTATAGGCACAAAACACGACGTTTGCATAAAATACGCTGTGCGTAAACAATGTGTGTGAAATTTGACCTAATGATAGTATTATAATGCCGCTGTCTGCATAAAGATTCCTTATAGCATTGCAACGTGACTGAGTAAGCCGACACCAAAGCTGATTCTTGTGTACAAACAGTTTAACTGGCACATGTTGTGAACTAGTTTTATATTCTAACTTTGTGTCCGCATAATTTCACTTAATTGTTTTATCTCATGGGCAAACACTAGTTTTAACACCCATATTTAGATTCTCCAGACTACCTATTTTAAAGATACCTACAAACCAATATAGAAACCAAGCGTATCCAAGCTGATACGGAGCTCGGTTGGGGCACCACGTTATGAGGTTTAACCCCATATCTGGCAATTGCCGGACGGTCCACGCAGTCGCCTTAAAAATTAAGTACCAAAACCACAGCTGTGGACGTAGGGAAAGTAAGGTATTCGTTGAAGGCGTGATGCTAAATAAATCTCCCAGTACGCCGTTCACGGTGTGCCAGATGACTAGGTTTTGGAGAGAGATATTTCGACGGTAGTGACTGGCTAAGTCTCAGGCCATATTCCTACGCGTGTACTGAAGCAACCTGAACGTTATTTTACTTACAAACCAATATGGTGTAAGAATTATAATTTATGCTGTCGCCTAACGAAACCTGAACTAAAACTATAACAGTTGGATGTCCTTGCATACGACACATGAATTACTTTTACATAGATCCTGATATTTCCTAGTTAAAATTAATGCGTTAGGTAGAAATAAAGATTCTAAAATTCCAGAAGTTCCAAAGCAAAAAGAGCCAATCTTAAATGTATCATAGTGCGAATGGAGTACTTCAAGGGTCTAGTTTAGGAACTCTGTTATTTAATCTAATACCAAAGCTATAATTATTAGAGGTTCTTCTATTTTCTGACTACACAGATATTTCGTTGATATCAATGGCGTGTAATAGTCCTATGTTTTCCCTACTACGGGCTCTTGGGTAGTATTGTTGTTCAGTAAAATAGGAAGCTCGTGAGTACAATATCTAGCATTAAATTAAATCCATTGAATCTTCTTTGTGTTTATGATAAAAGAGTTGTTGGTTGCTGACGTTTCAGTATTGCGATTCGTCACTTTTATTTAAAAAACGGTATTCTTTAATACAATGTGACAAATGGCTTGAGCGCATACAATAAAAAGCAACAAAGTAATAAAGGCAGTCAAAGAGAATTAGGGGTAGAGCCAAAAGCTGAGAGAGTCTATCGTAATTTTGTGGAAATATATTAAGCGTTTCATGATACATAGGTATAACGCCAACTTTAATTGTTATAGACTTATTATTATTATTATTATGAGCCTATTAGGTCCCACTGTTGGGCAAAGGCCTCCCCCTCTTCTTTCCATTTCCTTTTGTCTGTTGTCTTCTTCCACCAAAGCTTTCCTCCCATTTGTTCTATTTCTTCATCCCATCTAACTTTTGGACGACCTCTCTTCCTGTTTCCTCCCCTTGGTATCCATTGTGTTAACCACTTGGCCCATCTCTCTTCTGACATCCTACCTAAGTGTCCTGCCCAGTTCCATTTTAACTTTTTACATTTCACTAATACGTTTTCGGTCCGTGTTTTGTTCCGAATGTCTCTTAAGCTCACTTTGTCACTTAGTTTAAGATTTAACATTGATCGTTCCATTTTCGACTGTGTTGTTTTTAGTTTATTGTGTAATTTTTTAGTCAAACTCCAAGTTTGAGAACCATATGTGAGAGTTGGGATAATGCACATGTTAAACACTTTTCGTTTTAATGAAATTGAAATTTTGTTTTTAAATATGTTTTTTAAAGACCAGTAGTTCTTCCAAGCAAGATCGATCCTTCGTTGCACTTCCCTTTCAGTTTTGTTGTCAAATGAAATTAATTGTCCAAGGTAGATGATGTCTTTTACGTATTTAACTTTTTGTCCGTCCAAGATGATGTCTTCTGATTTCCTGTTCGATATAATGCTAGTTTTGTCAAAGTTGATTTTTAGACCAACTTTAGCACTTTCGATACTTAACTCTTCTAGCATTTGCTTTAGTGAGGTTCTGCTCTCAGCTAACAATACTATGTCGTCTGCAAATCTCAGGTTTGACAGTTTTTCCCATTAAATGTTACACCTTGCTTTTTCCAGTTTAAGTTTCTAAATATTTGCTCTAGCGTGCAGGTGAAGAGATTTGGCGACAGAGGATCGCCCTGGCGTACACCTCTTTCTAGATGGAAGTATTCTCCCTCTCTTTCTAATCGTATATTTGCCTTTCCTTGATTATATATTTCTTCTATAATTTTGATGTATTTTCGAGGAATATTTTGTTTTTTGAGTGCTTCTAACATTGGAAGATGCTCCAGGCTATCAAATGCTTTAGAGTAGTCAACGAAGGCTAAGTGTATAGGTTTATTGTATTCGCTACACTTCTCGATTGTTTGATTTACTGTCTGTAAGTGGTCAGTAGTGGAGTAACCACTTCTGAAACCGGCTTGTTCTGGAGGTTGGTTTATATTGAGTGTTTTGATGATTCTTTCCTTTATGATTGTTGCAAATAATTTATAGGTTGTAGAGATTAAACTTATAGGTCTGTAGTTTTTTATTTCGTCCCGGCTTCCTTTTTTATGTATTAAAATTATAGTAGCACTCTTCCACTGCTCTGGTAGTTTCTCTTCAGACAGTATTTTGTTATATAGTACTTTTAGGATTTCAACGCCGTCTATAGGTAAGGCTTTTATGTCCTTGTTGGTTATTTCGTCCGGCCCTGGTGTTTTTTCTCTACCTAATTTAGTTATTACTTTCTGTATTTCATCCGTTTCTATTGGTTGCCATTCCTCTTTTGTCTCTTCCAAGGTTTCTTGTTTTTCAGCTTTGTTTGCTTTATTGTCGCTCTTAAATAGGTCTTTATAATATTCTGTTGCTATCTGTATTATTTTCGTTCTTGATTTTGTGTTTCCCCAGTTTTGTCTTTTAGTTGACTTATCCAGTGTTTTCCATTCTCCAGTTCTTTCTTTAGTTTTCTAGTTGAGCCAGTTTCTTCAATTATAGTTTCAATTTTGCTCTTTTCATAGCTTCTTAAGTCTTTTCTGATCTCCCTTTTAACAAGTTTATCTAGTTCAGCATATTCTATTTTCGCTTTACTATCTGTCCCTTTTTTTAATATTTCCCTTTTGTTGATTAAGTTCTTGGTTTTTTGTGATAGTTTTTTGTCTTGGGTCTTTCCCTTTTTGGTAGCTTGTTTTTTTGTTTCATTTATGGTGTTTTCAATCCAGTTGTATAGTTCTTGCACCTTAGCTATTTTTTCCAATGTGTTCTTGCATTGTAATATTTTTTCTTTAATTTTGTTTCTAAATTCTTCTTCATCTATATATCTGTCTTCTTCTGATCCAGCGTTGATTCTTTGAAATCTTTCTTTATCTCTCTTTTCTTTGTTAAATATCAGTGTTGTTCGTAACATTCTGTGGTCGCTACTCATTTCAAACCGGTTTATTATGCCTGATTTTGTGACCATTTCTTTATTTGTAGTTAAGATAAAGTCAATTTCGTTTCTATATATGCCATTAGGAGATTTCCATGTCCATTTCCTGCCTGATCTAGCTTTAAAGAAGGAGTTTGTTATATACAACTTATGTTTTATTGCGAAGCTTATTAATTCTCTTCCCCTATCATTCCTTTTCCCGTAACCAAATGGGCCCATGATTTTTTCATCTCTTTCTCGATGTCCTACTTTGCTGTTAAGGTCTCCCATAATTATTACATTTCTTGTTTTACTTCTTGCTTCTTCTAATGCTATTTCCAAATCACTGTAAAACTTGTCCAGTTCTTCGTCTGGTGCAGACTCTGTTGGGGCATACACTTGTATGATTACTAGTTTATGGTTTTTACTTAAATTTAAAGTTAGTGCAGCTACTCTTATAGACTTAACTAATCCATAATATGTTTTTGGAAAGTAACTAGAACTGTTTTTAAATTAGCATCGCCCTCTCCTTACAGAATAAAAATTGAAAATTATTTCGGTAACATCAATATTACATAAAACCTAATTTTAACCCCCCTCTAATATATCCATAAGGGTTGAGAATCGGATTTCAGCATTTTGGTTTTTGTTTGACCTTCTGAACACATCCCCAAAATATTTTCCTCTAGTATGGGTGGTATGACGCTACACTATCCCGTGATACAACACCAAGTAGCGAAGAAAGAAGATGGCCCGTCATTGCCCAGATCTTCAGTGTCATAGGAGCACCAAGATATAGGTACATTCATATTATAAGTACTTACACTTCGGATATAAACGAACACAGAAAATAACTAAGATAATTCTACGAAGATATCTATGGGTTATCTTCCACTCTATATCTGGAATCGCGTATATTACCAGAGCAGACGCTTGCTCGAATAGGCAATAGCACAATACCAAAAGTAGAACAACGGTTCCATAACCACAAACATAATGGTAATATAGAATTTCTCGCAAACTTCTGTGCCCAAGATTCCATAAGAATTAAAAATACATTCTTTAAAAGCGATCGAAAGTAATACAAATATACGTTTGAGTATACACTGTGGCAAGAATCGATGTTTGACTATATAATAATCAACAAAACATTAACCCCGCAAGTAAATCTCTCAAGTTCGCATAAGTGGATGAGATCGTTGGCCATTACTACTAAAAATAAGACTGAAATATAATGTCCATAAGAAACTAAATTATTGAGTCAAAATATACAGATGGAAAGTAATGAAACCGTCAAAATAAATAAAACAGATGTAGACCTTTGGAGCGAGTACCTCAAAAACGTATGCATCGTGCAAAGCATTCCAGATAAGAACCAAATAATTGTAGAACAAGATGAATACGTAATAGAAGTAGAAACAGAACACGTAGCAAAAGCAATGAAACCCAAGAAGAATAAAATACCAGGCCCAGACGGTACAACAAAATAACTTCTTAAAAACGGATAATAGCATATAAACAACTTAGTAAAATTGTACGATACCATTATTAACCAGGAGAAGGAACTAAGGTCGTAAATAGTACCTCGAAATTGTTCACAAAAATAACCTTGCAAAAAAATCAATCACACCTACAAACAAGGCTTTTGCAATAATAGCTCGATAACAGATACAATGTTCATATTAATTATTGAGTGGACAATTGACAAGAGATTGTAAAGGAAATTTGAGCTTCACTAGCTAAAGCAATTAAGTCTTTAGCTGACAAGTTGTTGAGCTTTCACGTAAATCATTTGAACCAGATCCGCTGCTTCGGGCGAGAACGAAGTAGACCCATCCAGCTAAGGGTTGAATTTCACGGTGGCGCCTTGGCTTTTCATAATAGTCTTTACCGCCTTAAGACAGAACGGGACTTCACGAGTAACGCAAACCACACCTTCCCGCGAGCTAGCTGTGGACGATTGGGGGTTTTACCGTTTACCGTTGCCTCCTAATCCAAACTAACCTGTAATAGGTGCGGTGCAGTGATGTCGTAAAATTCCGTTTATACGGCAACATAGTAATTGAAACAAACATTTAAAAAGCCAAAGAAACACAAATTGCCTTCATATACATGGAGAAGGCATTTGATAACGTGAATTTGGGCAAACTTTCAAAGTCTTGAAAATAATTCGGATAGAATACAAAGACGAGAAGATCATACATACACTATACAACGAGCAATAGGCAGTGATAAATAATGGAAATTAACAGGAAGACGCGCAAATAAAGAAAGGAGTAAGACAAGGGTGTGGACTGTCGCCGCCACTATTCAACGCATACTAAAAAAATTCACTACAAATATTTGGAAAAGACATAACCGCAGGTGTAAACGATCATGGAAAACCTATAACCACGATAAGATATATGCCGATGGGATAGCTACTCGTACGTTAGCTGAAGATAAACAGCAACCAATTGCAATCATTCTGTCACTTAGCAAGCACCATGAAACAGGACGGGAGAAGCAACACAGAAATAAGGCAAATAATATGTTTGTTCACACGCGTTTGAAACATAAACTAAGAAAATATTGAAATTGTTTGAGTTATGGTGTTACAGAAGAATGATAAAAATGTTCTGGGTAGACAGAATAATTAACGAAGAAGTATTAAGTACGATTAAGCAAAGAAAGGAGTTGATGCACAATATAACAAAAATAAGAGGACCAATAGTTGGACACATACTAAGGTACGATGAATTAAAAACAATAATGGAAGGAAATCCTAAAGTAAAATATATTCATCGAGTTATGGGAGACACAGAATGCCAATCATATGCAGAGCTGAAACAAACAGCTCCGAACACTTTAAAATGGACAAACATGCTCCAACAAACGCCAATCGAGAGATTGATAGGATCTCTTGAAGGATATGTTGTTTCGACAATATTAAATAGGGATAATAGACTTCCAGTCGAACAAAAATAAGTTTTTAAATTATACCGTTGCATTACACTGTTTAAATAAATAAAATCGAAATTTCTGTGGCCTACAATAATTTGGTAAATTTTAAAATAATGTTAAGTTATTAGACATTGTCCATTCATAGCATCCTACGTCTTCTATCTAACTTCTAGTTTTCTCTGCACAACAAATCTTCTTCTGTAAGCCCTTTCACTTGCAAGTAAATATCTACGTTTTGTGTTCAGCCTCTTCATTGCCTTCCACGTGTTCTCATGTTCATTTCTTGTTCCATGATGTTCTTTTAGCTCGTTTTCAGAAACCCATTTTCGTTGCTAGTTTTTATTTGTATTTAACTGCCAAATGCTTGGTATTTCTTTCTGTTTCTTACGTTTCGATCTTGTATACTTCTTTCTGCTCCTTTATTTTTAATTGTCCATGATTACTAATTTATGCTAAATGTTTATATTCTTCGCACACATCTACCATCATCCAATATCATGGTTTCAGTATACAAAGATACTAATATTTTTCAATAATTTCTTATTCGTATATGCTAAGTCATCATAGCCTTTACCTATATATTGGATCATCCTACAATGGTATCCCTATATGTTTGTATTGTTATTTCCAAGTTGTCAGCATTATCTAAAACAGATCTCAGAGTGTTAAGTGTGTTTTGGTTATTGATTATATTTATACATCGGCTATATTTTTATTCCGATCTTTGTAGATTTTATAAATTAAAAATTAAAGTGGTCTGTGGCCACTGGTTCCGGGCATATCAGTACGAAAAATTCTCCCCTCGCCCGCTTGTCTTACTCGCTTACGCTCGTCAGTCAAACGCGTCCGATCTCGCCACACCAAGTATTACTTTTACTCCTAATAACATAATATACTATTATAGTAAAATCTCGTTTTGCTTGATAAATATCTTTAGCGTTCGATATATTTATATTTTATAAGCAAACATTTAAGATATCAATGGTTATAGCGTAAATATTCTTAAAAAATTCCACGGGAAGCTAAATAACCTCAAAAATTTTATTTGGCAGGCTTGTTTCGTCTAATTTTCCTAAACAAATTCATAAACCAGCGTACTAAGTTTGCATCGAATCCCATCTGCAAGTTATGTATTATGCATAGCTCCTTCCGAATTCAATAAAACATTCAAGTTGCTTAATGGACTTCTTTTGTTTTGGGCTTGTTTCTTTCGGCTTTGATAAAAATAACATCTTGGGATACTGAAGTGACAGCTATTCCTGAGGGGCTCCAGTTGTAAAGAATCCGCTTCGACTGCGCTTCGATCAGAAATAGTTTCCCTTTTGAGCACATCCGCCAAAATATCCTACATTTTTAATAAACGGGGAAATTCAGTTCCTTTTTTACTAAACCCGAATCAGCAGGGAAAGTTACATTGAGATTCCGGTTGGAGCGTTTATCGCTGTTTCCGCCACTCAAGCAGAAACAGAACCGAAGTGATCAAAGAACACACTTCAGTACTTTCGGCTTTAATTTGAAACAAAGTATAATTCCTAGCAGGTGGGGGTTTCAATTAAATGTATTTTGCCGGTTTAGAATTCCATTCACATCAGAAGCGTTTGAAAAAGTCTTTGTGCTGGACAGATATTTATAATTTCTAAAAAAATTCAAAGGGAAAGCACCGCCGCTCCTGGTCGAAATTTTCTCATAAAGGCCGTCGCTTTATTTAATTTCATTTGGGCTCCAGTGCTCTTATAACATAAACAACAAGCATCTCGACGGAATGGCTTCTTCTAGGGCGGTATTAGAACCGCGAGATTTTCTCAATTACGTCGTTCCCTAGTTTCGGGCTCAAGTTTTATGAGTCAAAATTAATTTAGCGATTACGTTACCTCTTAATTTAATGGCAAACGTACCTTTTTAATCTCTCAAATGTCCAGCGAGCAACCACCGATGCAGAAACAGCGGTATACAGCAAAATTATGCGTACCCGCCATTGAAAATTTAAAGTAGGTTGCAAAAACCCGCATTTTAAGTTGAGAATTAATGAATGGGAGCACGGAATTCTCCTATTTCACGAAATTGCGGAATAATCTGCAATATAAACGTGCTGCGATTAATTCGGATACTGCTGAGGGGAGCACCGGGATGCTCTACTAATTATGAATGGTCATTGTTCGACCTGGATGCTGTTTCCCCGAACTACACAACAGAGATTGCATTTCCACAATGAATCGACTAGTAATTAAATGTTTTCCACGATATGCGTTTCTACTTTGATCGAAACTTTGCTAAAATTCACAAGGTCTTGCGGTTTTCCATGTAGAACCAATTACACAAAATGTCCAAATGGTTTAGTTTATCATAATATCGGACAGACTTATCGGAATATGTTTTATTATTATTGGTAGTAGTGAGATAGATAGATAGATGGCATGGGGTAAACCCAAGACATTTATGTACGGCAATATACAATGCACGGTGAAGGATCACAACCGACCATAGGTGCAGAAATAGAAACAAAAGTCATTATTAAATGGACGAATCATATCAAAAAAACTTTCATAAAAAAAGCAGAAACCCGACGTATGGTATAATTGCTTAAGATAGCGTCGATATCCAGAGAGCAGAATTTTAATGTGCTATTTCAGGAACAACGAATGGAAAAGCGTCGAGACCAATTGTTACATGTGTAGAAGTGATGGAAATACTGAAGGAAGACGGTTTTTACAATATTGTTGAACTTGTTCGACTGTATGCAGGTTGAGTCACAATTAGGTGTGAAAGAATTTAACTAAAGTTTCTTTTGACCGAAACAAAGCAGTTAACCTAATGTACCTCAGTACCAAAATACTCCCTTCAAAAGAGGGTGTTAATTAAAGAAAAAATCTGTAAAAGGTTTTACCCAGAACTTCCCTCGTGAACATTGTGACACTAAATAATTCTAAAAATCAAATTAATTAATCTTTCAGAGGAGGGAAGTAAAAAGAGATAGATGCTGCATTGCGTTTATTAGTCAAGACTACAATTTGATGCAGTAAAGAGAGCAAGTATCCCTCTCAGTTTATTCTACATTATATTTTACTCCCTTTTACAAAAAAGGAAGTATTGGCTTCACCCCAAAAATTAAAAATTGAGTTTTCAACAGATCTTCATGTTTTTAAAGTCCCCTGAACCCAAAAAATATGTTTTTGCTCTTCTGTATGGCTGTGTGTCTAGGTGTGAACAGAATATCTCAAAAACGAAAAGAGGAATGGCGTTGAAACGGCTCTAACGATTTTTTTCAAACGTTACATTTTTATTACATTGTGAATGTGTACTGATGTGAGGTAAGTGATTTTCCAGTTCAATATCTCGAAAATGTGGTTCCTTTTCTTTTCTTTTTTATATAATGTAGTAGGTAAGCTAAAAACAAATGTTTGACTAATTATAAGATCACTGTTAAAAGAAGTTGTGTACGTCTACGACATCAGATTTTTAATGGAAAGATATAGTGAAATAGTTGATATATTGCAGGTGTAATGAATTAATAATGGAAAATGTTCATAATTCCACTCTAAGTTATTCGTGTTATTTAAACTTAAGTTATGTTACGTATGCGGTTTACAAAATGTATTTAGTAAGTAGATTAATACTGGTGTTACTAAATAGATATCCTATTAGTTCAAATGTGTATTTAATCATGGTTACTAGATCTTAAGTGTTATAAATAAAATTCGTCAATCTATATATCAAATATGTACTGATGTAGTATCATTCAAGAAATAATTATATATTTACCAAAAAATAGAAAAATATAGAGGGTGTTATATTTAAAATACAAAAATTGAAGATCGTCCTTCAAAACAGTTGGGCGATATTAAGAAAACATATAATGTGAAAGTATAGCTTTAATAGAGCCATTTAAGAATATACAGGGTGCCCTAAAATGTGCGAAAAACATTAAACACATATACTAGAGCTCAAAATAAGCCGATTTAACCCAAACTACCTATATACAAAAGTCCACCTCTGAGGAGTTACAGCCATGTCTCACCGTGTCTCAGGTATGAAACTAACTAACAGGTAGGCTTATTACTGCATGCCAAACCTAACCAATTTTCTTGTTGAATATATACGCTTACTAAATGTTTACCGAATAAACTTGAAGGATGCTACATGAATCTAACGAGTCAATACGTAAGATTTACTTTTAATGAAATAATGTATTTTTAGTAAGAAGTAATGTATAATAACATATAGTATAATCAAAGCTGAAATATTAGCTTAAATTGCGAAGGTCACTCAAGGTCTTATTCACTTTCTCAATATAAAGCAGTTTGGTTTTTCTAGTGTAACAAGTTGGAATATGTTTTTCTTCACCCAATATAATCCTGGTGCTTCATCGGCGGTACCAATGTAAGAATTACTCAGCCATGATTTAATTAGATTAAAACGTACAAAATTACATAGCATATTAAGTGACCTTCCCAGTTTCAGGGATCGCCTTTTTTTCAAATATAAACATTTCAGGCGATCAAAAGCGTTTAATGAAATAACCATCGATTCGTAAAAAGGTCGAGCGTTATAGACCCCTTATTTTAAAGTTTAGTTCAAGATGACATCCCTAAAACCTATGATATATAAAAGATCCTTAGTAGTCAAAAACAAAAATATCATAATATAATATTACATTTCTTGCATAGAACAGCTGTTGTTAGAAACCAGGCACAAAAAAGTCGTTACGAAAGAAAAATTAAAAACCAATACATGATAAATGCCAATGCTGTAACTTTTCAAACAAAAAAAATATGTACATATATTAAACTTCATAAGTTGAAAATAATATATCTTTAAGCCTTCCAACACAAAGGTTGGCTGATACGTATCTTATACAAAGTTTATGAAAGAGTTGTGCTGCACATAATAGCTGCTGTATTATGTATTCAGTTAAAAATTATTTTGTCGATATCATGACATCTAAATAGTAGTTTCTAGAAATGATAAGATTACTTGGAAAATGTGTTTTTGTAAATATCAACGACTAAGCTGCATCAAAAGTGTTACTCAATAAGAATTAATATTATTAATGATCTTGTCTTTTTTATTACGTTAAGTACTTAAATAAATTTTATTTCATTTTAGAACCATAATCTTCTTTATTGGCCCTCGATTGAGGGCGTAAAATGGCTTTTATAGCCCTAGGGCCTATAAAGTTGCTAAGCACTATAGCAAGCACCAACAATGTAGTATAGCAACACCAACAATCCGCATAGCAACCATAGCACACCAGAAATGCACAGCGCCAGCACAACGACGACGCAGTAGTCTGTAGCCAAAATACCGAATCCTTGAGTTTTATCCATTTTGAGGACTAAAATGAAATAAAACGTTGTATGTACCACGTGCCTAATCACGATTATAGCTCTCGGGAAATTTAAAGCTCTCCGCGTCGAGCTTTAAATATTCCCTCGTGCTATAAGCTATTGATTACGCCCTTAATACATAAATAACTATTATCCTCTTTGGTGTCACAATATGTTTATTATAACACCGATAACAGTGCTACAATAGAGTCCAGTATAACACTGTTTCTGCATTGTTATTTTCATATGAAAAACATTTAAACAGCCTATTTTGTTTCAGACAACTGACAGTTACATTAATGAAATGTCAAAATTAACAGTTTTTTATTATTTTTTATGTAAAGTAGATAAAATAGTATATGACACTTGTTTTATATGACTTATTGTCGCACTCGTGCCCTAAACCCTCTCGTGCGACGAAACATCGTCTTATAAAACGCGTATCATAATATACTATAATTGGATTGAAATGTTTTGTTTTAGATGTCTTCAACCGTTTAACAAAGCAAAACTTGCGAGTACAGATTTATATGAAATACAGGGTCCGGCAGAATGACGTATCCATTTTCAAAGTTAATTCATTTCATAATATAATGCGATGCAAACGAAAACCTCACACAATCGTGGAGGATTTAAATGGACGAGTAGGCAACAGTAACATGGGCGTTGAAAGAATAATGGGTGAAGAAGGAAAAACAATAAAGAATAATAATGGAAATAGAATTATAGAAATGTCCATGGAAAATTACCTAATAATAACAAATACAAAGTGTAAACACAAGGAAATCTATAAGATAACAAGAGAGGAGCCAAGTAGAAATGAAAAGTCTATAATTGACTACTTTCTGGTACGAAAGAGATATTGGAAATATGTGAGGGATGTAAAAGTAACAAGAAAAGCCGAAATTGGTAGCGACCATTACTTAGTCCAAATGAAACTAATATTAAGACAAGAAGAAAAAGAAGACAACAGAAGAAATACAGTAAAGAAGAAAATAAAAAGTTATAAGCTTAAAGAACAGCCATATAGAATGAAATATTAAGATAGACTTAAGAAAATTTAAGAAGGACATAAAAGAGATGCAAGCATAGAAGAACAATGGAAAACATTAAAAGAAACAATACTAGTGGCAGCTGAAGAAAGTTGTGGAACGACAAAAATAGGGAACAAAGGCATAAAGAGAACAGAGTGGTGGACAACAGAGATACAAAAAGTCATTAAAGAGAATAAAGATCTATGGAAAAAATATCTTAACACAAAAATACAAACAGATTATGAGAAATACATGGAGAAAAGAACTCAAGTTAAAAACACTGCAAAAGAAGCAAAACAGGAGTCATGGAGGAAATTCGGACAAAACATGAATGCAAATTTCAGAGATAATCAGAAACTGTTTTACGGCACATTGAAACAACTAAGACAGAAAAAAGGGTAAGTATAGTATGAAATATATGAAAGACAGTTGAAAATATAATAACTGAAGAGAACAAAATAATGGAGAAGTGGAAAGAGCATTTCCAGGAAATAACAGAAGTTAAAGATTCAAAGGAACAGATAAAAGAGAAAAAGAAAGAAAGTAAAACAGCAGAAATAGTGATCACTGAAGAAGAGGTCACACAAGCTATAAAGAAATTAAAATTAGGAAAAACAGCTGGAATTGATGAAATCACACCCGAAATGATGTACTATTTAGAGGAATCAGGATTGAAAGAATTTAGAAAGCTGATAAATAAAATAATAAAGGAAAAGAAAGTACCCAAGGAATGGAACACAGGGATCATTCTACCAATACATAAAAAAGGAGATGTAAGAGAATGCTCAAACTACCGGGGCATTACGCTAATGTGCATACCAGCAAAGGTACTTGCCAGAATAATAGAAACAAGAATAAAAGAAAGTAGAAAACTTACTAGAAGAAACTCAATATGGCTATAGAAAAGGCAGGAGCACACAGATAAGTGCATAAACCAAACCAAAGAAATTCATATAGCTTTTATCGACTTAGAAAAAGCTTTTGACAGAATACGACGAGAAGATATATGGCAGAGCTTACGAAGAAATGGAATAGACAGTGAAATAACGGAAGTAATAAAAACAATGTACGATACAACAAAAACTATAGTGAGAACAAATAACGAAGAGTCGACTGAGTTTGAAATAAGAAATGGTCTGAAACAAGGATGCGTGTTGAGCCCTCTTTTATTCGCATTAGTAGTGAACGAAGCAATAAAGAACGCAAAACAAGAAATGAAACCGATGACACTGGGATATTGAAAGATGCAAAAGGTTGAGATATCGGAGCTGCTATTTGCGGACGACATGGCGATAGTAGCAAATACAGAAGAAAATCTGCAGCATAACCTGAACAAGCTAAACAAAGAACTGAACAAGATCAAAATGAGAATGAACGTACAGAAGACAAAACCAATGATAATAGGACAAAGTAACAAAAAACATGATATCAGCATAAACGGGCAGAAGATAGAACAAGTCGAACAATTTAAATACTTAGGAACAGTAATAGAAAGAAATGGAAAGATAGAAAAAGAAATAAACGATAAAATAGCAAAAGTAGGAAGATAGAAGTGGTTCAAAAGGTAATAAACCCCACATTAATATACGGTAGCGAAACTTGGACACTCACGAACAAAGATAAGAGTAGAATAAACGCAACAGAAATGAGATTCATAAGGAAAATTGATAAGAAAATAAGAAGAGATAGAATCAGAAATGAAACATTCAGAAATAAATTTAAAATAAAACCAATACTGACAAAAATCGAAGACAGACAATTAGGATGGCTGGGACATATACAAAGAATGTCAGACGAAAGACTTACAAAGAGAGTGTATGAAGCGCGAGCACAAGGAGTCAACAGAAAAGGAAGACCTAGAAAAACGTGGCAAGAGGAGGTGAAAAAAGTGGTGCAGGAGAGAGGAATCCAGTGGAACGAAGTCAAAACTCTAACTCAGAATAGGAAGGGATGGAAAAGGCTGATCAACTCAACCCAATAGTCTTACACCTCACTGTAGAAAGACTCAGGAATAAGTAAGTAAGTAATATAACGCGATATAAATTCAAATCAAGTCGCCATGCTTTCGTGATAAATGGAAATTTAAGAAAGTTGTCAAAGTGTTTGCGAGAAATGTCAGTTTAGCTGTGAATATAGAGCATTGGTCAAATATTCAACGTTCTTTTGGGGTTGAAGCTTATTTTAAAAATAACAATTCTATTGTAACCACCCAGCGTTTATTTCGTCGTTACTTTCATTTAAATCCACGAGATGCAGTTCCTAGTCGAATAACATTTAAAAAGGGTACACACGTTTCGCAATACTGCCTCATGTGCCAAAGAAAAAGCAAAAGGAACAAACTCGTTCTGTACGCATACTTGAAAATGCTGAAAGGGTAAGAGCAGCTTCAAGAGTGCCAGCAGCGAGAAGGAGGTCACTTGACTGATGTAATGTTTAAAAAATAAAATTTCCGTGTTTTCTGAAGAACCTTTTGTTTGATTTTTTAATAAAAATTAAGTCGTTAACAAAAACAACTCAATTTAAAATGGATACTTTATTCTGCCGGACCTTGTACAAATATTAATAATAGTCTTCTTTATAAGTGTTAATTTTAGGGGTTTGGCTGGTGTAGATCGCTACTACAGAGTCGCTCGAAATTTAGTCAATATAAAGCTTCAGCCGTCTGTTATCTAAATATATAAAGTTAAGTGTTCTCACTGATTCGCTCACTCACTCACTCACTCATCACTGCATCTCAAGTACCACATGGCCTGGAAGCCTGAAATTTTGCTTGGTGACTCTTCTTATACTGTAAAGGGATTTTTCAAAATTCACCCCTTAAGGGGATGAAATGGGAGTTTAAAGTTTGAAGAATAAGAGAATAAGATGGGTGCGAACTACTAACAATGTAAATTGTCTCTTATTGACATTTGTAATCAATCATGGGATGCCATTTTTCATATTGGTAGGGTTTTTTGAATAGTGGTTCCTTCTCTAAAAACAAGGCATACCTAAGTACTTATTGCTACTCCCAAGGAAACATGACATCGACGGCACAAACCATTTAATATTGGGAGATGGGTTGGAATGAAAGAAACCTTTGGTTTTGATTGATTTGTAGAGTTATAATTCAGAATGTTATTAGCTTCGCCTACTATTACGTGAAGTCCGTGGACATACATCTTTCTTAGATCTCAAGAATAGTGATGGTGCAGTGCATCCTACTTTTCAGTCAGTCTGCAAAGCCCTATGTTTGTTGGAAAATTACGACCATTGGGATAAAACCTTAGATGACGCCGCCATATCTGAGTCACCAGTTAAATTTAGGGAACTCTCCGGCATAATGTTAGTGTTTTGTCATTTCCGAATCATTGCGGCTCTGGGAAAAATATAAAGATTGCTATTCTGAGGATATTTTGAGGCAAATGAAAAGAGAGGTGGTAGACATAGAATTACAAGTCAGAGATGAGGTATACGATAAGGCTTTATGTCTTCTGGAGGATGTTATCAAATCAATAAGTGGTCAACTCTTAACACATTTTGGCTTTCCTCAAGCAATACGTCACTCTTTAGATATTATGGAAAATCGGGATTTTCTGAGAGAAATCAACTATGATGCCAATGCTCTGTTGCAAAGCAAATATATTCTTATGATCTTTTTAAAACCACCTTTTAGGCACTGGCTAGCCTCCGAGCAACGCCAGGTAACTACAGCTAGTTATCACATATAATGCCTACGTGTACTATAAAGGAGAAGTTCGCCCTGAGGACGAAATGCCAACTTGACAGGATTTCTTCTCTTCTAAGCGTGTCTAGTATGCCTTTGTTGGACGTGGGTGATCATAATGGCCCATTTAATTTTGTTTGTTACAGCTATGAAATTCTTCGGTGTCTCAACCCACGTTTTCCTTCCAATTTTCCCCGCTTTATATCATTCGTCAAAATTCCTGTCCAAAACAGAACATTTTAGTTTAGCACACGTTCGCTTCTCTATTTGTTCTGGTGAATGCCTTCATTTGCTTGTAATAGTTGAAGTGATCGTGCTATTTGTTCAGATTTTCTGTTTGAGCATTTATCTACTAGCCATGATTCTTTTGTTTCTTTTACCTTCCTTTTTAGGAAGTTATGAATTTTCCTGCATCGTTGGATATTTATAGTTTTATATTCGCTGCTTTCAACCATGAAATATACTATCCCTCCGGTCATCCATTATGTTTAACTCTTGTATTTTGCTTGCAATTAGAATCAGTTTTTGTACTTAAGAGCCTCTTTAATGAATTTACATGTTTCTTCTATGTCGTCCCAAATGTTACTTGAACGCAAGTTGGTTGTTGATCAAATTAAAACGACCCTAAGTCTCTCACTCCTTAAGTGGGGAGAGGGTACGAGCAACCTCCCGAGGGAATATCAAATTTAAAATAAATGCAGACGAGCGTATCGGAATTTTAAACGTGTAGAACATCTAGCGAGAACCTAACTCAGTACCTTTGATTTCTTAATCGCGATAAGAACAGCTGAGCTAAAGTAATACGGCAACTGAAATAAAAAATCGCATATTAATGTTTAATAAACCAAATATGTATTACTAAAAGAGATTCTTTGGCCGATTGCACAAGATGTTACTTCAAATTGGTCGAACATTGGGGAGAGAAACATTTATTCTTGTCAATGGATCGAACAGAAAAAAAAATGCACAGGCCAAAAGGCTTTTCGAAGACCACACCATTCATCACTAAATGCTTCAACCAAACCAGCAAACACTTAAAACCTCAGCTCTCTCTTCTTGTTTTCAGTTCTTCAACTGGTTTGTCACAGTTCTACACATACTTAAATCTACCATGAGCAACTTTTTTTCAATTCTTTGTACGTCTTTGCTTTTACGCTATTTATTACTTACTTAATGCAGTGTAAACATGGTCTTCCCCTCTGGTTCGTTTCTTCCATTTGCCCTTCTATAATGGTGCTTTACTTCGCTTATGCCCTACTAGTTGACTTCTTCTTTTCTGTATTACCTTGATAATCTTCCTGTCTTCTTCTATTCGTCTAAGAGCCTCGTCATTCTTTACGCTTTTCGTCCAGCTGAGCCCGAGCATTCTTCTGTAGCACCAAAATTCTAGCGCTTCCAGTTCGATTTTTTTTTAATTCCAAAGATCAAACATTCGTAAAAGGCAACACTCACTTCATACAAAAGTTTGCAAAAACGTTTTCCTCGTCTGGAGGAAGATGCTATTCAATGTCATTGTCTTTGCTAAGAAATGCTTTCTGTGCATGATGACTACAGCTCCTTATTTCTCTTCTACATCTTCATGCTTTGCTAATTATGCGAGCTAAATATGGAAATTTGTTTACTTCTTCTAATGTTTTACCGTCTATTCTTATATGCGTCTTTGTTCCATATGTTGTTTTTATACATACCATAGCTTTCGTAGTCCTTTTTTTTTGTTTAGTGTCAGGTTATATTTGGCTTGAGTAGGGCCTCCAGTTCGTTTAGCTACTGTTGCAGGCCCACTATCATCTACATACCTAATGGTTTTGATACTTAGACCTTAAATCTTGATTTTTTCTTCACTTTTCAAATCCAGTGTATCTATAGCGTTTTGCGAATATATATTGAACAGGAGAGATTATAGTGCGCACCCTTGTCTCACACCGTTTGCTTATAGTAATTTATATCTCTTCTTCGTTGCTTTTTATCATTCCTTCTCGTTTGGTGTACAGGTTACAACTAAACCTTATATTTTTATAATCTATCCTTATATTAGTTAGTATAGTAAATAACTTGTATCATGTTACGTTATCAAAAACTTTATCTGAGTAAATAAAAGCTATGTGCCAATTACCTTCCGGAAGTCAAATTGATCTTCGATTAGGTTTTCCTCAATCTTTCGCTTTATTCTTTGATATATGACATTTGTTATTATTTTTGAAATGTGCGTTACTTTGGGCATTGTTCCGTATTCTTCGCATTAATACCTTCCAAATTCTTTTTGAATTGCTATTATTCTAAAGCAAATACGAATTAAAAATCAACTTCCCTCGAAAATCAGTAGAATCTATCTGAAACACTTCGGTTATTTAACACATCGAACAGATGTTTTAGAGGGGCTTATTGTCATAGGGAAAATAAATAGAAAACTGTAAAACGGAAGTTCACATGCACAATGAATAGACTAAATGAGGCCGGCACAAGTTGTCCAAGACCGAGAGGAACGGAAAACAACTGTTGAGGCAGCTACTTCATAGCCCCACTATACCCTCGCAAGAACTATAAGATAGAGATAAACTTCCATTAAGCATAACAAACAGCAAATACAAGGTGATCCACGGGAGTGAAGAAACCGTTAAACGACTAAATATACAAATACAATGCAACTACTTCCGTCATTCTCACTGATGACATGGCTGGCCAATACTTCTATGGACATCTTCAGCAGCTAAATGGTTGAATAACAGCTAACAGCCGACCTGCAAACTGTTTCCAAATTAAGTTTTTTTGTGCTTGCTCTTCACAAGTGGAGCAACTGCCAAAAATCTTTAGCTGCAAAATAACGCCTGATCGATTGTAGTTTATATCGGGTGACCATAAATGGTTGTGATTTTTTTTCTTAGGTTGGCACTGTTTATATTTGTGGCACTGTAAGTCTATGTCAAATTCGAGGTTAGCAGGTTAGGTTTTGCGTCAGTTTGTGTAAAAAAATCACAAGTATTTATGGTCACCCGGTAGTACGAGCTATATTTAAAGCTTTCAAACCATACCCAGCTGATAGTTCCTATAATGAAGTTTAACAAACACACCTAACCTTAAAAACCTTTTCCTTTATGAGGGTTGCCAAACTGCCCAATTAACTCCAACTGGCCTTTAGATATACAGGGTGCCCAAGTTAAATGTACGCATCTTTAAGCAGGTGAGTATGTAACACATACATCATTCGCCATTGAAATGTAATGTGTGTTGCATACTCACCTGCTCAAAGCTGCGTACATTTAAGTTGGGCACCCTGTATACTCATAGCTGTTCCCTTAGAAGAATGGAAGATTAACTGGTTGGTAACTCTGATGTAATGCTGGTATGTTAAACTATAAGGTTTTAATGTAGATCTAATGAACAATGCATTTCTAGCGTTACTTTCTAAAACAAAAAGAATTAGTATTAAACCTTAACAACATATTGTGGAAAGTACATAAGTAACTTGCTACATACTCTACAAATGTTAATGAAAAGTGTAGAAAAGATCAACTTAATAGACGTGTTATACTAGACTGCATGGTAACCGCAACGTTAATAAACAATGGTAGAAAAAACAATATATATAAGCAATCGTTTCTCTATCGTCTAACCAAATAGTTTCTCAAAATGATAATATTTTTAGAACATGGTATTTTACAAAATTCAATAAAATGTATAAAAGTATCAGAAAATTGAAGACATCAAAAACGAAGATTATTTTTGGAAAGTACAAGAACTATAAAACTTTAAGTCACACGTTGTTACAAATATATTTTTTAACGTTTCTCAATTAAAAACTCTGTTTTGGGTCTAGTTTTATAAACAAGTATCCCTAGCCGATTGTTAAATTATATTCTGATTCAGACTCCTTTGAAGTAGTTAAAAATCTCTGCGTTGCTCGAAGGCCAAGACCAGCTGAAGGCTTTTATATGTGTATATTGCTTAATTTAGAAACAGAGATCTAAATCTTGCAGAAGGCAAGCAATTCAAAGAAGAAAGAGGAAAGGGGTAACTTATTTTACGAACATTCAACTAGTGAAGCCTCCACACGAAAACGATACGAGAGCTGTCTACTTCTTAATCTCTCGAAATTCGAGACGTGAGTTGCCTTAACCCTCGGCCTCAAAGGTTAATTCTTTCCAGTTAAGGTCCACAAACTCTCGAAAACATATCCAGAATATCTTTAAGTGGATTGTTGTGAGAGAACATAATCATTTCAAAATACATTCCCTATTAGATTAATATAATTTGGTATTTTGCAGTACATTCATACATAAATCAATCTACATCGATGTAGGTAGTCATGCCATGCATATCATGTTAGATATGTGATCAAATCAAAGTGAAATGAATATTACTGTTTTGATCACGTTCTGACTAAACTAAACATTAAATTATATACATACTATTTTTTTCTCATCGGTTTCATCGATATTACGTGCTCTTGTCTTCAACATCAAAGGTGGGTGACGTTCTGTTTGATTCTGATATAGAATTACAGAAACTCACAATTACACAAATGTAGCATATTTAGGATATACGGGGTTATTTAAATTAAGTTTCAACCACACGACCTCTTTTCTACTTTCAATTAGAATTTTAAAGAGAAAACATAAGTTTTTGTAAAATTATTTGAAAAACTAACGTCATGCTTAGTTTTCGGTGTTTAGGCCAAAAGATAATCATATGTTAAATTCTACCTTGTACGACCCTGGCTCAAAAGACCAATGTTCCAATGTTTTAATCAGGGCAGATTGCTGTATATCATTAATGATGATTAGCTATTTACAAAATTACATAATAACTACAGACCCTCATAAACGTTTAAAGTCGATGGTAAGGGTGATAACGGCGATAACGCCACGGCGAACTAAAATACTATACTTCGTTTAACAAACAGATAGAAAATATAAATTGCTGGGAGGAGTCTATATTGCAGAAAACTGTTCTACACAATACAAATTAAAAAACTCGGGCGATACAAAAGCTGTTTAGTTTCAACTAAATTGCGCTGTGTGCAACCGGCTTACTAATAGCAATACTATATTCAAATTTAGCCCTAATTTGTGGTGAAAAGGGCTTTCACTCAATTTGTTTATTAAACGTAGTATAATAAGTATTATCTAGGGATAGTGGGGTACTTATCGTTATTCAATATCTTTCAAATTACACGAGGAAAAATTTTAAGATATTTCGTAAAATGTCTTAAAAATTTGAAAACATAACTTTTTTTTAATATTCAAGTTGCCTTCTTCTTACCCAACTTACCTACTTAACGTAACAGATTTTATATTGAATATTTCAAACCTTATAAAATGTGTGTTTATTCTATAGTATATAAAGCTTTACGTCAAGAATGTTTTACTTCTTAAAAAGGTAAACTGATATGAATAAGATCTAATGTGCAATCTCGTCCCCATCTAGTCCTAATATTTCGAAGCTAACGTTATTGAAGTTCTCGTTTCGAAATTGGAGGCGAGAACGAAATTTTGCAATTCCTAAGACAGTTACTATATGTTTGACTCACCCGACACCATGTTCAATAAGTGTGGAAACCAAGTTAAAGCGGCTAAAATAGTTTAAATGAAAAAGGAAAATTTTGCAGAAATAAATAAGAAATTATTTCATAGGTTACCATGTTGTCAATTATGTATTCGCCACATGTTCCATTTTTTTTCTCTTTACGGTGATATAGAAATATTACAGAACAGAATAAAAAAACTTTAAACATGCAGTAATTAAAAATTACGATGGTATTGAATTTGCAACACTTTTATTAATGTGATGTGGTACTACAAATTTCAGAAAATTAATGTTGTATATTTCGTAAAATTACGGATATTGCTCAAAAAGTAAAACAAAACGTAAAATATTTTAAATAAGGTTGGTCACACTGCAAAAGAGGTAACAATTTGTTAATTTAGTGATGTACATCTAAACACTGCAACTTCACAATAAATAGGTTAATAATAGTATATTCTATACCAAGGGGCAAAAGTGCATCGTTTGATCCCGCGAGTGAAGCCCACACTTACATTAATAACCATTTAGAATTTCTACTATGACTGACGAGATAATCAGCAAGATTTGTTGCTATCTCAGCACTGGTCATCTAGACATACTAGAACACACCACAATAAAATAATATCCAAAACTGAAATGTCACACGCCAAGTCATCATAAATGCAACTCGAATAGCAAACTTGATGTGAAATAGAAATTGTTATTCCGATTTAACGATATTTCAATCTAAAGGGACCGGAGATAGAACTCGCGACCCTTAGGTCAGCAGTCAGAATGAATACATAACCACTGAGCTACGGAGTCCAGCTAATGAAATTGAAATATTTTAAGATAATCTCTGAAACTTTTTTTTAGAGCTTCAATAATTATACGATTTCTTTGGGCGTTTTGCCACACTACAAAATGAAAAATATTAGAACACGAAAGTTGCGGAAGAAAAATTTATCTAACTAAATAAATTAAAAATTAAGTAGAAGCACTTAGCTTATTTTACTCTGCTAGATCTTCAGTAAAATAAGCTACGTTTTCCTAGTTATTTCTTAATTTAATTAGTTAGTTGTTGGAACGGGAAGTAGATTTGTCTTCCGAAATGTTCATATTCACATATTTTTCTTTTTGTAGTGTGGCGAAATATCCAGCTAAATAGCATGATTAAATGATTTTGTGAGTATATCATTATATGCAATAGAAAATTCATTCGACTGGCAACAGTAGATTTCGTTATGAGCCATAACCTCGAAAAAAATAGAACTGGTGAATCAGTTTCACAAAAGAAAAAGGTCATATTTACACATACGAAACATGGCCACCTACTAGCTAAAAAACAAGTGAATGGATAAAATTAGCCGCTATAACTTTATTTCCAAAATTTTTAGAACATGTACGTTAAGTATTAAACAACAGTTATATAAAAAGCTGCAAAATACAAACCTCTTCTAGAACATGTTCATACGAAGGCGGCGGGCTTGAAGGTATTCCATCCAGAGTCTCACTCATCTCGGGGAAGTTCCCAGGGGGACTGCCCAGGTCCACCTCGCACTCTCCGGGCATCTCCATGGAGTCTCCCCTCGTTGAAGAGTCGGACTTCGACATCTTGTTAAACCTCAGTTTAAAAGGCGCCAGTTTTAGCAGTTTTTTGAGCCGCCGGATTTTGAAGTATTTTTCGATTAAATTCGCCAGGTCGCCAAGGCACAATTGCCGATTGAAGCAAATTGTGCCCACGGGTTCGGGTTCTTGCTTTGGCACGGAATTTAGGGCTGCTACGCTGTCAACCGCCAAATTAATGGGAGCGTAAGATATGGTAAACTGCTGTAACGAAACGACGTTTTGTAGAAGTAAACGTTTAGAATAGGGATGTAAAACTTTCAGTCTTGTAGTTAAGCTTGATCTCGTAATTGTAAACAATTGTGAGGTTTAATTGACTTATACGCGTATGAACATTCGGAAATAAACAGACAATAATTAAGTCGCAAAATGCAAAGGTTTACATTCTAAACGACAGGGAGTTTCTGGGTGATGGAGTGCCTGCAAAAGAAAACAAAATTAGAGATCTCTGCTGCTTTTCAAAAAATTACTCTAATAATAAATTAATTTTAGTACCCGTTAGTTTGATGTACTGCTTTCAATTAAATTCTACTTTATGTGTATGAAATACATTTAGCAAAAACCCAACACACAATTATGTAAAATATACAAAATAAACTGCATTACATTTACATGCAAAAAAATTTCAAAAATTCCGGCCATGGAAGGCTTTTTAAATTGAAGTATGTAGGGCTCAAGACAATGGCGAATGAAAATACAACAATTTTTGTATTAAATTAGCAAAACCTTCTGATTATTAAGAAAAAATGGCAATAGCTGATAACATTGCTCATGGTACATGCTAAGATGTGCTGCAGTTGTCACAAGTTATTATGGTCGCAATGAACCAAATTGAAATAAAATGTAAAATGATATAAAAAAACCTTTCATAGACATAAATATTTAGGTCTACTACGAACAGTGAACTTAATAACTTGATTTTCGGTGCTTCAACACAAAGGTTACTTGTAATACAAGAAATATCAAAGACTGGAGTTGGAGATGTATAACTTTGTGTAACTGGTAATGGTGTTTTCTCAGATAAACTTTAAGGGACTGTAACATAAACCTGTTCGCTGATGATACCTTGTAATCAGTAACTACTATCGAACTTATTAATATTGAGTTGAAAAATATAATAATATATTTAAGTTATAATTACCTTAAGCTGAATGTTGATAAGACTAAGGCAATGGTGATATGCAGCCGAAATAATTATAATAAGATCAATATTAATGACCTACATGTTGTAATTGATAGTGATAGAATAGATAATAATACCTAAGCTTCTTAGGATAGGTAATGAATGCGAAATCAATTACTTCTCCCATTCATATAGATCTTTCAGAAAGCCTATACGCCAAAACACAAATTAATAAAATGTGGCACCTTATGTTTATGGTCAGATTTTTTTTTTAAATTAACTGCTTTATTTTGCTTATTTATGTAGTATGTATGTATGTATGTATTATCATTATTATTATGTTAATTGCTTATTTTGCTCATTATTGTATTATATGGTATAAATGTTCTCATTAATCATGTATTCGCATGTGAAAGAAATGGTCTTTAACTGTTAAATAAATAAATACAATAAAATAAAATAAAAATAAATAAAATATTGTCCATGAAATGAAGTATCTTGGTTTTGTTGTCGATTCACAGTTAAAATCCAAGTCCCATTTTGAATATATTCAGAAGAAATTGTCGAAAAATTATATTTCTTCTTTAGAATAAGTAACAATTTATCAATAAACACTAAAATACTTGTTTACACTAGGATAATAAAGCCGAACTTTGAATACTGTTCGTACATACTCTACTTGCTTGATAAAACATTAATTGCTAGTATGCAAAATTAGAATAAGGCTATGTGTATAATTTTACATTGCAATAGATATATCTCAAGTAATTTCATGTTACATGCGCTGCTATGGTTACATATTACTAAGAGACTGAAATTTAGTACCTTAGTGTTTATATACAAAATTGTAAATTTACTAATAGGTGAGCGGATGGCCCTGCGAGCAAATGCTTGTCTCTCAGGTGGCCGGCCCGGCAGACTCTAGTAGGATATTAAAAATCGTAGGCTCCCTGGCTACCACGCTGACACCTGTGGTAGTCGTTAACCCCTAAATAAGGAAACTCTTCCTCAATTTCGACGGGCAAGGCTAGCCACCTACCCAGCCTAAGGGTAAAGAGAGCTCACAGAATCACTTTGTGGTATAAACAGGCCACTGGCCTATAATAAGAGCAAGAAGAAGAAGTAATAATTGCTAGCCTACTTATTTAGGAGATTTTGTTAAACTTAATGGTGATGTTTATATGCATGAGACCAGAAATAAAGGTAATATTTATTTTAAGATAACTAATATTTGCGGTAGAATGAAATCGTTTTTAAAGGTTTCAACGAGTTCAATATTTACCTTATAGTATTATATCTAGTAAAACTGTAACTATTTTTAAAAGAAATATGAGTTAATTGATTAAAAATTAGGGTAAAAATTTAAAAAAATCTATTAATCATTTAAGTTGGTAATTAATTTAGACTACAAGCATTGTGACGCTGTAGTTTAATTTAATTTAATTTAACAAAGACTTTTTATTATGTACAACATATGAATATAAATAAACCATTATTTAATTATAATATTTAAAATATAATGTAATTATTGAAGCAAAATAAATATATATCAATATATAAAGAATATATAAAGAACTACGGATGTATATCAGAAAGGCTTATTACTGTGACTTTGTCCATATATGTACATGAGACTACCATAATAGGGGTTTATGCACCCACAGATGACTCAACACAACAGATAAAGGAAAGGTTTTACGAAGATCTAACAAAAGTAATAGATAACATTCCTAAACACCAGGAGATTATAATAACTGGAGATTTAAAAGCTAGAGTGGGATCCAAACAACAAGATGACGTAGTAGGACAATACGGTGAAGCAATCGTTAACAAGTCAGGAGAAATGTTGATACAGCGTTGTAAACAATACCACCTAAAAATTTTAAATGTGTTTTTTAGCACCAAAATATACATAGATATACGTGGGAACGACCTTCTTTACGACAAAAATATGTTATAAATTATTTGATAATGAAACAGAAAACCAAATTCAAAATCCAAGATGTTAGGGTCAAGAGAGGGGCAAACTGTGGATCAGATCACTATATTGTAGAAGCAAGACTAATATGCCCTTTTGACAAAAGAAACAAAAGCCTAGAAACAAACACAAGCGAACAACATATGATAACGTCAGAATAAAAATATAAATTGTTCTTACTCCAACAGCAAAGTATTGCAACATTATATGAAAATAGACTAAAAAATGAACTTGCCAATATAAATATTAGTGAGAATGTTGAAACGGAATATGAAAACATTAAAAATGCTTTACACTCGGCAGCATAGCAAGCTTTAGGTACAATAACCCCAAGAAAAAAGAAACAAAAACCCCTTTGGATGACGGAAGAAATACAAGATTTAGTTAAAGAAAAAAATTATCTATACAATAAATGGATAACAAACAGAAATAATGAAGCTCGAGAATAATATAAACAAAAACATCGTCAATTAAGGAGAGAAATTTAAAAAATGAAAAATCTATACTGGGAACAGAAGTGTATACAAGTAGAAAGTCTAATTGGAGGATCACAGTCATCTGAAGTTTGGAAAACAATTTAACATATAAAAACAAATGAAGGGGGTAGTGCTCTGAATCTAATAAACATGGAAGAATGGGAAAAATACTATAAGACACTTTTAACAGAAAACAATGGACCGAGTACACCCACGCGAGAAAATGAAATATACGACAATCGACTATCAATAACTGAAGAAGATGTTAAAAAACAAGTGCAGAATATGAAAAATTCTAGATCCGCTGGTCCTGGAAATGTAGCTATAGAATTAATCAAATACGGAGGCCAAGAAATTATTAAACGGCTGACAAATTTAATGAATAACTGTTGTGAACCTATACAAATACCACAAGAATGGAAAAATGCATATATGGTTTCCATATTCAAAAAAGGATGTAGAAAAGATCCAAGCTGCTATAGAGGTATCAGTATCACCAGTAGTATTAGTCGCCTGTTCTTGCAAAATAGATTACGAGCAGACATGAAAGATAAGATAGGCGAAGATCAAAGTGGTTTCACTCCAGGACGCTCAGGTGTGGATAACTTGTTTATACTAACGGGTGTTCATAAACGGTCGTCATCCCAGTTGCTTTGAAAAACAAAATGTTATGTCTTTGATTAATTCGTGCAACACAATGAAACGTCATTGAGTACTGTCATAGCGCATTTTTTCTCAATTTTAATAGACATACGTTTCTGAAGTCAAAACCTACTGGGATGACGACTGTTTATGAACACCCGTTACAACAAGTAATGGAAAAGAGGATATCTGTAGGAGAAGAGTTGCATATGATTTTTGTGGATTTAGAAAAAGCTTATGACTCCATACCACGGGAGAAACTATGGGAAGCTCTACGCGATTTAGGAATAGATGGTCGGATGTTAGCATAACTCAAAAAATGCATGAAGATAATATAGCTTACATCAAAGTGGGGAGACAGTTATCAAATCCGATAATTACAACAAAAGGATTAAGACAAGGTTGCAGCGTGTCGCCGCTTTTTTTATTTATATGTGGAAAGAGCTTTACAGAACTGGAAGAGAAGTTGCGAAGGCATGGGGGTACCCATTAACGAACACATATTATTTACGTTAAGTTTTGCTGATGACCAAGTAGTCCTAGCACAAGACGCGTATGACCTTGCATTTATGGTAAAAAGGTTATATGGAGAATATCAAAAATGGGGGTTGCAGGTAAGCCTAAAAAAGACGGAATACTTGGTAATAAACAGTGAAGGAAATTTTGAGGTCTTAATCAATGATGAAGCAACAGTGAAACAAGTTGAAGAATTTAAATATCTGGGAGCGGTAGTATATAAAAATGGTTTGCGCGAAAGGGTGATAAAACATAGAATAAATGAAGCCAGAAAAGTGATCGGAGCCCTCAATTCTGTATGACGGGACAAAAATATTTCAAAGAAAAACAAGAAACATATTGGGAAAATATTAGTGGAATCTACGCTCTGCTACGGATGTGAGATCTGGACGTTAAATGAAGAGATGAAACGAAGACTTAATACCGTAGAAATGGATTATCTAAGGCGTAGCGCAAGAGTATCCACACTGCAACATATCACCAATGAAGAAATAAACTGCTCAATTACAGATCTAAAGAGTAGCTTCAGAACGTGACCACCGAAGTTCTGTAGATGGCGCTAAGTGGAATTATAGCGTAAGGTCACTATATCAATAAGGTACCGCCATTAGTAATTTTTTATATCTATCCTTGTCGCACAATTTTCTCCAACTGGGGATAAAAACACATAACCTAACAGATTCCTCACTTTACAAGTGCCATTACACCAAAAAGAAAATCCCCAAAAACTAGTGTCTTCCCTATTGCACTTGGGAAATTTGTATTTGTTATCCTTATCTCACAATTTTCTCACATTCTCAAGCGAGGAATGGAATGGCGGTACCTTATTGATATAGTGACCTTATTATAGCGCACCCAGAATGTGTAGTTCAAAACGTGACCACCGAAGTTCTGTAGATGGCGCCAAGTGAACGAGCCGCCACCGTGCTAAAATGCTTGGAAATTTTGTTTGCAAAGTGGAAAATCGCCACCTTTCGCCAAAACCAAATAGCGCATGAAGGTGCTCGGGACTTTAACAACAACTTTGCCCCCTTTCCCAAAAAGCGAGGAAGGCCTAGAGTGCCTAGACGATCCTGGAACGAAGGAATCCGCAAGGCAATGCAAAAACGAGATGAGGAAATGGCGCAAGACAGGGAGGCATGGCGATGGGGACTGGGCAGGCAGCACTTAGCTGTATTTTGATATGCCATTTGATGTAAATAACATATACATTGTATTGTATTATCAAATCCAATATATATATACATATGTAATTATTGTTAATTTTCATGTTATAAAGAATAGGTACTATTTGTATTATTTTTCTGTTAGCTTCACCGAAGAAAGTAATCATGTTATTTGAAACTGTGCGATGTTGAAAATATATTTTCTTAGAAGCGGCTGATCTTGCCCCATCGATTTCTTTATCAAAAGTAAACCTAAAAGACCTAAAAGTAAACGTCTACAGTAGTAAGTTAGTAGAACTTTGTTGTTTAGCAATTCTAGGCAACAAATTCCGCCAACGTGTTTATTGCAGTTTACACAATGTGCTCATCAAGTGATTGGTATTAACAAAATAAAAAATAGGCCAATAGAAATAAGGTAATATTAAATATTGTGGCAACCAGAAACCTAGTTGGGCCGCCGCTTTATGCGCCCTTCTGCAATGCTGTTGGCTGAGGGGCACAGATTACCACCTTCAAGCGACATGGGGGTGGCGGTCTTCTACAGTAGCGGAAGTGAATATCAAAGATTCTATTCAAAATAAATTGAAATTGCAAATGAAGTCCTACATGAATCTATCTCCGAGTTTGGAAAATCTTCAATAATGATTAAATATCCTGATCCTGCGTCCAGAATAAATATCACTACTAATTGCAATAACAATTGCACCACGATTGAAGACCCACATGAAGAAGCTGTTTTAAAAACCAGTCCTGCATTCACATCCCCGATAATATTTAAGTCATTTTTATATTTGAACCCCTGATTGTAATATTGGTAAGAAACTAAATAATTAATTAACAATAGCATTATAATTGTTAAAACTTTGAATTAAAATAATAAATTAACAATTGTTTTCATGAATTTTATTCAATAATTAATTGAAACGTTCCAACGACCACCACTAAAAGTAGGCTTTTTAGCGCTAGCTTTTTTCACTAAAAGTGACGTTTTATAATTTAGCGTGTTTAAAGAGATCAACTGTTAATTTTAGCACATGTGTTATAAAGTGAAGTGAGGTTATAAAACTACAATTTCGAACTGGAAGTGAGGTTATAAAGTTATTCTAGTTATCTCTTGCGTTAGAGGTAAAGTGTTATTTAAATAATTAAAGCGATATGTAATGAATAGAGTCATAAGTGTGCTATTATAATTACCTTTGATAACTGACTTTGACAGTACTGGCTCCACAAACATTCACCTGCCCGTCAAGGCCATCTCTTATGGATTAATAACAGCAAATTTAAGGTCGTAGAAAAAATATTGTATGCAAACTCGTGCATAAACATCAACTTTCAGCACTTGTTGCATAAATAGCTATTATGTACTACCGGGCGGAATTGGTCACTTTATACTCTATATTTGAAGGCACTTTACAGCCCAAGGGCCATAAAGTACTTTTTGTATTCTAATTTTTACAGTTAACACTTTACACATCAAAGAGATATGATGGTATCGAACACTTCAAGAACCGTATTCAAGGCGTATGAAAGCATAATAGTATATTACAGAACAAGTTTAGAAAAGTAAAGTTTTACTAAACGAATATAGTTTGATTGAGTACAAGCGAACGAAGCGAGCGAGTATCTTAAAAAGCTATATAAGTTTAGTAAAACTACTTTTCTTACGAAGTGGGTATACTATTTTTTCGCATTTTGTGTTAGTGTTTATAAACAAACATTTATATAAAAACATTATACCACATGTCCATTAAAAAAGGCTGCTGTGGAAATTCAAAAGTATGAATAATATGTTGGTAGCACTGTTAAGTCTATGTCAAATTCGAGCTTAGCAGGTTACGGTTTCCTTCAGTTTTGAGACAAACTGGCACAAAACCTAAACCGCTACCTCGAATTTGACAGTGACATTACCATATAGTAAAGTGACATTTCTATGTACCAAAGTGCCACTTAATTAATCGATTTTGAATTTAGTAAAATAGCACATTATTATACAAAAGGCGAAAAGAAATGTTATGATGAACTAAGCAACTTCGCTCATGACTAGGTTGATATTGTATTATGTCAAAAATTCACGTCGTGTTGCAAACGTTTACATAAACTTCTGTTATTTCCTTTGTTGTGGTCTTGCAAAAGGTATTCTATGTAATACTTGTGTAAATACGTTTTATGGCTTTAGTTCGGTTATTTCGGGCTGCCCGTCGGCCTGAAACATCCGAATTGAAGAAATAAAATTCAATCTTATACACTAAATACGTTAATAACTATTACTTACTTTCGTGTTTTAATGTAACTATTAAAACACTTAAACAGTTCTTTACTAGAGTCTATTAAAGCACTGTTTTTGCATTGCTTTATTCAGATGAAAAGCTTTAAAATAGCCTGTTTTGTTTCAGACAACTGACAGATTGTGGCATTTATAAAATGTCAACATGCAAAGTTTTTGATTATTTTTATGTAAAGTTTTTGCGCTTGTTCTTGGAAAACAGAATGACAATGTCAGCAGGTTTTACAGTTTTCGAAAAAATTATTTTATAAAAAAGGCCTGCTATTGCCATTTGTGTTTCACCAACGCATACAATGCGCTCTATTTTAATTATATGTATATTTTCAAAGTTTACTACTAGGTTTGGTGTGAAATGAGAAACAGAACGTGACGCAGTTCTTTAGGGCATTAAAACTTTTCGGTGAAGCTAACAGAAAAATAATACAAATAGTACCTATTCTTTATAACATGAAAATTAACAATAATTACATATGTATATATATATTGGATTTGATAATACAATACAATGTATATGTTATTTACATCAAATGGCATATCAAAATACAGCTAAGTGCTGCCTGCCCAGTCCCCATCGCCATGCCTCCCTGTCTTGCGCCATTTCCTCATCTCGTTTTTGCATTGCCTTGCGGATTCCTTCGTTCCAGGATCGTCTAGGCACTCTAGGCCATACAATGCGCTCTATTTTAATTATATGTATATTTTCAAAGTTTACTACTAGGTTTGGTGTGAAATGAGAAACAGAACGTGACGCAGTTCTTTAGGGCATTAAAACTTTTTTACAAAACTAACTTTTAAATCAAGTGTGTGTACATATTTATGGCAGCAAATAATAAAACATATATTTTATAAAGTTGGCTTACTAAACTTTTTTCAGTGTTCTTTAGCCTCTAGCTTACGAGCCTCATCTGCAATTTTCCGCAGTAGTCCCAAAATCCAAAAGAGTTCCATTTAATTAGTGACGGTATGTACGTAATTAATCAAATCTGCTAATGTATAGGGACCATTATAGTAAGGGATTAATAGTAATTTACGATACAAGTGCGTAAAGCTAATCTTTAGTCACGAGTGGGGCAGAGTTAAAACGCGAGTGAGCGAGCGTTTTAAGCCTCGCGAGTGGACTAAAGATGCTTTACGCATGTGTATCGTACAATATTTTATATACGATAGAATATAGAAAACGAGGTAATTATAAAAAAATTGTTTTAATGTAAATTAGGATTACCAGCAACCGGTCGTAATTTTGCGTGTTTAAAGAAATTTTAAAACACGTTGCTACTGACAACGTGCCTAATGAAATTTTTTGAACACGTTACTACTGACAACGTTAACTAATGAAAACATGTTATTAAACAGTCGTTTTACAAACTTAAAGCTGCCAACTAAAAAGCAATTTTACACACTGTCGTAAATAAATATATTTTTGGTAATTGCATATTATTTTAAATAAATTGTAGACGTAAGAAACCCTTTGTCGATAAGTATAATTTAAAATTTCTGTTCCCAATCATTTTTATAAACCTAGAGGTAATTGGTACACTTTCTACTTTTGATACACAAACGATCATTCTAGATTTTTTAGAATAAATAAAGCTTTTTGTTTTATAAAACTTTATTTTGTTTTGTATATCATTGTTAGCTTTCCGTTTAATATTACGATTTTTTTTAAAGAAATTATCTTCCAAACTTTTTATATAACGCGGGTTCCAAGGCAGCCATTTTTACTTTCCACGTCTAGACGACGAAGCAACTATTGTAATCGCGAAGATAGATTTCTCCAGATCTTCACGTTTCCGGGTCACTAGATGTAGAAAAACAGGTTTTTTCAATTCCGTCTGTCTGTCTGTCTGTTGGCGGTATCTCAAAAGCTATTTGTTGGAGGCAGACGATTTTGCATGCAAATTGTATGTCTACCTGGTATGAAGCCGAGGGTGAGCACCTTAAAAATTCAAAATGTTGTATATTTCTGCATTAACTGAGAAATAGAAAAAAGTAAGAATTTTCACATAGCTCAGGCTTTATCCTTGACTAAAATGAGACATACCAAATGCAGGGTAAATATAACAAGTGGGACAGAATAGTATCTTGTCTTTGTAACGCAACAAAAACTTATACAGTTCGAGCACGGTTGCGGCGCAGTTTTGCAAGCGGCCGCAAGCGGCGGACACGAAATTAGGATCGAAATATTAATTTTATTCGCCTGGGAGCGCAAAGTCCAAATCCCAGAGGTCTACATTTTTTCTTATTTGCAAATTGATATAACTCCAGCTAGGGAAGTTGCTGGTAAACTCCTTTACAGATTTTTTTGATAATCCGTTCTTAATTTAGTATAGTATCATATGACCAAGAAAACAATTGCATTTATTGGAAAGTGTGTTTATAAGATACGTATGTCCACTAAAACAGCATAATCGTTAAAAGGCTCATTTTGAAAACTGTTGAGTGGGGGCTTCATTGCAAAACCAATAAAAAGGTTGGAGCTCGAAAACGTCTAAATACAAAGATATCAACTTTTGAACACAGCACTTTTTACACATGAGAGAACAAAACAGAAAGAAAATAATTCAGTAGAACAACTTTTGCGTAAAAAACATACAGACTTCTCACATCTTAACTTTTTCAATACGCTGTCACGGCTTCCTAGCCACTGTCACTTCTGCAGAAAGAAAATATACATACCTGGTGACAAGTCTCAAAACTGCGCATAGCAAAAGCATGTTGTATTCCAAGGTTATTAGAATCATTTAATTTAATTTAAAAAACCAGGTTACCTAGAGGAGAACGTTAAACTATAGGGAGGTGGGACATAGTCATAGACATATAATTTGTTTACTAAAAATGAAAAAACTTGTTATGTTCGGTTTTGAAATTGGTCACCCGTTATAAGTCATACTTGAAAACCATCAGGAGGAGCACATTTTTACCATATTAAAGTTTGACTTGTAAACTATAGAGTTTTCACGAATGACTAAAACTAGACTTCTATGTTATAAAGCAAAGCTTTATTGACATAATTGTACCCTCTATAAGATTGTCGCCCGTTAATATATAATTTACTGGTATAAAGAAGTTGAAGTTGACCTTGTACCCTCCTCTACAGGATTAATTACCTAATTACTTCGAATAACTTTGTCCCGACTATGATTACCTGAATTGATACCAACGAATGCAGCTATGAAAAGAGAACTACTTCTATTATAAACAAACTTCTGTATTTTTCAATATAGAGCGATAGATATAGAGTACAAATTTTGATGTATTGCATTAGATTCGATAAGCGCATACACTGAATAGAAAATAAAAACAAAGTTTGTAAGAAGGCTGTTCGTACAAAGCAACTTTGCATGGTGTTCTATAAAATAACATTAAAACATCACCCTCTAGGACAACTAGTTTCTAGCTTGTAATTATTTTACGCAATCAGAAAGATTTAATTAAAAGTTTGAAACATGATCCTTTTGCAGCAAAAACTTTGCTAAACCTCATCAAAACAAGCATGTGCTTTTTGCAGTGGCCGTAATTATGCCTAAACATTTTCAGCTATCAAGATATTAACATACGCATCAGTCAAAAACCATTTCGACAGTTCTCCAATAATTAACTTAAATGGCCCTCTAATTTATAATTACCAAAAGCACTTAGGAATACCATGATCAGCACTCTCTGCAAGTTATGTATGAGTAACCACCAGCTAATCCCGTTTAGTAAACGAGCCAAGCATGAAACGTCGAGCTTTCGATTCTGCACCTAAACAACCGGAACTAATCCTCCCAAAATCTAATAAAGCGTTTCTGCAAGTTTGAGTATCTTATTTTTCATATGGGTTTGCTTACGCGACATCAATTTGTCACGCTTCAACGGTCTAACTCGATTTCCCCATTTTTCTATTCCAAGAAATTTAATTTCCTACCTATCAGGACCTCGGCGCTGACGTTTTAAGCTAGTTTATTCAAGTTGACGTCAAATAACGCCCGATATTTCGACTTATAACGTGTTGCACGTAAGAAATGAGATGGCCCAGATTGAAAAACATACCTATATAAAAGCTCTTAATAGAACGTACAAACGCAATATGTGCATAGAAGGAAAAAAGTAAGTTTAAGTTAAGAATTCATGGTTTTGGTGACACTATTAGTTTCTTTCTACGAAATGTAAAATACGGATAAACTAACCAGAGAAAACAGACTTTTCTTTTACAGTGGATATACTATTCCAATGCATATTTTCCAAATTTCTATTTAAAAAGTGCGCTTTTTGTCATGAAGGCATCCGTTACATTCTGAACCTAGTTCTATCGACTACTTCTTCTTCAACAAGGTTTGTTATTTGCCAGTACCACATATTAACCGTACTATTCTCCATAAATATTTTGATAAAATCTGCTGACCATATGACTAGAATTACTTCTTATTTTTCTTTTATAAGCTATGAAAGTTTAGCCTGTTCCTAGCAGATTATGGGTTCCTCCAGAGCTTTGGGGTCTTCTACGTCTCTTTTCTCTATTAGCGATTTGTTTCCTGCAATTCTCCCACAATTCTTCTTAAACTATACATTTCAGTTGTTTCCATTATTGTCGTTGGTGTCAACCCATATTTCTGATGGGCGAGTTAAAATTGGGTTTACTACGGTTTTGGTATTCAAGTTTTACTTCACAGCTGAAATTTCTATTATTTCCTAGTGTTCTTGATACATCCCTATACATAGACAACCTTTAATACTTGATAAAAGTTCTTTTTCGACTTTCTCATAGACTATATTAACACCTAGACTGTTCCATTATTAACTCGTTAACCCCCATGCGTACGCACCAATATGATGCTCATAACACTTTCTTTATGGACCGGATATCCCTACTGGAGCACAATATCGGTTAATCTTCTGGAGAGTACAGGCTTTACAGGGCCACAGTCTGTTTTTAATGGTAGATAAAGTAGACTTGTGGTCTGTGCACAATAAAAAATCGTCTTCTTCAGGACAAAATAAACATTTAAACGCTTTAGGTTACGATTTCAGTACAAGCTGTGCATCTCTGTTGTAACCTATACATCGTTGTGTTAATTTCTCAACAGTGCTGCATTAAATAAATAGTGCATGCTTGCTTAAACTGGTAGACATTGTCGCTAAAAGGTTTAACAGATGAGGAACCGATTACCTTTAGAAGAAAGTGACATTGATAGTAAAAATAGTGAGTTCGAAATCACGATTCCAAAACCGATTAAATATATCGGATAAATTATTATGAGTCTAGTATGAAACGGGCCAATTCGTGCCACCTTTATTTACATATTTCATACTTTTTTATTATATACACGATTAATAATAAAGCCTGACAGTATGTGTTACTATGTCCTATTCAAGTAACAGCGCATTATAGGTAAGAAACGCTGTGTAGACGACCGCGGCCTATAAGGTCCCGAGTGCGAACGAGCCTGTAAATTCATTAGTGCAACGTGTGAACCCTGCAATATAATTCGGGGAACAAAGAACAGCGGATTCGAAACGACGCTGTGGCCCGCAAGTGAACACATTCGCTCCCAAGCTGATGAAGGCGCGCGTTGACCTCTTAAAAGTGTTTTTGAAGGTTTGCGCGTGCAAACCGCCGAAGACGTGCGTCCTTAGCCTAGGTGCAAACTATTCAAGTAAAATATCACATAAGTGCACATAATTGCGCGTCCAAGCTATCCGTGTGTGCGGAATTGTTTTGGACCTTACGCTCGTGGACTACTGAACTTTTAGGATCCAGTTAAGGCATTTTCCTATGTGCAGCGCACAACTGCTCTCTGTACTTGTTCTTATGTATTTTTTGTGGGTCTCTGTTTTCTTACAGATTATATATATTTATATAAACTGTTGGGTTTTTATTACCATTGGTGTTTGCCTATGTAAGTACAACATTTCAGGTGACGACGAGCTGACCTCAAACATTATTAGCTCACCCTTAACCGCACTGATGCTTCTGATAGAGTCTGATAGCTCACCGACTGAATAGGCTAGCGAACCAGGGCATTGTAACGTAATAATTCAGTAGTGTGTAGGGCTAGACATAAGGCCCTGTTACAATTACTAGTGATGATAACAACAAGATACCAAAAAAAGAAAATACTTAATTTATCAGAAAAGAATTTACAAGTAGCGGAATAGATCATACTCCAGGCATGGATACAGGGCCTATTCTCCTGACTGAACCTTACCATGATACTCTGAAAATTTACAAGAGGACTTGACACTATTTAAAATGCATGCAAATAAAGATTCTGTAAGTAATAATATAAAATAGAGCAAAATTATACCATACCAACTTCTTTGGTGGTCGTGGCCCCTGTAGAAGAACATTCCTCCTTAATTCAAGATGTTTGTCTAGTCATCTATTTCTGCCGCGGAGAAATATGGATTATAAAACCGTACTGAGTGTGGTAGTAACAGGCTCCCAGCCTATACTAAAAGGAAGAAGAGGAAGAAAGGTGAAATTTCCATTCCCGGCTAATAAAAAAAAATGTTTTTAACTACGTTGTATAATTCCAAGAATATATCGATAATCTCAGTATATAATCCTCTTGACTTTTACCTAACTGAGTTATTCATCTTCTTCCACCTCTTACATTAGGTCAGTGGACTGTTTAACTCTACATAGTTGTGGATCTATAAGCTCTCTTTACTCGTAGGTCGGGTAGGTGGCTAGACTTGCACGTCGAAAATCGTTGGGCCATCCGCTCACAAACAAATAATTTATGCTATAGTAATTGAATCCATCACAAAACATTCATATTTGTTCAAATGGTGTCAAGTTTTCTTCAATACAGTTCATCCCAGGAATCTTTTCCCTGACGTCACGTGCATATGAACCATATAATGGAAATAATCTATAATTGTATTTACATCTTCACTTCGTTAATAGGGGACATAGTTAAATTTTTTAAACATATTCCGTGGAAACATATGATGGAAGTGCAAAGTGATTCCACAGATTGCGAAGCACCACTCAATTTTGAGACGTTAACTCTGACTTTCGTGCGCCTCAGCGTGTGATAGTTTTCATGCGTCGCATCATTCAAAATTTGGATAATGCAATTTGAAGGCGAGCCTAGTATTCGACTCAGCAATCTGCATACTTCGAAGATTCACAGGTAACCAGAGCCTACAGAAAGATTTGCAGTTTGAAGCCATAGGCCTTCACTTCCAATTATGGTGTGGAAATGGCGTGACTTAAAAAGAATGCGTTGACGTGTGCAAATTGTGCTCGATTTCATACATGCAAACGCGAAGACACTCGACTTCAGCCAGGACCGTCTTTAGATAATTTAACGTTTACACTTTAAATACAGTTATTTTGGCGTTCTGTTTTATGTATGTTTTAAACTTAAATTCGAGTAATGCAAGGTATATCGCACGTATTCGTAATTTCTTTTATTTTCTTTTTTACAATGGCTTTTCTTGTGTATGTTGTTGAAGTTGATTTCGAGCTACAAAAAAAAAACAAATTGGGCAAATAATTATTCAAGCACTAAGGCGTACTAGATGTCGTCTTAAATTTAACGTTCGGACCCAAACGCGCACTGGAAGTACCGTTACAAATGAATCTCTTAACGTGTTTGATAAATTATTTCAAGATTACATCTGATTGGCTGCTTATTGATTTTAATACACTTGGCTTGGTTAGTCGACACTTACCTACTATAGTTTTCTGTCGCTTGTGCCAATTTGTGTAGAAGTATTTGTAACCGTCATCCCACTCATCAATTAATACTCTATCATCTGCATTGACAATTATTTTTATTCATGTCGTGTCATCTTGTATCCCCATACTTATATTGTCTTCCCGTTTTGGCCTATTTAATTTATACTAACGTTAAATGAAAATTGTAAAAGGTTTAAATCGACTAAATAGATCAAATAGCACTGCATATAAAATTATTACGTTAAAAATTATGAAAACGAAGTAAAAGGTGCATAATTTCAAATATACTTGAAATTGCATTTGTACTAACTTATGCATTTAATATCTTACCAGGTACATTTTGATTTTCTATATTTACCTACTTCCGTTTCGCCATGTGGAATTGAAATAACGATTGGATCTCCCATACTGAATACATTATACTTTTGTGAATTTAAAATATAAATAAGTAAAGAAATACTTATCTACCTTTTCAAAGAAGTAACTGATTACATTATTTCTTCTAATCTGTTACCTCGCACAGCTTAGCATTTAGAGCTACAATTCTCTCATCTCCACGTTATACGAATTTATTTATTTTCTTTCATCTGAGTCTCATTTTTTGGGAAAATCAATAATTTGCTTCTTTTCGGCAACTTTTATTACATTTCAATTTGCTGTAATTCGATATATCAGTAAAATTATATTATCAGAATACTTACGGCCATTTTTATTTATATAACTGCTAACCTTCGGTGCTATGATTTCAGAAAACTTAATTATTTTGTTTTCGCACCTTATTTGATAGGATGGCTTTGTCAAAATTTATTTTCTTATCAATCTACTAAGAGAAGCCGGGTAGCGCAATTGTGTAGCGCTAGACTTGCTAGTAAGCAAGTCCTCGGTTCGAATCCCGCGAGGGCCGAAATTTTTCCGCAGCCTTAGCAATCAGAATCGGGCTCGGTGAGACCTTTCACAGTTGGGCACCAAATTAACTGTGCTCTACTCTGAACCACAAACCTAAGAGATAGAGTAACAAGGTCAACACATCAACATGACACACACTTCACACAATGGTTGCTGTGCAAGCACAAAAGGCGCGCTCCAACTTTGTATCCTGAATCCGGGGCAAGTTGAGCATTGTACCGCCAGATGCAAGCACATAAAGCACCAGCCTCTACACCGCAAGGTAAAATGAGGTTAACGATAATACATACATAGATACATCAATCTACTAAATTGCTTGGTATGTATAGTCCTCAATATGTACTTTCATATTATTAAACACGAAGCTGTAATTTCTCGAACATCTAAAAGTTACAGAATTTCAAGTTCAATTGCAACTCTAGTGTGCGACATGTTCATAAATTCATGTTTTCAAAATTATTATTGCAATAGTTTTTATTTCTTGCGCTCGTAAGGAACAATCTGGTGTGATACAAGCATACAGCTTCCTTTTACAGTGATTTTATAATTAGTCAAAAATGTGTTTTAGCTTCCCTACTACATGATATAAGAAACCAAAGAAAAAAAGAAGCCCATTTTAGAGATATTCAACTGGAAAATCACCTACCTCAAATCAGTACATATTAAAAATGTAATCAAAATTTAACTTTTGAAAAAATCTTTAAAGCAGTTTTTGAGAAAATCGAAAAAACTGAAATATCACATGAGTAAACACCGTACTTCTGATTATGCGATTTTCTTCAAAAACTTGCTGTCGCATCTAGTTAATACACATAACTTAGTTATGAAGTTTCAACGTCATATCACTTTTTCTTTTTGAAATATTCTGTTTACACACAGGTAGACAGACCAATGAACAAAAATATGTTTTTTGGGTTCACGATGCTCTAAAACGTGAAGATTTTTCGAATTTTTGGGGTGAATCCAATACTTCTTTTATTGTAAAAGGAAGCAAAAAATTAGATATTTTTAGAAGTTAGGAGAGTACACATAAATGTGCTTATGACGCATATAAATGAAACATGTTTAAAATTTACTCTTTAGTAAATGTTTTCAAATTACTTTGTTGTCATCAAGTGAACACCACTATTGTGCAGCATGCAAATGGTACACTACTAAAAGCAATTTTATGTTATTATTCTGTTCATTATATGCCATAAAGTTGTTTGTTAGACAATGGCCAATATTTATAACTCGAAAATAAATCATAATATACGAAACGCGATTGAGAAAGCTTCTAGAACAAGAACACAATCATGTCAAAGGGAGGCACGGCCAATAAATAATATGCATGCATGAGGAAGGTAAATAACTTGGTTAGTGGAGATACCTTGTCATTTCATTATAGCCATATAGGTTAATTCTGAGTTCATAGTGGTTACTTTAGCTTCTGTAAATAAATTTATTAAACGCAAAGTGCTGTTCCACATTATAGAGCTCCGAAGAGAGCATAGTTTTTGCACTACTTTTTATACCCTGGTTAGGCGATTTTTTCTATCTTACTTTATACGAGATACCTAAAGATTGAAGACCACGTGATCAAGTAATGTAGGTAACACATTTAGCAGCGTTGGCAACCACGTGGAGTAAATCCAACAAGGAGCAATGGCATGCCACATATTAAAGAATTTCCATAGCTACTTACGCAAAAAAATGAAAAGTAAGTCACTTAGCGCTGAAAAGAATTACTTTTGAGGCAAAAGAAATAAAGTTTGCGCTAAAAATTACAAATCGGTTCTGCCATGCAATATTTGAACATTTTATTAAATCCCAAATGTCACTGGTCGCGTGGTCTTCAATCTGTCTTGATGTCTGTATAATTAGAGCAACACATTGATTCTGGTACATACAATACAGAAAAACTCAAGCATGAGATTATAATAAATTGTATATCTATCTGAAATAGTTATGTTGACAGAATATGTTTGCAAATGCTCTATTATTGCCAAGCGACTAATTTTCATTCTTTTTCCTAGTATTCAAATTTCTAATAAATGCATCAATTATCGTCATGACACCTTAGCGATTCCTAATTCAAACAATAAAAAAGCATGGCTTTCAAAGCGAATACAATTTATCACAATGATTAATTTTATACCAGCATTTTTCTCCGGGGCTGTATTTCTGCCGCTTTTCACAAAGTTATATCTGTCGTACTTTATGGTCCTTTAATACCACCATTAACAGAGATAAATGATAAATTCTTACATAAAAGCTCTAAAACATCCAAAAACTTGGGAACGCCAGGTTTTGTGTTTGTTTTTAGAAGGAAAGCCTCTTAAGTGTTGTTATTACTTCCATTGCTACACCTTGAAGCTAAAGGTAAACTTTCATTAAAAATTATATTTATATTTGCCACCAAATATCTACTACTACAATTAAATGTAGTAGCAAAATGTTTGCTTTAATTATAGTTTAACGTGACATTATGAATTTAGTCTTGTCAGATACTGCATAAAATTTTCACAGACTCATTTTTGTAAATGTTAGGCAGAGCACAATTCCATTTTGTCGAATTTTGTGAACTGGTGGGCGAAAGTAGAACTCAAACAAGTATATATTCAATTATTTTAAACAAGAACAAATAGATTCTGCAAACAAAAGCAAATATATCGAAAGCTTGAAAACTTCCAGCCGATAAGGCAATCAACGACCAAGCAGCAATAAAAGTCTCAAAGTGGGTTAGGAGTAGAAAATATCCAAGAGATAATAAGGCCACGTCTGAAAAATTCAGAGTAACCGGAAAAATAAAGATAATATGACTTATCATAAAAACTTGGAAACGTAGCATAAAGGATGTGGGCGAATAGCCTATTGACAGTGCTCGACATAGTACGCCATTGTTTACAGCTAGTAAAACCTTTTAAAATTCTTAACTAAAAATTCTACACTTTAATTTACAATCCTGTTACTTATAATTTTACCAAACAAATCCATAACTTTAATAAAAGTATTTTAGAAACAAATTTTGACCTAGTGTTTATTAAAAATACTATGAAACGTGACAAATAAAACTCTTAATTCCATCTAAACCGCACTAAAAGAACTAACACATAAACGTTAACCCACATAAAATTTGGACATTTTCCAAGTAGTTCAACAATGCCATAGGGGCAAAGCAGCATAGAAATCCAACACTTTGATGTAGCCCCTAAAATATTTAAGTCTGGAAACTGAAATAGAACCTTCGTGAAATTAATGTTATTATTTACTCGATAGGCTACATCTTGTAAATATCATGACATTAGGTAGAAGATAGGTAGCCTTTAATAAAAATGTGTGGAAGCTGCAAGAATCCAGGCCGGGAGGCCTCATAAAAAAGGCATCGACACAGACGCTCGATTTGGAGCAAATTGGCTGTTCACAGATAGCTCTGTTGGCCCGGATTTTTAGGGTCGGTAATGAAGGGTTTGATTTACACGAGCAGAAAACGAAGAAATATTAGCTGTACGCTATGAGAATCGAATACAACAAAGCGATTGTCGTAAAGAAACGTACAGAAAAGGTGAGTTTATTTAATTATTTACTTCAAAAACAAAATTGATCACGTCGTGTTTCTAGGTAAACAACCAGAATTTTTTGGGTTTGTGTCCCTTACACTTTGAGAACCCAAACAAAGATTTTAGTAATGATTACGTTCATTGATGGCTCATGAATTCTTACAAGAAACACATGAATTGGTTCGTGTAGTTTGAGTATCCTATGAATAATGATGCTTAGCCAAACTTCGCTTTTCTTGTTATTTGTACACCTCAGTAGTATTACTCTGAGGACTAGGGATAGGTCTGAAGACATTTAAAGCCCTCTGTGCCACCATCAATAGATCGTTCGAGTTCAGTGTACTTGGAGTCGGCGGTGCTGGCTGAAGATCTGTTGTTATGCTGCTTTAGATCTATTTCTATTAGTTAGTAAGGTACTCTGGCATACTAAAATGTTATAGCGTGCCTATCTTTAAATGTATGCTCAGCAACGGCTGATTTTGGAATGCATTTATGTTTGCAATCGCCACTATATTGCTGCTGTTAGCACAAAAATTAGTATGGATACTATTCATATTCATTTCTTGCTAAAGTGCGTTTTCAATTTAATTAAGTCAGATATTATACTTCTACTTTGAGCAGTAGCTTCAAACATTATGACACAAAATAGTATTAAACAGTATCAGATAGGGGATACTCCCCACTTATTTTCTAATGCAGTTTGTTAGAATAATGAAAAAACGGCAATTGTCAGTTCTATGTCAAAGAAATGTGCAATTTTTTGTTACTAAAGGCAAGAATTCAATGAAATTAGTGAAATACACTCTACAGAAAATATACTTAATAATTAAAACTTACTCAAAATGGAATTAATATCCGTTAACAAAGCTAGTAATTTTTTAGACATAATATAAGATACGTTTTTCAACTAAAACATTTTTTCTAATTTTTCTTATTTCAGTTGAGATTGAGGTAAAACTAAAAACGTTTTTCATGAATTCTAATGATATTTTTAACAGTGCGTTTATGTATATATTATTATGAATGTGGCTATATAAAGCTATACTTTTTATTAAAATCTTGCCCTTTTAAATTCAATAATAATTCTTAATAATAATAAATCAAATTCTCTTATCTCAGGTGGTTCGCCAAATCAAGATCTCTATCTATTAATTGAATGTCAGTATTATAGTTAATGACGTTTAATGTCAAACTGATTTCTAAATCTCAACAAACCAAGTAAACTGACAACTGCATCTTACATTAACATTTACTACCATTCAAAACTACCTATGTAAGTAGTTACTCAACGTTATGTTATCACTTTTTAAATTGACAGTTGTTCAAAATGCTTTGTCAACTTATCTTAACAAACCTTAATAGCTGCTTACGCTTTCACTGCAAACACCAACCACCACTGGATCCTATCTTCAATAGCCTGCAGCACTCAATGTACCATTCACTGACAACAACCCCTTTTATGGTACATGAATCCTTTCAATTTCCTTCACTTCTGTCAAACTAACTGCTTAAATCTCCAATTCCAGTCCTGTCACCTCCTGTATGTCACCGCCGTACGATCCTAGTTCCTGCAACCTCCCTCTGGTTCTGTTAAGTCACGTTAACTACCCTGGCATCAAAATCCTGTCCTGGCTCCTACTGGAAAGCAATGTTCCTCCCAAATGTTACTGCTCCTTCTAGATGTCCAAGTCACAGCTGTCGCCCCTTTTAGATGTCTCCACCACACGATTCAAATCCTGACAAGTTTCTTTCTTTTGATAAATTCCAATTCTAACTTTGTTCCATTTATTTGCAGATAACCTAATGTCTCAAGCAACGTACACCAAATATCCAAATCAAATTATAAATTGTAAAATACCTCTTCTTATGTCTTGTACGTACGAATAAATCCAAATTCCATTAACTAGTATTAAGTCCTTTATTCCATTTCCAATTACTTGTATCTGTAGCTCCTCTTATTACACAATATCACAATTTTCTTTCCAATTTTTAATATTTTATTTGACCTTCACTTCGGAGATTTGTTTTAAGCCTTTTCTTAATTTGCAAGTACCAAAATTACACAAATTAAGGCAGAGATTCGATTTTTTATTCTTCCAAAATTATCATATCTAAAATACGTACATGTTTTTATGAGTTGTTTTATGTAACTAACTTTTTAAACAAAAACTTGTTCTTGTTGGATACTATTCTTACTGCACCCTTACATATTTTAAATTATCCATTATATACAATTTAACAATTCACATTATCATTATAACACATTTGTCAATCGTTACCTTGGCTTGTATTTTATTAAAATTTTATGTAACTATTAAATTAACATATTCAATCAATACCAAAATCTCTTCCCTCATTGTCTCAATTAAATTTATTAATAATGTTTGAAATTTTTAACCCCAATCAAGATTTAATTATATCATTCTTCCAAGCTCATTTGCTTCTAATATTTCTTTATTTAAATTAATTACACTGCCTCATGTATCATAACAATATATATATAGAAGTTGGTTCAGATAAATATCCGTATATCCGCACTAACAACTGGTCTGATATTGATTAAAGTTCAGATTCCACATTAGCATCCGTGGCAGCGTATATAAGCAATTATAATTCACTCTAAAGTGTAATATCATCTACGATTTATGCTTGATACAGTCCAGTTATAAATGTCACTGCTTTCACAGTCAATTTCAGAGGTTTTCTATCAGTCCTCAAGCTATTTTATTGATTTACCTTGCTTGGAAATCTATCTACACCCCATTGCGAGTATGTTTATAAAATGAGACAGAGAATAATCTGAGTAGTTGTTTTGCTCTCATTTTCCTTCGATCTACATAAGTCGTTTCCAATCTTCCACTCATCCTTATTTTTAACTAAACGGGAAGGATTTATTGATAAATTATTTCGTGGTTTCTTTTAGGTTTTTTATTTTTTGGCATTTCTACATTACCTTTACTATAAATTTTATTATATTGTTAGCTATAAAATAGTATTAGGATTTTATTATAGAATTCTCGAAAGTTGAAGCACACGGTTTTATTATAGTTAATCAAATGGGTGTGCATAATTATTAACACTTGATTAAAACTGAATCTATGAAAAATTATTAAAAGTTTAAACTAACGCCATGCGATTTTATCAAGAATCTTTTATTAATGGTAATATAGGAAATTTAACCAGTTTTAGAAATACATATTGTTGTGATCTTGTGATACACCCGCTTTTTTTTAAATAAATAATAGCTATTTTTGTATTAATCAGCGCTGGAACCAATACCCTTGCAGTTACAATTCGTTTTTAGTACCTGACTTTGCATATAAATTAATTATTACGGGCATATGTTTTCCAATAGCACAAATTATATAATACTCTTGTTTTCCATACGGAGCAATTCAGAGTTATAATCGACAACACACAAGTTTCAACAACTTCGTGGGTTCATGGAAGTAAAGAATAATAAATCATTTGACAATAAGAAAACTTTATTTAATTACGGATTTTTTTCAAACATCCATTCGTGCCAGCTTAATTATCGTAATAGAGCTCAACATTACAATAAAATACGCAAAGCTACGAAAATTTAACACTACCACCGAATATTTTGCTAATCTTTTCCATGCCACCGTCGACAGCCCTCTGAATTCTACAACTGCGCGACGCTGCGTTCTAATTGGCTCCAAGATGGCTGATATTCCTACTCGAACAACCCAGTTCTTTCGAAGTAATTGTATTATTGGACCAAAAAGAAATACATGAGCACAAATTTAAATCAGAACTCCGTTCACAAATGACTTCCATTTATTTTCAAGTAACTAAACGTGTCAAACCAAATTACATAGATACGTCATATCAAAACATAAAACTTAACCTCTAAAATGAACGACAAAGAAACCCCTGCTTTCTCGGCGTTTTACTCTTTTATATCTCCCCAAAAACAAAAGGTGAATGCTTAAATTTCAGCCTTTAATTGACTAAAACTAATGTCACCAAACAAATGCTATTCTCTAATTACCCAAATGACTATCCTAATAGTACAAATGCTTTATATTTAAACGCGAAACCAATAGCACCATGGCATAGCATACTTCGCCCCACACACAACCCAGATGTGATGTTTAAAAGATGGTTCCACAGGCCTACTGCACGTGTGTGAACGTTATTATATGTTATCATTGGCTCGTACGAGCTCTAACGTTTCTTGTATATATGATCGTAGCATAAATATGCACAATGTCCAATTTTCTCTGCTTGTAAACTCTCAATTTTGAACACACACATGCTCTTCAGCTACGACCCTCGAATCCTGCAGCCGCGGTCTTACATTTATGTTGCCGAAAGCCCTCGACTTCCAGCCGACCTCAGACCAGCTTCGATTGCAGCTCCAATACACATCAACGCCAACGGCTCAATCTGCTTCGCCAGTGCACCTATTTAGTTTATAAAGTTCTGTTGTTTTGACTCGGTTTTATACGCACTTTATCCGTAACTACACGGCATGTTTTAGCTATTAAAACGCACTTTTGGAGCACTTTGAATTGCACAAAACGTGTCTAAAATGTGTTATTTTTGTGCCAACTAGTACTAACATATGGCGTTATACGTTTGCTGGCTTTTACACAACCCCACATTTTGTCGGCAGACAACTAAAGAACTTCGATCGTACTTGGTGCTGTGTGAAATGCACTTTATATGTGTGCTTAAATTAATTCAACTATGAGTTATATGGCACTATGCCTATACAAGAATCTCCTGTATTTAATTTTTGAAACAAACTTATGCCTTACATTTGACTATTTAACATCGGTCCATAAATTTTACGGCTAGTAAATGGGTTTGTGCCAGTAATTTTCCTTGTGCAAATGAAACTTTGTTAGTTATTAATTACACTATTTTATTATACCTCCACCGTACAAGTTTTCTTTTTGTTAACTAGATCTATTCATCTATGACATAAGCAGCAAAAACAAGAGCCGACACAAGTAAAACAAAAAATCTGTTGTGCACCAGTGAAATGAAAATACTTCGAAACATTACTGGGAAAACGAGGCTAGGTAGAATAAGAAATGATGAGATATGACGTAGGTGCAACAGAGAGGATATAATTAGATGGACCAACCAAAGAAGACGAATGTGGAACGATCATGTACAACGGATGGACCACGATATATTAGCAAAAGCTGTCAGAAAGTTAAAGCCGCATGGAACCAGACCACCAAGTAGACTGCCGAAAAGGTGGCGAGATTGATGGACATCAACGTCCCAAGAATAATTTGTGTCAGTAAACACAGGTTTCTGACTTAACGTGAGAAGTAGAAGAAGAAGAAGATCTATCTATATCTATTCGAAGAATCGCTGATTTTATAGAAGGTTAAGAAAGAAAAAAATATGTTTTACATTGTCCATTGTTCAGAAAGAAGGACTTTTGTTATTGGGTTAATCAGGCGATAATCTTCTAAAGCCCGAACGAAGGTTTTATACATCTTCCATGGCTATTTTTAAAATGTATCTTCTTTCTCTCATTATCGGTAGGGATCGTGCTACTAAGTGCACAAAAAAACAGTTCTTGAGCTCTCTTTAGCCGCTGCCCGGATAGGTGGCTAGCCTAATCTGTTGAATTTAAGAGAAGAAACACATTTCGCTGTCGTGACGACCACCAAAGGTGTGTGTGTATAGTGGCCGGAAGGCGTAAGATGAAATCTATGGCCGGATATGAGGTTCGAACGCACTATCTGCCGATTGCGAACGCTCTCGACTGCCCGTTCTTTTTTACGCTTTTCTGCATTTTTAAGTTTGTATTCTTATGTTTAAAATTAGTTAATCGCATTTTTCCTTTTTGTTTATACGTCGGCTATTATAAACGATAACTCCAGAATTTGTGTTAATTTTATGCTGCAATCAATCCATGTTTCTAATCTAAGTTGCATCCAGTTTAGATTTATTTACATTAACAACGTTTCGCTATTGCTTGCCTTATGAAATGTAATAAGACAATCACTAGTTTTAGCTGATGTAGAAAAGTACTCAAGAACGACCAAAATCATAATAATAGAATAAACAAATACCTGATCCTCAGAAAGAACGCGTATGGAAGTTGTCCTGTTCACTCTGGACTTACCATCTTTCTACACTTTTTATTACCATTACAAAAAATCTGTAAAAGGCTTTACCCAGAACTTCCCTCGTCGACATTGTGACACTGAATAATTTTAATTCATTAGAAACTTCAAGATATTTTTACTCCTAACTAATAATTTTTAAAATTATTTAGTGTCACAATGTCGACGAGGGAAATTCTGGGTAAAGCCTTTTACAGATTTTTTTCTGTAAAGTAGTTAAAATAGTTCCATTGTACTCACTTGTGCTACAATATGCTCTTATTAAACTATATAGTATAATAATATACTATTATATAAAACAGACCAACTCAGAATAATTAAAGCAGCAATAAAACAATTAAGAATAACAAAGCACCAGGATCATATGAGCTGTCTATCGATTTAATGAACCCTGCCAGAAGAAATTATGTGCGACCTATTTCACATTGCACTTAATATCATATATAGATATCATATATAAATTCGATTTATAAAAATGGAAGTAGAAACGAATGCGAAAGCTATAGAGGGACAAATATAACATCATCAATTGGAAGATTATATCGAAGGGCCATAAAAGCCAGAATTGAAGAGAAAGCCAACGAGAAGACCAAAATTATTTTCAAACAGGAAAATCATATATGGACAACATCTTTCCACTAAAACAAATGGCAGGGAAGAAGCCGTTACGAGAGAGAGAATTGGAAGTGACATTTATAGATAAACGCAAGGCCTACGATTCAGTCTCTCTCAAAAAACTGTGAGTTGCTACGAAAGAATGTGTTGTAAACTTTCCCATATCCTTTTTTATGCTCGGTCGAAGGCTTTCTCAAGATCCATCAATGGAAAAAATATTTGCGTTCTTTGTTGTATTGTCGTGTTACTCATTTCTTTTATAGTGAGTATATGGGCATATGTGCTTCTTTCCTTTCCAAAACCGCTTTGACTGCATTATTACTCTTATTATTTTCTCTGGAATTCTCTTGAAGACTGTACTTAACGTTACTCTCTAGTAGTTATTACCTACAATATAACAAAAACCGGTATCCTGACTCATATTTCCCAGTTTCTGGTAATATTTCTTCTCTCCATGTGTTATTATATATTTGTAGTAATCGTTTGTTCCTTTTGGTTCCTTTATGTCACCATTTCTGTAGTAAATTTATCATGGCCTTGTACTTTTTCATTAGGTATTTAAACTTTTAACCGCTTCTTTGAAGCCTTCTAATGTAATCCCTTTTAAACCAACATCCGCTTCAATTCGCTATTCATTTACATTTGCTTCTATAGCTACTATTTGGCCTTCCTCTCCCGTTTGTAACAGTTCCTGAATACATTGTTTCATTTTTCCATAACTCCATTTTCTTCTGTTATTACCCCTCCATCTTCGTTCTTAATTGTAACTGTTTTTTATGTTTTTTCTTTCCTGATATTCTTTAAAACTTTCTAATATAACTTGCAATTTCTTTCTTGTATTTCATATATAGTAGTACCGTAAGAACAATTCATTTAGTAGATTAAATTAAAGGGTTGGCTGAAAACATGTTGCGCAGGAAAAATCAATTTTTCGTGGCTCGTGATTGATTGTAGATATTAATCAATCTTATGGCCAAAGAATTTTCACGCTTTATTTCTTGCAGCCGCTATGTTTATTTGCTCTTAGTATTTATTATAGTTCTTTTCTGTACCATTTGCCAAGTAAATTTTCAAATTTCTTTTACTTCTATTTGCAATTTAATCTAATTGCTCCACCATCCAGTTTGCTTTGTTTTATTACTAATTTGACACTCTACTTTCGCTGATTTTAGTACAATTTTCTTGAATTCTATCATGCTTGTTCCACATTTTCATATGCTTGTTTTGTAATGTTCTTTATTTCTCCAGTTATCATATCTTTTCACTGCAGCTTCATCTTTTAACTTATATGCTTTTACGGTTTCATGTTTCGTTCATGTTTGCTACTACCATATAATCGAAAACTCCTCTAGATGGCTGTGGAATTGTTTCTTTTTTAATTTATGTTGGCAGTCGTTGGGACATTGGTAATTTACATCTGACAGTTTAAGGTTATATTAGTAATGTTATTATAACAAATACAAACATTGGTGCTGAATACATAGAAATGTTAAAAACAAAAATAGCTACAGTTTTACAAAATAATTTTCTCCATTTTTCATACACTCGGTGTTTAGTATTAAACATCCTCTAAAAGTTAAGTGATTCAGTAAAAATTGTAAAAGTTATATTATTCAGCACCTTTACTCATCACTGCCAACATAAATTAAATTTTAAAAAATTCCACATTCCTCTAGAGGATAAAAGGTTTGGATCATACGGCAGTAGGTCACTATTGATTTTTGCGCCTCTCTTTACTCTTACATTCCCGTTCTACTCGACTAAACTCTAATATACAGTGTGTCCCCGGATTGAGTTTAAATACAAGAGGGAAACATTTTTATTTTTCATTTTTCGTAGAAAAGTAACTTTTTTTAACTGTTTTTGCTTCTGACAAAACCACAGCGCCATAGAGAAATTTAAAATTGATGTACAGGGAGAAATTTTACAAATATGAAAATAGCTGTAGAGAGAAGTTTTAACTTTAGAGGAAAATGTAACGAGAATAAAATGTTTTTAATAAAAGAATAAGTATAAATACCAAATTTCAGCTCTATACTAACAACTTATATTTTTTAGTTTTAAGCAATTCAAAAATCATGATACAGTCAGATATCAACAAAACAATCAATTGTGGGAATATGTGTAAATTTCGGTAGGATTTTATTTGATTAGTAATTTTTTGGAATGGTCTACAAGAGAGAAAAACGTATTTGTATTTTACTATAAAGTTTCAAGATCACCAGCGTGGGCTAGCGGTTAGGGACCTCAAGCTGAGGTGCCACGGTACGGTGTTCAATCCCCACATCTGGCAACTGGTAGGCGGCCCAAGCGCTCGCTTTAGAAATTGGGTACCGAAACCACAATCGTGGAAGTAGAGAAGGTAAGGCAGTCGTCGAAGGTGTGGTGCTAACCACTTCACCTAGTACGCCTTTAACGGTGTGCCAGATTGACTGGATTTCGGAAAGAGATATTTCGGCGACCCTGACTCGCGGTGTCTCAGGCCATGTTCCGCTCCCGGAATTTTACTGTTTTTATAAAGTTTAAAAAAATGCGTTTTCTTGATTTACAACGAACAATTTTGTAATTAAACGTATATTAATAGTTTAAAATACTAACAAGCAAGCTCGTATTTTCTGGCACTTCATAATTAATCAAACTTACCACCAGATAACCAGATATTTATCTTCCACCGTTTACGAGGTGCCATACATGAAGGACTGTTCTAAATATTAAACATTGCTTCAATTTTACGCAGATAATCTCGAGTACACATTTCGAATACGTCAGTTGAAAGGAAAATAAGAATAGAAACTGAAGTCGATAAGTAATCTTCGGACCTGTATAAGAGTCAGCAGTTTTTAACAGATATTTATTATTCAAAACAGTTATCGAGTTCGGAGTAGTCCATTAAACGTGAAAATCCCTCTTGTAAATACCCTGGCGCGAGTGTACAAGTTATTTTCATCTTTCGGTCAATAATAATTCTGCGTTGACAGTCACCCTAACCCCGTTTTAATTGTACGAAACGCTATGAAACACGTATCAAATTTAATTAAAAATACAGATGCATCATTTTTACAGACACGCTCCGGGGGACAATAACGCACAATTGCGCGTATGGAGCTCCCTACGCAGCAAATTTATCGATTTGTTTGTTAATCCCAAGTGTAGCACTGCATAACTTCTGGCTATTATCACGCGGATTTAACCCTTCCGTGGCACAAATGCCACGCGCGAAGTACAAACTTCAGACCTTCACCCTAATAACGTTTTTGGTTTATTAGAACTACTGGCACACCCATTGCGAATGTTTCGCAATTCATGAAAATAAGAATACTCACTGAAAAATGAATAATGACACTAGAACTAAAATTTGCGATAACTAGATATTGTTCCATCCAGCCTTTGATTTGCATTTTAATGAACGCCAGAAAACGGTTGTAGAGATTACTATATTTACGCATCTACAACCTTTCGGGATTATTTGAACTATTAGTTCAAACGAACGTACTTGGCATATCGAATGTTTGCTTCAGTTCCTTACTAATTGTCATTCCAAACGCAAGACGAGCAGGAAATTGTCTTTTTTTCAATAAAAGGCCCGTATCAGATGGTTTCAAGTCAAACAAATTAGTTCCGAAACCGATCAACGAGTGCGACAGGTGGCGACAGGTGCAACTACTAAACCGAATCGTATTACAAAATCTTCAAAATATCTTTCCTTCCATCAAATTGAATGAGATGAAAAAACGATGCGCCATCACAAATCTACGTGTTAAAACCTAGAATTTCAGAAAATTGTAATAGAAACCTAGAAGTAGGCAAAGGAATCAATTGTTTCAAATAGATTGTAGAAAACCTTATGAAATTGAATCGCTGTTATTTAATAATATAACTAATCGCCACTAAAAATTTAAAAAAACGAATTCTGGTTTCATTTGCAAAACAACCCCATGTTTCACGAACGGATTTTGCGCTGAATGCTTTCAGATGCAGTTTAAGTGCATCAATAGAATGGACCATTCCGCCAAAAGTCGGTCACGGGGCGGAATTATTGATCACCAAACCCTGGTGGAGCTTGCACAGGGGTAACTCCATAACCCCAGCGATCCAACAACGCAATTACTGTAACAGGTAACCTATATTTCCACAGTATTTGAAGCATAAAGATCATATTTCACAACACGGCAATGTTCCGGAATTCCTAATCGCATTTTCCGTATTTTATGAATTATTCAGCCCCGGGTTTATGAGTAGCGTTTTGCTGATAAATTTCTACGGCCAGAAGTTTTTAAACGGCCAAATTGCGCAACTCGTTTTCGTGTTAAACCAACAGCTGGTTAAAAATGATCGCTTAATAATTTAAGCAAACCGTTTGAAAATAACAACTGAAAATGTATTTTCGGAACGTCACAGACAACTACGTCAGGTATCTAAACAGTCTGACAGCCTACAATGTATATTTAAAATTCCGAGAAGCTTAGTGTAGCTTTTGCTAAACAGGGTCGACTAGTAAATTATTAACCTAGAACGTGACGTCAAAAGTGTTAAAATCTATCCATTCCATTGTACCAAAATTTGTTTATCTAATTACTAGTATAATAGAAAAAGGACCCAACCATAACACCAGGTAGCCATAAATATAATTATGTGACCCATGTAGCCACAGAATTAGCTACTTATAAATAGTGGTTAGCACTATATGTAAATTTTAGTGATAAATTGTAAGAATCTATAACAATTTTGACAAATAGGAATCTCAGTTGTGATGATATGAATGATTTGATATTAAGGTTAGGTTTTGAAAGCCTTGCTCATTCTGAAGTATTTATGGCCACCCGTTTTAACTCAAATCATGCGTCAATCCTACTAACGGCTATTTAAAACAAAAGGCAGCCAGAAAACTCCAAAACTGCAAGCCAAACTTTTTCTACTTTAGTTAGTTTTGGTTACGTTGCAAAAGAGAAAGTTTTGCCGATACGGAAGAAGCAAACAATTCAGGTCAAAGTTAAACGGAAACCATGGCATAAATAGAAATGCCCTCTTCGCAAGTTTTAGGTTATGGGGATCAACAATAAGCAAACCCCGGCTGAACTAACGGGCAAACACTAAACTACTGTACGATTTAGGATTGCCAATCTAGAAAAGAATTCATTGTACCGAAATAAAAAGGGATATTCTTATGTAATCTATTTAGCCACGAAAATCAAAAGATTGACGTGCAGAAGCATTATAAAGTTGTTAACGAAGGAATGCAATGCACCACAAACTATCGATGAACGAATAGTCAACGTGTACGGAAAGAATGCACCATCTAATTTCCATGTGAAATTTTGGTTTGCTTAACTTCAATAGAGCAAAGAACCGATTCAAGATAACCCAAAGTGCCAACGCCCTGTGGAAAAAGAGCGTAAGAGAATATTCAAAAAATTAAAACTTGGCCTTGGCGAGTCGAAGATTAAAGGTTTCGTAATGTAAATATCTTGAAAAATGAGACAAATGATCACTGACTTTTCTGATTTAAATTGGAATCCAAGGACTATTTCCAAAAATAAAATAAATTCACGAAAAACAATTGTCTTCGGATAATGAGCTAAATTAAACCGCTAGGCAAGTATTTTCCAAGGTTGCCAAGAGAACATTTTGAGGGGATTGCCTTGTTGGATAAAATTAAGTTTTACGTTGCTTCCAAGTCTTTTTTCCGAACTAGATATATTATGTAAGGTGTGTTCAAAAAGAAATTACATAAGGGTTAATGGAAAAAAAAATAAATGTCAACAGCAAGCTTTAGAATTCATTAAAGGTCATCACTGTTGTTGTTATTGTAAGTTTATATTATACACTTTTAATATGATTGAAAATTCTAAAGATTGGTGTCTCTAAAGCTTGCTGTTGACATTAGTTTTATTTTCCATGGACAATCCCTATGTAATTTCTTTTAGAACACAAGGGATAATCTCCCCTTGGGTATCGGATTTTCACTCTAATTAAAATAGGAACACCCCTACCATATAAAAGACAGTAAAACCTTTTTCTATTTCATTGTAAAGGTTATAATATTAATGTGCTCATATTTTTTCTGCTTTTTTGTAATACAAACAATAAAATGAAAGAGTTCCGAAAATGTATTTGTGTATCTGGAGTGTCTGGGTAGTCCATAACTGAATAAACTAAAAAAATCTGGTGTGATACATTCACACAACTTCCTTTTACAGTGATCTTATAATGAGCCAAAAATTTGATTTTGAATTTTTAAGCATTTGTCAAAAATTTTCAGAATTTTAAATTTTACGGAAACCGTACAAAATAGAGTTAGTTCAACAGACAAATTTTCTTTAAAATTTTAAGCCGAATTCAAAATGTAATAATATACCGTGTGTTCTATTTAAAACAAGAGTTCATAAAAAAAAAGAAAAGAGGCCCATTTTCGAGGTATTCAACTGGAAAATCACCTATCTCACGGCAATACACATGACGTTTGAACGCCATACCTATTTTTGTTTTTGAAATATTATATTCTCACACAGACACACAGACAACTGACTGATCGACCAATGAAGAGAAGCATGTTTTTTGGGTTCAGGGGACTCTAAAACGTGAAGATCTGCTGAAAACTCAATTTCGAATTTTTGAGATGAATCCAATAGTTCTTTTATTGTAAAAAGAAGTAATAATGTGTAGTCCGTATGACTTCCAATTTTTATATTAAAGGCTACACTTGACTCTGCTTAAAAGTGTAATGGTATATTGATATGTGTAAAGCACTATGCTCGATATTTTATATAGTACGTATGTATAGTTAACAGTAATTAATAATTTAGAAATATTGCAGCAATAAATATAGTTTTCGATATTTATTCCTAATTGTCTATTAGAACTTACTAGATCCTTAAAAAACTTTGTTCAACTACTTTTTTAGTTATGTCTTGAATTATTATTAATGAAACAGTTACCATAATATTTCACCTGAAGGTTGATTAAAACGCTACATCAATTTACTTATAGAGTAGATCGTCTGTTGATCAAGCTTTATTGTAATCGTATTCCAGATTTTGAAGTGGTATACTCGTTCTTGAACGTAGAAATCAAAACTCATGTAATTTTCTGATCCAGAAATTGGCAATTAGATAATATTAAGAAAGAAATTAAAAGGTTGTTTAAACTAAATCCGTATCATGCGTAGGCTTCTACTTTGAAATAAGTAATATCATAATCAATATTTATCTTTATTACCTTTCTTTAGTTTGAATTTTTTTAGATGTCATTAAAATATATATTATCTACTTTGCGTTCGTACTGAGGCTATATTACGATACGCGTTTGCGTATCGTAATAGACAAAAAGCGATACTATATTAAAAATACTAAAAACAGAGTAATTTTTGTTTAAAAAAGTAGCAAGGTAGATACAATACTGTATGATACCTCGTTTATAAGGCATTTTGTCTCACTTACTCCTTTAGGGCACTTCTCGCTTCGCTCGTCGTACCCTAAACCCGTGCGTGCTACAAAATTCTTCTTATAAAACTATTACAAAATTGTAAGCAAAACTGGCGTCAAATGAGAGATAACTTTGACAGGAGATCTTAAAAACACAAGAAGCGAGAGTAGTAGTAATAATAGCAAAGTAATTTGACAATTTGGACAACATGTTAAAAATAGTAATGACAAAAGACTTATGTCAACGGCACAAACTGAGGATTACTAATGGACTTGATAAATACAAAGACACACGCGCATACACATAGCAGTAACATATAGGTACAAGGAATTAAATCTGTAATCAATTTTGCGACAATCCGACAGAATTCTGCAAATAGAATTCAGGATGTCCGTGCTTACAGTGCCAAAAAATGGATAAGATCATTTCTTGGCGAATGTCAAAATAATGTTTCCTCCGTCAGGCAACAAGAAGCAGGAAAAAACGAAAGAAAAATATTTAAAAATGGAAGGAAGCAGGTACAATATCAAGAGCTTAGAACATGCAAGCTTGAAGTATTTATGCCAATGTAGATTTGACCAAAGATTAAATGAAAATCTACAAACAATCAGTTTAGAGTTGTATAGTTATGTAAAAACTGGCATTCATAAAACACCATTGGAATCAATAGGCCCACAAGAGAACCAAAACCAACAAAACTACTAGATAAATTGAGACTTTCTCTAAACACGAAATTACAAAGTACGAAAGATTAAGAAGATAAAGAAACTTGTAGGGAACAACAAAGTCAGACAAAAAATAAATAAAAATAAAAACAACCATAAAACACAAAAGAGAAGAAAGAGAGATATACCAAGAAGACAGAAGAACTTCCTCAGTAGAAGTTCTAAAAATCACTTGTGGCAAAAATCGGATTAAGATTTGTTCCAAACATTAACCGCTTTCTTCAAATGCACCAAATGAGATTGAAATATCCAAACAGGTGTGTTTTATTTCTGCATTTTCACCAAATTAGATCTTATCGCAGCCATGTGTGAAATTATATTTATAGAAATTCATTCCAGTTTAAGTCATCTAAATGTTTTAATTTTTTGTGGGATTGTTAATTTTTGATATACCTACATTTAATAACCATACTTGTGTAACACCCCGTATAGGGGTTGCAGTAGATAAAATCTATAAGGAACATGAAAAATTAAAAAGCTATAGAACCAGCTAAAATACCAATTGAGCTAATAAAAAGAGAAAGCCGAAACTGTATAGAACAGTAACAAACGTAATAAACAGGTGTATAAATGGAGACCATGCCAGAGAAATGAAAGAGAGGAAGGTATCCACTATTCATAAAAAAAGGTCGGAGAAACCTACATGAAAACACAGCAGTAACAAATACTGTCAGTAAGGTAAGTACATGGTCGAATAGTAAGGGATTTATTAAACAACAATACAAGAACGAAGTATCTCAAGGACAGAGCGAGTTTAGAGCTGGCAGATCATGTTTGGATAACCCACCTTTCACAAATACCACAGGAAATATTGGCAACAGACAAAGAATTACATGTGTTATTATAGACATCATACAAACAAGTTAATATGCAGTTAAGAACATTATGTGAGGTACATTACACCAGCAATATAAGTAATACGTTAGTAAGAGCCGTGATTAACCTATATGAAGATCAAAACGGCAAAAGTAAACGCGGGAGCGAAACTGACACCCTCTTTCAGGGTATATAAAGAACTGAGGCAGGGATGTTGGATATTTCTAGACATGTAGGCAAAACATTGTATACCTGAGGAGAAAATGTAAAGGGGTGGGGGATGCAGATGTACTTTGCATACGTTACAATTTGTAGATTATTAGGCCATTAGGAAAGACAACGATGATGTAGACTACATGGCGAAAAATATGAAAGAAGAATATGAAAAATGGATTACAAATGCCGGAGATAAGCTACCAACGAGGAGAAACCATTCTGATTTTGCAGATTTAATGGATGGCATAAATGGTTAAAACATCAAATTTATAAAACTGCTCCATATTGTAATTTTGCATGGGAACTAACGCAGAAAATAAGCAGCAACTTAAAGCCCTAGAGATGGACTACTGGAGGGAAGTGGCAGAGACACCTTGAACAGACAGAGTACGACATAGACAATTTATAGAAATAATGGGCTTAGACCACGACGTAGCTGAGAGCTGGGTTACTCTGGTCAAGTAGACAGAATGAAAGAAACCAGAAATTGGAAACAATTGATGAAATGAAAAGCGTACTACCAGAGGAAGAAGTAGTCATAGAAAAGAATGATTTCAGGAAATACAAAAAGCCGTACAAAAAAGACATAGTAGAACGCGATTCCGATTCGGTCGACAAAAAAATGGTGAAGAGAGAGAAGGTGCAAACACTGACAAAGTAACAATTAGTCAGAAAGTATAAGCTATAAATTACAATTATTTTAATGGTGTTTGTTTTTTATCCCTTAAAATAAAGCACCTTAAGGGGTTTAAATTGTTTTTTATGTTCAAACACGCATATTTGAAAAACAGTTAAACTTAGAGGTATGAAGTAACATATCAAAAGAAAGCTGATTAAAGGGGCTTTTCAAAAATACAAAAATATACAGGGCGTTCAATTTGAAAAAAAAATCGAAATAATTAAATTTGTAAATGATGAGTACCCTGTATAGCATTAATACACAGATCCACCATTTTACACTTACACATAAAATTTTTTGGTAACGTTTTCCTTCATTCAATTGTTTTCTGTTGCTTTCAGCAGCCGTCTGAAGTTCATAATTTTTTGCAGAAAATTCTTAATATCTCCAAAATAGTTGACATTACATCCACACAACTTAATATAAAAATGGTGAGTATTTCAAGGCAAAACTTTTAAGCTACCCATATATAGGGCTTTCCATTTACAAAAAAAGAAAGTTTGATTCGCCACAATTTTTTTGAGACACCCTGAATAACCAAAACTATTTTAGTAATGCACACCCCCTCGTACCTACAACTTTTATACTCAATATCTATGTACCTTTCATAGTTTTAGAAATATCTTCCATCCCCGCTTCGTTGCCGAACCCTGTATTGTTATTAGAATACCAATAGAAATCTAAAATTGTATTTATTCTCTAATGTGATGAATCCGGTATATAGCAACATACTAAAATTAATTTTCGTTTGATATTAAGTCTGTCCTTGTTAAGAAGAAATTGCAAATTAAGGTAGATTGAATTATTAACAAGTTATTGTCACGCGAAGGCTTTAATCAATATGCAAACCAATGCAAAATATGTTTGCTTCTCAAGACACGTGGTTGCTACACTGATGCCATGTTATACTAACCTATTTGCAGAGTGCAGCAGAACTTTATAGTATTTCAGTTTTTAATTTAAAATAACTATTTCTTAAAAAACTAAATTTTCAATCTTTAGTATACTTCATTCACACTTTATTTAGAGTAGGGTTGGCCATGGAAATTTTCCCGTTTTAGCTGTTGAATTGTGACTTTGTGTGTTTTGAAATGGCATATATTATTTCTATTGCTTTTTTGTTTTCATTTTTGTGGTTTAAAATGGAAACATCATCAAAAGGAAGATATTAGTAGTAAATTACGGATCTGGTTACATGAAGTACCTCAATACAAAAATGTTCTACTCATACAGATCAACAATTTAACATCTCTAGAACATATTTTAGTAAAAAAATTGCGGAATATTCACAACATTTTTAAATATTACATTCAAAGTTCGAGATTTGATATTACACGTTTCGCATTTTTAGCATAGTTACAACCTTTTTAACAGATGCCATAAATTAACGGTGCTTTCAGCTGTCAAATTTAAATTAAAGTGTTTGGTTAATAAAGCTTCATTATATCAATTAAAACTATTCCAGAGAAGTGGTTCAAAATTAGAATTTTAAATGTGCCATTATTTGTGTTAATCCAGAAATAGTACCGACATAAAGTTAGGGATGATTGCAGAATCATATAAATATTGTAATATCAACAGGGATCAACGGCGCCATGCATATAGAATTCTGAAAACGTACATTTAGCGAAGGATAAAACTTTTGCAAGCGCACACAATATTGAAACTTTACCAAAATTCTGAAAACGCATGGTATACTAAAAGTAGTCAACATTTTATAAGTGTACGGAATTTCGAAAGCACACCAGAACCGTAGATTATCACTCTGGCCAAAATAAAACAGAAAGACGTGTAGTTTCTTTATTAATTCATAATCATAGGCAGATTACAAATAATTTGCAAGGACTAAGCTCCCCCCCCCCCCCCTTTTTTGTTATTTAACATCTAATTTTTCTAATTTTGTTTTACATGTTCTTCTATTTCATTTACTCAGCTTTTCACGTGCTTCTTTTCTTTTTACATTCATGTCCATTCAATCAGGACCTCCTTGTTAAATTGTTATTCAAGGAACTTTTAAGATGATACGTTGAGTTTATCAACTGAAGCTTTAATCATTTCACTTGCTTAGTCTCTTCCTAATGCTTTATCTTTCTTATGAATATTTTCTTTACGAATCCTCTTAATATTTGGTGACTTGTTCTCCCCGTCTTACTGCTCTTGTTTGATTAATTTTAACTTCATACACGATATAGTAGTTAGTAGTGTTGTCGTATTAATTTAAATCTGTGTGGGCTTTATGAAACCCAAAAAAAAACTGATTTTGACACCAACATTTCAAATATCGACATCTTTTAAAATGGCAATTTTGAAATTAAATATCATTTTCCACTTATATTAAATTCTTGGAAAAATAATAATCTTCAATATGATAACCCTCTGATTCCAAATCTGATTCCCCCAATGATATAATAAAAGGAGGAATGTTTTCAATCGATAGATCTTCCATATGCTTTGTCCAGTCAGCCAAAATAAGTTCTTCGCAATGTTTACAAAAATTTAATCACATGTCAGCAGTACATCTTGAAACAGGTTCAAGCCATAAATTATTTACTCTATCCTTAGATGAAGGTCGAGAATTTATGTGCTTGTTATAGTAGCACTACAGTATCCCCACACCATTTCAATTGGGTTGTATTGGCAGTGATACGGGGGCAATATATTCACTTCATGCTCTTTCAAAATTTTATCAATTACGTATTTGTCATTTCGAAAAGATTTAATTAATTCCCAATAATTATCTTTTTATAATTCTTCCCTCAAGGTCGACATTGTGATTAATCAGCCATACCCGCATCTCACCCACTTTAGAAGTATACGTAGGTAGTTTTTCTAATTGCACAGAATGATAAGGTGCGTTATCCATCACCACGGCACATTTCTCGGTAATTTAGTTAAAGCAAGAGTTAGCTGATTAATCAGTCAATGTTTAAAATTTTCTCTATGCGTAGTTGCCTGATAGTCTCTGTCGACAACACTGTTTCATTTACTAATATGACGTTTGAATATGCTGAGGTTGTAATAAGTTGTGCCACAAAATAAGAATGTATTGCCAACCTTGCAAGTCAAAAATGGTGGCCAACCCTACTCCAAATAAAATATGAGTGGAGAATAGATATAGGTATTTCTTCAAAATTAACCTATTGAGGAATAGAATTCCAATTGTCTTACTCAAACTTTGACGTAATAAAACCATTACGAGTATAACCATTGTATGCTAATGTATATTAATATGCATTTTCTGTTTCATCTACACACTGGATTAGAGAACGCTGATAGGTAAAGGTTCTGTGTAGGCAAAGAGCCTTTCGTTGATTGTATTGTGCCACGTTGCATATTTTATTTCCGCCGATATTTGAAGAAAGAATTAATGTAAAAAAGCTTAGTACGTGGAAAATATTTTATTGTCTGTGTGAACATACGTTTACTAAGTCATAACCCTTCATTTAGAAAGTTACAAAATTTTTAATTCGTAAACTACAATTAACGATTTTGAAAAAACAAAATAGACCAAAATGCACTTTTGTGCAATAATTGCAATGGACCATTCCGTTCTAGTAACTACGCAGCGCAATTATTGATTTATTTACCCGTGTCTACCAAACTGTCTGCAGCAACCCTTGTTGTTATGACAACAAATTCCACAGCACAGGTAGCAGATACCTGCAAGCAGTATTTGCGTAACAGCATGGAAAAGTTTAGTAGGCAATCAAACTTTCCTGATGTAATCGTTTAAAGCAAACGAGATTTTGGTATTGCCTGGAGCGTGTGGCTAATTTTAACTTTATCGGACCCAAAAATCATAACGACATATCACAACATATCTCATCATGCCACCCCACATGCATTTCCGGTGCAGTGGTAGAAACTTCCGCCTTGGTTATATCGATTTGCTAAAGCTATTAAGGGTAGTTACTATGGCAGCAGTCAAGCACTATTATTTAATTCAAAAACTGCCAAAGTGTGGCAGATATTAATAAACTCGTTTGAATTAAAGATAACCCTTCAATAGTCTATCTATTACGTAGGTACCTAGGTCCGTAAATATCATTATTACGGTCAAGCATGCAGTTTTAAAAATCGAAGCGAGTTGAGGTTTTCTAAGCATGCGTGGTTGGGAGAATAATACTTATGGAATGTGTCAATATACTCTGTATTTTCAACCAGGTGGAGAATATTTCGAGAAAATTTACAAAATAATGAGACTTTAAAGTAAGGTCAAAGATTGCGTAATAGTGGTATGCGGTGGCTGCTATACCAATGCCCCTATTCAAAAACAAAATAATCCACACAAAACGTTTGACGTTTGGTTGTTTAAATTGGCTACCGGCTTGGTCTTCTCAAGAAACGAACATATCAAATGCATCGTCTGATAATATTTGGTTTAAAAAAAGGTAATTGTCAAACATTTATCATTGAATTGCTTAATTCGTTTTTGGAGTAGCTCTCCTAAAGGAAATGCCATCTTGACTTTTTGGCCCTAAATGAGTTACCCAATTGATCCCTAAAATATGTCTGGTACGCTATGAGACACCCTGTATAGCACCAAAAAGAGAAAACCATAGCCACCAGAGAAAAATTAAAAGAAAAAGTTATGTAAATCCGAAGAAATTCTAAACATAGAGAGAGAAGCAATTTTAAGTCTTCTAAAAGAAATTAAAAATTACAAGGCGCCATGAAGATCAGAAAGGGTTTGAAAAAGTTTTAGACTGCGTTTGAGCATTGAGCAATACAAAACGCAGTACAAAACATGAAACAGGGCTTTTTAAACGCTGTGACTTAGCTCAGCAACAATAATTAATAACTTTCCAACATATAGTCAATTATTACTATTATGTATCATGGAATAGATTCAAAGTCAATCAAGTTAACAGCCAATGCGGGGCATTTCCGTTAGCTACAGCTCGCGGGTTTTAAAGATCGGGTTTTGGAAGTTTCGCCCGAAGCAATCGGAAAAAGCCCGAAAGACATACTAAGTACGACCAGCGCGTGCAAATGTGTGGATATAACCGCCCTTCAGCGTTGAAGGAGGAAGTGATTTATTCTTGTCGCTAAGAATTGAATAACGTCCTAATTATAAATGCTTTTCGTTGAAAAACATTAAAATAAAGTCTCTTCTTCGAGAGTTGGTGCTTCCAGCTAGTTCTCATCCTAGTTTGCAAGCCCAAGGTGCAGCAGTGTATCTACGAGCATCATCAGCGCTTGCTACAAATTTCTAGAGTAGTTCTCGACTCTAAAGTTATGTATAAGAGGCCTGCTACAAAGAGGAAATCCTTATATCAAGTACCAGCATGTAATTAATACAGGTGGATGTTTTCAGGCTTGATATACACACAATTAGTAAAATTGCGCAACGTTTCGTCATCTCACGCACCAAGCGGCGACTTGGGAGCGTTTGTAAGAATCTTGACGACCCGTGACGTCAAGCATCTTATTCATAGCTGCAGTATCGAATTACATTTGCAAAGTTCGGTAAAGTTCCGATCCAAGTTCGGCGTTCATACAAGACTGGACATAAACTGAGATAGCTGGCAACGAAAGGGCAACTAAATAATTCATTTATTATGGAGTACGGTACATCTCATTTTACTACGACTTGTATTGATAGGTTCGAACCACGGCAGAATAAAATAAGCAGCAGAGTCAACTTCAAGTATTCAATAATATTAAGTAACATTTATAAGACGCCGAGGACAACCATACAGCTTTAGAGTAATATAAATGCAGTTCCAATGTAAATGAGGGTTTTCCAGGGTGACACAATAACGCCGAAATTATATACAACGTCCTTAATAGATGTACTTCAACGTTTACCTTAGAAACACAAAGGAATTAAGGTAAACACATCAAGATTGTATCATCTACGCTTCCCAAATGATTAATAGTAATTTCGGAAACTCAAGAAATACTCGAAAAAATGATAAACGAACTACATCTAGAATAGAAAAGGATAAGACTAGAAACAAGGCAAAATAGAACAAAAATTATGAGAAATACTGGTAAACAACTTTTCATAAAAATAGGAGATGAGGTAATACAAAAGGTGGAAGAACACCTCGGACAATAGATTAAGCCAGGAAAAGTGAATCAGAGAATAAGGGCAATTAGAAGGCTAAGACTAGGATGGACAACTTTTGGTAGATTCAGTTATATACTGAAAAAGCAATGCCTTCCTTTACACATGAGAAGCAAAATATGTGATCAATTTCTACTGCCAGTGCTGACATATAGGGTGCAAGTATGTACAATTTGCTGACAAAAACATAGAAACACAAATATTTGTTATCTTGTTACTACGCCTTTTTCATGTCATCGGACCAGCCGTCACTTCGCGGTTTTACTGTCATACTTTATTTTTTTAAATTAATTGTCAATATGACGTTTTGATAAGACAGTATGACATGGAGGGCATAATTATAACATTTAAAATCAATAAAAACGAGTACTAAATTAACGTTGGTGTTACCATTCTTTTGTGAGCAACAGTACTTTATCAAAAACAATATTGACAGACTGAAACAGAACAATCGATGGAAAAAATCATGCTCCATTAATCATTAAAAGAAGGGAAAAAACGAATAGATTAGACAAAAAATTAAAGGACTAAAGCATTGAGATGATTTGTGCGTATATCAATGAATATTATTTAGTTAAATTTTATTTATCATCACAGTTTTTTTCACATATCCTTACCAAATACTTACTCTATTCAACGTCAGATTGAGTTCTAAATTCAAATATAGATGTTTATATATTATGTTTCCTTAATTATTTTGATACTAACTCAGTAACTCTTTTTATAACATAAGAACTCTTAGTAAGGTTGGGACATGCATTTGTATTATTGAAATGATATGTAACGATTCTTACTGTTCAAACTCAAATTTTCCGGTAAGGTAAATTTCTTAAATACGAATTTGAAGTTGACAGTTTAGTTAACCTGTGAATTTAACCGCACTTATGGATATTAATCATCAGCTTCTTTTATGTAATTAATTATTGTACATTATATGAGTCGATTTATTTCTCATTAATCTAGCTTTTCAGATGATTTTTAATCCGGTCTCTAAACACAATCTTGTTTAAACATTTGATAAAAATCTCGACTACTTTGAAGGACTCGTAACCACTAAGGGGCGAACTCCTACAGGTCCAAAGCAAATCGAAGTTGCTGGCACTCCTGAACAGGTTATTAGTAGCTTCAGCGTACTTATGCGAACGTTTTGTCCGTCCGTCCGTCCGTCCGTCTGTCTGGATCGCCTGTAACTTTCGAACGGCTACAGATATCGAAATTTTGAAAGGGGGCAAAGTTGTTGCTAACGTCCCGAGCACCTTCATGCGCTATTTGGTTTTGGCGAAATGTGCCGATTTTCCACTTTGCAAAATTTCTAAGCATTGTAGCACAGTGGCGGCTTGTCCACTTGGCGCCATCTACAGAACTTCGGTGGTCACGTTTTGAACAACACATTCTGAAGCTACTCTTTAGATCTGTAGTTGAGCAGTTTATTTTATATCACATAAATAATCACACAAATTATTTTCTGGAGCATTACAAATACGGGTGCATTTCCCCCTATTTTGGAAAATTTTCTTTAATTTTTAAAATAATAAATTTTCCTAGGCAGTAAGTCTAGTTACCAGTTTACTTTATTAATTTTCGTTATTTTCCTGGTCGCACAGCTGCTTGCACATGCATTCGCTCCTTAGTAAAACTACCTATTATATTATGAGAATGAACAGAAAACAAAGTAGTTCTATCGTCACCTTCCAATGAAAAGAAATTGTGTAAATTTGGAGCCATCCTGGATTGAGGTTTCTGGTGTTAGCTTTACTTAGTAACTGTAAGTCAAATAACATCACGTTAATGCAAGTGTAGTATTATTGAACTAGTAAATATCAGTAAGGGTGACTGTGCGCATCTTTTAATGCAAATATCAAATCAACATTAGTTCCAGAAGCACTGAACCCTTGCACTATATATTCATACACACGCCAGCTTAAGTAGAGATGTGTAGGTCATAATATTAGAAACACAAACAGCCAATGGATGTACAATGTACATCCCTCGACGAGAAAATGAAAGCAAGGAAGACCAAAAGTACATAAGAGGAAAGGGCTACAGAACAAGAATAAGAAAAAGAAATAGAAGCAGCTATCGGCCATTCTTTTAGAATGAGTGACAAATGCAGACATTGCTATCCTGATCCTAAATTTAAGACACTTGTCAAATTGTACAGGCGAAAAGATCAATTAAATTTTAAAAGATAAACAATGATGCTGGGTAAGAAGATATGTAAAAAAATTCAGCAGTTTGTACTCTACCTTCTTAAAAAAGACAATCAAGGACATAAAATATAACACACATTTCGGCTTTAGAACAACTTGTGGTTCATGCATTGAAAACCTGCGGAAGTACAGTTGAAACTTCTGCTTCACAGAAAGGAAGAAAGGTTATATTAAGGGATCATACCCACCACTATTCGTAAAAATTAAAAATAGAAAAATGCATCCTCCTAGGCAAACTTTATCCTATTATGAAAGTAAACCCTTTATGATATTGATAAGTCTCTAGAAACCATAGCTAAGTTCAAATATTGAATAAAAGTATTTATGTATTCTTCATTAGTGCAGAGGCTTAATACTACGAAACATAAATTAGCACACAAATTGAACGTCTACCTTAAAATATTAGACATGAATACTATCTCCAGCGGCATAGAAAGGCATAGCGACCGTATCACATTGAAGTAACCAAGTGACACATTGAGAAGGTGAAGATAACGCAGACAGAAGCAATTACAGATACAATTTAAGTACAATACAGACAGAGGGAAACGTATAGACATCTCTAAAACTGCCTAGGCGTACGACGCAGTAAAATGCGAAAACATTTCCATAAATACTTTTATGCAGAAACGATAGCGAGAGCCAAAGACATTGAAGTAAATTCTCAAGTTACGCAGTAAGATATGGGTAGACAAAGAGAATACGTTGTAGCCCAATACAATGCTCAGAATACAACAGAACACGTATAAAGGCGGGCAAACAATAGAAATACGTCGATAAAGCGAAAGGAGAGCGTAAAGATAAACATTAGTTGTAGAAGTAATGAGTGGGTGAATATTAATGCGGGATAAAGGGGACCTCAAAACCACAACTCAACATCTCGATATCTGATCGTTGTACTTAAAAAATAAAATAAGGAAACCATTTTTAATAAACACAAATTAACATTTGGGAGTATTACGTTTGCACCAGTCTTCAAACGTGTTCTATACCCTTCCCTGTTCAGCAACTTTTTCAATAAACTACAGAAAAACGGTAAATATTTTCTTAAATCAAAGTTGTCAATTATTGTCCTTTTTGTAAAGTTTGTTCCTGTTTTAATAGACTTTGACACTATGTGGAAATTAAAACTTTAGAAACTAAAACTCAATGTTGCAAACGAAAAAATTTAATGGTGATTAAATATACTATGTATATGGTTTTTAACACATATTTTCTCTTGTGGTGAGTTACATAGAAATAAATCTGAAACGGGCTATAGGAACCTTGCACTAAATTAATTTTTTCAGAACTACTATTTTGGTTATTGCCTTTTATAGGATCGTGGCAAAAGCGCCTGTTTGCCGCTGTTATTTTCAGCGTGCGAGTTGGATTTTTAGTGCACGGTAACATTGTTCCACATTCGTGGAAAAAGGTGAACTTCAATAAATAGGTACCTACACAAATAATTATTTCACAACTAGCAGAAAAAGTTTCACGAATTAGATGATTATACTTCTGTTACGATAGTAGAATATATAAATAATATTGTATGTAACACGAGCAAAAAGTGTTTATATAAACTCGCATTTTTTGCTCTTAATTCATAAAAATAGCTATTTACGTCAGGTGTAATTAAGTAAGCTGCTTTGGAGTTTATTTGACTTTTTGAATTTAGTGAAAAAGTTGCTTGAAAGTACTTTAGTTTAAGAAGATAGTGCTTTATTGTAAATAGTACAAAGAATAAATTGATTATTCACATAAAACATTGTGAATTTTTGATATAAGACATTTATCTCTATAATTTAAGTGATTGTATCTACTCCAGTGGGATAAGTAACACATTACGTCACTCATTTGACACTATTTCCGCTAGGTAATAAAGCTCATTACACCATTCAGTTATGTAATGGCTTCATTATTTAACTGAAATAGTGTCAAATGAATGACATAATGACATTTGCCTACTAAAATATTTTTGAAAATGACAGATCTGACATTTCTCTTAATGCACTTTTCTCAACTTTAGGCAGTTGTAGATAAAATTTTGTACAATACATGTGTAATAATTGATCATTAATAAACTTGTGTGCTTACATACACGTATATTAATGATGCGTTTATCCCACTTATATAGTAAATAACTATTACATAACTTTATCAACAGCAAACGCCTTGTAGAACTTCTGTTCTAAAATAATGACGTATAAAATTATTTTGGGAATGTAAGAATAAATATTAAACTACAATGAACAGGCATTCATAGTGAATAATTCAAAATAAAAATGCGCTACTGCATTGATGGTACATACATTTGTTTCAGAATGACAAAGTCTGGGAAAGAAAAACTTTAAAATGCAAACATATTTTCAAGTAAACAAATGAGATAAAACCGAACGAAACAAGAATTTTTTTAAAAGCAAAGTTGATTATCGGCAGGAAACGTAAATTAGTTGTCAGAATTTGTTGTTATGTTCATCAAAAGAGATAAAAAACATTGGAAGAAGTTGTTGAGATAAATATCCAGAAAACATAATACGTAAATACAAAATTATTATTATTTAACAGTGTTTTAACTTTTTTAAGCAGCGACCCAAATTTAATTAATGGTAGTGGCCTCTAAGACCAATAAGGAGGTAGTTATACATTTACACACCGCCTTTAGTGAATAAGGTAACACCAAAAAATGTTTTATCTTATAATTTAAAAAAAAGTAATTTTGGTAGTTCAACATCTTTTTCAATTCCAGTTTAACAATCTGTATTGAGTTTGTTTTCAAACGACACTACAGTTTTTTATATTTGTTCTTTTCCGCTACGTAAACATAATATTTTTGTTATATTGCATAATAGCATATTATACACCACAGAAAAGGAAAACGTGATCTTTCTAAAGCTGTAAGTTTAAAGCACAAGGGCGAAGCACAAGAGCTACTATTTTTTCCAGGAACTCAATAAGGATAAAAAATCTATAAAGGGCTTTAATCAGAACTTGTGACGCTAAACAATTTTAAAAATCAAAAGAAAATAGGGGTATAAATATTTTCACGTTCGTAATAATACTGAAACAATAAATGGAAACACTTGGCAAAGCGAATTAAATCAATTTCAAATAAAAAAACCTTACCGGAGATGATATTCGAACTATAGCGTCTGCGAACGCGAATTTAAATCCGGCTTCTCATCCTCCGAGCCATCGAGAACATCTCCCAGCTTTGCGATGTGCGGATGTATTTATCAGAACGGACTTGTTGAAACTTTTTGACTCTTTTACCACATTACCCTGTATCTGTTGGGTCCTATTTTCGTCAAGTGTAAAGCCTGACCTATGTGCAAGTATTGTGACAATGAGACCAGGGCCATGTCTCTATCTTCTTTACTTAGGAATGAATTTGGATGAAATTTGATACGAGAATACTGGACATAATTTCGGATTGATACACACATGTAATCAAAATAGCCGACTTCCGGTTTCACCAGAAAGGACATCAACTTTGATTTTTTAAATGAATTACCCTATATATCTTATGTTTTTTTTAAAACAACACCGAAAAGATTAAAATATGTAACAGAATCGTACGCATTACTACATGGAACATACGAAGTCTGTACATACTAGAAAAACTGGCAAACGTAGGAACAGAAATTTGGGCAATAAACCGCGATATTGTGGCTCTAAGTGAAGTCAGAGGGCACAATTCTTGTCACTAAAAATCCAATCCAGGATCTATCTTCTTCTTAGAGGGACAGACGATTTCAGCAAGGGCTGCTAAATCGGTTTTAGACTTTATCCCTATGAGTGACTGTCGTGTAATGATTAAGTTGCAAACTTCGCACCGAATATTAAACAAGGTTATGGTTTTAAACAATGTAAGGAAAAACGAATAAAAACTTGGGGTAGTAATGTAGCTGATCAGAGATTTTGGACAACTTAGAAAAACAAAAGAGAAGCGAAATAGAAACACTTGAAGAGAGATATGATGCTTTAGTGCGCATATAAAGGATGCAGGGATACCAGGGACAAAACGATACATAAGGCAACAATACTTAAACGCACAAATAATGAAATCATATTACCAACAGACAACAAACTTAAAAGAAAGGATGAATATGTCGAAACATTCTTTAATAACCACAGGCTGAAAATGCAGAGAGATGAGTTACAGGAAGTATATTCGAGAATTACATTAAGTGATGTAGTGCATGCAATCAAGATGTACACATAGCAGAGTATGCGGATACCAAATAGACATTATGCAATTTTATTTTCGAATTGGATTTGGGACATGTGAGGCACACCTCTCTCTGAATGTTTTAACTCAAAAATGTCGAGACATAAATGTGGATGTTTACGATTGCTCCATAGATTATACCAAGGCGTTCAACTACGTAAAACACCAGAAGATAATTGAAATTACAAACATCACCGGAATAGACAGAGGGGACATATGCATCATAATTCAGCTATACTGGAATAAGACGGCAGAAACAATATTCCAGAACAAAAATGCGGAACTAAGGCCAATCGAAGTATTGTATACAACATCCGGTACTGTAGATGGCAGACTGCATCCACATAATAGCCAGCAGTCTTTGGAAACTGCAACTGGTGATAGAGCAAATAGTAAAATACAGAAAATATTTCGGTTTGTTCATGAATACTATATCCAAAACCAAAGTATTGGTATTCTTAAAAATGGAAAAATCTGCAATTCTAAAAATCAATTATAGTATTTTCGAACAAGTATCTTCTTTCAAGTCATGTACCTATGTTCAGTTGACCAAAAAGAAAAGAGATCCGATTAATAATTGAACAGAACAAATATAGACACGAGAACATTTTTCATTGAACTATTCTGATTAGAGCTGAAAGTGTACATTGTCGGATGCTACGTGTTTTCGGTTCTTTTATACGGATGTAAGTGCTCGACTTTCGACCAAGGTACATAAACAAAAAATATCGATTCATGCGAAATGTATCCATCTGGGAAATACTGAAAATATATTGATAATAAATGTAAATGAAGAACTTGAAGTCTTCCCCACAAATTTATTTGATTTACAAAATGTTAAAAGATTATAATGTGTGTGTGACTAGTTTCGACAAAGTGTCATCATCATACGTAACATTTTAAGGGCTAAGGGTAACAAGAGTTAAGTTAGATGAAGTTACAAGTAACATTTGGGGCCTGAAGGGCATATTAAAAGTTACAAACTTTGGATGGCATTTCGAAAAGAATGTAACAAATATCATAACATGAATTAATTTAAGCTAAGCGATTAACCACATCTCTAGGAGACCATTATAAAAATTTGCTTTGCTTTGTAGGGAAGAATATATACAGAAATCAATATTAGTGAACAAATTTAAACTTAAATTTAAAATATATATGGCACAAAGAATAATAAACAAAGAAAATACAGAAACCAAAAAAAAATGAACATCATATAGAAAAGAAAGCTTGAATAGTTGTGCCAATTTTAAAAAAAGTGACAAATTTGCGCTATCCAATTACAGACCTGCAAGTCCGGCACTATACTGAAAATGTACAACTGTGGGGTCATAAACATTAAAACTTTCAAAGCCAAATGTAAAGAAATCAACACTGCAAAACTTTTTTAGTGTTAGAGTAATTAATCATTGTAATGCCTTACATCATTACATTGTCAAATTTAAATACGCTAAAAATCCTCTATTGTTGTAAACTTTTGCTTGTATAATTTTCATTAAGTATTTACAGGATTAATAATTACGATTTTACATGGACTTGAGCTTATTTTAATTATATGGTAAATTTTTGTTCGATTACTACATATTTACTGGGTGAATTATGGTTCTTGTATATGTCCAAAGTATTTTAGTTGTAGATTAATGTTGATGTATTTTGTTTTATCTGTTACATTGTGAATTAAAATATTCTCAGTTAATTTCTTGAAAAAGTCCATTATGGTTGTGTTAATTGTATTAACTATTTATATGATAAGCGCCAGCGTGGCTCGGTGGTTAGAGCATTGGACTGCGGCGAGGAAGTCTGGCGTTCAAATCCCAGATTGATGCCTGGCGGGCGGCTTCTTACCCAGTCGCTTTAAATAATTGGGTACCTGCGTTCGAAAGAATAAGGGGTAATAATGCGGTTGTCTAATACGTGATGCTCACCACATCACCACGTGTCATGAATTTGACACGCGACAGCCGGGTGTGAGAGCGAGGACACAGAAGCTCTGACCTTCAGCTTTGCAGGCCAAGCTCCTTCGTGGAGTGTTAGTGCCTCACCATTATTATTTATATAATAAACTATTTTAAGAAATTTATTTTAGCTATACAATTGTTTTTAGGATACACTATAAGTACCTATATTAAATTGATTGTACCGACTTCGGTCGCCTGCTCAAAAATAAATAAATAAACATTATGAGATGCTTAAACTGATCACAAAGAAAGAGATCAATTATAAGGCACCAAAACTTGCTAAAGATCTTCGTTGTTGGTATATGTAAACATTTTAAACAGCTTAAAGTTTAATACAATACGTATTAATTTTATGTTTATATAATATTTGAATTAAACTAATTATTTATAAACACGTGGTTCTATATGTCCCCTTGGTTATAACATTTAAACGGTTTGACCACGTTTAAACAGCATATTACTCCAAGAAATCTTTATGCAAAATGTAAGTTGAATTTTTTTATAAATAAAAATGGTCAGCAACAACTTTATTTATCGAATACTATTAAGTATTACTACTACTACTACTACTATTAAGTAAACTAAATAAAATCTAACAGCTCCTACCATTGCAATCATTCGGATCACTTAATGATATAAATAGCAATCGCTAGCCACCTAACTTAAAGATTAGGATTAGCACTGGAGAATAATTATAGAGATGGCAAAAGAGGGAGCCACCACTAAGTCTCTCTTTAATTTCCTTGTGGATTTATCAGTTCTTAGCGAATTCCATCAGTGAGAACTCTTAAACCCACGAGATACTTGACAGCAAATCAATCAGGTCTTGCTCAAACCCTTTCCAAATGACGTCGAGTCTTTTTCCATTCCAACGTTCCGCAACTTTTGAAGTAAACATCATTGAATAATAACATTTGAAGTAAATTTCTTTGTCTGCTGTTGTGAAAAGATGCTATTTTGAATCACGAAAAGACACAAAACATTTAAACGCGATTTAATAGCATCATCCATTAGCGTTCGTTTCCTATTTCACGCCCACTCAATCATTCAGAGCTTCAGACAAGATTTTTCACTTCTGCTGCCTTTATAGGGAATAAAATTGAAACATTCCCCCAGCGCGTCGTTCTCCTAGTTTCGGGAATAAACGGCCGGAATTTAGCTCGAAACTATAAAACTGGCGTTCTCAAAGGTCGTTGTTTCCCTCTCGAGTCCTACTCCAATATGGAAACGTGATCGCTTGTTTGCGTAAAGCTCCACTCACTAAAAGCACGTTGACCAACTCCCGGAACAAAATTAAAGGCTGTGTGGGAGGTATTTTATTTTTGCCGACAGCAAATAAAGTGAGGAAGATAAATCTGTGCAGGCTTCAAATGTGCCAGATAGCGTCGTTTACAAATTGCATTAATTAATATTGCCTCGTCAAAATGTCTAGGTTTTAATCGAGGAGTAGGGAGGGTAATCCATAGAAAATGAACGTCTTATTTAATCAAAGCTTTCTGGATTTAATTGCTTGCAGAAATGCCTGCGCTATTTATCTGAGTGCCGACTTTGTCATAAGGGTGCGACATTCGACTTTTGAAATTAGTACTCGTGCTAAGTCACGCAAAAAACCTATCCATTCGTGTGTCCAAAGTCATTCTCATCCATCATTCTTATATTTACTCAGGAAGGAGCGCTAATGAGCTAGTGATTGCAAGCTGTATTTAATAAGATCCGTTGCTAGGTGCAACGTGTTCCTTAATGGCAACAGGCAGAAGCCAGTTTAGTTATTTCTGTATATTAACACTGAAGAGTGCACATTTTGATTGCAAATCATAATGTGGAATTGGTTGCAAATAAAATAGGAAATATTTCCACTTCTGGTACCGGCACTACAATTATGGAGTTAAGATGATCTGAATGCAAAAATTCTAATATTTATGAGTTTGTCAAGCGTTCGTGGACAGCAACGTGCGCTATAAATAATAATAATTAGTAACAGGGCCCTCAAGTACCTAGAAGATTAGAATAATGACTAAACTTTGTGCTATAAAAGAGACTTTGGTACAAGGCTTATTATTGGTAATTGAACATGATAGTTATTTGTAACTCTATCCTAATCGTTTTTTAATAATAATATTAAATAAAAATATTTTAATTTAAAAAATTCAAAAGCTTAAAATGTTTAATAAAAACAGCATTTCTTAATTTTTATATTTTTTACGCAATTCTGTTACAAATGGTCGAAAAATTATATTTTGTTTTAAAATTCCCTCTTTTGGTAAAACTGTATATGATTTAATCTAACCTAATCTACAGTAAGGCAAATAAATACTAACCTAAGATTTATTCAGAAGATTTTAAATTATTATAACCAATGCTGTCACTAATTAACGGTCTTGTATTTTTTTTAAATTTTTATCTTGTCCTGGTTACATTAATTTTTATAATAATTCCACCTTAAGTTTCATATCCCCAATTCAAATTTCACGAGGCGATTCTAGTTACCTGGGTCCTGCGTCATCATTTTCTAAAGTACGACCACTACTAAAAGTAGGTCTTTTAGCACTAGCTTGATTCACTAAAAATGACGTTTTATAAATCACCGTGTTAAAAGTAAAATCAGCTGTTTACTTTTAGCACATATGCTAAAAGTAAACAACTGATGTTTAATTTAGAATTTTATACTGGAAGTGAGGTTACAAATTTATTCTAGTTACTTCTTTCATTAAAGATAAAGTGTTGTTTAAATAATTAAAGCATTATGTAATGAATAAAGTAAAATGATACTATTACAATTACCTTTGATAACTAACTTTGACAGCTACCGGCTGCAGAAACAGTCACCTGTGCCGTCAAGCCCATCTCTTTACTATGACATAAATTATAACTGTCATAAATGCAAACCTTTGTTAAATCGACATTTATGGATTAATAACAGTAAATTTAAGGCGGTAAAAAGAGATTGATTTTTAAATGACTTATAGTTGCATTCATAAATTACAAACTGTTCCATAGCCATACTAGATGAAAATAATTTTTAATTATACAGTGCCTTCATAAATGATCGAACGTTTTTGGATAGTCATTATTTTGGCGCCATTTATTTATGTTGGTGGCACTATAAGTCTATGTGAAATTCGAGATTATCAGGTTAGGTTTGTCATCAGTTTTAACACAGACATAGACTTGCAGTGACACCAACATAAATAAATGGCGCCAAAATAATGACCATTCAAAAACGTTCGATCATTTGGGAATGCAGTGTACTTTACTTAAATGTAAAATTTGACGTTTGATGTTTAAACGACTTATTGTTGCATTCATAAATTAGGACCTATTTCATGGCCATTCTAGATGAAAATAATTTTTGATCATACTATAGTTCGGTCATTCACCAAGTATATGATAACCACGTCAATTGCTTGAGGTTATCTTTCTTAATTATGTTAATTTACGCCATGTGTGGTCATTTGCACCCCTTTGTGATAGCTTAAGAGATCAATCATTTGCTACCTAACGTTTTAATAGCTACATCAATTACACTGTGTTCCCCTATGGAACGTGATTCTTATCTTTGTGTGATAATTTGGTCCAGCATTCACGTCTAGTTTTACAAATTAAAATATATCATATAATCCTGAGGATGAGTTAAGGATTAACTGCAAACATGTAGGTAGCTGCTTCTCATCTATGGGGAGATGATTTTTCTTAATATTATTAAAACACATAGTTAACCTTAATTTGTATTACTGAAAACACTAGCAAGATGCCCGTTCTCCGTACCGGCAACAAATGTTGTTTCTTCTAAATCTCAAATTAATTCTAGGGCGCCCCCCTCCCCCTCACTCAATACGCTAAACTAACAAACGCCGCAAAACAACATTGTAGGAAAAAAGGAAACAAAATTCTTCCGAAAAAATTCCTCCACAACTTTTTTATACTTCACTTACCCCTGGAAATGTGTACGTAATTGTCATTCCCCTTGTATATATTGATAAAACTATAGTTTTAGTATAACAATGAGATAACATTAAAATATATATGTACAAACTAAATGTTGTATTCATAAATTATAGCAAGATACCCATTTCCACCACTTGAGGGTGGAATTTCAGAAATCCTATTTTTCTGAGATATTGAGTACTTCGTGAAAACACAGTTTACTTCTTTTCACCCCCTATGGGTAGAATTTTGAAATTTTTTTTTCAGCCCATATTATCCTGAAATAAACCCACACCGAAAAAAAAAATAATAAATTTAACGCCCTACCCCTTTTCAGTTTTCCCTTTTTCCGCTTTAGTGGTAACATTAAAAATTCCTTTACCCCTTTCTAAATATGTTAATTGTATGCAAAAAAAAACGATGTTCTAACTCAATAAACAAAGGAGATACAAAGGGTTCTTTAATTCACCCCGAATCCAGATTTGCACCTTTAGGGATTGATTTCGGAAAATCCTGAAACGTGTTTTTAGACATTTGTATTAGATACCTATGCATACAATAAACCAAGTCGGTATCTTATCAGGTTACGAGATATTGAGAAATTGGTGAAACACACCGCTTTTCACCCCCTTAGGGGCAACATTTTAAAATTCCTTAAACCGCTTTCTAAATACTTTAAGAATACATTTATATGTCAAACAAAAAAATGCTCTAGCTCAATAAATATAGGAGATACGAAGGGTTCTTTAATTCACCCCGAATTAAGATTTGCACCTTTAGGGGTTGGTTAGGGCAAAATCCTAAAATGCGTTTCTAGACCCTTGTATTGGATACCTATTCAAGCAAACACCAAGTCCATATCTTATCGGGTCTAAGAGATATTGAGGAATTCGTGAAAATACAGTTTACCCATTTTCACCCCCTTAGGAGTAAAATTGTAAAATCCTTTAAACCACTTTCTAAATATTTTAAGAATACATCTATATGCCAAAAAAGGAATGTTCTAACTCAATAAACCTAGGAGTTACAAAGGGTTCTTTAATTCACCCCGAATCCAGATATGCACCTTTAGGGGTCGAATAGAGCAAAATCCTGAAATATGTTTTTATATACTTCTATTGGACACCTATGTAAGCAAACACCAAGTCGTTATCTTATCGGGTCTAAAAGATAATCAGGAATTCGTGAAAACATTTTACCCCTTTTCACTATCTTAGGGTTAAAATTTTCAAATTCCCTTAAACCCCTTTCTAAATATTTTTAAAATACATCTACGTATATGCTGAAAACGAAGGTTCTAACTCAATAAACATAGGAGATACGAAGGGTTCTTTAATTCACCCCCAATTCAGATTTGCACCTATAGGGGTTGATTAGGGCAAAATCCTAAGATAAGTTTCTAGGTATTTGCATTGGTAATCTTTACAAGCAAACACCAAATTGATATCTTATCGGGTGTAAGAGATATTAAGGAATTTTTGAAAACATATTTTGCCCCTTTTCACCCCCTTAGGGGTCGAATTTCAAAAAATCGCTTCTTAGCACTACCTTACGTAACAAATTAAACCTTCCACCCAAATTTCAAGTTTTTAGTGCCAGTGGTTTCGGCTCTGCGTTGATTAGTCAAAGTTGTGACTTCCCTTTATATATATAACTAGCTGTTACCCGCGACTTCGTTCGCGCGAGGTTCGTTATTTGTGTATTAAATAATGACTAATTATTTTGTGTCATCCCATCCGATCCCATCCCATCCCATCCCATTCTATCCGCGTCCGCGTCCCCGTCCCTTTCTCCGTCCCCGTCTCCGTACCGTCCCATCCCGTCCCGTCCCGTTCCCTCCCATTCCATACCATTCCTTCCCCTCGCCTTCCATCCCATCCCTTCCCTTCCCTTTCCGTCCCGTCCCGCCCCGTCCCGTCTCGTCCCTTCCCTTCCCGTCTCGTTTCTTCCCGTCCCGTCCCTTCCTTTCCCGTCCAGTCCCGTCCAGTCCAGTCCCGTCTCTTCCCGTCCCGTCCCGCCTCGTCCCCACCCCTTCCACCCCACCCCTTCCTTTCCCGTCCCATCCGGTCCCGTCCCATCCCGTCCCGTCCCCTCCCCCTCCATCCCATCCCTTTCCTTCCCTTTCCGTCCCGTCCGGTCCCGCCCCGCCCCGTCCCGCCCCGCCCCACCTCGTCCCGTCTCTTCCCGTTCCGTCCCTTCCCTTCCCATCCTGTCCAGTCCCGTCCCGTCCCGTCTCTTCCCTTATGTCACGTCCACTGTCTTGGACTTAAAAATAAATGCCATTTTCGCAATCAACGTCCCAAAAACCTCAATAACGACACCTATATCGTATTTTAGACTTATTTACCCCATTTCACCCCCTAAGGGGTTGATTTTCGGAAAATCACAAAATACGTGTTTGCTTATTTGTTTTTCGACGACTGACATCGAAAGTAAATTTTTCTAACTGTCATTTGACAACAGAAAGTGGACATTCGCCGCTGAGCGCCCGTCATTTGTTTATGTAACCGCGTCACATGGCATAGACTACGCGAGTAATTTTAAATTGATTGTCAATAATTTTTTTCACTAAAATGAAATATGATTATTTTGGACGTAATAACATGCCCAGTCGTCGAAAAAATAGTATGTATGTTTCGAGCTAAAAGTGCGCTGGCCGCTCTTGCATGATTGCTGGTTTCGGCTTCGCCTCAACCAGCAACAATTATGCTCAAGCGGCAAGAATGCACTTTCAGCTCTTAACATACAATATACTATTTTAGGTGTACTCCTACGAAGCTTCAAGTCGAAATGTCTATTTAATATTATTTCTCATACAAAATTGGAACCCCTACTTTATCCCTTTAGGGGTTGAATTTCGAAATATCCTTCCTTATTCCTTGTATACATCATAAAGGGAACCTCTGTGCAAAATTTCAGCTTTTTAGGTCCAAGGGTTTGGGCTGGGTGTTGATGAGTGAGTGAGTCAGTCAGGACTTTTACAAATATATATAAGAATAGATTAAAAGATGCATTTTACTTGGACACTACCTGCCAAAGTAGATACTACATTCGACCTCGACCATTTTTAACCATTTTACCAATTTTTATCGCAACCGCTCAATCAATCGCGACCAACTCAAAATTATATGAAAGGCCTCAGAAGAACATAGCTTTGACGTTTAATATAAAGTGAGAAAATTGAGTTCATTTAAGTATGTCACATCGAAAGGATTTAAACGTTTAAAAGTTTAGGTAGAATATTAATGAAAAGCTTTTTAGGGAGATTAGTCGCTCTTGTCGATTTGTGTTTGCATCTCCAGTTACCAGTAATAGACGTTAAGTGGTCACATAACTACCTTGTCAAGTGGCACAGCGGCATACGTATGGACTGCCAAGCCTGAGGTCGAATCTCGGAGCGGGCAATTCTTTAAAAGTTACCAGAAGTTGCCGATGCAACTTTTTATTTCTTGTCATCTTTACATCTAATTGCCACATTATCGGCGCTCTCTGGCTCATTCGCACTCTCCCTTACGATATTGATAAATCTCTGACTCGACTTAAAACCGATTTCCTCCATCTGGCTTTGAAATAATTAGTTAACGCCTTTTTTGCGAATCCCTTTTAACTGAAGTCGTCGCAGATATGGCGCGATTATGTATAATAATATGATAACCACCATACCACACTGAAAGCACCGTTTCAATAGATTGAATATACGAAGATTAAATATGCCTTAAGAAGCGGACATCCCAAAGAGCACATGGCAAAAACCGCTTCATGCCAACACTGCCTCGATAAGCAGCTTGTACCGTCGCTTCTGGTTTCAAATTGAATTCTTCTTTCTCTGTCTTCTTTTAATGTAGGCTAAGATCCTATTATTAATCACATAAAGTTTGGTTTTATAAACCATCTTCTACAGCATCCGAGATAGGTGGTTAGCCTAACTTCTTGAATTAAGAAAGAATGCCGTTCTGCTGGGGCCTGACCACCAAAGATGTTTGTATGGTGACCGGAGAGCGTATGATGTAACCGATGTCCAAGTGTGACATTCAAAATCATTACCTGCTGACTGGGAACGCAAGCGCTTTACAAGTCAGCTGCTCACTTTCTAATTGTAAATAATAAATTAGTAGGCGAAAATGCGATTAATTAGAAAAGCGCACCACAAAAACATTTTTTGCTAGATCAAATAACAGTTGACTATTCAATTCACCTGTCAATTGTCAAAAAATGACCAACGAAAACCCACAATTTTAACGTTTTTTGACCAATCAAATAAATATCAGTGGATATATCTTCCTAGAAGGTATTCAAGTGACTATTTTAAACAAATGTGATTTTTATTAGAAAAACTCAATATTAGTGTTCTGTTACTATAGAAATTGTGTAGTTTGTTGCTAGATTTACTGAAAACTAATTTGAAAAAGTTTGGTTCATTGAATAGTTCATCGAATGCCATTCTTAGTCAAAGTTAAGTAGATTATTTTTGCGGTGGTATTACGAATGTCCATTGCGTTTGGGATTAGGACTCGTGCTATCGCACTCGTCCTAATCGTACCAAAGCGCAATGGACATTCGTGATACCACCGCAAAAATAGTCGACATAACTTTGATTACTCATGGTATTATAAGTGACAATTTTTCATAATTATGTACAAATTGATGATATCTTAATGAAACTATTAAAGTATTGTGAATTTTATGAATTCCTAAATAGAAGAAAAGATTACAGCCGGTAGGATTCCAAACTAATACTCTCACAAGGAATCTGATTTCTAGTCACACACCTTAACGGTTCCTCAATGGAATTCGACGTAGCACATAGGTTTATCGTTGTGGGAAAGTGACGACACAAGGAAGTAAACCCGATCGTAGACAAAGTTAGACCAACCGGTAACGATAAAAACTTAACACACGCAGGCAGGCAAGCACGCAGACACAATACACGTTTATATAATATATTCCTTTAAAATTCTTTAAGATTATTCTGATACTTTATACGTTAAGAGCGCCTAATAAAAACAAAAAAAAAAGAAAATTCCAATTAATATGTTTAAACAAACAAAACTAAATAAAACACTGCTGGAGCCGGTGGTTTGAATCTGACACAATTCGTTAAAAACCCCTACCCACACAAATATTTAACAACCGCTGAATATGTCTTTCGCCATATAAGGTGTCATTTTCATAGCCTTGGAGAGAAACTAACACGACAAAGTTAGCCACTTTCACTAGTGATTTAGCGAAGAGCATATCTTCGGCCAACTTTGTCGTGTTAGTTTCACTCCAAGGCTATTGAAAATGATAGCTTAGCTGTCGAAATACGTAGTTAGCGATTGTTAAATATTTCTGTGATTAGGGGTTTTTAACGAATTGTGTCAAAAAATACTGCTTAAAGCAGCTTGTAGCATTTTCAAATCATGTAGCAAATGTTATAACCACTTTTTCTTAGTTAATAGGGTATTGTATAAACAGTTAAATTAATTTATCTCACGCATTTTAGTTCTTTGATTTCAAAAGTGTTGAAAGCAAAGAGGAAACAATAGTTATTGTTGTAGATTTAAGAAACAGGATGCCGTGATATTCTAAAGTTTGCAACAAATCAGTTACTAAAAGAATTTTAATATATACTACACGTACACATATACAGGGTGAGTCGGGAGGAATGTACCAAACTCCAGGAGTGTATTATACACGTGAAAATAATGTAAAAAGAACTCAAATGTTGTTAACCGATTTTCATTTGTTTTGAAGTTATAGCATCATAAAAATCCCCATACGCATTATTTTCATTTTAGCTCTTGTAATAAATGGTGTATTTCTTGATTGTTTGCAAATTATTACATCTTAAATTAATAAAAATATCGATTTTCTTACAAAATCTCAGTTAATTTCTCCATAAAAAGTTGTTTTTTTGTAATACTGTAACTTGAAAACAAATAAAATCGGATAACAATATTCGAGTTTTTTTACATTATTTTCGCGTGTATAATACACTCCTGGAGTTTGGTCCGTTCCTCCCGACTCACCCTGTATGTATTTTTTTATTTAAGAAATACTATATGTTTTTAAAACTAACATAAACTAATGTAGACACGCTCGCACTACAGTCAGTAATTTGTTTTTAATGAAATCCAGAACATAAGAAAATAAGAACAAATATTTTTTGGTATGTATAGGGTGAACCAAAAAAAGTTTCCAAAAGTCTCAACATTGCAATGCTACTAGCAGTATAATCGTTGCCTAGTTTTATGCATAGTTCATTGCAGTGCGGGGAACAAAATTTGATCACTTAATTACAGGGTTCTCCGATTGCTTTTCACCATGTACCTATCAATTGTTTTTCACTGTTTGTCAAATGTAATTCCCATTTGTCAATATTGACAAGTGTTGACAATACGGAAAAGCATTTGAGATAAAGTGAAACACAACTGATACATGGTGAAAAGCAATCGAAAAACCCTGCAAGTATTAAAAAGTACTTTATTTAGAAATGATCTGTCAACGTTGGGACTTTTTTGGAAGCCTGTTTTAGGGGTATCCTGTCTAATCCTACCCCTCCTAATAATTATGTTTAAAAATTTTAAATAAAATACTGTATCTGTGCTTTTGTGTGCAAAGATAAATTTTAAAATTCAGTCAAATCCGTTAGAAAGGAACGCCAGTAGAATATAGCAACAAATGCACATCTTTTATGTAGTTATTAATTTTGTGTGTATTTTTCTTCTCTCTGCTAAAAGACGAAAGAAATACTGCAATCGGGAAAAAATAAACTTATGAAATCTCTTTAGATTTTCGCGTTTTGGGGTCCCTGGACGACAAAAAACAGGTTTTTTCAATTCCGTCTGTCTGTCTGGCTGTCTGTCTGTAGTCGGCATAACTCAAAAACTTTGTTGGAGGAAGATGATATTTTGCATGCAGATTATATGCCTTCCTGGTACGAAACCTAAAAAATCGGTAAAATATATACAAGGTGGAAACCTTAAAAAAATTAATTTCGTTTATTTTAGCTTTAACTAAAAAGTAAATGCTAGTAATAATGTGCACATAGCTCAGCCTTTACCCTTGACGAAAATGGGACCCAACAGATATAGGATAAATGTTGTAAAAGACAAAAAAGGTCAACCAATAAGTGCGTTGTGTTTACTGGAGCTGCATCGTAGAGATCCGAACGTTGAAATCGCATTCGCAGGCTCGGAAGTTCGAATCCCATCGCCGGTAATGTTTTTTATTTGAAAATTGATGTAATCGGATTAACAAGTGTTTTCTTTTATTGTTTCAGTATTACTAGGAACGTTAAGGTATTTTTACTCCTAATTTCCTTCGATTTTTAAAAGTGTTTAGTATCACAACATCCACTTGCGAGCGAAGTTCTGAGTAAAGCCCTTTACAGCTTTTTTAAAGTTAATTGAATATTTGTTTTAATATTATTTGTGAATGTGAATATATCAAACAAATAAATCTACTTAAAAAAGCAGAAGAAGAAATTTTATTTAATTTTTTAGTAGGTATTTTGTCAAACACAGAAAATGTTAAAAAATTCCATTTTCTACTGCAACTCAAGAAAGGAAAAAACATTTGATGTATACTTGTACGATCGGGTTGTGAAAGAGAGTGAAAATTCTCATATAGCTCCATTGCAAATTGAAAATTTTGCGCATTGTATTCGAGCAATATCTTAAATTTTATTCGTGTTGTAAACCACTAAAAAGTAGTTATTGTGACTCCTTCTTTGCTAATACTATTTCTAACTATCGAGAAAGACCAATAAAATCTATACTTTGCAAGCCTATACATTTTCTTAGAAAGTACTAAACGAAGTGATTGAGATGAATCTTCTTCTGCATGTTTATTTTTGCTTGATGTGTCTAATAAAAAGTTGTTATTGCAGCACGAACGGAACAAAAAGTATAATAAAACGTAATTTCTTTTTACAGCTCAACCGGAAGTGCTATCAGATTTTATTTCCGGGATTACTTCCTGTATTTTATTGGCATTGTTTGGCAGTTCTCCTTTCTCATAATATGCAAAGTTTATTGCCCAAAAACAAAACGCGTATATAGTTAAGAGCAGTACAGTAAGGTCAGCGACATCTCAAGGAAATATTATAAAAAATGACAATAAAATGCAGTCGTAAACAATGTAATTATTCTTAATAATATCCTCTCGCATAGCAGCTCTGGTCATAGCCATTACGATAAAATCTAAAATGAAAATATTTAGATTAAAGCTTGTCAAATTGAAAACTGGAATTATATTTTTATAAGCATTTCTTTTCTATAAAAGCTTAGTACACATTTGTCTTTCTATGCATGTTGTTTTTGTTTAAAAAAGTGATACGTATAACAGTTAACCATGAACAGTAAGCTAGTTACTTTGGAATTTCTAATATACTAATGTCTTGACAGAGATGGGATGGGAACAGATAATAAATTCTGAAATATTCAATGAGACCTGCTGTATTATGTGTCGAACTATTATGAATTCTTATTTGATTGCCCTGTCCACAATTAATGCTTTTCTAATTTATATTTCTCGAAATTTGCCACTGAACTTTAAAATTTAATGATACGCTTGATTGTGGACGGTTATTTTATAAGTCGTAGATTTTTTGAAGAGATTAAATTTCCCGCTTATAGAATATCCGTCAACCATCAATCGTATCACTTATGTATACTCTAATTTATAAGCTCTATAAAGAATTTAATCAATCCCAATTGTTTAGCTCCATAACTTTGAATAACAACAGGTTGTCCATTTTATCATGTAACAACTAGATAGGCAACCAAATTAACACGCTCTTGATTTTGCCCAGATAACTCTTAATTTTACAAATAATTTTCTAAATTTGGAAAATGGATGGTTTCACTCTGCATACCGAGACCTCCATAGCAAACCAACAAACAATGTTAAGAGTTATCTTTCAAAATTATGAGCGTGTTAAATATGCTGCGTACGTAGTTGTTACACGATAAAATAGGCAACTTATATAACAATTCCGTGAAATTTTTTGAAGCACATTAAAAGAAAAGAAAAATATAATTTTTGGAAATTATTCCTAACACCGTATTTAGTTATTAAGGGTATTGAATGCGACTTAATTCGACATTTAAAGCCTCCACAATTGGAGTATCCCTTTCCTTCTATAAGTCTACGTTAGTTAGAAAGAGATGAATGTAAGTAAAACACTGCTTTTCGTAAAAAGTTAATTACGTTGGAACCAGTCAACGTAGAAATAAAAATTCTGTTGTATTGTTAAGCTTATGAAAAGTACTTTGTGGGCTCCTCATTTAAAAACAAAATGTAAAAAATCAATAAAAACAGTATACATTTAAGGAATATAAGGTTTCTTCTTAGGATCCTCCGTTCCTTAATTAATTGTACACACAATAGTGTAAAGAAAATTAATTAATTTCTTTCGGTTTTTCTATAATTTCGTTTTGAATTTTTCTTGCATTTCATCTCTCTCTTACAAGCAAACGCGAATCTTCGTAGCGCTCGCTCACTCGAACAACGCCCCAAGAATTAAGGATCGCACAATTACCCGTTAAAAATAGTCAGAATAACGTCGCTGCATCGTCCAGAGAAAATCGTTGGCTAATTGTACGCCTACTGCATCATTACAGTGCAGCATTCAGTAGTATTTGGCGACTATTTGGCAATCAGTATTATGCATTAAATATGCGAAATATACAAATTGCATAACGGCCTAAAAATAATATATAATAATAAGATAATATCTATTATTTAGTACAATAATTGAGTAAAATGCCCTTCCATTCATTATTGCAAGGATCAGTACTACTGGGTGTTGATCTTATCGATTTTAAAATTTCTTGAGTACGGGCGTATAGGCTATGCGTGTAGACCACTTATTCTCTCAGTATACAAGAGAGATGTCATAGCAGTAAGCGCACTGCAGAGAGTGGGATATAAAGTATGATCGGCCCACATTGCCGCAAACAAAAACTAAAAACCGAGTCCAATCCCTTTAACATAACGGACGAGGCCATATCCGAGGTATATAAGCAACCAAGTCTGTTATTTGCGTATCGGCCGTGCGTCGTTCAAAATTTTTCGTAATACAAATTCATACATTTTAAGAATAATTTATTGAACATAATTTAAAGATCACGTGATCCTTATCGGCCGGCGGTCGTTATAAATGACTTTGTTTTATAAATATCACGTGGCCCCTAACGGTGGCCGTTATGATCCTTAATGGCCAGCCGCTGTTATGAATTACTGTTCAGATGCTTGCTTAGTTCAGTTAAAATAGAATAACGGTATAGTGTTACGAAAAAGTATTTAATCAGTTTTTAAAAGAATCTGATAACATTTTTGCGATTTAACAGCTGGGATTAACTGACTGATTTGATGGTTTTAAATTTTTTATTGTCCAGTTTTAACGATTGAAGGTTTGATTTAGCTAGCTTTATCCAGACAAGTATTATTATAATTTTTCCATTTCCCTTATACACTCACAGCCGCTCTTTGTTCTTTGTCCAAGTATGTCTCCAATTTTATAGAATTGAATGTATACCTTTGAGTTATAATTTGATTTTTAAAAATATCCCTTTTGTTGACAGTAATATATTCGTTTGATACGCTTAAAAAGCTTAAAGAATGCCTTTGTAAAATGTACCAATAAACATTCCTTTAGGTTATTTTCTTTTTAGATATGGGCAACTTTTGCCCTTTTACTATATTTAAAATAACGAGAATCATGTCAAGTACCTCATTTGAAACGTCTTATACTCTACATAATATTATTTCATGCGCTTCGGTTTTGTATCCTCAAACGATGGTTACCTTTTCAGCATGAGTTGCTTTCCTTGGTTAAACATTTTAGACACGAAATCCAATTGTTTGACTAACAAGTCTTAAAACGATCGTTGCATTATAAAAGTACGTACTCGTCAGCTTTCTTAAAATATAATCAGAAAATCTTCAATTGTTCGCTATTAAATTCAAACTCGGAAAAGTTTACTAATTAATACATTTTCTGTATTTAATATAAAGGCCTTTAATAAAGCAAGATTTTTCAGCTAGTTTGCTAATTAACATTAGTACATGCAAGATGGCTTTAAACTGTGATATTCAAGCGATTAGAAATATAATTCTGAAAATTGGAAATACATTGGTCCTGTGCGTATTTTTAAATTTTTGTATTTTGTTGTATTTGCGTAATTTTCGTTGAACAGTTCTGAATATGTTTGTATACTTGGGTTTATCTTATGCTGTACATTTGAAAAATAATTTATTTTTTAAAATGTAGGTATCTCTTCATGTTATGTAATATTAGCTTTTGAACCCACCAGTAAGTGGACTTACTCTAATTATAATAATTTCTGCATTTTAAAAATTGAATTGTAAATTAAATTACAGACGCAAAAATGTATTGACGTTTCTAATAATACTGAAACAGTAAAACGAAACACTTCGTAATGCACATCCCATTAAATTGGCAAATAAAATCTCTGCAGTGGGTGAGATTCGAACTAGGGATTGTCCTAGGCAGAATTCGATTGCTAATCAAACGCTCTAACCGACGCACAAGATCAAGCACTTACTGTACATGCTTATTGCTGCGTTATAAAGAACGTGGTGAGGACACGATCGATTGCTGACGAACTGCACCCGATCGATGTCGATGGAAACGTCACTCAAAGACGCAGGCACAACATCACGTTGAAAACATAATGAAAAATTTATTAACTAGCGTCACTGAATGTAAAATTTAATTTTGAGTTCGATAGAAATACATTTTATTACAATGACCGGTAACAACTTAGAAAACATTGATATTCAATTTCAATACGATTTCAACATACAGTTTTATGGTAATGCATTTATTTTTGCATATATTCTGATAGTGATTGTATATTTCAGTTTTTTCAATTAATAAGTAAAATTTTGTAACTAACTTGGCACTTCTAGCATTCTTCTAATATAATGTAAATTTAAATATTGTTTACTTGGCTCCATTTAAATTATATGAGGGCGTGTGGCCGGCTGGTAGAGTGCTTGCGGCAGCAGTCGGCAAGTAGTGGGTTCGAGACTCACACCCGTACATTGGAAACATCAAACGCTCTCCGGCCATCATACGAATATCTTTGGTGGTCGTGACCCCTGTAAGGGCATTCTTCCCTAATTCAAGGGGTTAGGCTATCCACCTCCCCCCGCCGCGGCTTAAGATGGCTTATAAAGCCGCACTCAGTGTGTGGAAATAATAGGCTCTCAGCCTAAATTAAGAGGAAGAAGAAGCCACAACACTCTAGACATGAAACACTGTTGATCACCTCATATTTATGATATAATATTGAACAAGTGAACAACATTACATAATACTTTAAAAATTAAAGACCAAGGTTGTTAATAACATAACAAAAATATAGCATTTGCAAGAAACAATTAGGAAAACTACGTTAGTACGTATCCAAGATACTTGATATTCAATTCAATCCCTATACTGGGTGTCCCGAGAGGAATCTGCCAAACTTTGAAAATATGTTCCTTAAGTAATTTTAAGAAAAACTATATCAACATTGATTCGACTATAAAATGTAACTGAGTTATGGCTTGTGGAGGAAAACTACAAGAAATTGCATTAATGACGCTTTTTATTTAAAATAATCCAACATTAACCTGGGAAAAAAATTTCAATCGTTAGGGATACATTGCTTGAATATTTATTGTAACCTATTTATTTATTATATTTTTAGAATTTTCGATGCTTTTTAAATAAAAACAATTGGTTATGAAATTACTTGTATTTTTCTTCAAAACACCGCAACTGTGTCACCCTTTTATCAGCACCTACCGGGCGCAGCTGGTCCGCAATCGGCCGTCGTATCACGCGTCATTTATAACGCAGCGATAAGCACGCACTATCGGTACAAACTGTTAAAGCGCTTGGCTAGCAATCGGATTTCGCAAGTTCGAATACCACCGACTTCATTGTTTTTTACTTCCCTCGTGTAAAAGATGAAAGAAGTATTGTAATCGCGAAAAAATCACCATCTCAGATTCCTTCAGCCTTCACAGCCTAAATGACAAAAATAGTACATTTTACAGCAAAAGATGAAAGAAGGTACTGTTACGAAAAAAACGTATTTCATAGTGAGTAGTAAATGCTACTTTTTCTACGAAAACAAAACTAAAAATTTACATTACATAATGGTAAAATCTGTAAAAGACTTTACCCAGAACTTCTATCGTCGACATTGTAACACTAAATAATTTTAAAAATGAAATTTAGTTAGTAGTAAAATATCTTCAAGTTTCTAATAAATTATATATATTTTCAAATTTAAAAAAAACATTACCGGTGGTCGAATTCGAAGGGCAGGCTGACCGCATATGCAGTCCCAACGTTTAGTAGGATATTGCAAGGGAACGGGTTATTTCTACCTGAGCACTAATTTGTTGCTCCTTTTTGTATAGTACAACATTTATTCTGTGCCTGCTGGGGCCCATTTTTGGTAAGAATAAAGCCTGCGCTATGTTCAAATTATTACTTGTATTTATTGCTAAGAAAATCAAAAATAAACAGAATTTAATTTTTTTAAGGTGCTCACCCTGTAGATATTTGTCTGAAATTTTTCCGGTTTCATGTCAGGTAGATATATAATGTCTATGCAAAATATTATCTTCCTCTGAACCGCCAACAGACAGACAGAAAGACAGGCAGACAGACGGAATTGAGAAAACCTGTTTTTCGTCATCTAGGGACTGTGAAACGTGAAGATCTGGAGAAATCTCGAAAGGTGATTTTTTCGGTCTTTTAGACGAGGGAAGTAAAAATTACAAATTAATGTAATATCTGACAGTTGTAAATACACATTCTTGTGAGAAAATAATTGGTTATTTGTTGATTTCCATGACATCGCGCAAACTCACCACTAGTGGCTAAAGATACCACTTTCACATAAAACACGCTACTGCGAAATTGGCTACTTTCATATATACATCAGTAGAAACACATGTTTTCTCAATTCCGTCTGTTTGTCTGTTCGTCTGTTAGCGGTATAGCTCAAAAACTACTCGTTGGGGAAGGACGATACTTTGCATGCGGATTATACGTCTACCTGGCACTGAACCGAATATATCTTCGATCAAATATATACAGGGTAAACCCCTTAAAAATAAAATGTTGTCTATTTTTGCTTTAACGCAAGAATCGATAGAATTAATCATATGCACATTACTCAGGTTTTTACCTGGGAGGAAAATAGGACCCAACATATACAGAGTGGATATGGTAAATAGGAGAAACGAAAAACGATTGCTGCACACTGCATTCAACTTAAGGAACAGAAATGTGCAATGATGACCATGTATCGCAGCAATCGATGCGAACCGTACTTGCCGGAGAACTTCCGTGTAAAGCTCTTTATAGATTTTTTTTACCAGTTGATGTACTGCGAACTACTAAGTGGTTCTTTTTGCTGCTACAGTATTATTAGCAATATTATGATTTTTTCTGAAACCATTATTTAATGTAGGCTTTTTGCTACTGATGGAAACCAGATCTTTACAAAAACAGTTATGAAAATACTTTCCTCACTAGACAGGAATATATTTATTTACCCCACTCTAATAAATAACTAAATAAGATCTATTTACTTTTATCAATAATATTAATATATGCTAAATTATTAGCTCGCCAGAAAAACTTTTTGCAAAAATTTGAAAAATTGAATTTTCAATCGCTTCTGTGCACTTTTTTCGACCGAAATCTTTCTAGTATAAACACCAAACTATTTATATAATGTAAAAGTCTGTAGAGCGCTTTACTCTGAACTTCCCTCGCAAGTAGAAGGGGGGAATTAAAAATTTTGACAAATTAAAAGTAACTACGGCTAAAATATCTTAACGGTCCTAGTAATACTGAAACAGTAAAAGAAAATACTTGGTAATGCAAACTACATAAAGTTGCAAACAAAAAGATTTACATGCGATGGGATTCGAACTTGGGCGCATGCGTCTTCAACGCTTGACAGCGACCCGCTCGCAGCCCGCCCGTTGGTTCCATTCTGCCACTAAGGATCCCTCTCATTTGCGCGATACGGCTCAATTAAATATAACGCTTTTATCGTTGTCCTTTTCTGTCTCTTTTAAAACATTTTTCCCTGTGTCGCCTTTTATGCAAAACAAGTAAAAAAAAATTACCTCCAAAAATATTAAATTTTAATTTTATCATGATGCTTTGATCGTATTTCGATAATACATTTTTTTTCTAAAAAATAGAATGAAATCAAATTTCGCCTACCCTGATCGCTAAAGTAGTGAGATAGTGTGTAGATGTGGAATTAATCCAAATGTGCAACACTGTATTTACTCTCCTAATAAAGTTGAAAGGAGCAAATTTTAAAATTATTTTGACATGTATAGGGTGTCCCAAAAGAGTAAATAATTTTGAAATTGTACACCCAGTATTTATTTATGGTTATTTGATCCTCTATTGGTCCTATGTTTAACTCTAATTTTTCTTTTTAATTGCTTTCACTGATTTAATTTTTTCGTATTTTTTGGACATTATCAAGCTTTTACTTAACACGTTACAATTCCCTCAATTTTGCATATTTTGTACACGCCAAATAATTTTAAAATGTGCCCTTTTCAACGCCATTAAGAACGCATCTAATACTCTAGTCCTTTTAGCGTTTAGCTACGGGTTGCATCGAGCAGCCTTCAAATATGATATTTTTGGTGCTAATTGTCTTTTTAACTGAATTAAATCTTCAATAACGAATAAATAGATAGTAGTCTACGCAAATAGTGTTCGATTATTGAAAAAGTACTGTTGACTGCAGGGCAGCAGTTGATCTTAAACTTCGGCAGACACATAAATAATATTGATATGTAACATCTTTATACGGATTATTAATTATTTTCTTGTTATATTGCTACATGCAAATTAAATTAGTTATACAAAAGTTTTTTTTGTTTAATCAAATAAAATTAATTGTATTCGTTTGAGTTTAGTAGCTGTTTTTCAATTGAAATTGAATATTAATCAATCTAGCATCCCCTTTTTCCGAATTCACCGATATGAAGAACAAAACAACTGAAAATTCCGGTATAATAACCATCTAAAGCATGTTCTATATTTTGAAAGATATAAATTGACTGCTACCTTTAATGCTAATTGTTTAACCCTTATAATATTATGATTATAGTTACATATAAATAAGTGGGATCTTCAGTAACCACATCAACTATTTCTTGAAAATTAACAGCCTCCTGATGGAAACATGCTTATTACTTATTATCTATTAAATGATGAACATAAGTTAGAGCAATAACCAAACTGTATGTACTACATATATTAGTATACGTTCAGTAGCCTGCACAACTTCATATATTTCAACGCACATTTCTGAAGATTGTACTAAGTACCGAAAACGATAAATCGACTTTCGTACAGATATATACAATAGTAATAACATATTACAAAGAATTAGTTTTAATAAAATAGTACTCAAAATGCTTGAGGTCATATACTACCCCAGTACTGTACCATTCTAAATTTACAATTTTAGAAATCTGTAATGCCCAAAAAGAATATATAGTAGGATCAACAGATATACGATACCAAACAGTAAAACATAATTTTCATTTGAGATTTTGCTGATAAAGGAATTTGTATATACATATCTACAAGGTAATTTCACTCTGGGGATCACGAATGGCTCCATGGTAATAATATGAGGGTTAATAATGTTCCTCCATTAGTAATAGTTTTCGCTTTCTAGTAGGTTGTGACAGTTTGGTCACTTTGTTTAACAGCAAACCAATATTTGATTTTCAAATTGTATTACTCAAACACACATGCTGCGACAATTGAGTAAGTTTAGCAATAATATTATAATAAGAATCAATATTGTAAACGCATCAAATGCCATTGTTAAATCTGAACATTTGAAATGTTATGATTAGCAGAAGCTTGATAATGTAGCTGCTGTATTTTAATTCAGATTTCATTGTTTATTGTCGGAAGCAACACTACTGACACGCAAAACAAGCACGAGTTTTTCAAGCTTCCACTCATTTCATCCCGGTGTTTATCAAAGGTCGCGCGTACTACCAGTGAAGTTAAATGAGGAGGAAAATGCTTCAAACGCCTTGTTTAGCGAACCGTATCAGTGATATTCAAAAGCAATTTATGAATGGAGATACAGCAGCCATCTATCATCTCCGCTCGTTTATTGAAGTTTGATTTTATTTTGGACAATTTCATATTGGCGTCATATATATCAATATATTTTATAGTGACTTGGTTTTGTCATTTTTATCATTTTATCATGAACTAAACCCTATTCGAAATTCGAATGTCGCAAAACATGACGTCAGAGCTTTCAGGTTTTCCATGCAAATGCATTCGAATGCAGCGGCGATACCCTAGAGACTCGGTCACGCAGTTAGCTATTGATCTATTAGTTCCGTCTGGAAAATGTCTCCGTCATCTCTAGTTGCTATGGCAGCAACCTAGCACTGTCAGGCAATTTCCGGCTAACCTATAATGAGGTAATTATCTAGGTTCAGTATCGAAGCAAGTTAAGTGCTCTTTCCTCCCAGCCTATCATATTGCACTTAGCGACCTGTCTTTGTCAGCAAAATCGGTCGAAAGCAGAACGTAGGCAATTAAAAGCGTAGCCAACATAAGAACGTTGCACGAACAACGCCAGTACCTGCCCTAATTAAACCATGCATAATTGGGCTGATCTTCCGATAACCATGAATAATTCCCGATGGCATTAATCTATCACATTCCATTAACCTAATGGTTTCTGTCACTGTCACTGAGAAAGGAATTGTGGTTAAAGCAACGAATGCAGACATTGTTGGAAAACAGAAAGCAGTACACCCAACAACGAGTGATTGCGACGTTATATATTAAACAGCTTTAAAGCGTATTGAACGAATAGCGACTTACCAATTGCAATTGAAGTAGAAAACAACGAATGGTAAATTTTGTTTGCACCAAATATACATAATTCGTTGATAAACATAGGAAATGAAACGTTAGGCCAAGCAGTACGTTGTCGTATGAGCCTCAGACGCCCTTCGTCGCGACGCTAGGGTTCCATGCGCCGGCGTCCTCAGTCCCTGGGCCAACGCGATATTATTGATGTTTGGAAAAAAAGTACTACATGACAACGGCGCATGTGATTTCGGTAAATATTTAAACATTTGTTTATTTATTGCTTCTGTGAAGACTATTGGAGCGTTGTAAATCCCCAATTCTACGCAATATTGTTATAGCTTCGCCTGGGAATAACTTGATATTTGCTTTTTGAGGCAAAATACGAATTTGTCGACAACGGAACCGTAGGCATTTCTTCTATTAATTTCCACGAACTCAGCATAAGCTGCTGGCGATTTCTGGAAAATAATTTCAGCGAAAAATGTAACATTACCAGAGGCGCACTGCATACTACGAGGATGAGTCAGATTGTTTAAGGGGGAAGGGGTTCCTTATTATACATTTCTAGTTCTATATACAACTACACACAGAAGTGAACTTACTTCAAGTAATAAATGTAAAAACAAAACGTCTTGGTCTACGCAATAGTTGAAATTTCTTGCTAGTTCAATTTTACCATACTGCCTAATGTTTAAAAATAGAGAATTATTAACATTTAGAACAAGAATAACAATGTATTTGCCATGTTTAACTTTTCAACACGCAATTAATATGATAACTTACATCATGGATATTGACTTTTGGCTTCATATGTTCCATTTTATGGACATCATTTGATATACTAATAAATTTTCTGTAGATTAACCTTTCAGAATCAGTACAGCGATCATACAGTATTAAAAATAACCCAACCCATTCTTCTACAGTTAAAATATTTGTAGATAGAAGTTCCAACAATGAATGCTGCTTCTATGGCTGCCTTTTATTCTGATTTGTACAAATGAAACGTTCTCATTAAATTAATTAGTAACCAATATGTATCCTTATTAATGCAATAATGGCTGTATTTTGCATTTAAATGTCCAATAGTGTTCAATATATGGAAAAGTTAAAATAAAACAAAATAGAGTAACAAACGACTTCCGGGATTGGACCGTGTCGTGATTGAGATCGAAGAACTCAACGTTTCGCCCACTTTCGTAAGGGGCTTCATCAGTCGAGTTTCGCCTCTGACGTGGTTCACGCGTTGAGTTACCGCGCTCTTCTGTCCCTTCCCTGCAAAGAGTTTCGCCTCTGGCGTGGTTAACACGTTGAGTTACCGTGCTCTTTTGCCTTTTTTCCTCCTGATGAAGCCCCTTACGAAAGTGGGCGAAACGTTGAGTTCTTCGATCTCAATCATGACACGGTCCAATCCCGGAAGTCGTTTGTTACTTAATGACAATGGTCGTGAAAGCCTCAAAAATCATCCAAAACAAAATAGAACACAATATACAAGGAAAAATAAAAAAGATCAGGCTGGGTTTACAACACGACTAGATGATATACTGCGATGCAATGTTGTAAAAACTCCACGTTGCGGCGACTGTAAATATGCAATGAACTGCCCGTCTGTTTGTTTGTACAAAATTAATAAGTTAAAATTAGGTCAAATCCATACACACAATTCTCAGTTTAATTTTTATACTGTGCTCACTTTGCCTGTTAGTAATTTGAGGCTGGTTAAAATGAAATGTATTAATTAATTGCACAAATAAAATGGTTGAATGCCCCTTTCTTTATATTTTATTTAACTGCAATATTATTTAAGATAGCTCTCGGCAAACACGAAACTGCTTATCTCAGGTTGAGTTCTGAAATGGGCCATATTTAAAATCAGTAGTTCATTTTACATTATTCGTACTTGAGTAGCTCATATACGCGGTTCTGGTAGATGAAATTTACGATCTGTCGAATGACACAAAATCCTCGCCAATGCAACAGCGATTTTGAATATATATTAAAAAACGTGAAGTTTACAAGGAATCGTCAGGTAAATAATTTGATTATTCTGCTTGGCAACCAAAATCTCGCTTTCGTTATTAATAGGATGACATAGAAGCCATGCTAACTTTCAACTCTTTCTGGTGGCTTGGACATTCTTGCAGATACGCAGATTCTAATAATGCTATGCTAATTCATGAAAATTTGGGGCGTAGCCGGACGCTTGGAAACACGTTGAGTACCTTCTAGAAGGCCTAATCTTGGAGTACCGCAGCTTCCTGGGGACCCGATACTCAATAAATAGCAGTATCCTACTTGGAAAGTTTTCGTCGTTGTTGTTTCGATGCTGGCACCAGTTGACATTGCTGGATTCCTCTGCTGGAGTCCCTTCCCTGGGTGCAGATGTTGCTCTAGGTGCTCTTGCAGACCCCGCCGACCTATTGCAGTACAGACCTCTGGGTTCAGCTGCTTAAATGTGCTGAAAACGACCCTCGGAAATTTTAGCTGATCGGCTGCCGTTCACACTCTCGAAGTCGGATTGGAAAATTTTAACTTTTATCTAGTTGAACTCGCCACAAACACTCGTACAGCTGCCTGAACACTTGGTGAATAAAACCGTACACTTTTTATATGGTAAAATGCTTGTTTATTATCTAAAAACTTCAATTAAAAATGAAGCACAAATTCGACAAGCCTCATTAATTTTTATTTCAATTGTTCTCTTTCTAACAACAAAAAAGCATCAAGTTGCTATGTTATCACGGTGTTTTGTGTCTATTGGAAATTAGTTTTGATAGCAAAATTACACAAATGGAGTAAAATTTAATTACATAAATATTAACTTAATATTTTCTTAAATCTAAAAAAATTTCCTTTGCTTAAAACTATCATTGTTCCTTCCGTCACGCACACAACTGTTTTAAAATTCACTGCTCTGCTTTTCACTTTCTTTTATTAATGCACTGGAGACTGCGTTCAAGTTTACACACGTTAATTGCTTTGCTTCTACGCCGTTGCTTAATTTCGGGATTGCTCTTTGAAATTTTCTATTTTCCTCTATTCCAATCTCATTTACTTTTCAGATTGCTTGCCATTTACTGATCCTTGATTTTATTAATACTTTCGCTCATTTAGTCTGCACATAACAAACCTTTTGTGTCAATTAAATTTTTTTTGGTCTGGCTTTAAATATGCACAAACCTATCTGATTTAATCATATTACTTTACTCAACTTCAAATTCCAACCCTCTGAAATATGCTTTGCTTATGCGTGCCTTTATCCGACTAATTGCTATTTCTCGCATCTCATTACCAATGCATTTACTACTTTTATTATTGTTTTAAATTGCAGTTTCATAAAATATCTTAACTCTGTGCTTTACTGAATCGGTTAAATATTTTGCACTGCAAACAGAGCCAAATCCTACTAAAAACAAAGTAAAAAAGAAACATTTGGCTTTTACAGATCTACAAATGCCTAGGACACAGTACCAAGTAAATAATTGTGGAAATCCATGAGCGGCTTAGGAATCCCCTACAAAAGAATAAAAGCAGTAAGAAATGTATGTTATCAAATCAAAGTGACTATAAAAATTGGACATAAGATTACCGATAGCTTTGAATCATGCGAAATGAATGCTCTACTTCACCTAAATTGTTCAAAATATTCTTAGAGCATACCTTAAAAAATTGGAATGGGAATCCAGTCAAAGATAAGTATCTAAATTTCGCTGACAAGCCTTTAACACATACCGATCTTAAATGGCTGCCAGATGGCAATGTCATTGCACTGTTTTTTAAATTAGAAAAATAATTACTGGTTATTTTTAGGAAACAATGATTTTTTCGTAGTTGTACAACATATCAAACATGGATTCAAAATTTAGCTTGTCGGGTACTTTTTAAAAATTGGACTCAATTACTTAGCTTTACAAGAGACAAATATAACAATTTTTACTTTTAAAGACCAAGTAGCAGCACCATTAAAAGAGTTTTACAAGGAACTGCTCTTGCAAGTAGAAGTTTGAAACTAAAAACTTTAAAATTATTTAAAAAAAGGAAGTTAATTTTTTAAGGTGTTCTCCCTGCATATGTGCGGTCTAAAATATGCCCTTTTTCTACGTGGGTAAAACCTAACCTATGTGTAAAATATTACTTTTATTTAACTGATAACTCTAGGGTTAAGGCAAAAATAGGCGAAAGTTTATTTTAGTAAGGTGCTCGCCCTGTATATATTTGACCAAAATTATTTCGATTTTGTGCAAGTTAGACCTATAATCCGCATGCTAAATATCATCTTTGTCCAACAAATGATTTTTTAGTTAGACCGCCAACAGCCAGACAAACAGATAAAATTGAAAAATATGTAAAGGGGTTTACACCTAACTTCCCTCGTGCGAATTGCATCAATTTACAAATTAAAAAAAAAACAGTCGCTGGGATTCGAACTCTACGCTCCCAGATGAATGGGATTAAATTTCTAAGGCAATTTTTAGTCCGCCGCTAGGTTTCTCGGTTGCGGCCACTTGAACCACTGCGCCATGACCCTGTTCAAATTAAATTATACGTCTTTCTGCTGCGTTATAAAGACGCCATACTATTTTTTTACATTTTTGATGTTCACCCTGTATCGGTTAAGTCGCATTTTCGTTAAGGGTAAAGTCTGAACTATGTGCAGATTATTACTTGCATCTATTTCTCAGTTAAACGCAAAATAAACGAAATTTTTTTTAAGGTGCTCACTCTGTATACATTTATCCAAAATGTTCTTGGTTTCATGTCAGCTAGACATATAATCTGCATGTAAAATATCATCTTCCTCCAACAAATACTTAACGAGTTTTACCGACAACAGGCAGGCCGACAGACAGACAGACAAACACATAGGCACACAGCGAGAAATATGAAGGAATCTCAGAAAGTGATTTTTTTCGCGATTACAATACTTTCTTGTTTTTTTAGACGAAGGAAGCAAACATTAACATTTCGATATGACTTCAATAATAGCAATTAAATAGTTGATAGCCTGACACCGACAGAAAAATTAGTATATTGTAATGCGGGTGTGGAAAAATGCCATTACAAAACGGAAGTGTATTTTAATGGCTTTTTCTCACGAGTATTACATGCTATTGTTGCTTCCGTCGTCTATAAGACGAATGAAGTATGTAATCGCCAAAAAAGCACCTTGCAACGTTTCTTCAGATCTTCACGTTGACGATAAACCGGTTTTTTCAATTCCGTCTGTCTGTCTGCCTGTGTCCACTCAAAAGCTATTTGAAAGTGATATTTTGCATGTGGATTATATGCCTTTCTGGCATAAAACCGAGATAATTTCGGTAAAATATATACAAGGTGACCACCGTAAAATAATAAAATTCTGCCTATTTCTGCTCTAATTAAAGAATTATTACTTAAATGAACGTAATATTTTGCACATAGCGCGGGTTGTTACCTATGGCAAAAAGGGCATATTCTGCATATACATGGTGAGTACCTTAAGAAAATTAAGTTTTGTTTATTTTTATAGTAACTGAGGAATAGATCAAAGTAATAATCTCCACATAAGTCAGGCTTTACCTTTGACGTAAATGGGACCAAAAAGATACAGGGTAAATGTTGTAAACAAGACATAAATGGGTAACAAGAAGTGTATTCTAAATAATCCAGCCTCTTGGACAAATGCGTAGCGGTCTTGAGTGGCAGCGTGCAAACGACGGACATAGCATTCGTATGAGCTGGAATTCGAATCCCACCACGGATAATGTTTTCTTCATTTAAAAATTGCTGCAATTTGCATTACCAAATGTATTCATTTATTATTTCAGCAGTATTGGGAAGATACGTGAAGATATTTTTTGTCTTATCTTTCCTTCAATTTATTTTTTTAGTATCATAACGTCACTTAGATGGAATTTTGGAGTAAAGCCCTTTACAGATTTTTTTACAGCGGTTTTGCATTATATAAGAAATATAGCTTCTCATTTAACGTTTTCTATTTAAACAAATTACACTTGTCAGTTTCAGCCAATCATAGTATCATTATCATGGAATAATCGTTTGATATTTGAGTGCACAAAATTGTCACTTTCTGCACGATCGCGATCGTAGAAAATAGTTATTTGGATACAAAGTGCGAATAGAGCATTTTTGTTACACATCGTAAAACGTGCAACTAGTGCAACTAACAGCTCATTCGACTAGATACACACACGACTTTTTCGACAATCAACGAAATATTAAATTGAATCTTAAAAATAAAGACTTTATTTTTAAAACTTCTATGCAATTCGTAGTCATAGACCTAAATCAATTGTATTATTTTATTTCGAAATATTGGGTAATACAGGGTTGGGCAATAGGTACTGGTAGTTTTGAATATGCAATAGTAAAATAGTATATTGTTTAACGAGTGACGAAAGTAGCATTTTCTGCAAACGAGAGAGCCGAGTTTGATAATGTTCTCAAGTTGCAGAAAATGCTTTTCGACGAGTAAAACACTATACTTTTTCTATAACCATGGTTCGCTATATAATTGTATAAAAAGTTTGAGAAAGTTCAATTATCTTTAAAGTGATATTGACGAAATCGGGGATTTAGGGATATACCCCTTTTTTAATGCAGACTATTTCCCACATCTCTTATTATCCAATGAAAAGCCATGCTTTTTCAAAATTCAACCAATCGTGTGTTTTTGTAGTGGCAAAAAATCGAAATTTTCCCTTGAGATTTTGTCAGTTTCTTTTAACAACTTGCATCCACGGCAACCACCAAATATGTTGCTTTAATCAAGGTGGTATTTAAGAAACGTCATTTAAACTGTCATTGCGCATCAGTATAAATGTCAAAATGAACCGATATTTGGGAAATAGTCCACAAAATGTATTACGGGCTCATGATTTTGCTCGGCAAATGTTTTACTCACGATTTGTTGTTTTTTTGGCAATGCCCCTCGACAAACTAACTTTGACAAATTCCCTCGCCTTCGGCTCGGGAATTTGATCAAGTTAGTTTGTCTTGTGACATTACCAAAACAAATACTTTCGTAAAACATTTTTACCGGCAAAAGCATCAGGCGAACATTTCCCTGTTCGAAAAAAAATTTCAACAGCAAACACGAGTTGCAAAATATAGCACTTAAAAGTGCACACTTTAAGAAAGATAATGACGTAGGTACCAATATCGTTTTTTGTTTTTCGGCCAACTGAAAACCACCAGTATCTATTGCTTAACCCTTTGTGATGACACTCTAAGAATTAAGTTTCTATGAGATTGGATTTACTACACTTTCTACTTCCCTCTTCTGAAAGACGAAGGTAGTATTGTAATCACGAAAAAGTCACCTTCCGAGATTTCTTCAGATTTTCACGTTTCAAGGTCCGTAGATGACGAAAAAGAGGTTTTCTTAATTCCGTTTGTCTGTCTGTCTGTCTCCCTCTCTGTTTGTCTGTGTGTCTGTCTGTCTGTCTGTCTGTCTGTCTGTCTGTCTGTTGGCAGTATAGCTCAAAAACTATTAGTCAGAGAAAGACGATATTTTGCATACATATTATATATTTACCTCGCATGAAACCGGTACAAATTCATACAAATATATACAGGGTGAGCACCTTCAAATAATAAAATTTTGTTTATTTCTGCTTGAACTGAGAAATACATATAAGTACTAATGTGTACATAGTGCTGGCTTTATACTTGCCAAAAATGGGAATCAACAAATACAGGATAACTGTTGTACGAGACAAAAAGGAAAACCGAATAAGCGCGTTACGTTAAATGGACCTGGATCGCACGAATTTCCAGCGCGATCGTGGAGCAGTCAGCGCAGCGGTGGTTCATCGGGGAACAAAGGAATCCAATGTTCGGGCTCGTTTGCATGCACTAGTTCGAATCTAATTAAGGATACTAGTTTTGTTATTTAAAAATTGAATTTAGTATTATTAGAAACGTGAAGATACTTTTACCCCCAGTTTCCTTCGATTTTTAAAATTATTTAGTGTCACAACGCCCACTTGTTGTCTTTATGTAAGTATCCTCATAAAACTATAAACTAGCCCAGAACAATGGCGCCTTGGCAGTTCCTTTTGCTTGCACAAAGCGGACAGCTGGGCCCGTGCCAATCTGGAAATTTCCAGGTTTCTCGGTTGTCCCATCCGCCCCTAATTTTGAGTAACTCAAAATAGAGTATTATGTCAACAATATTAAAACATTGCGCTTAACCGTCATTTTGCTAAAGGAATATATGTTTATCGAAAATACAAGCTTTGCTCAATTTTGTGTCACAACGTCCACTGCGAGGGAAGTTTTGAGTAAAACCCTTTACAGATTTTTTCAATTGTAGTTCAACAAGTGTAAGATGTACTTCAGAAAATGTAACATGTAATTCAGAATAATAAATTGTAATTCAGAAAGCGTCAAATGTAACTCAGATTAGTAAATTGTAATTGAGAAAGTGTAAATCGTAATTCAGAACCAAAGAAACGACTTTTATGTAGATGCTCTCTGCATATCAATTAACACTTTCTGAATTACAATTTACTAATCTAAATTACAAGTTACACTTTCTGAGTTACAATTTACTAATCTGAAGTAGAAGTTTCTGAATTACAATAGAAAAAGTCATAATGCGACAAAGTATGTCATATACTAATTGAAATGAGAATAACTTGAACGATTGCCAAAGAAAACCCGTTTGATGTATTAAATCCATAGATTACTTATTTAAAACCAGAATTATAAATTTTTTATTTCGATTGAGAGCAGGTTATCCATCACGGAAATGTTAATATCCTTTTCAATTACCTATTATATTATGTGTGAGAGAGTTTTCTTCACGGACACGTTGTTGAAGTCGAAGTATTGGAATGAACATAATGCAGAAGCAAATTCAAGGATTTGTTAGTTAGGTACTCTATGACCATTTTTCAAAGAGTTTTGTAGCAAACTTTTATTTCAAATGCAACCAACCCAAAGTTATATGAAAGGTCTCATAAAACTACATAACTTTTGTGAAGACAGCAACCACTTTGGCGTTAAAGGAAAATCGGATAATTAAGAAAGGTCTGCCAGACGTATAGATGTAATGAAGTTAACTCCAAAACGACATAATCTATCAGGATAATTTCTTCGCTAGCTTGTGTGAAATATAATAAGATAGAATACTTTATTTGTACTAATATACGTTATGTATTTACACACATCAATAAAATTAACACACAATATCAGCAACAATAACTTATACTACTATCAAGTACTTTCATAATAATACATTAACAAGTACACCTGTTTCAATTGTAATTCAGAAAGTGTAAATTGTAATTCAGATTAGTAAATTGTAAATCAGAAAGCGTCAAATGTCATTCAGATTAGTAAATTGTAATTCAGACAGTGTAACGTGTATTTCGGAAAGAGTAAATTGAAATTCAGAAACCAAGGGATGATTTTTATGAAGAATTACTATGTAGATACATACATACGGTAGTGTGTAAAGTGTGCAACACATTTAATATTTATTGTTAAAATCGTCGCATATAAAAGGCTCTTAGTAACAGCATATAACAATGACATGAATTTTATTTTATTTTCACCCAAAAGATGACTAACAAACATTAAGATAGATCTGTCCGAATATTTTTCTACAAAGCGACAGTACAATAAATGCTAAATTTGTTGCAAACTTTATACATATCCAGTATGTATGTATCTTCGTAATAATACATAAAGGTTGTCTCTTCGTTTCTGAATTACAAATGATGCTATCTGAATATCAATTCATATTTTCTGAATTACAATTTACTAATCTCAATTACAAGTTACTAATTGAATTAAATTTGATGTTTTCTGAATTACAATGTATTAGTTTGAATTACATATTACACTTTCTAAAATACTTCTTACACTTTCTGAATTACAAATAAAAATGGTGTAGACGATCGAAAGTAATCGATTATACGAAACATATTGCCTAAAACACCACGAAACGCATATCTGCAATACGTTGAGTCTCGAGAATTTTCGAGATTGTCGAGTTGTATACAGGTAGATTATACCATGAATAAAGAAACTAAGAAAAATAAACAGGAAAATCATAAATTTAATAATTTTGTGTCAACTTGTCATATTTTTAATTCATTTATTTGGTTTTAATATTGTTTATCCGCAAACGTCAAAAAAGTGACAACTTATGTGTCTTTATTGACAAGGTAAAAGTGTCACTTTATCTGCCGAAGCAGATAAAATAGCAACTTTTGCGTACTTTATCTGCCTAAGCACACAAAATCGTTGCTCTCTTTCTTTATTTCTATGTTTGTTTGCTATCTCCTCCGAAGATACTGGACCGATTAAATTGTATGATGGCTTAAAATTTTGAAAATTTTTAGACTGAGATCGTAGGCCGGTTTTTATTTTCAAAAAGAGTACGAAAAAGTTTTAATTTAAATAAACCTTTAAGCAGCGGATCGGAGCATCTGTCGCCGTGGGTTATGGTGTGACAGCTGCTGTGGCGTGTGCTATTAGCTCGGGTGATTCAGTATGTTCATATATCATTACAGTAGCGCGTTATTTGAACAACAGGGGTTGGCGCAGGGGTACAGTGCTCGCCTGTCACGCGGGTGGCCCGGGTTCGATTCCCGGCCGATTCATCCTTTTTTTAAAATTTATATTAATGAAATTTACCTGAATACTTTTGCGGATAAAATAGTATGTTATTCGGAGTAAAAGTGACTTTATGTGGCTTAGCTGAATTATTTGCATCACTGACGTTCGGCTAATAAACTTCAGCTTCGCCACATAAAGTATCTCTTTTACTCCTAATAACATAATCTACTATTTAGTATACCTGTCACATCTTTTAGTCACGCCTATGTGATTTTAATAATTGCGATTATACAAAGGTATTACGCCGGTTATTCAAAGGTTTGTATAATCGATATCGCAATAGTCACTAAAATCTCACAGTCGATAATGTTTTTTAATTTAAAAATTGATGTAATTTGTATTAGCAAGTGTTTTATTGTTTCAGTATTATTACGAACGTGAAGATATTTTTTTAGTGTCACAAGGTCCACTTGCGGCAGAAGTTCTGAGTAAAGGCCTTTACAGATTTGTTTCCCAACCTGCGTGATGCCGTGCCACAAATAATATAAACACGAGAACCAAATCTGGTCGTCGTCGTCTACATCAAGAATTAGGCCTTGCGGCCTGTTCCGGTTCAAAATTTCATCGTTTGCGAGGTCTGCCGACATCTCGGGTTCCTCTTGGGTTGTATTGTATTGCTAATTTTGAGGGTCTTTCTGGGTTCATTCTATCTACATGTTTTTCCATCTTGTTTAGTAATTGATTATTTGATTCCTTATTAGTTGGACTTGTAGCTCGTTTCTAATGTGTTCGTTAGTAAATCTGTCTAACCGGCTGCATCTTTTGACTCTTCTTAAAAACCTCATCGATGCTGACTGGATTTTCCTATGGTTCCTTGTTGTCATTGTCCATGTTTCGCTGCCATATAGTAATGTGGGGACTGTCATTACTTTGTAAAATTTTATCTGTGTCTCCTTTGCTGTTTTGTTTCTTAGTGCTCTTCTTATAGTACCGCACATTCTCTGAAATGTAGCTATGTCTTGGTCATAGTTATATGAGACATCGCAACCTAGATATCTGAAATTTTATATTTGTGCTAGATTGGTGTTGTTAATAATAATTTTAGATCTTGCGGGTGGTTTTCCTGAACAGGCCATTATTTTTGCTTTAGTTGTTGATATTTGGCGGTTGTAATCTTTTGATAGGTTGTTTAATCTAGATTGCTCGCTGTAAATTGTTTTCTGAATTTGCTATTATAGCCTGGTCGTCTGCACCTTGATTTTGTGTATATCAGGCTTTTGCTTTCGTCATTGTTTTCTTTAGTGATTTTGGTGTTTTGATAAAGACAGATCTTTACGTTTTCGAGTTCCCCGAACCCAAAAAACATGTTTTTCTTCCTTTTACAATAAAGGAAGTATTGGATTCACCCCAAAAATTGGAAATTGAGGTTTTCAACAGATCTTCACGTTTCAGAGTCCCCTGAACCCAAAAAACATATTTTTTTCATTGGTCTGTCTGTGTGTGTTTCTGTGTGTGTGCCTGTGAACCGAATATCTCAAAAACGAAAAGAAGTACGGGGTTGAAACTTCATATATAGTTTTGTTTACTATATAGATGCGACAGAAAGATTTTTAAGAAAATCGCATAACCGGAAGTAGGTGTTTACTCTTGTGATTTTTCAGGTTTTTTTCGATTTTTTCAAAAACGGCCCTAACGATTTTTTTCAAAATTCCCATTTTATTACACTTTTATTGTGTATTGATGTGACATAGGTCATTTTCCAGTTAAATATTTCTAAAATGGGTTTCCTTTGTTTTTTTTTCTATTTTTTTTATTAACTCCAATTTTGAAATAGAACACCAGATATATTATTACATTTTTGATTTCAGCTTGAAATTCTAGAGAAAATTTGTCTCTTCACCTAACGCTCTATTTTGCACCGTTTTTGTAGAATTTGTAATTTTTAAAATTTTTTGACAAATGCTTAAAAATTTAAAATCAAATTTTTTGGCCAATTAGAAGATCACTGTAAAAGGAAGTTATGTGCGTGTATCACACCAGATTTTTTCCATTGGTCTGTCTGTGTGTCTGTCTGTCTGTCTGCCTGTCTGTGAACAGGATATCTCAAAAACGAAAAGAGGTATGGCGTTAAAACTTCATAAATAAGTTTTGTGTACTATGTAGATGAGACACTAAGCTTTTGAAGAAAATCGCATAACCGGAAATAGGTGTTTACTCTTGTGATTTTTCAGTTTTTTTAATTTTTTTCAAAGACGGCTCTAACGATTTTTTCAAACTTTACGTTTTTGTTACAGTTTTAATGTGAATTGATGTGAGATAGGTGATTTTCCAGTTGAACACTTCTAAAATGGGTTTCTTTTGTGTTTTGTGTTTTTTTCGATTTTTTTAACTGCTATTCTAAACAGAACACCCGGTATGTTATCACATTTTTGAATTCAGCTTAAAATTTTAGAGAAAATTTGTCTCTTAAACTAACGCTCTTTTTTATCCCGTTTTTGTGGAATTTGTATTTTTTGAAATTTTTGAAAAATGCTTAAAAATTAAAAATCAAATTTTTGACTAATTATAAAATCACTGTAAAAGGAAGTTGTGTGAGTGTATCACACCAGATTTTTTTTTCTAAAATTGAGCAGTTCTGTCCTTGTGACCTTGTCAAATGAGAATCAAATCTTAATTCGGAATTATATTCAACTCTCAAATCTTTAAAAATTTGGGTTTTTATAAAATAACTACGTAGTCTTTGTTTCTGTTTGGGTGTTATGGTCATTTTATGACATTTGATTATATTAAATTGTTATTTACCAATTAAACTCCACTCGTAGGTGCCATTTATATCTACCTTCAACTTTCAATTTCAATATAGCTTCAACAGACCGGTCAAAAGTTAAATTGACTGCGGAAGCCCATGAAAAATATGCCCACTGCCTGCACTGCACTTTATAAGACTAAATTTGAACTGCAGTTAACTGTATTATTAGTTCATGTGATTTTGACACAGTCTAATAATCTAAAAAAATATTCAAAATATTTAAGTAGAACTAAATTTCTAGATTAAATTGATGGGTATCATTAAAATCACATGGGGATAAGTTCAAAAATAAATATTAAACTTAAAAAAAAAATTACAATTTATGTCAACAAAATACATACTACAGATTAGGCAAGTTTTATTGTTTTCAATAGCTTCCTTAATCAAGTTTATTTTTATCTCTTTGCATCATCTGCGAATAATAAGCACCCTGAATTCCGAATACAATCTAGCAAATCATTTATAAATATTATAAATAACAATGACCCCATATTTGAGCCTGTCGGAAAGCTTGAGTTTGCTCTAAATTTACAAAATGTATTATCATGCTTTACAAAAAAGTGCATATTTTGCAGGTATGATGGAAATAATTTAAATGTATTTCAAGTAAGTCTGCTACGGTACAATTTTTGAAGTAAGATGTCCTGATCGACTCGATTACATGCTTTTTGCAATGTCAGTAGGTATATATTACATTGGTTTGTACTTTATTTTCTAGATTAGTCTTAACATCATTAACAAAATTTGTTAAATTTGTATTAACAAATTTTTTTAAACCAAACCGTGTTGGCAATCGCTAATATATAGGTTTATGCGATTCCAAATTTTATTGTACATGATTTGTTTGATTACTGTAACGATAACATTGCAATTTATAATATTACAAATAGTAGATGAACCGTAACAATGGGTTTGTAAATTGATTATCGCTGGCCTGCCGCATATAATTTCAATTTTTGAATCTCACTTTAATTTGATTAACACCGATCACACAAATGCTCTTCTTGTAACTGTGCTGCTGTATGTATGTAATTATAATGTAATTATAAGTGTGAATTCTCAGCTTTTACCAGAAACATATAACCGATGGAAAAAATGGTTCTCAGGTTTTCATTTTAGTAATAAAATATCGTAGCGCTCTTTTTGTACGACCAATTAGATACACCTTGTATAATGATCGAAGACGTCTATATTTAACAAAAAAATATTCGTGCAAATGTATGTCGTAAAGCTCTTTGACTAAAAGCATTTTGCTCTCAGTTATTGAACCAAAAAATACTGTTGCTGTTTCTAGTTGATTTTACACCTTGTTCTTAGTAATTGTTAAGGACTTTATAAACTTTTGCCGCCTCTCTTGCATTCTGAATTCATACTGTGCGCAGTAGACTGTCAAGCGGGCTTTGCCTCGCCGTTCACCGCACTTACGTTCCTTCTGTCAACGTGGCAGCATGCGAACTGGTCCGCTCTACGAAAGCTAATTCTTGTAAATGTTCAAATGTTCAAGGTGTTGTTTATTGCTAATAAAGTAACATATTTCCGGCTTTCAACGAGTGTATTTATTCAGTGAAACCTACAATTCATACAGTCCATTAAATTCCAAGGCGAGCTGGCAATCAGGAATTTTCCAAATAACGGAAAACTGAGAAGGCTCCACAACATTGGTCCTACAGAGCCAGGATTAAACCACATTAGGTCATTGCGAGTCCAATCAACAGCGACAGCATTCGACAACATTGGTCATTGGCAAGTACAAAAGCATATTCAGTTTTGTATTGCATCGCATGTAATCGACCGCAAGGAAGCAGCGTTCCATATTCGCAGCAACGCGTGGAACGAAGAGGGCACATGCGGTGCCCGTAACGAGAGGAAGGAAGACAGCAGACGGTAGATAGCCAAACGCCGAGTTTGGCGCCAAGTTCGTGCACGTGGGCATTGCAGCTGCAGGCGAGACGGTAGTACGAACCACAGCAACGAGGAAAACCGACAAGGCGGCACATACACCAATATCAATGTAAGCCTAATTTCCTATTTTTGTGATTTCCTATGCATGAATATTTGGTTTTCTATCATCTGTGTTATACATGTGCACAATTTCAGCTGCGTATTATTGCGTAAACAAATGGTTTATGATTCATATAAACATTTTAATTGCGTGAAATGCCAAGCTATTACGTTTGTTAGCGATAACCCCTGCATTTTCAAATTGCAGAGCCGTTTGCGTTGTTAAAACAGTCTCGCGTTCGTGGCGCAATTTGGTCTTGCGTAGTACACGGCCATCCGCGTCGTGATTCATTCCGAATACCGGAGGCGTACCAAATTCGCGCCAGAGGCGTGCGAAAGGTTTTATCATTAAAGAATATTTCAGATTCTGCAAGTAGTAAGGCTACCACGCGTAGCATCTTGCCTGAAATATCACAGATAGTTGACCCGTTGGGTCCGCGTACCAGAAGCGTACAAAATTCACGCCAGTGGCGTACGAAAAGTTAGTTCTATCCGTTAAATTGTTTTAATCTTAACAATTATGAATTCGCTTGTTAGGGCACGTGGCTCTATTAAAGGCAAGCTTACGCGTTTCTCAAATTACGTGCAATCTTTGCAAATAGTTCACGATGAAGATCAATTTTTATCTGGCGCTCAGATTGTTCAATTGCAGAAAAGATTGGATGCTATAGCTGCCGTGTTATCAGAATATTATGCAGTTCATGAGCAAATTTTAGAAACCAGTGAGGATGTAGAATCTGAAATGCAGCAACAAGTTGAATTTGAGGATTCTTATTTTCTTGCAATTTCACAAGCTGAATGTTTGATTAAGGAATACAACAAACAGTCTGATGTTGCACCAGATCGTTCTGGATCTCCTAACGGTAGCGTAAGATCAACGCATTCAAATTGCAGTTCACATTGCAATAATCAAGCTGTACGCCTTCCTACCATTTCGATTCCCACATATTCAGGGAACGTGGCAGAATGGTTGGAATTTCGTGAGATTTTTATTAGTTTAATTCATGAGAATCAAGCGTTAACTAATATTCAAAAGCTGCATTACTTAAAGGCTAGTTTACAGGGCGATGCAAGCCAAATTATAAAAAGTTTAGAGTTTACTGCGGGTAATTATACTCTAGCTTGGGAGGCATTGTGCAATCGATACAATGATCCAAAAATTCTGGTTCATAACCACCTCAAGGCTATTTTCGAGCTTGAATCTTGCAGTAAGGAATCTGCAACTAAATTACGTACTATTAGCGATATGTTATTCAAACATTTTGCAGCAATCAAATCATTAGCTACCGAAAGCGAGCTTCTTGATTTTGTTATAATTTATGTAGTTTCTAAAAAACTGGACCCCACTACATTTCGTGAATGGGAGGTCCTTAGAAACCGGTCAAGTTCTGACCTCCCTAATCTTGATGAGTTCAAGGAATTTTTACAAAACACAGCAAATCTTCTAGAAACTCTGGAAGTAAAAAATGTTAAGCTTGTACCCGAAAAGTCTTCCAAGGTACATTCGAAATCATTTGTGTCAGGTACCCCTTCGTGTCCACTTTGTAAAGGATCTCATTCCTTGTACAAATGCGATAAATTTGTCAAGCTGTCTGTTCTTGACAGAAAGTCAAAGGCAAAAGAGCTCCGCGTATGCTTTAATTGCCTAACTCAGGGTCACCTATCGAGCCTCTGTAGCTCCAAACATACGTGTAGAAAGTGCAAATCAAGGCACAACACACTTCTTCATGAGGATAAACCTCAAAATGCTTCTTCTAGTCAACCAGGATCTGCGATGTCGGCAGAAACCCCTGTTGAACTAAATCAATCGATTTCGGCATTCTGTTCGAATGCTTTGCAGGTACTCTTACCTACGGCTACCGCTAAACTCATCGCTGATGATGGTACGCCTCACGTTGTGCGAATCCTGTTGGATTCCGGTTCCCAATCGAACTTTATACGTTCAGATTTGTGTAAAAGGTTGAAGCTTCCAATTCGCGAAGTCAACGTTACTGTTTCTGGCTTAAGTAAAGCCACTTCTCAAATCAAGTCTAGGTGTGATATCAAGCTGCAAGCCCCTCACACTTCATACGGCATTGGCCTATCCTGTCTTGTTCTCGATGAGATTACGGGTGTTACCCTAAGTTTTCGCGTCCAGCGAAACAGTTTCAAGGTTCCTGATAACATCAAGTTATCAGATCTGTCCTACGACCAACCGGGCACCATCGACATTCTGATTGGTTCGCCCATTTTCTGGCAGCTCCTTTGTATTGGACAAATTGGTCTAGGCCCAAATCTTCCCATCCTCCAAAAGACTCGTTTTGGTTGGATTGTTTCTGGCCCTACAGGCCCTCCTTCTGCGTACCCTGTACAGTGCAATCTTGGCACGATCGAGGATGCTTCTGACCCCATTGCTAGGTTTTGGCAACTCGAACATTACCCAGAGGAAAAGGTCCGCACAAATGAAGAGAACGCCTGTGAGGCACATTTCGTGCAAAATACGCAACGAGAAGCGAATGGTCGATTCGTTGTCTCTATCCCTCTCAAGGAACCTGTAGAGGTATTGGGTGATTCATTGCAAATCGCTCAGAAAGGATTCTTATCAGTAGAGAATATTTCAGATTCTGCAAGTAGTAAGGCTACCACGCGTAGCATCTTGCCTGAAATATCCGAGATTTCAGATTCTACAAGTAGTAAGGCTACCAATCGTAGCAGCTTGTCTGAAATTTCCCAGATAGTTAACCCGCTGGGTCTGTCAAGCCTTTGGTGGCACGGTCCCACCTGGCTAAGCGAAAGTGAGGCATCTTGGCCTACTTCCATGTTCAATATTTCAGATTCTACAAGTGGTAAGGCTACCAATCGTAGCAGCTTCTCTGAAATATCCCATACTTCAAATTCTACAAGTAGTAAGGCTACGAAGCGTAGCATCTTGTCTGAAATATCGCAGATATTCGACCCGTTGGGTCTTCTAAGTCCATGCACCATGGGTGCCAAGGTTCTTTTGCAACAGCTTTGGATGGAAAAGCTGGATTGGGATGAACCCGTTCCTAAAGCCATACAAGAAAAATGGTTAACCTATCGCAGTGAGCTTCTCATGCTCAATGACTTAGCAATTTCTCGTCACGTCCTCTGTCGGAGCGTGGTCGAGATAGAGCTCCATGGTTTCTGCGACGCCTCTAACAATAGTTACGGTGCGTCGATATACCTACGTTCCAAGAATCAGGAAGGGGAAGTACAGGTTCACCTTCTCTGTTCCAAGGCCAAGTAGTCCATTTTCTAAACGCTAAAAATTCGCCAAAGTTCTAACTTCGTTGACTCAAAACCGATTTTGAACATTTTTTTTTATTATTTCGGAAAAAGTTTATAGAAAAGTTCCCCATAGGTGGGAAAGTGTGCTTTTTATTTTTTCAATTGTTATTAACAAATAAGTGTTTTTAATATACTCTTAATTAAAAAAAATTATAACTATTTTATTTATTTAAACAATTGCCTGAAATTTGACAACATAAGGTTTTTGGGGTCGCAGATTACGAATAGGGCCTCCAAATGGGTCTAAAAACAAAATGGCGTCGAAGGTCTAATTTTCTATTTTATTTTTTTTATATTTTTATTAGATGTCTGTGGGTGTTGGGGTCGCTGATTACGAATTTGACGTTAAAACTCAACTAAAATAAAAAATGGCGGATCCAAAATGGCGGAAAGGGGTAATTTTTTTTAATTTCTGATACCTATACCTAGGGGTTTGTTGAGTCGCTCATCCCAAGTTTTATGTTAAAATTTATCAAAAATGGAAAACGGTGTCTGAAAAATGGTGGAAACAAATATAGAAGAGTTAAATGAGTATTAAAGATATTATATTTTAATTGATTTATTAAAATTAACCCAAGATACATTTAAAAACAAGGAAAAAATTATTTAGCTTTAGTTTCTTCTTCCTCTACTTCTTCCATTGACACTGCCGGTCGTGAATTAAGGTAACTACATTCACCGCAAGCCGCCGAGCCTAAAGTCCACTTTTCCTACACCCACAAACTGGCCAACAACTAGTTTTGTAGTTGCAAAAAACAATTTTTTAAGTTGTTTAGTGGAGCTGGTTTTTGTGCCATTAAGATTGGAAAACACTTTCCTGTATCATATTTCCAACCCCAATCTTCCGTTGAAATAGCTTGATTTTCCAGGCACAACTGTGTTTGCAAATACACGAGCTTTAAATGTTGTTCTGCTGAATCCATCGTAGGGACAATGATGCTAAATTAATACTTTTTTTAGTAGACGCCTTAATAAAAGAGTCAAACCTAAAATTCAAAATGTTTTTATTTAAAAAATATATGTATCGTATTATCTGTATACCTCATTTACCTTGCGGGATATGAATATTTAACGTTCATTCAATTAAACATTCCTGTAAGAGTTTAAGCAGTTACTTTTCTTCGCACCATACATTGCAAGCATACATTTTATACCAGTATTTTTTATATAAATTTTAGCAGTTTCTTGTGGTTTACACTGCTATTTTCAAATATTTTGGCAAATTTATTCTTTCGTGAACATAGCCATTGCTTCATTTACTAGGACTTATGCATGTGGATCTTTAATAAGGTGCCGGTCCTATTCGTCTTCCTCATCCTTATATAAATTTATCATCAATATATTAAACTATTCAAAAGCCATGATCTGCACCTTGACACAAAAAATCGCATGCTAAGATACTACATTTTTCCCATCTTGCTCTATGGGGTCGAGTCCTGTGCACTTAAAAAATCGAAGCCTTTGAAATGTGGTTATACCGAAAAATATTGTGGATTTATGGAAAGACCGTGTAATAAATATTAACGTTCTGTAGAGAATGAAAAAAAAGTAAAGAGGTCGTGGAAAACATCAAGGTACGCAAACTCCAATACCTCGGACATATCATGAGGAATGAGAATAAGTGCGTTCTACTACAATCTATTATACAAGGCAAGGTATATGGCAAACGTGGAACAGGACTCAGAAGAATATTATCTTGGTGGCAAAACCTAAGGGCGTGGTATGGGAAATCATCCAATGAGTTATATAGAATTGCAACCAATAAAGTGAAGATGACCGTGTTGAACGCAAACACACGAAATCGGATAAGCACCTGAACAAGAAGAAGAAGAAGATTCTTTCCTCTGTTAAAACATGCTGAAGTTGTGTCACATTCAGTTAAAGCATGTACAGAAAGTACATGCTCACTACACTTGGGATGCGCAAATTGAAGGCTTTTAGAAGAAGATATTTTTTTATTTTCTTTATTTTTGGCAGGTTTTAAAAAATATATGTATATCTTTATCAGGAGAAACTGAAGCTGTTAATATAAATAACACGTCTACATTCTCTGATACTACGACTATGTTTTCATTTGATGCATTGACAGCTGTTGTAACTATTAACCGATCCGCATCACTTTCAGCTTGAGAGCGGGGATATTATTTGCAGCTAAAGTTTATTTTAAAAAATCAATAAAACGACATGAAAGATATTTTCCAGACATTTTTCTTGATACAACTTTAAAGACCTGTCTCTTTCAAATCGAATATCTGGTGCAGTTTTCGTTTTTAGACGTCGGTCTCTTTCATGAGATTTTATTCTATGTTTCTGATAATCGACAAAAACAATTGCTTTTTTCCATAATTACGAACAATAAAATTAATATACACGTATATTTAAAATTGCACCATACTGTTGAACAAGTTGCCATTTATTTTTTATGTAATAACATTAATAACATTCCTCCGTCGGTCACAAACAGAAAAATCTTTTAATTCAGTAATATCTTTTGGAAATTGTACAAAGAGGTCGTAGAAAACACATTTTTAGGCGTTGGAAATTATATGTATTCGTATGTTATATTAAAATGTATTTAATCTATTTAAATTTGAGGTAGTTTAACAATTTAGAATTTTATTTGTATATAATGTTTATTAAATAATAATAATAATAATAATCGTAGAGAATAAAAATTTACCTTTTAATGCTATATTTATAATTACTGTGTCCAAAACCCCTAGATATGAGGCAACGCGCGGAATTAAAAAAAGACGCTATTTTGCCACTTTAAAGTAGTTATTTTTCATTTTTGATACATTTTAACATAAAATTTGAGATCAGCGACCCAGAAAACCCTATTTAGGTTAAGAAATAAATCCGAAAAAAAAATTTTTTTTGCCATCTTGGATCCGCCATTTTTTATTTTAGTTGAGTTTTAATTTCAAATTCGTAATCAGCGACTCCAAAAACCCTTCGACATCTAATAACAATTAAAAAAAAATAAAAGAAAAAAATTAGACCTTCGACGCCATTTTGTAGACGCCGTTTTGGTTTTTAGACCAAATTTGAGGCCAGATTCGTAATCTGTGTACCCAAAAACCTTATGTTATCAAATATCATGCAATGGTTTACATAAATAAAGAAGTTATATTTTTTTTAATTAAGAATATATTTAAAAACACTTCTTTGTTAATAACAATTGAAAAAATAAAAAGCACACCTTCTCACCTATGGGGAACTTTGCTATAAACTTTTTCCGAAATAATAAAAAAAAAATGTTCAAAATCGGTTTTGAGTCAACGAAGTTAGAACTTTTTTCCTTTAGTAAATGGACTAAAGGTAGCCCCTTTAAAGCCCTTGACAATCCCGAAGCTCGAGCTCTGCGGAGCTGTTCTTCTAAGCAAACTTTCCATGCAAGTCATAAAGGCACTTGATTTGCCCATATCTAGAATCGGTCTGTGGACAGATTCCACAATAGTGCTAGGATGGTTGAAAACCAGTCCAAATCTTCTTAAGACCTTTGTGTGCAACAGAGTTGCTGATGTTCAGCAACTCACCTCTGATGCCACTTGGCGGCATGTTCCCACAACGTCTAATCCTGCTGATCTTCTCACTAGGAGAATCACCCCTTTAGGTTTGAAAGAATTGAGCCTTTGGTGGCATGATCCCACCTGGCTAAGCGAAGGTGAGGCCTCTTGGCCTACTTCCAAACATGTTCGTGCTGAGCTTCCAGAATTCAAAAAAGAAGTTCAGAGTCTTCCTGTAACCTCTGTTGAACCATTTCCGTTCAATCAGTATTCAAGCTTTGCTCGCTTACAACGAGTTATAGCTTATTGCTTTCGTTTTCATAACAATGCGCGAGCCCCTAAGGCTGATCGTCTTTCTGGTCCCCTCTCTACAGATGAACTGCAAGCATCTATTGTAAGGCTTGCCAGGTTCTCCCAACGCGAGTCATTTCCTGACGAACTTAAACAATCTTCTGCTTTGATATCCCTGAATCCCTTTCTGGATTCCGAGGGACTGCTAAGAGTTGGTGGTAGGCTCCACAACTCTCAATTACCCTTTGACAAGAAGTTTCCTCTAGTGATTTCTGGCAAACATCCATTCGCCAAACTCCTAGTATCGCATGAGCATTTTCGGCTTCTCCATGCCGGACCTCAAATGCTGTTAGCTAATCTCAGAGAACGATATTGGATCACCTCTGGCAGAAATATCGTCAAGCAAGTGGTTCATCAATGCTTACGGTGTTTTAGATTCTCTCCTAAGTTAACTGAACCCATAATGGGAGACCTGCCAGCCTCTCGTACTCAATCATCGCCCCCATTTCATACGACTGGTATTGATTATGGTGGACCTTTCATGATAAAGGATCGCAAGGGACGTGGTTCTAAACTAGTAAAGTCCTACCTTTGTCTATTCGTTTGTTTCGTCACAAAGGCAGTGCACCTTGAATTGGTCGCTGATCTTTCTACTGAAGCCTTCTTAATGGCTTTTCGCCGGTTTGTGGCTCGACGAGGCAAACCGCTCCATGTCTACTCAGACAACGGCACTAACTTTGTAGGCGCTAATTCCGAGTTAATCGAATTAGGCAATTTTCTCGCGGAACAAAACCCTTCTATTTCCGAATCAGTCGCGAACGACGGAGTAGCTTGGCATTTTATACCCGCGCACAGTCCCCACTTTGGCGGATTGTGGGAGGCCGGAATCAAGTCCTCCAAACATCACATACGTCGCGTTATAGGTAACGCTAGTCTAAATTATGATGAATTTAGCACTTTGTTAGCACAGGTGGAAGCGACCTTAAACTCCCGACCCCTGTCTCCTTTGTCCTCTGATCCAAATGACCTTCAGCCTTTGACTCCTGCTCATTTCCTGATTGGTCGTCCGTTGGTGTCACTGCCTGATCCCAACGTTACTGAGATAGCCGAGTCTCGGCTGTCTAAATACCAGAGAATACAACAACTTCACCAGAATGTGTGGAAGAGATGGAGTAAAGAGTACATCTCGGAACTCCAACAGCGCACCAAATGGCGCACGCATCTTTCGGACCTCCAGCCTGGTTCCATGGTCCTCATCAAGGATGACAATCTACCCCCTCTGAAGTGGAGGTTAGGCCGGGTCACCGAGCTGCACCCTGGCCTTGACGGCGTTACGCGTGTGGCGTCAGTGAACACTGTCAGGAATCGTGAAACGATCCTTCGCCAAATTGTGCCCGCTACCTAGTGTTGTGAACTACTGCGTTAGCGTTCAGCGCAGTGTTCGTAAGGCCTTTTGGCCCCCCATTGTTCGGGTTTTCTTGTACTAGATTAAGATCCATGTACTATTATGCTTTGTATATATGTGTGTTCATGTTACATGTTTTACTCTAGCTTTTACATGTCAACTCTGTACTGTTTTATTTGAAAGGTTACCCTTTCCAAGGCGGGCGGTATGTTAAGGACTTTATAAACTTTTGCCGCCTCTCTTGCATTCTGAATTCATACTGTGCGCAGTAGACTGTCAAGCGGGCTTTGCCTCGCCGTTCACCGCACTTACGTTCCTTCTGTCAACGTGGCAGAATGCGAACCGGTCCGCTCTACGAAAGCTAATTCTTGTAAATGTTCAAATGTTCAAGGTGTTGTTTATTGCTAATAAAGTAACATATTTCCGGCTTTCAACGAGTGTATTTATTCAGTGAAACCTACAATTCATACAGTCCATTAAATTCCAAGGCGAGCTGGCAATCAGGAATTTTCCAAATAACGGAAAACTGAGAAGGCTCCACAACAGTAATAAAATAAGAATCTGCAGCATTTACTAAACATTTTTAAATAATTGAATTAGAATAGAATAGAAAAAAAGTTTTTTTTGTGCAACCGTCTTCAAAGTTACTTTTAATACCAAAATCTGTAATTGAAGTACCTAGCCGTTTCCCTTAATGACAAAAAGTGTTTGTTGCTATGCAATACTTTTAATTGGATGCAGTTGTCCTAACGATTTTTAAATGCCAAACGTCGAAAGCAGTCAAACTTTTAAAATTAAAATAGTATGTATGTATTATTCAGATTAAAAGTAGCTTACTTTGACTCGCAATTTTTCTGTTCGCTCGGCTACTCTGTGCTTCGTCTCACAAATGCAAACATAATTGCTCGTCAAACGAAGTGCCACTTTTAATCCTCATAAAACATTTAGATGTTTAAATGAAATTTACATGTTTTGGTTCTGTATTAAATAGATAGTCAATTCCAGCGGCCTTGTGGTCAGATATGAGTTCATTATTCCATACGACTTATAGGTTACATTTTATCGTTTTGAAATAAGTTGTCAACGCAAATATTTAGTATTTTCATAGATAGTAAACCTGAAATCATAGCATTTAAATGAATTACAAAGATTAGACGTGGAACATTCAACTAAGTAAAGCTTCCGCAAATAATAATTATATTTTTGCTTTTGTTATTATCTGCAATAATAAAATTAACAGCTTGATCAAAGACTTCTAGACACTTATCGAGATCACCAGTAGGGCTTCTGTATATTGCAATGGCAATCAGCTTTACTTGGTACATGACAACAACGGAGATTTCGTAATGGAGTTTTTCCTAAAGCATTTCTATTTCTTTTAATCTTCTGTAGTCAATCTCACTTATATTCATGATGGCAGAACCATCTACTTCCCTGATGATTATCAGAACTCCGAATGCAACAACATAATTGTGAATTTTAACTACTTTTAGTTTATTTGAAGTGGGACAATGCTCAGTGATGCATAAACAGTTATAACGGGTGTCCCGCGGCAAATTTCATTTTTAAACTTGAAATAAATTTTTTATTTCTTCAAGTATTTTATTGAAAAAATTGCAAAATAAACCTCAATCTTTGGGAAATTATTTGTGAAACAGCACATTCGCCAAATGACGTCCATCACGTCCTACCACTTCTTCCAAACAAACTTGAAAATTGCGCATCACACAGCACGTGTAATTCCACGAATTTCTCGGGTGATGTTCCGCTTTAACACATCCACAGTGGGTGCTGCATTCTCGTAGACTTTTGGTTTGAGACCAGGGGGGGGGGGGGATTTAGAGTCCCTCTCTTAGAAATGATGCTATTCGGGAAAAGTTGGCGAAGCCACTACGATATTCGCGGTATGAGGAGTAGCCCTATCTTGCATAAATCAGATATCTTGACCTCTGTTAAACATTATCCGACGACGAAGAGAAGGCCACAGAAAGTTACTGATCATTTCCAGGTATTGTTCTGACTTTTCCCGAATCGCATAATTTTTAAGAGAGGGACTCTAAATTGGCCTCCGCGAAGCTCTGATTTAACTCCTTTGGACTTTTTGTTGTGGGGATATCTCAAATCAAAAGTCTACGAGAATGTACCAGCCACTGTGGATGTGTTAAAGCAGAACATCACCCGCAAAATTCGTAGAATTACACGTGCTATGCTTATGCGTGTGATGCGCAATTTTCAAGTTTGTTTGGAAGAAGCGGCGGTACAACGTGAGGGGCGTTATTTGGTGGATGTGCTGTTTCACAAATAATTTCCCAAAGATTGAGGTCTATTTTGTAATTTTTTTCAATAAATTACTTGAAGAAATAAAAAATTTATTTCAAGTTTAAAAATGAAATTTGCAGCGGGACACCCGTTATTTGTAATTAGACAACCGATTGAATCATGAATTTTATTTCTCAAGATTGAATGGTTCTGTTAGACTCGTCTACCGAATTTGCTCAATTGCGCAGTTAATTTGCTAGGTTACAGTATTGGTGAAATAAATTTCGGCAATTGAGCGAATTCGGCATCTGAGTTTAACCTTTATGTGTAAAAAACTAAAAATCTTATCACTGGTCGTCATTATATTAGTGTTTTGCGTTGATTTCACACACGCTTTGTGAATTGTTTTTAGATTTCCTATTAGTGTATTTTCGTTGGTGACGAAAAACTGTATCTTCTTATTAAAATTGTATCTGCTAACCTCAATACTTTTTGGTGTTGTATTCAGCATTGCGTTTTCAATATCAGCTGCAACTACCACCTGAAAAGAACTTTAGTCTCTTTTTGTATTGATTTGATTTGCGATGAAATGTTTTCCAGGAGAATTATCTTGTATATAAGGTTTAATTTTTTCAGGGTACTAATTTTTCTTAAATTTTGATATAAAAAAACATGTAATTTGTGGTGCTGCTAGATCATAGTACCTTTGGTTAGACTCAGCACTTTCCTTCCGCGATTTTGGAATGTTTTCTGGTCAGCATTCCATTTACTGTTTTGTACTCCAAATAAGGCTTCTGCCAGCTGATTACCAGTAATGAGCTTCCTGTTACGAACTGTGTCATTAGTATTAGCTAGTATCTTTTTGAGAGTTCGCGGGCTTTGCAACTGTACTTTTTGTTCGGCCCTTTTCTTTCTATTTATATTTTGAAACTGGGAGGCCATAAAGTTTGCGATTACCTTGGGCGATGCAGGCGTATTCGCCACTATTGTTGGGGCATTCTAGTATCATTGCGCCACATTGTGTTGATATTAGTCTATTTCAGTTTGGCTGAGTAGGGACAAGAAAATAAAAATATATAATAACTGGTACAGAACCAAACGATTGGTTGAGACTTTGGAAAATTTCAGTTTCACCTCAAATTAAATAAGGAATCTGTGTGTCGATGAAGAATATCTGTTTATTCGTTATGGTTCGCGATTTGTATGTGGTTCGTTTTAGAGTGAACACCTAAAAGGTGGAAATTAATGAACTCAGCGAGATTTGTTTGTCTAAGCCATTATTATTTCTATTGGTAGGTTAGTGATTTAATTTTATTCTTTAGGTTAAAACTTCCAGATTATTCGGCCTAGGACTGGAGTAAGCACTTTTAAAAACTGTTCAAAATCTAGAGTAAGATGTGTAAATAAAAGACACTCCTGTTAGTTGGTGACATTTTTGTTGCAGGTATTTTTCTTCTTTGTTTTATTTTTGAGGGTTTTATTGGATTGGATTTCTTTTATTCTCTTTTCTTTGCTGCTCTACATGGTTTATTTGTATTCTCTAAAATTTACGTGTCGCAGGCACCTGCATGGTCCCATACAAAACCAGTGAGGAATCAAGACCACATCAGTCGCTGTAATCTACTTCGGAGGTGACAAATAATCTTACCTGTTACTTTAAAATTTGGTGATAGAGTGAATTAAGGTGATGTGAAAAATCACTTTCTTTTGCCGGACTTAGTGATGCAGTAATGTTCAATGTTGTATGATTTTTTAAGTTTTTTTGTATACTGGCTATTCAAAACTCCCGTTTATCACTGTATGGTGATATTTAGGTCTGTTTAGTCAGTAACCAGATATCAGTCAATATACAGAGAACTGCAAACAAATTTCAATCTGTTTATCTTTGACTGGTGATTACATTTACACGGTAATTTAACGCTGATGTTATTTAAACCGTTGTTATTAAAACTCGTGTAAAACGTGCGTTTACACAAGTGGTGTTGTACAGGCGTTAAAGTGTACGTCGGTGTTAGCGTGGTGTTATCTAAAACCTCGTCGCAGTGTGACCAACTGCTTCGAGATTTTCCATTTGTAACTCGGTCAGATGCTATCTGTTATTATAAAATTATAAACATAACCGCTATAACCTACAAGATTAATAACACAGCTGAAACAATTCAACGGAGTGACGTTGGTGTGGTTGACAACTGCGACTCAGAACAACCAACCGTCTTTACAATTATGTTGGTAGTCCTGTTTCAAAACGGGTGTAAGTCAAAATTATACCCATTCGGAGTCACGTGACTTTTGTCTGTCTCTGTTCATCTTTAGTAAAATAGATGAAATGGAAGAAATTTGAAAAAAAGGCATGTCGATTCATAAAATTAATTTTAAAAATTTGACGTTTCTAATCTGTCAGATTATATTTTTCGTGTAAGTTATTGAGATAAGGGTAATAAAACCTAAAATTGTTGAGCCGAAAACTGGAAATTAAAAGAAACCATCGGACATGCGGTATAACGAGCAGTCACAACAATTAATTTGAATATTATGCGTTTTTTTTATGAAGAGTACAATATTAATAATAGTAAATCAACAGTTTCACCCTCCAACGCTGTTCGCCGTGCTTCTCTTGCGTTAAATATCTCGAAGAGCACAATTTACCGAAAATATGAGCCAGAAAGTGAAGAATGCAAAAACGGAAGTCGACGAAGCAGTCAAGACACTGTATATAAAATGTATGTAGCTAAAGAATTTGTAACCATAAAAAATCTAAAAAATGCTTGGTTGAAGAATCTGGAGATTTTTCACATTCAGTTTCTTCCCTAAATAGATTGTGCAAGGAAATAGGCTTCAAATGGCAATGTTCTATAACAGAATATGCATGCACAGAAATTGACTTAAAATTTGCTATACGCAGCAGGTTTTTAATGTAGCAGCTGACATATCTTTATTATATTTACATTTTACGACATGTTATGTTTTCTTTAACCTGTAAATTCAGTTTGATTTCATATAAGAGAATAAACCCGTAGCAACCTTGTTTTAGAAATTGGCATATGTCAGGATAACCTACAAAACGGAATGTCATTTATTTCCCTAAAATTGCATTTTTAAGAATCGACATACGTAAAATTACTAGATTATCACGTGACTCCGAATGGGTATAAATTTGACTATAATCGAAAGTATCCATTTACACGAACATTTTACACCCGCTTACTAACGTCACGCCTCTTGGCGAAGTGGTGTAGCGTTAGTAAACCGGTTCTAGTAAAACCGGCGTTAAACCCCATTTACACTACAATTTACACCGGTGTTAACAACAATCGATGTTGTAACACCGGTGTTAGCGAACCGTGTAAATGTAGTCAATAATTAACTGTGACTCAATCGGACTTTCTGAGTATTATTTTCGAATCGCTAACCTCATATACCAACTTAGATATGTCTGTTTTTGGTTCTGTATCACCTTTACGAAGCACTCATCTCAACTGCTTGTAAGTGAACCTGTTTTTCTTTAATGACTTCTCTATAATTGTAAACTTTACTGTATTCACCTTGATAAAGCGATAAAGCTTTCTAAAATATTGGCTAAAGCAAAAGAACCTTTTTTGATTTGCTGTGTTGTAATATTTACTTTTGTCGTTATTGGGGCTGTTTGAAAATATTCTATTATTAATTTGTATTCGTATAATTATGGGCTTTCGACTAAACCAGCTACTGAAATATGATACGTTGTAAATTTAGCACAGAATCGGAGCGAGTCTAAAACTAATCGCCAGATCGAAAGCTGCTTTTAAGATCGGGCGGTGTTTTAGCAGGTAGTTTTAAATATCCATTCTCTGAGAATTCCCATATTGGAATGTTGTAAAGACCGAGGCGACTGGGGGTTGCATTTTAGCATTCGAGGGTTCTTATGTTTTTGGGCAGTCGGCAGGAGAGGTCGCACATGTGTAAACGTGGAAGCTAATCCACCGCTGGTGTAATTCTACCGCGATTATGTGTTTTGAAGTGATTGAATTACATATAAGCGGGTGAAACGATGAGGTCTGTAAAAAGAATACTAGTGCTTGAGTAGCTTAGTAAATGTAGTTATTGTACAGCGAAGTCGGACATTCAATATTATCCGCACCGATGCTGATTGTAGACAGTTTTATTAATTGGGTCGCTCTTCATTGTTATCGTTGTCTGCGGACCAACTAGCCGCAGAGGGTGCCCTCGTTCCTGGATCAGTGGTTATTCGGCGAGATGGCCCACGATCATTGACCTGATAAGCACAGTGCGTATCAGTGACCCCAGTTAGCGCGACTGGGGGGCTTTTGGGAAGCCCAACTTCTAAGGATGCCTTATACCTGTGTCTTTTACGGTCCATGGGGCCACCGTAGTTGC
>OW679195.1:88230035-88373775 GCA_940337035.1 Agriotes lineatus | reverse complement strand
ACACAAATGGAGTAAAATTTTATTACATAAATCTTAACTTAATATTTTCTTAAATTTGAAAAAATTTCCTTTGCTTAAAACTATCATTTTTCCTTCAGTCACGCACACAACTGTTTTAAAATTCACTGCTCTGCTTTTCACTTTCTTTTATTAATGCACTGGAGACTGCGTTCAAATTTACACACGTTAACTGCTTTGCTTCTAAGCCGTTGCTTAATTTCGGATTCCTCTTTTTGCAATTTTCTATTTTCCTCTATTCCAATCTCATTTACTTTTCAGATTGCTTGCCATTCACTGGTCCTTGATTTTATTAATACTTTCGCTCATTTAGTCTGCACATAACAAACCTTTTGTGTAAATTAAATTTTGTTTGGTCTGGCTTTAAATATGCACAAACCTATCTGATTTAATCATATTACTTTACTCAACTTCAAGTTCCATCCCTCTGAAATATGCTTTGCTTATGCGTGCCTTTATCCAACTAATTGCTATTTCTCGCATCTCATTACCAATGCATTTACTACTTTTATTATTGTTTTAAATTGCAGTTTCATAAATATCTTAACTCTGTGCTTTACTGAATCGGTTAAATATTTTGCACTGCAAACAGAGCCAAGTTATATGCTTAAAACCATCTGAATACATACAATACAAATTCTAATAAATACAAGGCAAAAAAGAAACATTTGGCTTTTAGAGATCTACAAATGCTTAGGACACAGTACCAAGTAAATAATTGTGGAAATTCATGAGCGGCTTAGGAATCCCCTACAAACGAATAAAGCAGTAAGAAATGTATGTTAGCAAAACAAAGTGACTATAAAAATTGGACATAAGATTACCGATAGCTTTGAATCAGCGAAATGCATGCGCTACTTCACCTAACTGGTTCAAAATATTCTTCAAAATACCTTAAAAAATTGGGAATAAAATGGGAAGACATGGGAATCCAGTCAAAGATAAGTATCTAAATTTCGCTGACAAGCAGGTAGTCATAGCGCAGGATGAGAAAGATCTTGGAATCATGCTACGAAAACTAAAAGAAAAATATGTAAAAGCGAAACTAGAATTAATTTCGGCAAGATAGAATATTCAGTAAATACAGACAGAAATATACGGAATTTAGAAGTGAACAAGAACCTGCAAATAAAATAATGTGATAGTTTTAAGTACTTAAAATATATAACAACAAAAAATGTAACAATAAAAGAAGAAATAAAAACCAAATTGGGGCAGGCAAAAGCATGCACAAGACCGCTAAACCCAATCTTATGTGATCGGTATATAATAAAGGGAACAGAAGCGAGAATATTTAGTTCTATAATACCAAGTATAATGACATATGGGACTGAAACCTGGATAATAAACAATACAACGGAAAATAATATAAAAACATTAGAAATGGAATTTGGAGAAGGTGCTGTGGGGTTAGAGGAATGGACAGGATAACAAATGACGAGATTCGAAGAAGAATGAACAGAGACGAAGGCATAATCATTTACATAGAAGAAAAACAATTGTTACGGTACATCCATGTTTGAGAAGCAGATAATAATCGATGGATAAAAGGGTCACAGAGTGGAGTCCTTTGGAAGAAGAGAGAAGAGAAGACTAAGAACGTCTTAGCGAGATGAGTTGGACAAGGATATAAAGAGAAGAGACTTACAGGATGGCGAGTGGAAAAATAGAAAAAAATGGAAAGCGAAGTTGAAAGAAGGGAGGCAGCGACGGCTGTAAAGATTTTATATAAGTACGGGGTGAATTGAGAGGAAAGTAGCAAACTCCAGGAGTTTATATTCCACATAAATGCATGACTAAAAAACCCAAAAGTTGTTATTCGATTTTTAACTATTTTTGAATTACAGCGTCTGAAGGATTTCAGTTTAATTAAATAATCTGCCACATTTTAGTTATCAAATAGCAATATCCTGTAATTTATAATTCATTGTTCATGATTTCTTAAGATTTTTTAATTTGTTTGAAAGCCGCAGTTTGCATAAATTAAGAACATCAATTTGAACTGAGGAGACCAACGCATGCTGTTCGCATACGAGCCAGAAAATGTCTCATGGTCCATGGAGATAACTTTGAAATATATAGTAAAAATTTCAAAACTCTGTAATTTTCAAACAAAACGCTATGCTTTTTAAAAACCCTGTCTATTTCAAGCTGGACTATGTATTTAAACTCCATCCTCTAAAACGCTGTAATTGGAAACCATGAAAATCGGATAATAACATTTGGTTTTTTTAGTCATAAATTGATGTGTAGTATACACTTCTAAATTTTGATACTTTCTTCCCGCCACCCTATATATATTATGTTCAATAACGGTAACTCTAAAGTTGAGGCTCATAACAGGTGCTTTACGATGGAATTTTATGTAATAGCAATTAAAAATTCTGTAATGTCGTAACATTCTTAGGTACACATTTTTTTAAACTACAGTTGAATATTAAGGTTAAATTGAAAAACTCTTATATGATTGACTAGCATGGCTTTGGAAATAAAGATAAGATTGAAGCACGTGAAGTCTCAAACCTTTAATAAACTATAAAGTAGGGAATAGGGCTTTCCCAGGCCCATATATTGTAAAACATTTGATCTTACCTTCTACAAAAGCTAATGTTAAGCGCATGTTGGATAATAGTATAACAATGAAATTTGATATCATGCTTTTTTCTAATAGCACAGTGGTGTGGCAACCGATGTTGGAAATCTAGACACCTATTTTAGTTGTATTTGTATGTGGTTTAAATTAAAATGGAGAATGTTGTCATGACGTCTGTTGATAGAGCTACTGAGAACATTTAAAATTTAGCAAATTTGCATTTGGAGGTAATCACTGTTTGGTACCGTTGTATTGTGCAATGTGCACTGATAGAGGATAATTAATGCTTCAACAACTTAAAAGTGTACCTGATCATGGTATCAAAATAATTACCTTTAACACATGCCGATCTTAAATGGCTGCCAGATGGCAATGTAATTGCACTGTTTTTTAAATTAGAAAAGTAATTACTGGTTATTTTTAGGAAATAATTATTTTTACCATAGTAGATGTACAACATATCAAACATGGATTCAAAAGTTAGCTTGTCGGGTACTTTTTAAAAATTGGACTCAATTATTTAGCTTTACAAGAGACAAATAAACCAATTTTTACTTTTGAAGACCAAGTAGCAACACTATTAAAAGAGTTTTACAAGGAACTGCTCTTGCAAGTAGAAGTTTTGAAACTAAAAGCTTTAAAAATATTTAAAAAAAGGAAGTTAATTTTTAAGGTGTTCTCCCTGCATATGTGCGGTCTAAAATATGCCCTTTTTCTACGTGGGTAAAACCTAACCTATGTGTAAAATATTACTTTTATTTAACTGATAACTCTAGAGTTAAGGCAAAAATAGGCGAAAGTTTATTTTAGTAAGGTGCTCGCCCTGTATATATTTGACCGAAATTATTTCGATTTTGTGCAAGTTAGACCTATAATGCGCATGCAAAATATCATCTTCCTCCAACAAATTATTTTTTAGATATACCGCCAACAGCCCGACAAACAGATGAAATTGAAAAATCTGTAAAGGGGTTTACACGTAACTTCCCTCGTGCGAATTGCATAAATTTACAAATTTAAAAAAAACAGTCGCTGGGATTCGACTTTGCGCTCCCAGGCGAATGGGATTAAATTTCTAAGGCAATTTTTAGTCCGCCGCTAGGTTCCTCGCTTGCGGCCACTTGAACAACTGCGCCACGACCCTGTTCAAATTATACGTTTTTCTGCTGCTTATAAAGACTCCATACAATTTTTTTACATTATTGATCCTCACTCTGTATCAGTTAAGTCTCATTTTCGTTAAGGGTAAAGTCTGAACTATGTGCAAATTATTACTTGTATCTATTTCTCAGTTAAAGCGGAAATAAACAAAAAATGTTTTAAGGTGCTCACTCTGTATACATTTATGCAAAATGTTCTTGGTTTCATGCCAGGTAGACATATAATCTGCATGTAAAATATCATCTGCCTCCAACAAATACTTTTCGAGTTATACCGACAACAGGCAGGCCGACAGACAGACAGACAGACAGACAAACACATAGGCACACAGCGAGAAATATGAAGGAATCTCAGAAAGTGATTTTTTTCGTGATTACAATACTTTCTTGTTTTTTTAGACGAAGGAAGCAAACATTAAAATATCGATATGACTTCAATAATAGCAATTAAACAGTTGATAGCCTGACACCGACAGAAAAATTAGTATATTTTAATGCGGGTGTGGAAAAATGCCATTACAAAACGAAAGCGTTTTAATGGCTTTTCCTCGCGAGTATTACATGCTATTGTTGCTTCCGTCGTCTATAAGACGAATGAAGTATGTAATCGCCAAAAAAGCACCTTGCAATATTACTTCAGATCTTCACGCTGACGAAAAACCGGTTTTCTCAATTCCGTCTGTCTGTCTGCCTGTGTCCACTCAAAAACTATTTGATAGTGATATTTTGCATGTGGATTATATGCCTTTCTGGCATAAAACCGAGATAATTTCGGTAAAATATATGCAAGATGACCACCATAAAATAATAAAATTCTGCCTATTTCTGCTCCAATTAAAGAATTATTACTTAAATGAAAGTAATATTTTGCACATAGCTGAGGTTTTTGCCTATGACAAAAAGGGCATATTCTGCATATACATGGTGAGTACCTTAAGAAAATGAAGTTTTGTTTATTTTTATTGTAACTGAGGAATAGATCAATGTAATAATCTTCACATAAGTCAGGCTTTACCTTTGACGAAAATGGGACCAAAAAGATACAGGGTAAATGTTGTAAACAAGGCATAAATGGGTAACAAGAAGCGTATTCTAAATAATCTAGCCGCTTGGACAAATGCGTAGCGGTCTTGAGTGGCAGCGTGCAAACGACGGGCATAGCTTTCGTATGAACTTGAATTCGAATCCGACCACCGATAATGTTTTTTCATTTAAAAATTGATGCAATTTGCATTACCAAATGTATCCATTTATTATTTCAGCAGTATTAGGAAGCTACGTGAAGATATTTTTTGTCTTAGCTTTAGTTCAATTTATTTTTTTAGCGTTACAACGTCACTTAGATGGAATTTCGGAGTAAAGCCCTTTACAGATTTTTTTTACGTTGGTTTTGCATTATATAAGAAATATAGCTTCTCATTTAACATTTTCTATTTAAACAAATTACTCTTGTCAGTTTCAGCCTATCATAGTATGATTATCATGGAATAATCGTTTGATATTTAAGTGCACAAAATTGTCACCTTCTGCACGATCGCAATCGTAGAAAATAGTTATTTGGATTCAAGTGCGAATAGCTTGATGTAAGTGGCCGCTTCTGCAACGAACACATTCTTCTAATCTTCTAACGAAATTTTGGAATAGTCGTTGTAGTAACTGCTGATCGATGCAGTTTTTTAAATCTTCAAGTGTTTGAGGAGGTCTAATCTGGCATAACTTAAACGTAAGGAACCCCATAAGAATGAGTCTACTACAGTTAAATCAGGCGAACATTTCCCTGTTCGAAAAAAATTTTCAACAGCAAACACGAGTTGCAAAATGCCCTATAGCACTTAAAAGTGCACACTTTAAGGAAGATAATGACGTTGGTTCCAATATCGTTTTTTGTTTTTCGGCCAACTGAAAACCACCAGTATCTATTGCTTAACCCTTTGTGATGACACTCTTAAGAATTAAGTTTCTATGGGATTGGATTTACTACACTTTCTACTTCCCTCCTCTGAAAGACGAAGAAAGTATTGTAATCACGAAAAAATCACCTTCCGAGATTTCTTCAGATTTTCACGTTTCAAGGTCCCTAGATGACGAAAAAGAGTTTTTCTTAATTCCGCTTGTCTGTCTGTCTGTCTCTCTCTCTCTCTCTCTCTGTTTGTCTGTGTGTCTGTATGTCTGTCTGTTGGCACTATAGCTCAAAAACTATTAGTCGGAGAAAGACGATATTTTGCATACATATTATATATTTACCTCGCATGAAACCGGTACAAATTCATACAAATATATACAGGGTATGCATCTTAAAATAATAAAATTTTGTTTATTTTTGCTTGAACTGAGAAATACATAAAAGTACTAATGTGTACATAGTGCTGGCTTTATACTTACCAAAAATGGGAATCAACAAATACAGGATAACTGTTATACGAGATAAAAAGGAACAACGAATAAGTGCGTTACGTTAAATAGACCTGGATCGCAAGAATTGCCAGCGCGGGCGTGGAGCAGTCAGCGGCGCAGCGGTGGTTCACCGGGGACCAAAGGAATCCAATGTTCGGGCTCGTTTGCACGCACTAGTTCGAATCTAATTAAGGATAATGTTTTTGTTATTTAAAAATTGAATTTAATATTATTAGAAACGTGAAGATATTTTTACCCACAGTTTCCTTCGATTTTTAAAATTATTTAGTGTCACAACGCCCACTTGTTGTCTTTATGAAAGTGTCTTCATAAAACTATGAACTAGCCCAGAACAATGCCGCCTTAGCAGTTCCTTTTGCTTGCAGAAAGCTGGGCCCTTGCCCTTCTGGAAATTTCCTGGTTTCTCGGTTGTCCCATCCGCCCCTAATTCTGAGTAACTTAAGATAGAATATTATGTCAACAATATTAAAACATTGCGCTTAACCGTCATTTTGCTAAAGGAATATATGTTTATCGAAAATACAGCTTTGCTCAATTTTTTGTCACAACGTCCACTGCGAGGGAAGTTTTGGGTAAAACCCTTTACAGATTTTATCAATTGTAGTTCAGCAAGTGTAAGATGTACTTCAGAAAATGTAACATGTAATTCAGATTAATAAATTGTAATTCAAACCGTCAAATGTAACTCAGATTAGTAAATTGTAATTGAGAAAGTGTAAATTGTAATTCAGAACCAAAGAAACGACTTTTGTGTAGATGCTCTCTGAATATCAATTAACACCTTCTGAATTACAATTTACTAATCTAAATTACAAGTTACACTTTCTGAGTTACAATTTACTAATCTGAAGTACAAGTTTTTGAATTACAATAAAAAAAAAGTCATAATGCGACAAAGTATGTCATATACTAATTGAAATGAGAATAACTTGAACGATTGTCAAAGAAAACCCGTTTGATATATTATATCCATAGATTACTTATTTAAAACCAGAAATATACATTTTTGATTTCGATTGAGAGCAGGTTATCCATCACTTAGCAAAAAAAGGTGGAAATGTTAATATCTTTTTCAATTCCTATTATATTATGTGTGAAAGAGTATTCTTTACGGACACGTTGTTGAAGTCGAAGTATCGAAATGAGCATAATGCAAAAGCAAATTCAAGGATTTGTTAGTTACTCTATGACCATTTTTCAAAGATTTTTGTAGCAACCTTCTATTTCAAATGCAACCAACCCAAAGTTATATAAAAGGTCTCATAAAACTACATAACTTTTGTGAAGACAGCAACCACTTTGGCGTTAAAGGAAAATCGGATAATTAAGAAAGGTCTGCCAGACGTATAGATGTAATGAAGTTAACTCCAAAACGACATAATCTATCAGGATAATTTCTTCCCTAGCATGTGTGAAATATAATAAGATATAATACTTTTTTGTACTAATATACGTTATGTATTTACACAGATCAATAAAATTAACACACAATATCAGCAACAATAACTTATAATACTATCAAGTACTTTCATAATAATATATTAACAACTACACCTGTTTTAATTGTAAGTCAGAAAGTGTAAATTGTAATTCAGATTAGTAAATTGTAATTCAAACAGTGTAATATGTATTTCGGAAAGAGTAAATTGAAATTCAGAAACCAAGGGATGATTTTTATGAAGAATTACTATGTAAATACATACATACGGTAGTGTGTAAAGTGTGCAACACATTTAATATTTATTGTTAAAATCGTCGCATATAAAAGGCTGTTAGTAACAGCATATAACAATTACATGAATTTTATTTTATTTTCAACCAAAAGATGACTAACAAACATTAAGATAGATCTGTCCCAAGATGTTTCTACAAAGCAACAGTACAATAAATGCTAAATTTGTTGCAAACTTTATACATATCCAGTATGTATGTATCTACGTAATAATATATAAATGTTGTCTCTTCGTTTCTGAATTACAAATGATGCTTTCTGAATATCAATTAATGTTTTCTGAATTACAATTTACTAATCTGAATTACAAGTTACTAATTGAATTAAATTTGATGTTTTCTGAATTACAATGTATTAGTCTGAGTTACATATTACACTTTCTAAAATATTTCTTACACTTTCTGAATTACAAATAAAAATGGTATAGACGATCGAAAGTAATCGATTATACGAAACATATTGCCTGAAACACCACGAGACGCACATCGGCAATACGTTGAGTCTCGAGAATTTACGAGATTGTCGAGTTGTATACAGGTAGATTATACCATGAATAAAGAAACTAAGAAAAATAAACAGGGAAAATCATAAATTTAATAATTTTGTGTCAACTTGTCATATTTTTAATTCATTTATTTGGTTTTAATATTGTTTTAGTATACCTGTCACATCTTTTAGTCACGTCTATCTGATTTTAATAATTGCGATTATACAAAGGTATTACACCGGTTATACAAAGGTTTGTATAATCGATATCGCCATAGTCACTGAAATCTCACAACCGATAATGTTTTTTTATTTAAAAATTGATGTAATTTGTATTACCAAGTGTTTTATTGTTTCAGTATTATTACGAATGTGAAGATATTTTTACCCTAGTTTCCTTTGATTTTTAATTTTTTTTAGTGTCACAGGGTCCACTTGCGACAGAAGTTCTGAGTAAAGGCTTTTACAGATTTGTTTCCCAACCTGCGTGATGCCTTCCACAAATAATATAAACATGAGAATCAAATCTCGTCGTCGTCGTCTACTTCAAGGATTAGGCTTTGGGGCCTGTTCCGGTTCAATATTCCATCGTTTGCGAGGTCTTCCGACATCTCGAGTTCCTCTTGGGTTGTATTGTATTGCTAATTTGGGGGTCTTTCTGGGTTCATTCTATCTACATGTTCCTTCCATCTTGTTTTGTAATTGATTATTTGATTCCTTATTGGTTGTACTTATAGCTCGTTTCTAATGTGTTCGTTAGTAAATCTGTCTAACCGGCTGCATCTTTTGACTCCTCTTAGGAACCTCATCTCTGCTGGCTGGATTTTCCTATGGTTTCTTGTTGTCATTGTCCATGTTTCGCTGCCATATAGTAATGTGGGGACTGCAATTACTTTGTATGTGTTTCCTGTGCTGTTTTGTTTCTTAGTGCTCTTCTTATAGTAACGCACATTCTCTGAAATGTAGCTAGTTATATGAGACATCGCAACCTAGATATCTGAAATTTTATATTTGTGCTAGATTGGTGTTGTTAATAATACTTTTAGATCTTACGGGTTGTTTTCTTGGAAAGGCAATTATTGTTGTTTTAGTTTGGCAGTTGTAATCTTTTGATATGCTGTTTAATCTAGATTGCTCGTTGTAAATTGTTTTCTGAATTTGCGATTATAGCCTGGTATATATATTAAATAGAGTGGGTGATAGGCCACATCCTTGTCTTACACCTTGATTTGTGTATATCAGGCTTTTGTCTTCGTCACTGTTTTCTTTAGTGATTTTGGTGTTTTGATAAAGACAGATCTTCACGTTTTCGAGTCCCCTGAACCCAAAAAACATGTTTTTTCTATTGGTCTGTCTGTGTGTCTGTCTGTCTGCCTGTCTGTGAACAGAATATCTCAAAAACGAAAAGAGGTATGGCGTTAAAACTTCATATATAAGTTTTGTGTACTATGTAGATGAGACAGCAAGCTTTTGAAGAAAATCGCATAACCGCAAGTAGGTGTTTCTCTTGTGATTTTTCAGTTTTTTTAAATTTGTTCAAAAACGGCTTTAACGATTTTTTTCAAACTTTACGTTTTTGTTACATTTTTAATGTGAATTGATGTGAGATAGGTAATTTTCCAGTTGAATACTTCTAAAATGGGTTTCTTTTGTGTTTTTTTTTTCGATTTTTTAAACTCCTATTCTAAACAGAACACCCGGTATGTTAATTAATTTTTGACTTTAGCTTAAAATTTTAGAGAAAATTTGTCTCTTGAACTAATGCTCTATTTTATCCAGTTTTTGTAGAATTTGTATTTTTTGAAAATTTTTGACAAATGCTTAAAAATTAAAAATCAAAAGTTTGACTAATTATAAAATCACTGTAAAAGGAAGTTGTGTGAGTGTACCACACCAGATTTTTTTTTCTAAAATTGCGACCTTGTCAAATGAGAATCAAATCTTAATTCGGAATTATATTCAACTCTCAAATCTTTAAAAATTTCGGTTTTATCGAATAACTACGTAGTATTTGTTTCTGTTTGGGTGTTATGGTCATTTTATGACATTTGATTATATTAAATTGTTATTTACCAATTAAACTCCACTCATAGGTACCATTTATATCTACCTTCAACTTCAATAATCGTTAATATTTTTCAATATAGCTTCAACAGACCGGTCAAAAATTAAATTGACTGGGAAGCCCATGAAAAATATACCCACTGCCTACTCTGCACTTTATAAGACTAATTTTGAACTGCAGTTAACTGTATTATTAGTTCATGTCATTTTCACACAGTCTAATAAGCTAAAATAATATTCAAAATATATAAATGAAACTAAATTTCTAAATTAAATTGATGGGTATCATTAAAATCACATGGGGATAAGTTCAAAAATAAATATTAAACTTAAAAAAAAAATTATGTCAACAAAAAACATATTACAGATTAGACAAGTTTTATTGTTTTCAATAGCTTCCTTAATCAAGTTTATTTATATCGCTTTGTATCATCTGCGAATAATAAGCACCCTGAATTCCGAATACAATCTAGCAAATCATTTATACGATAAATATTATAAATAACAATGGCCCCATATTTAAGCCTTTCGGAACTCTTGAGTTAGCTTTAAATTTACAAAATGTATTTTCATCATGATTTACAACAAAGTGCATATTTTGCAGGTATGATGGAAATAATCTAAATGTATTTCAAGTAAGTCTGTTACGGTACAATTTCTGAAATAAGATGTCCTGATCGACTCGATTACATGCTTTTTGCAATGTCAGTAGGTATATATTACATTGGTTTGTATTTTATTTTCTAGATTAGTCTTAACATCATTAACAAAATTTGTTAAATTTGTATTAACAATTTTTTTTAAACGAAACCGTGTTGGCAATCGCTAATATAGAGGTTTATGTGATTCCAAATTTTATTGTACATGATTTGTTTGATTACTGTAACGATAACATTGCAATTTATAATATTTCAAATAGTAGATGAGCTGTACTAATGGGTTTGTGAATGATTATCGCTGCCTGCCGCTTATAATTTCAATTTTTGAATCTCACTTTAATTCGATTAACACCGATCACACAAATGCTCTCTTTGTAACTTTTTGCTGTGCTGCTGTATGTATGTAATTATAATGTAATTATAAGTGTGAATTCTCAGCTTTCACCAGAAACATATAACCGATGGAAAAAATGGTTCTCAGGTTTTCATTTTAGTAATAAAATATCGTAGCGCTCTTTTTGTACGACCAATTAGATACACCTTGTATAATGATCGAAGACGTCTATATTTAACAAAAAAATATTCGTGCAAGTGTATGTCGTAAAGCTCTTTGACTAAAAGCATTTTGCTCTCAGTTATTGAACCAAAAAATACTGTTGCTGTTTCTAGCTGATTTTACACGTTGTTCTTAGTAATAAAATAAGAATCTGCAGCATTTACTAAACATTTTTAAATAATTGAATTAGAATAGAATAGAAAAAAAGTTTTTTTTGTGCAACCGTTTTCAAAGTTAGTTTTAATACCAAAATCTGTAATTGAAGTAGCCGTTTCCCTTAATGACAAAACGTGTTTGTTGCTATGCAATACTTTTAGTTGGATGCAGTTGTCCTAACGATTTTTAAATGCCAAACGTCGAAAGCAGTCAAACTTTTAAAATTAAAATAGTATGTATGTATTAGTCAGATTAAAAGTAGCTCACTTTGACTAGCATTTTTCTGTTCGCTCGGCTACTCTGTGCTTCGCCTCATAAATGCAAACATAATTGCTCGTCAAACGAAGTGCCACTTTTAATCCTCATAAAACATTTAGATGTTTAAAGAAAATTTACATGTTTTGGTTCTGTATTAAAATGATAATCAATTCCAGCGGCCTTGTGGTCAGATATGCCCTCATTATTCCATACGACTTATAGCTTACATTTTATCGTTTTGAAATAAGTTGTCAACGCAAATATTTAGTATTTTCATAGATAGTAAACCTGAAATCATAGCATTTAAATGAATTACAAAGATTAGACGTGGAACATTCAAATAAGTAAAGCTTCCGCAAATAATAATTATATCTTTACTTTTGTTATTATTTGCAATAATAAAATTAACAGCTTGATCAAAGACTTCTAGACACTTATCGACGAGATCACCAGTAAGGCTTCTGTATATTGTAATGACAATCAGCTTTACTTGGTACATGACAACTGTTAGGGATGAAATGTTTGACGGTTTTGGAGCGCATTATTTTTAAGTTTTAATTAGTACGTTTGCCATTTCTGGCATGTTTTGAGCCCTGGAATGTAATATAATCTTGACGAATGCATTGGGCTCGCGGTCCGTTGTTTCAGGGACCCGGAGAACATATGCAACTAATGCACCATGTCGAAGGGGGCTCAGTTAGCAATGGAATTAAAAACAGGACAGAACGTTTGGGGTTGCGACAGAAGCGCGACGTGCGAGTGAAAGTGTGCTGTTTTGCGTAATTATTTCTTGGCGTAAGCGATTATATGCAAAACAAGTAGTTATATTGTGATAAGTTGCAATAAGGCGAGGCGAAGCTGCGAGCGTAGCTAGGGTATTATTAAGTAGTGAATTAATTTAGCTAGAGTAGAATGTATGTACTATCGTAGTTAGTTGAATGGCATTTGGTAGACTTTTTGGCAATTACAGCGTCCGGCATACGTCAGGTTCTTGCTTTGCTAGTCGACTATGTGATAGTCAAAGAGTTGAATCCCGCGAAAGCACGACGTTTCGCACAGTGATTCGCGGAAGCATGTGGTTCCGCACCGGAAGCATGGAGTTCCGAATTATAAGCCCCGTTAGAGCAATAGCAAGATTTACGGTAATTGCTGTACTGTGAAAGACCAGTATACTACGGTAGTTATTACCGACTCTGTACGGGTTGTAACATTAGTTAATCTAGTGGATTACTATTGGGCAGTACTAGCGAAAGGTACCGACAGCTAACCCAGCCAATGAAGGCAGCGATGAGGGGCCAAAGGGTTGATGCCGCCTGATGCAAGGCCAAGCATTGTAGCGTCTCTGCTAGCAGTACGGAGGGGCCAGGGGGAGGCCACCCCCGGTGAGTACAATTATATTGTTAACGATGAGATTTACAGATCAGTAAGTTTATGTTCCTTTACATTTAACTGCCTGCGTCCGCCACTGGGTCAAGGAATGCTCGAACCTGCACTGTTTGCGCCCCGTTTGCCGCCTTGTGGCCATGGGTGAGTTGCATCCACCACGTTGACACATTTCAAAAGTATCGGAAATTGAATTTTAATATAATACACATAATAACGCGTCCAACACAACAACGGAGATTTCGTAATAGAGTTTTCCCTAAAGCATTTCTATTTGTTTTAATCTTCTGTAGTCCACTTCACTTATATTCAGGATGGCAGAACCATCTATTTCCCTGATGATTATCGGAACTCCGAATGCAACAACATAATTGTGAATTTTAACTACTTTTAGTTTATTTGAAGTGGGCCAATGCTCAGTGATGCATAAACAGTTATATTTGTAATTAGACAACCGATTGAATCATGAATTCTATTCTCAAGATTGAATGGTTCTGTTAGACTCGTCTGCCGAATTTGCTCAATTGCCGAAGTAGTATACTAAATCAGTGAACTGCGTATAACTTAAATTGGCCCGATTGCGGAATTAATTTGCTAGGTTACAGTATTGGTGAAATCAATTTCGGCAATTGAACGAATTTGGCATCTGAGTCTAACATTTATGTGTAATAAACTAAAAATCTTATCACTGGTCGTCATTATATAATGTTTTGAGTGGATTTCACACACGCTTTGTGAATTGTTTTTAGATTTCATATTAGTGTATTTTCGTTGGTGACGAAAAAACTGTATCTTCTTATTAAAATTGTATCTGCTAACCTCAATACTTTTTGGTATTGTATTTTCAATATCAGCTGCAACTACCACTTGAAAAGAACTTTAGTCTCTTTTTGTATTTGTATATAAGAAAAAATAGTCACCTGAAAAAATAAAAATTTATATAGAAGATAATTCTCCTGGAAAACATTTCATCGCAAATCAAATGTTTTCCAGGAGAATTATCTTCTATATAAATTTTAATTTTTTCAGGTGACTATTTTTTCTTAAATTTTGATATGAAAAACCATGTAATTTGTGGTGCTGCTGGATCATGGTACCTTTGGCTTAGACTCACCACCTTCCTTCCGCGATTTTGGGATGTTTTCTGGTCAGCATTCCATTTACTGTTTTGTACTCCAAATAAGGTTTCTGCCAGCTGATTACCAGTAATGAGCTTCCTGTTACGAACTGTGTCATTAGTATTAGCTTTCGCACTAATAGCTAGTATCTTTTTGAGAGTTCAGGGGCTTTGCAACTGTACTTTTTTGTTCGGCTCCTTTCATTCTATTTATATTTTGAAACTGGAAGGCTATCAAGTTTGTGATTACCTTGGGCGATGCAGACGTATTCGCCACTGTTGTTGGGGCATTCTAGTATCATTGCACCACATTGTGTTGATATTAGTCTATTTCAGTTTGGTTGAGTAGGGACAAGAAAATAAAAATATATAAGTAATAACTGGTACAGAACCAAACGATTGGTTGAGACTTTGGAAAATTTCGATTTCACCTCAAATTAAATAAGGAATCTGTGTGTCGACGAAGATTATCTGTTTATTCGTTATGGTTCGCGATTTGTGTGTGTGGTTCGTTTTAGGGTCAACACCTAAAAGGTGGAATTTAATGAACTCAGCGAGATTTGTTTGTCTAAGCCATTATTATTTCTATTGGCAGGTTAGTGATTTAATTTTATTCTTTAGGTTAAAACTTCCAGATTATTCGGCCTAGGACTGGAGTAAGCACTTTTAAAAACTGTTCAAAATCTATAGTAAGATATGTAAATAAAAGACACTCCTGTTAGCTGGTGACATTTTTGTTGCAGGTCTTTTTCTTCTTTGTTTTATTTTTGAGGGTTTTATTGGATTGGATTTCTTTTATTCTCTTTTCTTTGCTGCTCTACATGGTTCATTTGTATTCTCTAAAATTTACGTGTCGCAGGCACCTGCATGGTCCCATACAGAACCAGTGAGGAATCAAGACCACATCAGTCGCTGTAATCTACTTCGGAGGTGACAAATAATCTTACCTGTTACTTTAAAATTTGGTGATAGAGTGAATTAAGGTGATGTGAAAAATCACTTTCTTTTGCCGGACTTAGTGATGCAGTAATGTTCAATGTTGTATGATTTTTTAAGTTTTTTTGTATACTGGCTATTCAAACCTCCCGTTTATTACTGTATGGTGATATTTAAGTCTGTTTAGTCAGATATCAGATATCAGTCAATACACAGAAAACTGCAAACAAATTTCAATCTGTTTATCTTTGACTGAATAATTAACTGTGACTCAATCGGACTTTCTAAGTATTATTTTTGAATCGCTAACCTCATATACCAACTTAGATATGTCTGCTTTTGGTTCTGTATCACCTTTACGAAGCACTCATCTCAACTGCTTGTAAGTGAACCTGTTTTTCTTTAATGACTTCTCTATAATTGTAAACTTTACTGTATTCACCTTGATAAAGCGATAAAGCTTTCTAAAATATTGGCTAAGGCAAACGCACCTTTTTGATTTGCTGTGTTGTAATATTTACCTTTGCGTTATTGGGGCTGTTTGAAAATATTCTATTATTTATTTGTATTCGTATAATTATGGGCTTTCGACTAAACCAGATACTGAAATATAATACGTTCTCAATTTAGCACAGAATCGGAACGAGTCTAAAACTAATCGCCACACCGAAAGCTGCTTTTAAGATCGGGCGGCGTTTTAGCAGGTAGTTTTAAATATCCATGGGCTGAGTATTCCCATATTGGAATGTTGTAAAGGCCGAGGCGACTGGGGGTTGCATTTTAGCATTCAAGGGTTCTTATGTTTTTGGGCAGTGGGCAGGAGAGGTCGCACATGTGTAAACGTGGAAGCTAATCCACCGCTGGTGTAATTATACCGCGATTATGTGTTTTGAAGTGATTGAATTACATATAAGCGGGTGAAACGATGAGGTCTGTAAAAAGAATACTAGTGCTTGAGTAGCTTAGTAAATGTAGTTATTGTACAGCGAAGTCGGACATTCAATATTATGCGCACCGTTGCTGATTGTAGACAGTTTTATGAATTGGGTCGCTCTTCATTGTTATCGTTGTCTGCGGGCCAACTAGCCGCAGAGGGTGCCCTCGTTCCTGGATCAGTGGTTATTCGGCAAGATGGCCCACGATCCTTGACCTGATAAGCACTGTGCGTATCACTGACCCCAGTTAGCGCGACTGGGGTTTTTGGGAAGCCCAACTCCTAAGGATGCCTTATACCTGTGTCTTTTACGGTCCATGCGGCCACCGTAATTGCGGGTTACATTGACATGGGTTGGACTCATTGATGCAGTTAGCGTGTTTTCAAGATTATTACATTATCGAAAGTGCACTGAAGAATATACCTGATGATGCGAAGTGGGAACGACGTGGGGGGCATAAAACCCCCTGTAAGTATTATGTAATGAGCACATTACTTCTAAAAGCTAAATGTTTGTTGCTGAGTTTATGTTCGCGGACGGGCGTGTGTGACTACCTGCTACATGAAAGGACTCGCCGTTCGCCTTGCACCCCCCCCCCCCGTATCATGTTTCTGATCTACAACCCCAGACCGCAGGGGCGTCATGGAATTTCTGGTAAGTCGCCGGTTCTTGTAGATTTATGCATGTGAACCTATCTGAACCCAGAAAAAAATAAATTAGCCCGGGGCACCAAAAATATGAACGAATCCCAATTACTGAATTAAATCGTTTTATTAACCAGTCGTTCGTAACTGTCCTGAAACTTAACATAGAACACCTATTTACAATGTTTCTTAAATTAATAGCAGAGATGTAGAGATGTCCATATTTTCGCGCAGCCCTGTATAACAGCGCATCATTGATTTCGGATATCGGAAACATAATGAAATTTTTATTCTGCGTAATCTAAATTTGATTCGCGTATGCATGATGTATCGCAAATTTCATCGAAATCGGAGTTGGAAAATTATATGACGATCGATTCCCGGATGCAACCGCGTCGTCATCCGCAATGGAAAACGTCAGTACACCACTGAGCAATGAGCGTGGTTTCACTTCCATTCTAGGAAACGCGGTCCATTTCAATCTCTTACAGCTGAATCGCAGCTTCGGGCGGCTATTTTCTGCGAAAGCCTTAATTTTGACTGAAGAATAGGAAAGCGTGGGAGAGGCAAAGGAGGGATGGGACAAATTAGCCGAGCCCGTTCGAATGAAAATTTCATGAAGCACAATTTGTTGCTACCTTACTGGCATGTTAATTTGCAGTTTATTAACCCCAGACGGAAAAGTTGGCAACAATTAGAGTAAGTGTTGGAATATTATGAAATTGTTTGCTAGTGAACGGTGCACAAGTATGAAACGCGAATTTTTATGGCGTCAATCAACAGTACAGGTCGCAGGGGAAATACTGAAATTCTAACCTCCTAACGCGCTTTATAACGCAAAAGTTTTACTGTGCAGGGTCACTGGAAAATTCCTACAGCATCGTCTCTGCACGAAATACTCGGAAACAGAGATGTGGATGCGTAGCAACAGAGTTAGCTTTGCGGTGGAAATTCGGGCGACCTCGCTGCCCAATAAATTTTCATTATCACTTGCGCCAACCCTTAAATTTTATTTTTCGGCTTTCATTTGGAAAAAATTATACAGTAGCCACATCTCTATAGAAGAATCTAATAAACATGATGCGATGATCGCATGGGATGGATCAAAATGAGATACTCGTATCAATGCATGAACTTAATGGTATTGCAAATTACAAGGTCTAAATGAAAATAGGAAATCCGATTCAGTAAATGTGCTTTGGACAGAGTAGCCCTCAGCTACCGTTATACCTTAGATAGAAGATACAAATAATAAAACTGTTATAGGACTTTTAACCCTGAATTCGAGCGTATCCTTGAAATTCTCTGCTAAAAGCGAAAAGCCCGCAATGCAAACTCAAATAAAAAGCAAACTAATGGAAAATAGCAACTTTAGATAAGCAGACATTTGTTCTCAGATATCAGGATTAGGTATGTATATCAACAAAAATTCTGGCGGTATTAGGGCCATTTGACTAAAATTATCTCTACGCCAACTACATAAATTTTATCAAAGAACTTATACCAACTATGTGGCTGAGACTCAATGAAAAACTTTTTATTATAATAACTACAATTTAAAGTTATTTAAAAGTAAATATTTGTTTCATATTTTCAGTCTTTTTTGAAAAATAAAACCGCTGGAAACTACTGCAATCAGGAAAAAGTTACCGTTTTTCTTACCAGCCTATCACTGATTAGAAATGATTGCGTACCGTCCGACATTTCCTATAATTTTAAAAAACTCCTCGACCACATTGTTTTGAGAATACAGCTTAAAGCATTATGCAAGTAATCAATGTACTTTCCCAAGTCATTCGAAATTACTTTTTAATTATCAATGCCTTTTTGAATATTGTAGCTGATAATGTGATAATGCACCCCCACATAAAACTGCTTCTGATAAAAGAAGAGTATAAGAACACATTTATTGATTTGTTCAAGGGGAAAATGTATATAAGTAATTTATGAAGCATATTTAAGCAACAAGTGCTATGAAATAAAGACGATTGGAATTTTACTTAAATAAAGTGGTTTAAATTTTTCCGCGCATATCGATATGGAATTATCACCGACTATATATTTATTTATTCTGCCATAATTACAATTAGGAATCACGTTATTTGCTCTGTGAAGCTCTTTTAAAAGGCAATAGCACATGGTACTATATGTTATATTTATATTTATGTCGCACTCAGCCAACAACCATTAGGCCAATTACAGGCGTCGCTGTGCATTTATGGGGATTTCCAACCCCACTAATGACTGTCATGATGTTGTTATGACCGCCGGGACCAACTATTTTCGTGACAGCCGTATCACGAGGCGCCGAGAGAAGCAGCCGTGGAAATCCCATCCAAGTTCTGACCAGAAAGAGCGTTGCTTAACTCTGCTGATCGAACGTGGACGCTTGTTCAAGCTACACCACCCGGGACCTTATATTGATGTTATAATATAGCAATTTGATTGTTCTCGTATATAAAACCTAGGGAAAAACATATCATTGTAGTAGTATCTTCTTTGTATTCCAATACCACGTACAATAATAAAATTGAAAATATACCTAATCGACTTATATCGTGTTTATGCAAAAAATTCTGGACATGTTAAATCTGAAAACTGTAACAAAAGCGGCAAAAATATCAAAACTAATTGAACTAAACATACCGGTGAAAGTAAATTATTCTCATACATTACAAAGAAGACCAATAGTAATAATTACCATAGTCTGGTTGAAAATAATATATAAGTAGCAAATTAATAAATCATACGCATCTTTCCAGATCATCACCATTAGCCTACATAAAAAACCAGTTGAAAATTCTAACGCTATCATTGCCAGACCAACTTCTAGACAGGATTTTAAGTTGTTCTTATTTTTTCGAATTGATTTACCAATTGTCCATGTTTCTTACAAGATAAGAAGTTGGTTCTTCAGACATTCGCATTCTACTTGTAACGCGGCGTTTTGTTCCGCCCCTTCGTTATTTTAATTTTGATTTTTCTTAAATTGCTAGCTCGCTAAGACGTCAATGTATAAGACTCATTTGTTACCTCAGCAGTGGTTATGAGAAAGCCAACTAGCTTTGTTCTGAGCTCGTCTCGTCCACACATTAGATCTGAAGATAAATCTCAAACTTCGCTAGAAATAAAAGCCAAGGCTGCTTAGATCAATGTAATAAACTATATATGATGGTTTACATACATACAAATAAAAGATGTGCAAAACGATGATAAGCAAATAATATACGCCGTCAATAATAAATATAAATGTTTAGTTGAATGACTATTACGGGTTAAAAGCTAAATTCTACTCGCTTTTACAATTTGGCATTAACATATGCCATGAATTGCGTCAATTTTGCAACAGATTGACGCAAAACCTAACCTGCTAACCTCAAATTTGACATAGAATTACAGTGTCACCAACTAAATACATAGTTGTAGGTAAAATATTGTATTTGACATGTATATAATGGCTGTATTACACTTGGATGATTACAACACTTGCCTTCGGCTCGTGTGTAAACTTCATCCTCGTGTATATAACCTACATTATGTGCTTGTTAAATAAAATGCTATGATCTTGTTAGCGGAAATAACTTTTTTATCCTACACTATCAGAAAGCTAAATTTTCTCGGCTCTATCGAAACGAGAAAGGACAGCTTTTCCCGGCTAGCCAAGAAAAAAAATGTTGTTGGCTAGCCAAGAAAATAAGCAGATTTATATAGACACAGTTAGTCTTGCAATGATATGGCACTGTAAGTCTTTGTCAAATTCGAGGTAATCAGGTTAGGTTTTCCGTCAGTTTTGACACAGACTGACGCAAAACCTAACCTGCTAACCTCGAATTTGACAAAGACTTACAGTGCCAGGGATAAAAAAAACTTCAGTGTCAAGGGGTTCACAATGACTTTTTTAAATCGAGAAATCGTGAAGTTACAACATTTTATCCAAGTTTTGTAGGTTATGTTAACGTCGGTTGACGTTTATCTGTGCCCCTCGACACTGAAGTACCTTTTTATCCCTCATGCGGCTTATTTGCCTTGGCCCTACGGGTCTCGACAGATAAATCCACATTCGTGATAAAAAAAATTAAACTTTATTGCCTTGGTATACAATAGTGTTGTTTATTCTTCAAACGGCAGTAAAATGTGACATTATACTGCTTTATTGATGATGCTAAACTGTTACTTCATTGCCATGGCATCTACGCGCTTTATCTGCTGTTCGTCAGCGGCAGATATAGTAAATTGTATACCTAGGCGGAAAAGTGGCTATTTGCCAGGACGAAAGAAGATATGGACAGCCGAGGAGCAGCCCAGCCTGGCCACTTCTTGAGGCCTGGATAACCACTTTATCGCCATGGTTTACACATTATTTTTTATCCTACACTATCAGAAAGCGAAATATATTCAAGATAAACGTAGTTTTATTTAATAAGTAATACAAACACATAAATACATAAGGAGCGGCTGTGGAAATTCAAACGTATGAATAATATGTTGGTGGCACTGTAAGTCTATGTCAAATTCGAGGTTATCAGGTTAGGTTGTCCGTCAGTTTTGACACAGACTGACGCAAAACCTAACCTGCTAACCTTTTTTTCTTGGCTAGCCGTGACAAGCTGTCCTTTCTCGTTTCGATAGAGCCGAGAAAATTTAGCTTTCTGATAGTGTAGGATACAAAAGTTATTTCCGCTAACAAGCATTTTATTTAACAAGCACATAATGTAGGCTATATTACACGAGGATGAAGTTTACCCACGAGCCGAAGGCGAGTGTTGTAATCAGCCAAGCGTAATACAGCCATTATATACATGTCAAATACAATATTTTATCTACAACTATGTATTTAGTCGGTGACACTGTAAGTCTATGTTAAATTTGAGGTTAGCAGGTTAGGTGTTGCGTCAATCGGTTGCAAAATTGACGCAAAACCTAACCTGCTAACCTCGACGTTAATGTCATTTATTGACGATATAGCCCACTAATTTAAAAAAATACTGTGCGGAATATGAAATTTTATATTCTACTAGTGTAATATGAGCCGCTTTTTGTATTTAGAGTTGAATATATAATGCACTTATTATTTGATAGGTGTAGATAATAGTATATTATGTTATTAGGAGCAAACGTTATATTTCCGAATAACATATAGTATTTTTTCTTCAAACGTTTTTATAACAAATTATTTACAACTTTGTGAACAAAATTCGAAGAAAATTACTTGATCTCGTCAGCGGCAGATAATATTTGCTGCCGCTGACGAGCGGCAGATAAAGTTGTCAGCGGCAGATAAAGTCGTCAGCGGCAGATAATATTATCTGCCGCTTGGCAATAAAGTGACTGTTTAGCATCATCAATCCAGCAGTATAATGCCATCTTTTACTGCCGTTTGAAGAAAAAATACTATATGTTATTCCGAGCAAAAATATCTTTAGGTGGCTCGGCTGTACTTATCTGCCTCGCAAGTTCACAGAAAACCCGTAGAAAAATACAAAATTTGAGAAGATTGATTAGGTACTTTTCTCATTTAATAGTATATTATGTTATTAGGAGCAAAAGTTACATTTTATGTGGCGAGGCTGGACGGGTTATCTGCCTAGCTTGCGAGACAGATAAGTACAGCCGAGCCACATAAAGATACTTTTGCTCCGAATAACATATAGTATTTTTTCTTCAAACGTTTTTATAACAAATTATTTACAATTTTGTGAACAAAATTCGAAGAAAATTACTTGATCTCACCAGCGGCAGATAATATTATCTGCCGCTGACGAGCGGCAGATAAAGTTGTCAGTGGCAGATAATAACTTTATCTGCCGCTGACGAGCGGCAGATAAAGTCGTCAGCGGCAGATAATAACTTTTTCTGCCGCTCGTCAGCGGCAGATAATATTATCTGCTTGGAAATAAAGTGACAGTTTAGCATCATCAATCCAGCAGTATAATGCCATATTTTACTGCCGTTTGAAGAAAAAAATCATATGGCAACTACATCCACAGCCGACCAAATGGAGTGAGTTACTTTTAGTTCCTAGGACGTAAAAGTACTTTTAATCCTAGGAAATAAAAGTGTTACATAGTAACATACACTTTTTGTGTCAGTAAGAGAAACGTCATTTCAATGACAGATTTTGGTATTAATAATAATTACTTCTAATACGGTTGCAAATTATTATTTTTGCAGAATTGCAAGGCACTGCATATGTTTCCATTAAATGTATCCAACACAACCATATCGTAAAATTTAATTAGTAGGTAAATTACGAACTTCTATTTAACATAGCTAAATTCAGGATTTTCTGATTGCAGAAATACGTAAATTACTACTGACAGGGAACAATAGGTTAGAATCACAGCAGATTACATTTTATCGAGGTCCTGGAAAAGCTCTGACATTAGTTGTCGTTACTTATTATCCTCGATAAGAACAATCTGCAAACTTTACGTCCAAAATTGGAGTGTTCTGAGATTTAGTCGAACAGACATGGCTTGCTTGTTTCATATAAGTGTCTGACCTCATTACTTGCGTTTAAAAAGTTGCAAATATGCATAAAAACTGTGAATACGTGATAAAGCAGACAAGTAGCTTTCTTTCAAATGCAAAAGCTAACTTTTTAACTTGCGAACACTTACCGTACCTACAGAATTGCTCGAGTCAAGAGTGCGTTATGCCCTCTACGTGCATTGTTTTCATTATAATACGAACAAACACATTTCCCTTTTATCTGTGAAGACCAAACATAAAGTAGAAGAGTCTCTTAGCAGTTTTTTTTTATATTGGCAATACCTTTTGAGTCAGACAAAGAATTTTAAGCTAAGAGCAATATTTTTTAAATTTTAATTAAATTAGATTTATGGATACATTTTCTATGCATGTGGACACTTTTACTATCATCACTTTAATTAGATAAAAAATCCATTGATACCGCATTTGATTTCTGCTCAACCTTTCTTTAAAGCAAAATAAATTTTAATAATTCAAAGAAAAATACAATGTAGGTGTGCGTACCAATTATTTCGGTGAAGTGAACCCTTAAGAATTGTAACCGTTTCTTTATTTAAATTGGACAATGTACAACATGTTCATTAAAAAAGTCCATAAGGAGCGGCTGTTGAAATTCAAACGTATGAATAATATGTTGGTGGCACTGTAGTCTATGTCAAATTCGAGGTTAGCAGGTTAGGTTTTGTGTCAGTCTGTGTCAAAACTGGCGGAAAACCTAACCTGATAACCTCGAATTTGACATAAACTTACAGTGCCACGAACATATTATTCATACGTTTGAATTTCCACGGCTGCCCCTTATAGACTTTTTAATGAATATGTTGTTTAAAACGCAGGATGTCTCTAAAATAAGTAGGCTTAATTTACTTAATCCCAGACTCCTAGGATCAATATAACACAAGTTAAGTGAACTTATCCTTGTCCAAATGCGCTTTATTAGTAACTTAATTCAGTCTTTTTTATTACTTCCCTCGTTTAAGACGAAGGAAGTATTGTAATCGCGATAAAATCACCTTTCGAGATTTCTTCAGATCTTCACGTTTCAGGGTCCCTAGATGACGAAAAATATGTTTTCTCAATTCTGTCTGTCTGTTGGCGGTATAACTCAACAACTATTTGTCGGAGGAAGACAATATTTTGCGGACACATTATATCTACCTGGAATGAAACCGAGACAATTTCAGACAAATATATACAGGGTGAGTACCTTACAAGAATAAAATTTTGTTTATTTTTTATTTAACTTAGCAATAAATAGAAGTAATAATTTGTAGATAGTGCATCCTTTATTTTTACCAAAAATGGGCCCCAATAAATACAGAATAAATGTTGTACGATACAAAAAGAAGCAACAAATTAGTGTGTTACTTAATATAGCTGCAACGCAGAAATTCGAATGGTCGGTGCTCCGTAGCTCAGGTAGAAAAAGCCCGTTTCCTTGCAATATCCCACAAAACGTTCCGACTGCATACGCGGTCCGCCTGCCCTTCGAATTCGACCACCGGTAACGTTTTTTTTTTATTTAAAAATTTATATAATTTATTAGAAACGTGAAGATATTTTACTCCTAACTCAATTTAAATTATTTAGTGTCACAATGTCGACGAGGGAAGTTCTGGGTAAAGTCTCTTACAGATTTTTTACTTAGCATTCTATTTATACTTGCTCTAGATACAACTTATCTTTTGATACCGATATTGATTATTATGAATAAAAAACTATGAAAAGGTTAATGCTAGAAAAGATACATAAAGTCGCAATAAGCCAATCACGACTTGTGCCTTGTGGATGATAATAAATTAAATAATATTCGGGGTTGTATAGGCATTTATATTCCACCGATCTATCATTTGTTGTTTATATCTATCTGTGATACAGTCCATAACGCCCTACAAAGTAAAGAGGGGGCGTGATGATAACGCCCGCTTATTATGCCCTCTCATAATGAGCGGGCGTAATGATTATGTACTCCTCTTTTCAATTTATTTGAGCAGTCGAAGTGGAAAATAAAACGTTGTATATACCACGAGCATTACTTGATGTTTATACCTCTCGGAAATAAACATCTTCATAATGTCCTTGGTACATAAATAACTATTTCGTCCAACATTTTGAAATAAAGTTAATACAAATCCAAATAATTACGGGTAATTTTCAGCTATAATTTAATAACCAAGGGCAGTGATAATCACCCGCAATAATTTTGACAAATAACAACCCGAAAGTGCATTTCCTAGAAATTTCGTAAAGGTAACGCACTTGATTCATATTATTTCTCAAAATTATAAGGATTTATCACTGGCCGCGGTGAATTCGGGAAGATAAGTTCTTAAATAAATTCATAATTTTTACCGAAGCGAGAAGCCATTTTTCTGACAAATTAGTTTGACACTTCATTATAATAATATGTTGGTTGCACTGTAAGTCTACATCAAATTCGAGGGTAGATTTGACTTAGATTTACAGTGCCACCAACTTGTCATAGGATACTACTGAATCTTAATTGGGTAGTTTCCATAGTGAATGAAAATCACCCTAGGGTCGTTTTCAGTTCAAGTGTGATCTGATTTGTCAAACTGACTCACTTGATTAAAAATAATCAAATTGGATTGGTCTGCACTATATTGTAATGATATACAACCATGTGCGTGGTAGAAGCAAATTTAGAAAATATTAAGGGATTACAATAAAATTGTTAAAAATAATTTGGATTTATTCAGGTATAAGGTGGGAAAGTATATGGTTATGATGTTATTACAAAGTGAAAATTTATAATTGAATAGAAAATAGCTATTTAAAAAACAGATGGATTCGATAATAAGATAACATTATAAAAATTGCAGTTTGAAGCGAATGACAAAGACTCAATTGAAGTAAAATAGAAATTTAGTAGGTTTATAGCAAAGATATTAAAAACTAGAGTGTATATTAAGGGATTTGATATCGTTAAGAAAATTTGTTTTAATTATTGAAAATAACAAACTTAATAAATGTAGCAAAAGATTTGGTGTAATTAAAAATTTTGAAAATAACCCTGTTTTTATTATAAAAATGTATTGAATAATAAAAAAAGAATAAGTAAAATCTGCGAGGTGAAATACTATGGAAATTTAATATAAACAAGAATAGGTAAAGACATAAACTAATGAAGCTTGCAAATATGTGGTAAAAACTAATGGATAGCAGAAGTACTCTACAAACGTGAATCATTGGATGATAATAATGGGTCAAGTTTATTTGAAAAGTCCATTTGACAGAATGCATTAATCAAATTGTATTACGTCAAACTAAAGTATGATAGTACGAGAGCCCATGACCAAAATTTTTGTCTCATCGTTTTACGACCAAAAACGTTTAAAATCGATAGATTTGGTTATTCTGATTCCTAAAATACTAATTTCAGAAAATTTCCGCGTCACGTCTGACCTGACCGCATTTTCAAATATGTCAAAAAATTTTACCGAACTGTTTCTTAGCAATCTGTCTGATTTTCAGAATGTAGTTGAATGATAGATTTTAGATACCGAAAACACAATTTTCAGACACAGTAACGTAGGAAAGAGACCATTTGAAAAAATTAAAAATGAGGCAAAAAATCCATAGCAAACCGTCTGAAAATCTTGTTTTCAAGTGGACATTGGTCAGTTGATGCGAATAAATCATTTTTTAGAAGAAAGTGTGAGCATCTTATATGTTGAAACTAATTTGAACGTGTTGAAATATTTTACCGATCGGTAACACAGCATTCTGTCTGAAAACTGTTCGATATGATGAAAAGAGTTGCGCAGATGTAGAAAAAAAATGATATCAGACAAATTTAGTGTAGCACTTTACTAATCAGACAACTTTTCGATAGTCAGAAATCATTAAAAAATCGTATTGCGGCTTATATATACAAAATATTTAAAAAAATTGAACCAGGCTGCTATGAGATAGGTCGGTTACATTTTTTGACATTTTTGAAAATGCGCTCAGGCCACATGTGACGCGCAAAATGTCTGAAAACAAACTTTTTCGTAATAAAATGACGAAACCTATGTACATTTTTAATATCAGACATATTGTGATAAAACCGTCTGCCCATTTTTTTTGACATAGCAGAAATGCTCCCCCCCCCCCCATAAAACTGCGACGTTTCTGACCGGTACTGCCCACCTAGTCGGGTTCAGATTCATCGAATCTAACGATTTTATACGGTTTTGGCCGTAAAACGATGCGACATGGTTTTGGTCGTGGGCTCTCGTACTATGATCAATAATTAATCTCATCTAGTATGGCTATGGAATTTTTTCTAATTTATGAATGCAACTATGTTTACACTTAAATGTCTAACCTGACATTTGATTTTTAAGTGAGTTATAGTTGCATTCATAAATTAGAAACAATTCCATACTAGATGAGATTAAGTTTTGATCATACTATATTTGGTGCTAAAGAACAGTTCAGAGGAGTAACACCAGGGTGAAAGAGGCACATTTGTGGAGCTTGGGAATGCAGTAGTGCAGGTAGCTGTCTGCAAGTTTGGTCTGTTGGCTGCGTGCTGTAGAAAAGGGTTGAGTAGCTGATGTGTGACGGTTAGGACGTCTTGTCTGTTCGTGGACCCTACATTGCGGGAAAGTGCTAGAGAGAATAGATTAGTCATCAGAGAGGAGTGGTTTGTTTGGCATCTGGAGAGTTTGTGCGGACCAATTAAAAGGAGGGTCATTACTTATTAAGGTAGTAACTATAAAAGGAAATAAAGGCAATAAAAAGGTGAACTATTTATGAATGATTTACTTACTGATTAAATATTGTTGTGTACTATTGCAACAGTTTGGTATTTGTCATTTGAATTTTAAATCTGTTTTGACAATTGGTTGACATAAGTAATTGCAGCGTACATAAATCAAACAAGTAGAGACACTCATGCCAAATGTTGAAACCCGTCTAGAGTGCCTGGGACAGTAACTCGAGAGGTATTTCTAAGCTTGACTATCAGATGGCAGCACAAAGTTCTACCAATCAGAGCCAGTTACTGGCTCTGCTACCAATCATGATGCAATCAAGTAGTGGGGCCATCTGTTAGAACTATCGGAAAGTACCCACCAGGAGCCGTTCAAGGTCATTCAAATCGCAATTTTGACATCAAAGAAACTGACGGTGAGTGTCCCTACTTGTTTGATTTATATACGCTGGTAATTGTGACTTATCTGAATGATATTGGGAATATAAGAACACAAATTTGTCAGAAATCAGTTAACTAGATAAAGGAATCCACCCCTGATTTTTAGGAGCTAATATCTAATAAGAATTATTGACATTCTAATTATAGTAGGGAAATTTTTAATTTAAAAATAGTTTAAAATAACTTGAATTGAATGTGCATGTTATATTAAAGGTATCGCAACTAGAATTTTATCAAATTTATGACCGCCCAAAGTGTTAAAAATTAATAATAAAATTTAAAAACTTATTAAAAGTAAATATAGACAACACGTTGTGAATGCAGTTTAATATGTAAGATTTATCAGTTATAGCAAACATTGAGATCTATTTCTTCCTATTCTTCTTCTTCTTCCTCTTATTGTAGGCCAGTGGCCTGTTATAACCACAAAGTGGTTCTATGAGCCCTCTTTGCCCTTAGGCCGGGTAGGTGGCTAGCCTTGCCCGTCGAAATTGAGGAAGAGTTCCCTCATTAGGGGTTAACGACTACCACAAATGTTAGCGTGGTAGCCGGGGAGCGTACGATTTTTAAAATCCATCTACCGGGAATCGAACCCGGGCCGGCCGCCTGAGAGGCGAGCATTTGCTCGCTGCGCCATCCGCTCACCTTCCTATTCTACTATGTCTAATTGTATGATTCACCTTCAATTTTCATCTTGCATACATACATGAATCTTTAAATTAACTTCTTTTCTATTCCTTCACAAATATAAATTGTGCATTTGTGCAACTAGTAGGTAGGTTTTATTGTGGTCTTGAAACGTCTTTTGTGAAGGTTTTTATTTGGGAAAAAGATGAGGCTTCGATTAAAATCGAAAAAATGGGATGTACCTATGCTTTACCTGAGTCAGAGAAATCGTTTTCTTGCTGGTCTCCACGTTTTTCCTCATCTTTCTTCTTCTAATCTTCACAATGCCTGAAGATCATAATGGGTTCGATGAGGGCTTCAATCAAGTGCTTAAAGTGAATCTCTGGTATACCCCATATTGTATTTTCTTATGTAACTTAATACCGTTCACATTTTTTCTATGTTTCGGTTATGAGTTTGTTTAACAATTAAATAAATATAATTTCTGAAATCTACTTCCACTCTTAGTAGTAAATGACGCAGCTAGCCGTATTTCCAAACTGTATTTAGGTACATAGTTCTAATACAAACATTAGATTGAATGTGAGACCAAAGAATTCTATTAATATTATTCTTTTAATAACGATGAACTACTTAACACAATAATAATTATATGTTAATATATGAATTAACATAATTTAGTCCGTTAATCATTTATACTAGGGATATTACCTAAAAATGTTGGAACAGTTTCAAATTATGTTATTTATAGAAGTTTGATTTTCATAGGTGGCTTGAGCTACGTTATCTATGGTCTACCAAAGGATTTTATTTATTTTTTACCTTGCCGTGCTATGAACGGTAGCCCTATTACAGTCCTAAGTGCCTATGCATTGATCGCATTCTGTAATGATTAATTATTGTACCAGCAGTTCATATGTAGATGTCGCTGTACCATTATGAGCAGACTTCTAGATATTATCGACCTTGCAAGGAATCTGCAATGAATCAGCACGAATGACGCGACCTCTGTTAGAATTTTCCTACATTACAATTCTGTTGCTGTCAAAAAATCGAAAGAAAATAGCAGTCATCGCGGTTATCGTAGCTTTAGGTGATATACAAACGTCACCTAAATCTTAGTCAAAATTTCCCTATTTAATGTAACACGCATTTCAAAAACAATTAAAAATGCGTTGGTATCAAGGAAGTATCGCGGAAGCTGTTTCTGCATCCAAGAAAAATGGTGCTGTATTCGTGGTGTATGTAGAAGGTTAGTTAGTTCTTACCCAACATAATGACTAACCTTGGTGTTCTTATTAGATTAGAATTTTTACGTTTTTCAGGAAAAGACAACACATCGCAAGAGCTAACACATTTAATAGAAACTGAGGACGTTTCGAAGCAATTGGAAAAGGAATATTTCATAGCTATTAAAATAGAAGAAAATTCTGTACCCCATCAACAATTTAGTCAAATTTGTGAGTGTTATCGGATGTGGATTCTACAAGTTCATATTATTTTTTTAGATAAACAAGCGACTGTTCCTTCAATATTTTTTATTGGTAAGACTGGAACGCCCCTGGAAATAGTTAAGGAACCCCATAATGCTGTTGAGTTTCTAAGTAAACTAGAAAATGTGCTACATAGGAACGGTACAAATATTACAATAAGTCCATCTGTAGGTAAGTTGCCAAAAGTTAAAATGTTTGTAATAATGGGTATTAAAACTACTTTTTGTTGCAGCGGCACATTCAGAGAGTTTTATTAAAAGCGAACAGGAGCAAGCAAATTCGGCAGTTTGTGAAAATGGAGTATGTATAAAGCCACAGAATGATACACCCTCAACTAGTAATGAAACTGAAGATGCAAATGCAACTCCCGAGAAGGATTTATCGCCTGAGGAGAAAGTTGAGAGAGCTCAAGAACTTCTTAATCAGAAACGTGAAGCAAAACGGGCTGAGGAAGAACAGGTATGAGTAATTTGATTTGGTGGTTGACATTTTATGAAAACGAATTTGACGTAACTGCAGAAATACTTTAAATATTTAATATTGTGCAACTATTTGATTACTTCTGCTTTTGCTAGTTTTTTTTTTTTTTTATAGTTCCTAGACGTGCGTGATTATTTTGTTAGGGTTCGGAAACTAATTGTCAAAGCCTCTCTTTCTGCCCAAGTGGGCACTGATGCGACAAATATATATCGTTTTATTCTTTGTAAGTTAGTAAAATAGTTATACATACGTCAAAACACAAATTTAGGTTATATTTTTTGGCATGCTGAATTCGTAGGTTGTTGAAGTAGTTAATATTGATGTAACAATTTACTTGTTGCATAATACAGTGTTATAAAAATAACAACTAATTAAAATCAGCTAAAACAAAAAGAGCACTTAAGTTGAATGTATAACTCGGAGAACTTTTATAAATTCTCTGTGATGCCTCTGTGTGACGACCGGAAGTTACAAAATGTTCACTTGTCAAGTTTGCACTAGAGCCAACATAATAAACCAAACAGTGACTGTTGCAAGCGTTACCATAATTACAAATGCTACAGCTAGATGTAGAGGTTTATTATTATCTTGACATTTTTTTTATTATTTAGTTTGGTGTTTCAGCGATTGATTTTTTCGGAAAATATTTATTACATTTTCTTTAATAATAATAATTAATGATAATAATTACCATATTTTGGGCACATTAGCGTTTCATCCGGTACAGCAAAGCAAATCAAAGACAATATTGTTTTTCAAGTGAATAAATGAATGAATCAAATTTAGTTGCCGTAGGTTGTGATGAAACCGCTGTGAATACTGAAATACACCATTACGGTGTAATATGTAGGCTGGAATTAAATCTGATTATTTCCTGCAAATCCATAATAATGCGTCAGTTTAATAATGACTAAGGGCCAACTTCATCATCAATTTTATCTACGACAGATTCTATTGTAGATAAAATATTGTACGATACACATGTGTAAAGCAACTTTAGTCACTCGCGGGGCTTAAAACACGAGTGACTAAAGAGTAGCTTTACGCACTTGTATCGTAATAGATATTTATGTATTTACTGTGTAAAGAGAGCCATTTTGGTATGAGGATGCCAGTTTCGTGCCGAGCGGTAGCGAGGCGCAAAAAAGCAACCGAATACCAAAATTACTCTTTACACTCGAAATACATACATTTTTTCTACGGTCCTAAATAAATAACAAAATTGTTAAATAATTGAAATTTCGATACACACCATTTGATGAAGTCGCGATTTGGCCGGGAACAACACTCGTTGGTTGCTGTCTGGGTCGCTTCAAATACTTCAGGCCGGGTGCAATTACCTTCAGATTCCATCTTCAACTTCACAAAAACTCACAAACTCAATAAATCTGTTGCGTGATGATGGACGCATCGTGATGCAATTGTCAATAATTTAGCCAGTTCCAGAAAAATTACGAATTAAATTAATAATCAGGTTAGCCATGGCGATGCGTAAAGTAAAATGACGCGATTATTTCATTAAGACATTGTTCACGTGGTTGCGATGCTAAAATGGTTACTAGGGAAAAAATGTGTGAATCGCTAACTTTTCGCATTGACAGTGAGCGCTTAATAGTCAGTTTTAAAGGTGACCGTAGAAAAATTACTATTAAAACTTCATTTAACTAAAGGGACATTAGAATGTGCAGAGTGAAATATGTTACATATGTTATCATGCACATCTAACATCACTTTAGTTAAATGAAGCTTTAAAATTGATTATGAAATCGGCCCTAAAATTAAAACGTCAAAATTTAATCATTGTTAAAAATGTGTCAAAATTTAATCGCCTGTGAATAATTTTAACATGATAATTAAAGGTAGGTACTTCACCAACGGAATTTTATCTATTTATTGAGGAAATAATCTCGCTGAACATCTCGCGTGCATGTAAACTAGCCTGAATAAATTTTTAGGGATGTCGTACCCGGTCAAAAATCAAACCCGGGTACCCGAAATATATAACAAAAATGTTACCGTACATCTGAACATCTGAGGTAGCTACAATTTCTTTCTTTTATGCCGCGAGTTTTAAATTGAACTAAATTGAAATAGTACCTACTCATCAATTCAAACTGCAAGTCGTTTGTTATTCGTAAATATTTTCACACTTCCAAGTGCTATCAAATTCAAGCACTTGATTTTTTGTCCGAAATTGGTAGCAGCATCAATCAACATCACACAGAGGAAGTTTATGTTACTTCATCCCATACTGACGCGATTTAATGGTACTACTGACAGGTTGAATATTTCCGTGAAGCGGATTTATTGCCTTATACGAAACAAGAAACATTATGTGGTATGTTATCACCCCACCCCATTCTTGTTATTATTGCATGGTTATGTTTTTATAGCGCTTATCCCTATTGTTTTTATCATCTTCTCCGAAAAAGGCTGACTTCTTGGAAATTACATAATTTACTAGTCGGGTACCCGGGTCCTGAAAATATACCCGGGTCGGCCCGGGTACCCGCCGACCACCCTATAAATTTTGACGATTTTTTGTCAGAATATTTTGCTCCAAAGAAATATATCTCGTAAATTTTCCACCCCAAAATCCCTCCTGCTACGCACTCGTGATTCTTGTTGAGCGACAAATTTTTTGGTAAAACATTCTGACAGAAAACGTCAAAATTTATTCGGCTGTTTTACTGCACTTGGGATATTACTGTTGAAAAAACCATTACAATGGTTTATTTGTTTATGACATGCTAAAGAGTGTGCCATTATGCCATTGGATGAAGCATTTAGATGGAGAAACAAGGAACTACCTGATTTTCTGATGAAATTGGAAAAAACTTTTGTGATATTTGCCAGTAAAGTTAAGAAACAAAATGAGATGAGACCTTTCCTTTGCTGCTTGTAAAAATTTTATTTTGCAATGTTTTCAAAAACTACTTAGAAAAAAACTTTTTAAACAAGGCTTGTAGATAGTTATATAGTATATGATCTTGTTCTATGATATTTAATTTAGTTAATAAACAGTTACAAAATTTTCCCAGATAACTAAAAAAGTATCACCTCTGGTTGCCCGCTTTTAACCAAAAATCACTGAGATCTCCGAATTCATACTAAAAGGTCATACGGTTGTGTATTGAGGACACAGACAGACTCACGGGACAAAATAACAGGCAGACATCATTTTGAAAACCACTATATTCTGAATCAGGAGAAACGTGTACGGGTAATTCCGCAAAAATCTCGAGTTCGAAAAAATCAGGGTTACCTATGATTACGAAGTAAAGTAATAGTTGATAAGATTGTAGCGTACCAAGATAATTGGCCTAAAAACGCCTGTCGTGCAAGGGACGGTCATAAACTCAAACTTGACACTAAGTGCAGTTCTAAATCTGTAAACGTCAGTGCTATCTAAAACACGAGTAATGAATGGCCTGTAAACGTCAGTGCTGCATATGCGAACAAAAAGTGTTCGCAAGGTGCAGTCTAGAAAGTATCTATTATGTGCGTGCAGCTAGAGTCATCTTAGATACAAGTGTGATTTGTGTCGTCATGCAAACAATGCAGACTAACTTGTCAGAAAGGTCAAGTGCAAATTCAAAAACAGCATGACGGATGTCACAAACATAGAGGCACCGGATGACAAAAGGAAGGGTACAGCAGCCGTTGAATTCTTGCCTGTGACGACCCCTTACCTCTGCTGCCAAACATAAGGTTTAACTAACTTCTTTTGTTAGAATAGTAGGTTTACCTGTTGACTGTGACAAATACAGTGCTTGTTTTGAAAGCGACGAACAAGAAATAATTTATAGGTTATGTAACTTAAATTGCAGACACGCCTTCAGAAATTAACTTGCTTTATTGTTAAACAAAATAGACTTGCCTTTGAAGTTGTGTCAATAGTTTTAAAAAACACAAGTAATAGGCATAATAAGTAATTGTTTTCTGTGATAATATCGCTATTAAAAGTAATGGTGCGTTTGTTTACAAAACCCCGAAAATAGAAACGTACAAATGCAACCATGGTACTTTTGCGCGTTAAACACGGCGTGTAGTGTTCAGGATTATTATATAGGTATGCCGCGTAAATATCATTGTGACCTTAAAACGAACAATGACCAAGCAGACAGCGAAAGTGGACTCAGGCCACAATACAGTCATAAAGTCTGGAATATGAAAGAAGCACTCGCAATGAGCAGACTTCTTTTATTAGCGGAAGTCATCCCAAACTTTCGTGTCACAATAGGACGAAGGATTGGCTGGACAATACTATTGTATCCGAAAGAATAGCCGGCGTTTCTTCCATTCAAACACTTGTTATATAAATTCAAGTAGCCCAGTTTTCCAGATCAGTTTTTGTCCCAGATCAGTCTTGATCACATCACTTGTGCTTGTACGACTCACACGCATTTTGCTGAGTCAGTAACGAAAACTTACAATTCGTATTCGTATTTTTTTATATATTAACGGATGTGTACATGGGTGTATTTGTTTATGTGTTTCAATTAAAATAAGGGAAGGTTATTGTTTTCCACGTGTATCTTTTCCTGAACTAAATTCTACAGTAAAAAATTACTACGCATCAACTAAATTGGCAAATGGTAACCAAAAGATCATATAAATTAACGGCTCTTTTGCACACCTGGATGATATACTATTAGGGATACTTGAAGATGCGCTCCTACATATTGGACAATGGAGTTTAAAGCACTTTTTAAAATCCAGAGCTGACAATTTATTATTATAGAACTTGTAGTTCAAATTCTCCACTTGTATTAAATGGTATGTCAAAAATTTTTATTCACTATCTCTGTCTTGAATTTATTCTGATCTAAACTCCTTTTCTTTGTACAGGCCATTCCTTATCCACCTCAATCTCATATTTTCTTTATTTACTTTTGCACTCGATTCAAATTTGTATTTCACAAAATGATTGGAGGTGACTTTGACTCAGCTCTGTTTTTGCCTTGTACTGTCATATGAAAAGAGAATGCATCAAACTAATATTTATTTGAGACAAGTTTAGACCACCCTTTAACAGGAAAAAGTTAAAATAGTCAGAAGTTAGAAACTTTATTCAAATAAATTATAATTTTTCATTTTCGGTAGGGTTTCCAAGTCCCGGGACCAAAAGTGTTTCCGGACTTACGAGCTAAATTTCAGGTCCCGGGACTAGTCCCGAAGATCCCGAAAATGGTCCCGAAAAAGAAATAGTGTTCAGGTAAAATTTCCGAATAAAATTTCCAAAGAAAAACAAGTGTTTTAAGTTAAATAAAGTATTTCTGTGCTGATAATTTGCGTTGGGGCTCGTCTACAACTTCATTGCTTTCTTCTGGTGCTAACAATGTCTGTCGCTTTTGCTTTTGTTTGAACTGCAAAGTGCGTGTGTAATCCTTTCGTCAAGTTGCCTCTGATTATGATAATTTTGTAGGAACCAACTTTACGTTTCGCCAATTGTTTATCTTCAATATATAAAACTTTTGCCATAGTGACCTCAAATCGTTATTTTTTTAAATGTAGAATGAAGGTAGGTTGCGAATCGGAAGTCATTCTAATTGTAACGCTTTAGCAGACAAATAACGAACATACTTAAAACCCAAAAATATAAATTATTCAGCTTCTTCGCACATATCTAAATCCAACAAAAAAACAGACAAATACATAAATAGAAGAAGATATGGAAATGTGGGTGAAACAACACATAGGTTTAATTCTAATCTACCGAAAACAATACCTCTCCTGCGTTACGCAAAACGCAAATAATGCAGAATGTACAAGAGGCATGAGTAATACCACGGACGCCGGTGAATACCCGTCCTAATTCTCTGATATCGAGTATACGCAGTTACGCACGCATGTTGACATGGTCCCGGGACTTGGCTTGGGTTGGCTGTGGTCCCGGGACTCGGTTTTTGTGGTAGAATCCCGGGACCGGATCCCGGGACTGGAAACCCTAATTTTCGGTAAGTATTTCACATGATGTTTGCTTGGGTGTTTCTATGACATCTATAAGGTCCCAGCGGATAAAATAATTTATCTGACTTTTTCGGCCATTTGCATATAAGGTTGGTAACTTTTTGCATTGCTTTAACCGCTCTTGGATAATAGTCATTTTCGTAGACTGCTATCACATAACCTCCCGCATGCGCAATAATTTCTTCAACCTCTAAAGTGTCAGAAGTAAACTCAAAATAGCATCAGAATCTTCTGAAGTTTCATCAGAAGAAGTGAAGATTCGTTTGCTTTCTTGTTGTTTCGATTTTCGTTGTTCCTTTTCCATCTTTTTGTTGTCTGGTTTCCCACTCAAACCACTAGGGCCAGCTGTGGCTAAATCATCAGCAGTGATACTTTTTCCAGCCGACACATTCAATTTCTTCCTTCTTTGGGGCTTTTGTTCATTGTCACCTGGACATCTATTTTTTTGCAAAAACTCTAAAATGGCTTTGCCAATATGAGAGTTGTCTGCGTCATCAGCTCTAGGCGAACGAGATAAAACTTCGGTGCGGTGTAAGAGAAATATACCAGCTTTTCTAAACTCGTTTTGCAAAGTAGAAGTGCCGTTCATAGCCATAGCATCCACTAGCTAACGTAAAAGGTTTTTCTATCAAAGACGATCTTTTAGCTAATACTTTGTATGCACCAAAAATGGTTTCCCCAGGATTTTCATTGGGCTAAATACGCGATATCAAGGGGCTGGGTTAAATGGGTGGAATTAGGAGGCAAAGATATAGCCATGATGTTACTTTCATGACATTTCTGTACACTTGCAGGTGAAAGATGTGATCTCAAATTGTCTCCTATCACAGCTTTTGCACCATCTGGTTTTTATTCAAAGTAGGTAGAACCACTGCATTAAACCATTCCTCAAAGCAGTAACCGTCCATGCATGCACTTTTAGATCGGTTGTAACGTGTACCTGTTGGACCGTTTTCAATCCATTGGTGCCAAATACAAACCGATTTGTAAATTACGTAAGCTAGCATTATTTCTCCAGCAGCATTTCCAAAAAACATTACAAAAACGTTGTGTTGGCTGCTATTTAATAGCATTTCTAGATATTTGGTACCACGTTTTGTGAGTTTTTTTTGTGCTGGATCATCGGACAATGCAGTTTCATCATAATTCCAAATATTATTTGGAGGAATACAATTTAGCTTATTTTGAGGTTGTCAAAATATCTGTTTAATACTGCAGAATCTACTTCGGCTCTTTGTCATTTGATATTCGAGGAAAATCGAACTGTTAATTCCCGATGACGTTTCAAAAATCCCATATTAAACCTGGCATATTATTTTTAAAACAATGAATTTGTACACCACGTTTATCCAGATGACACTTTGCAATGCAACACAGTTCAAAACTATCAACATAAAATCCAAAATTTGCAAGTGTAACAATATGTTTAGCTAATAAAGTTTCCTCCTGTTGTGAAAATACTGGTTTGCCATCAGTTTTCTTTTCCTGCTTTTGTTTCAGCTTATTTTTTAAGGTACTCACTGGAATGCTGACTTAATTCTCTACTCCGAATACGTGCCAAAGCTTTCTTTAATTTTTTCTTCAGAATAATTCCCATACGTTCGATTTCCCACGGGGGATTTGTAATTATTTGGCATCTGAAACATTAATAAATCGCTGAATACTAAAAACTGCTCCTTACTGAAAGTCCTTATTAGTCTTACCTTGATGCAACAGCAAACAAAATAGAAAACCGAAACATTTAATAATCACTTTAGAAAATGTAGGGTTGTGTTATGCAGTCGATTACACGTGGGTCGAACTTATATGCATTGCGGCTATATTTTGTAGAGGCAAGAGTGACCCTCTCATTTTACATAACTGAATGCTTCCGACATCTAGGTGAACGATTCTGAATTAATGACAAAAGTTCTACAATGCTCTCAAAACAACAAAATTGCAGATTGCTGCATTTGCTTTGGCTGTGGCAACACACTCTACACGCAGACGTTCAGTTTTATTTTTGTTTAACTGTAATAGACGCATATTAAACAAAAGCAAGAATAACACTTAGTTCTATAACTATCATTAGTGCTAATTAATTTTTTTTGCACAGATAACTGTATTACTTTTTAAGATTCTGCTCCACTCATCTTTTTTCCATTTGAGAGAATCTCACCTGGACGGGGTAAACTCACCTTGTTTTAGGGTACTTTATTTTTATACTATTATTTTATTTATAGTTAGTCATTTCTATAGTCTCTATTTGATAACTTCCAGATCCATTTTCTTCCACTTCTTCTTTATATTAAAACTTATTACCTCATTGCATCAATTGTTTCTTGTTTCGTGTCCATGTTGTTCTGCAACGTTTTCTTTTGTTTTCAGGTTTATCAACTTAACTGTTATAATCACTCACCGCTATGTTTTGCTTCTTCTAGTTCATCATAGACATTTTTCAAATCATTTATAGGTTCATATACTTGTATTTAGTTTATCTCTTGCGCTCAATTTTATTGCAAGTGCTGTTATTTCATCTAAATAACCCTTAAGTTCTTTCACCAACTTAGAAATACGGATGGGGCCATAATTATATATAACAGCAATGAGATAACATGAATAACAAAATAGGATGCTTGAGTAAGAAAGACATGGCCATACGAAAAAAATATTTTAGTAGGCATGCTTGGTTGACATCTGTCATAATTAAAATAAGCGTCAGGCCTTCTCGAATATTTGCTACTATGTTTATCTCTTTCTTACTCAAGTAATACGTGTTATATTCTTGTTTAAGTTATCTCATTGCTGTTATATATAATTGTGGCCGATGTTTTTTTAACGGGACACTCTGTATATATTTTTGTAAAGCTTATAAAATTTCCAACCAAACGAAAGAAAAATATACAGGGTGTTCCGTTAAAAAAACATAGGTTTGATTTATAGCTAAAAATTGACAGCTCACAGCAAAAATCTGACTACGCCACTGGATTTTACGTAAAAAACTGTATAAGAGCCAGTTTAACTTTGAGATATGTTAAAGATAACGGAGATACGAGGGGGGTCCCAAAATGCAATATTTTCAATTTCGCCCTGTATCTCAGAAACGAAGCGGGCTATAAAAATTTTGTTTATACCATCTTTCTTTTCACAAAAAAGTAACAAAGTATTGCGAAAACTGCAACTCTCTATCTTTACTCCATAATATCATCGAAAATGTACCCTGTACATATATTTAGTTTTTGTAACTTTTATTTTATTGTTTCATCTTCGTTTACTGTTCTGTTTATTCTTACAGGAGATTGTGGTTTTTAACCTTGACTTCCTGTGGAGATCTGTTGACTATAAGGCCCTGAACACACGGGATTCCGTATCCCAGATTCGGAATGCGGGATACAGAATCTGAGTCTGTTCAGACACGGCGATTGAATCTCAGACGCGGGCCTTCAGTCACTTGCAGTGCCGTGCTGTTATGGACCTAGCATTGCTGTTCTTTGTTTCTGTCTAATTAGTCTAGAAGTGCTGTATTTAAAGTCAGGGATTGGGCACTACTAAGCTAATAAATTTTTCATTGTCAAATAATGTACGCTCTATGATCGTTGTATAGTAAGGAACGCCTTGCTTATTCGATTTAAATAGAAGTTGAAGAAAATCTGCTACGCCTATGATATGATATCATATGTTCTGGCTGGAAAAAGTAGGCGTGTCCAGGCCGTGGTACACGTGGACTCATATCCTCTATATGCTCCAATGGTAAATCGGTATCTCAAGGCGTTCCTTACTATACAGCGATCATAGAGCGTACATTATTTGACAATGAAAAATTTATTAGCTTAGCAGTGCCCAATCCCTGACTTTAAATACAGCACTTCTAGACTAATTCGACAGAAACAAAGAACAGCAATGCTAGGTCCATAACAGCACGGCACTGCAAGTGACTGAAAGCCCGCGTCTGAGATTCAGTCGCCGTGTCTGAACAGACTCAGATTCTGTATCCCGCATACCAAATCTGGGATACGGAATCCCGTGTGTTCAGGGCCTAATGTAATATATTTTTTTCTTACAACTCAAAGAACAAGATTATAAATGTCATATTTAAGTTAAAAATATGTATACAAAGTAGCTTTTTAAAAACAATTTTAATTGTTTCAATATTTAAAATCAAATATGATTGTTCAAATTTATCAGAAGTTGAAGGACAAATTACAATAATGCAAGGAATGTGAGAATAACAAAAACTCAGGTACAAGAATTTTGTTGATTAATATCACTTCTGTGTATAAAACCAAAATAGAATATTTTTTAATATCTCCTATAATCATTCTTCAAACAAAACAGATAAAAGTTTATTATTATTTAATTACTGTCACTCACAGGAATATCACACCATCCATAAGCAGTAATCTTCAACGTAAAAGTGTTTTTCAAGGTTTTCTAAATATTTGTTAATTACATGTGACATTATTGTTTTAATCTTTGTAAGAACCATAAGAGAAAACTATATCGTAAAATTGGGGCTAAAGGAATACAATTTTATAAAAATTATGACGCATTATAAATTTCAGACACCACGGGTACTTCTTGAGGTCTAAACAACATCAACAACATTAAAATTAAAATTGCAGACAATCACATGTCTTTGCACGATAATATTACAAACTTGTACGTATAATGGCTGGATCTAACAAAACAATTTAAGCTTTTTTGTGTGAATCCCTAGTACGGGGAGTGTTCAAATATTAATTATAATTTCAATTGCGCGCCAAAAGACAAAGGCATGTTGTATAGATTAATGCTCTTGAACTAGTCCTAACTTCATAAAGTTATCACAATTCATTTTCGTCTAATTGGCAAGCATGAGTGAAGTAGGAGTGCATTCAAGCGTCGAACAACACATTATTAGTAAGTTTCTTATCAACAAAGATATCAAACCATAAGCAATTTGTGTAAGAGTTAGAAGACAGTTTGATGCGCAAACACTATGAGTCATAAGCGTTTACAAAAGGAGTAAAGCATTTAAAGATGGCTGCAAAGGTGCAGAGAATGAACCGCATTCTCGCCGTCCAAAACATTGACAACAGAAGACAATGTTGACAGAGTAAAATGGACTTATTTGAAACGATCGTCGAATTACAGTGAAGGATATTCCTTCTGCATTAAATATCAGTGGGGGTAACTTTAAAAAAAAGCGAGTTCTCTGAGTCTTACATGATAATGCTCGACCCCATTTTGCTATTCACACGCTGACTAGGATTCAAAAATTTAAATGGGCCATGCTGCCCCATTTACCATACATTTTGGACTTTGCTGCAACAGTTTTTTATTTGTTTCGACCCTTAAAAAGAGTTTCTAGGAGAAAAATACCTCGTAATGAATAAGTCATCGAAATTGTTGGGGAATGGGTGTGACAGCAGCCAAAAGAATTGTTTTCTCGTGGAATACAGAAATTTCCGGAACTGAGTAGAAAAATTATATGATATACATTAGAGTCTTTGTGTTTGTTTTTGAATAAATATTAAATTATAATTTATATTTGAACACTCCTCGTATCTAAATTAAATTGCTGAAGTCTCTTTGACCGACCCATGGCATATTTAATAAGTGCAAAATGCTTGTCTGCATTTTGTATGTGCAATGTAAAGTTTAACAAAATACTAACATATAAACAGCTAGGTGGTTCAACATATATATACAGTGCCACCAAGCACACAAAAACCCTGAGTGCATAGGCGTAACTTAGGAGGGGCAAGGGGGGCAGTGGCCCCCCCAAAATTTTGATTTTAAAGTGCTAGTGCAGCATTTTTTTGCAATTTAGGTGTCGCACTTAAGAGTACCTAGCCGCCACCCCGCAACCTCGACGTTATTTACTCACACGCAGTCACGGAGGTCCAAAAAGAATACACTTATTTTTTCACAGGCTTTTAATAACACCGTCAAAATCTGAATAATAAAATGCGTAACTACTAAACAACGTCATTACATTTTTTTCTTTACAGCTACTTGCTTCTAAACAGAAAATTGCGGCGTTACCGCTGTTACAAATAACTCTTACACCCGTATTCATAGTCGTTCGCCGGCGAAACGCCGGAGTTTTGCCACGCCCCTTACGAGAATTAACATTGCATAGTCGCTCGCGCATGCAGCGCTCCGCCGAAAACCATAGTAACGCACATCCTTGGTTTTACCGGCAGGCGACTATGCAAGGTTAATTCTCGTAAGGGGCGTGGCAAAACTCCGGCGACTCGCTGGCGAGTCGCTGGCGAACGACTATGAATACGGGTGTTAGTGTCTCCAACATTCTCCCACCTGAGGAATGTTTTGAGTGAGCAAAACATTTCTCACAAAGAGATACTACAAAACAGATAACGAAACATTGCATAATATAAATACATTACAGAAAGCGTCACAGAATTTTTGGGACACAACCGCACCGTGTTGTTTTCACCTTAGACACTCCCGAACCAATACTATCTTCTACCACAAAATTGGCCTCGCAAAATCGACTCCTGTCACTTCAAAGGCTACCGCGTCGCGCACTCTATCGATAGGTAACGGTGGTGGGTTGACAATCAAAGGTTTCGCGTCGTTCCTCTTGCAAACCATTTTGAAATTACTGACCTAATGGTGCGCCTGCTTCCAAGAATCCAAAACTTCTCTCTCAGCAAACTCAAAAGACCTTGAGTCCGGATATGACATGTTTTGATGTGTGTATACATGATCAAACCATTAGTCAATGGATGCTTAGATGGCAGAACAATAGGAAAACGGTAGTTTTCGGTATCTACTCTGTTAGATACCCTGGAATTCAATCGGATTAGACCATTTTCATCTCGAAAAGGGTTGAGGCCACTTATTTTCTTGTCTCTTTCGTCCAAAAAACATTCGCTCTGCACCAATTTGAAAATAAACTTTTCTGCAGCGTTGTATTCCTCAGCAGTTAGTTCACCATCTCTTTTGTGGTCCGAATGTCTACAGTTGTATGCAAATCGAAAAATCCAAGCAATCATTCGTTTTTGTTGTAGGTGGAAAAATAGTCAAGATGCCAGATACGAGAATTATTAACATTCAGAAAGTCAGTCAGTCTTCCTCATCATAGGTTGCATCCACTGACAGCCATGTTTCAGGATTTCCATACAGCCATCTGGGCCCCTCCCACCATTTTGAATTGAAAAGTTGGTTAGGAGAGCAACCCAGTGACGGCAGGTTTGCCAGATTGTGCACCTCTGGTAAATGGCGCCATTTCTCTGCTGCAGTCAAGCTACGAATTTCGGCTACTCTATTCCATTCGAAGGTCCCCCATTCCTCTTTTCGTTGAATCCAACTGAGGACAGTAGTAGAATCCGACCAATACGTAATCGGCATATCCATACTCAGCACCTCCCGTATCTGTGAACCCAGACGAGCTCCAATGGTAGCTGCCATTAATTCCAATCTAAGTATGGACATTCTTTTAATTGGTGCAATCCTAGCCTTGGCCTGAAGCAGTTGTATTCTAACGGTGCCCTCGGTTTCTGCTCTCAAAAAAACAACAGATGCGTGTGCTAACTTACTCGCGTCACAGAATATGTGTAGACTAAGCTTATGTTTTTTACCTTGCTCAACATTTAACCATCTTGGAATCTCAATTTTGAAAAGAAAGGGTAGTTTGGATTTCCAGTTCTCAAATATTCGCTGGCTCTCGATTTTCACCTCCATATCCCAGTCGATCTTCTCTTCCCACATCTCTTGTAGCAACATTTTCGGACAGAGCGTAGCGGGACTGGTAACCCCTATTGGATCAAATATTCGTTGCGCCAACGAAAGTATAACCCGTTTTGTTATTACTTCAGATTCATCTTCCTGCACGGGACTTAAAGCGAGCGTATCGGCTGTCTTGTTCCAATTCAAACCCAAGAGTGGGAGAGTCGTGTTTCCATTATTGCTTTGGCCAGTAAACTCCCACCCTCTCAAATCAAACTTTGCTTCTTCCATTACCTTGGTAGCCTGTGATATAAAATATTTTAATATTTCTGTGTTTGGTAAACTAGTTACACAGTTGTCTACATAGAAACCTTTCAATAGCGTTTCGATCGTCTGTTTGTGTATGTTTTTGTGGATAACGTCCACTGAGACATACAGTAGGTGAGTATATTTACTCTACCTGCTGTGGTACCTCAATTGCATGAGGTCACACACAACTACCTGCATCTCCGTTGCAAATGATGTAACTTTTGTAAGAAGACTAGTTGGAGGATTGATGTTCACATTCCTACCGTGTGGGTATAAGCTCAAGGGTCAACCTTTTTTATCGCTAACGGAGGTCTATCACCTTCAGCCATTCCTGATCACTCACCGTGCACTGGGGTTTGACCTCCTTTGACTTGTGACTTGACATCGCGGTTTTGAGCTTCGAGGCATTCTTCTGGAACGTAACCCCCGCGAACGGTGAGGTCTACCTGTATAATGTTGGAGGCTTTCACGGTTTCTCGAATTGTCAATATTAGAATTAAATTTTGGCTTAGGCCGCGTCATCTTTGTAGATAAACACCCAGCATTCGTTGGCTTAATGTGCCTAACACCTTGTGAACTGAAGTAAGGGTTTATATAACGGTTATGTTCTTTGGTGGCTCGTGAACTCTTACAAGCCACCCATGATTTTTGGTCCGTGTTATTAGAGTACCTTGTGAAAAAGGATTAATAAAATGGGAATTTTAGATGAAAATTTAATTCCGTTGGATAATTTTCTTAAAGGTGAGGAAAATAATAAAGAAAATGTACCTACAATTTCAAGACAAGACATATTTGCTCTTGATTTGTCTAGAACAAAAGCTGGTACTGATAGAAGAAGAAAGAAACTTATTAAATCAAGAGCAGAAAGAATTTCGTTTTGCAACAACGAAAAAAAAATAAACATGCTTTAAAAGAAGGTTGCAAAAATGAATGTAAAAAACAATGCACTTTACAAATTAATGAGAACGAACGAAAACATATTAACAAGAAGTTTTGGAACTTAAATAATCGTGGAAGGGAGTTGTTCATCAGCAACCATATTGAACAGAGTATTGTGAAAAGAAGGAAAAATGACTCTTCGCAGAGAAAAGATAATAGTATTAAATATTTTCTAATTTCCAAATATATTCGAAAAAACTTGTGTAAAAAATCTGGTGTGATACACGCACATAACTTCCTTTTACAGTGATTTTATAATTAGCCAAAAATTTGATTTAAAATGTTTTAAGCATTTGTCAAAAATTTTCAAAAATTACAAATTCTGCAAAAACGGTACAAAATTGAGCGTTAGTTGAAGAGACAAATTTTCTCTAGAATTTTAAGCTGAATTCAAAAATGTAATAATGTAATAATATACCGGGTGTTCTAAAATAAGAGTTAATAAAAAAAATAGACAAAAAAGCAAAAGAAACCCATTTTAGAAGTATTCAACTGGAAAATCACCTATCTCACATCAATACACATTCAAAATGTAATAAAAATGTAAAGTTAGAGCCGTTTTTGAAAAAATCGAAAAAAACTGAAAAATCACAAGAGTAAACACCTACTTCCGGTTATGCGATTTTCTTCAAAAGCTTGCTGTCGCATCTACATAGTACACAAAACTTATATATGAAGTTTCAACGCCATACCTCTTTCCGTTTTTGAGATATTCTGTTCACAGACAGACAGACACGCAGACCAATGAAAAAAAATATGTTTTTTGGGATCAGGGGACTCTAAAACGTGAAGATCTGTTGAAAACTCAATTTCGAATTTTTGGGGTGAATCCAATACTTTCTTTATTGTAAAAGGAAGTAAAAAATGTTTTTATCAACACTCGGTTTTTCTACAAACAATGATGCTGTTCTAAGAAGAGTGTATATGAGTAACGCTGCTGAGAAGCAAGAAGGTTCTATTCTTAAAGAAGACAAACGTTCGGAAAGAAACAAAGAAAGAACAGTTGATAGAGAACTTATTGTGAAGCACGTACAAAGCTTTTCGCCTTGTATTTCACATTACCGAAGAGAACACGCCCCTAAAGGGCTTTATTTACTTAGCAACTTGAGGATCACTGGTATGTGGTCAAATTTTAAAGAACACTGTCCCAATATAAAATGCTCATATGAGACATACAGGAATGTGGTCACCGGTGACTTAAATATCTCGTTTACTAAATTAGGACATGAGGAATGCGAAAAGTGTGAAAACTTTCGTCTACATGACAGAACCCACACCAGTGAAAATATTGTCGCCAATTGTGATGAATGCCAAAAATGGGAAAAACACATTAAAAAATGCAGAATTCACAAGAGAAAACTATAGTATCGACGCTGCCAACGAAAATACTGCAGATCAAATGTTTTTTTTCTGTAGATATGGAAAAAATTATGCTGCCACGACTAGAAATGTTTAAACAAGTTTTATTTTGTCCACACATTATTGTATATAACGAAACATTTGTAGCCTTGGGAAAACTAAAAAAAAAGCACCTTTAATTCCTGCTCACAAACCACCTTTTTGGCAAGAATTAAATACCACTACCTTGCTAGAGGAAGAGTTTTTAGACGAGTAATCAGTGTCACTTATATTCCAGTGTTTATTCTGGGAAATTGTTGAGGTTTCTTAAATTTTATTATTGATTTTGTATTTAATATGTATTTGAATATATTATTATTTAAAATAATTTTTTTAATTTCAATATTTTTGATCGTTTTTAAATAAAAAATGAATAACAAATTGTTAATAATATGAACATACGCTAAATTTGCTAAGAAAAATAAAAGTATATGACTGACGATTTTAGTGTATCTGCATATTTAGTGTATAGACGTTAAACTTGTTCTGTGTTGATACCCTTAAAACACAAACGAAAGGAACGTATGTGCAAAAAAATAGGTTGAACAAATAATTTACGATATCAATAATAAATAATAAAATAGCAATAAGAAAAAGTCAATCTAAAAAAAAAGTATCATTTTTCCACGACTGGGAGTAGAAGTCTGTTTCTATAGCATCAAAATTGTGACAGAAGTAAAACATTTATTCCCTAGAGACTAAATACGATAAAAATCTCCCTAGGAAGTTTTCATTATGACTGACACAACAATTATGTCAAATTCGAGATTATTAGGTTAGGTTTTGCGTCAGTTTTGACACAAACTCACGCAAAACCTAACCTGCTAACCTCAAATTTGACATAATTGTGAGCTCTTGTCATAATGACTTACAGTGCCACCAACTTTAAAATACCATAGGCTACTAATTTTAAAATAATTGTAACTAAAATGTCAATAAATGACGTTTAAAAAAACAGGTTTTTCGTTTTAAATCTTCCTGCAACGTGAAAAAAATAGTATATGCAACTCGGAGAGACTGCTATTTTGCTTCAGTGCTATGTGACTCTCGGGCTTCACCCTCGAGTCACAAATTGCACCTCAGCAAATTAACGCATTTCTCTCCCTCATTGCATAATCTACTATTTTATTATATCCTCCAATTAGTGGTTGCTGTTTTCAATCGCCATTTTCTTACAAACGTCAAATTAGCAGATACGTTATTTTCATTAAGCACGGCAGAATATTAGTAACATTGTAATAGAGATAATGACATACTTTCCATCGATAGGAAATGGAAAAATTACTACATCTTTAGTATAGGCCCCCTAAAATCACATTTTGAATATGGAGATCACAATCAACCCATTGTTAATAGCATTTTATCAAAATTGATTAAACCTCTGCTTAGCAGTTATTGCAAAATAAGCACAAATACAAACTTTTCATACTTTGCATTCTAAACCACTGAGTAGAAAGATACTAAGTTTTTATGGATTTTTGTGTTTATAAAATATATGCAAAGTTATTTTAAACTTACACTTCATGCTATATTTAACATTAAATGAGCAATAATACAGCTCTTTAATTTGACAATGTCATAACACGTGTATAACCCAACATTTGACAACTTACAAATCTCAGTGTTAAACTCTGAAATGTAGATTCCCTTAACACTCGATAGCAGCGCCTCTAGTTGTAAATTTAGATCGAATGGACAGACTTGTTATAAACAATCAACGCAGACGACGATTATAATGATATAAAATATATAAGCACAGGTGTAAAATTTTACAGGCTAGCCAGTTAAGAGACGTTTTCAAAGTGAATACAGTAACTTGATAAACTGATGTTTACAAGTGAGGAACAAATAAAAGGATTAAAATGCACTAACACAGTACCGCACGAAGTCAAACTTCAAACTAAAGAACAAAACACACAGAATTTTCCAAGTTTGTTGCTCATACGTGTCCCCACTCTTTTCACTCAGGTATTTCAATTTGTCGATGGCAACTTTATTAACCGAATATTATTTATCACTATATGTTATAATGCATAGAATATGTAAAATCACTGCACTTAAAACCTCATTTTATTGACAACAGTGCACTAACTACTACCCTTAACTTTAAATGTTATTTGCGCGAATTGGATGAGGATTAGCCAAAGCAATACAGTATTTATTTGTGTAAAATTTAATAACAAATATTTTTGTTTCTATAAACGTTTCCCGTTTAAACAATGGCTAAAGAGAAAAATGAGAAAAACAATGTACGAGCTGGGGGTGATTTTTGGTAAATAGGGGATGTTGCGGACACTGATCAGTTGGGAACTTTTTGAGTTTTTGTTTCTACCCCTGCTGAGAGTTTATCTACGTAATATGAAAACTTTATCATTTATTTCTCCTATTCTATGTTTTAATGTTTAATTTACGTGTACTGTACACTAACACCATTTTTTAAGTATTCAAGAATTTCGACTTTATCTTTTAACGATAAAAACTTGCGTTTTACATATGATATTGCTAAGATATGTACTAAGTGTAAAATAGTTCAATACTAAAGTAAAACAGAAGGACTGAACCAAGCTTGGTTCAGTGTTGCTAGGTGTACGATAATTATCGTTTTTGTACGATAATTTTAGGAAATGTACGAAGTACGATACTGCATGTACGATGTACGATACTGCATGTACGATAATGGCCTTTTGTACGATAATTTGGATAGAGGTAAAGAAAAAGTAAAAATATGTACAGTTACGGCCAAAAAAAGTGGGACACTTATAACAAATTTTGCTTTAATTTAGTTGTTGTTGCTGGCTTTTAAAATTTACTAAAAAAACAGTAGTCGTAATTCTAGAAATGTCATCAATTTGTCAATGATACAGTTTTGCATAAAAATGTCACAAGTTAATATTGTTGATAGAGCAAGAATAACTGCTAATGCAGAACTGTCCCACTTTTGTTTTGCTGTAACTGGACAAGATACAAAAATATAAATCATAAATTATTATGAAAGAATTATTAAGAAGGAAAAAGTATTTGTTAATGTTTGAAGCAATTTTGTAAATATTTTTATTGTTGCTGAAATATATTTTTATTCAAAAAAGAAGTTTCAAAAATTATTACTGCTTATTTATGGAAGCAGAATTAAAAGTTATAATTGTAATATAAAGAAAAATGGCTTATTTAGAAATTAAAAAATTATTTAACAATTCTTAAAAAAAATTATAGATTAATTAATAAACAAATGATATCATTTTTAATTTTATAAAGTGGAGCATTATGTTATGGTAGCATCTGAAGGCTGCTAAGTTAATTATGAAAGTTAATCCCTAGGTATTACATTTATAGAATGATAAAAATACCTAATTATTAAACAAAATACAAAGATGAATTTAAGTAAAGGAAAGGACAGAATCATTCAAAAGTTTATTTAATAAATTAGTGGATTAGAATTCAAATCCAGTCGAACAATTCAGATTAAGAACAAGAAAGGTTCTAACATATGATTTAAATATTGCTTGAATTAAGATGGAAAGTTAATGTCCAATAATTATTTGAAGAAGTCATTCAATATATGAGGGATATATTATCTAGGAGCGTTAAATTTTAAAAATGCATGAAATATATTACTATGGAAAATTGTATTATAGAAATAACAAAGAAATTTGGATTGGAAAAATGTAAACCTATTTTATAAAACGAGATGAATAAAAAGTAAATTTTAAAATAAATGGTATATGGATTAATTAAGAAGGAAGTGTATTGTAGGAGTACTATAAGAAATTAAACTGCTGTAATCTACAAATCTTCACGCTTGTCCTTAGGCGTCCTATTCAAAGAACCCCGCCCATCTCCCTGAGCGTTTTCAGCCGTGGTTATTAGCCTGTCCATGAGTGTTTAGGGCAAGCAGTGAAATTTTCCCGAACGTGATATAGGTTAATTGCACTCCCTAATTGGAGTTGTCGTAAAATCAGTTTTATATCGTAACAAACTGTCATATAATTTTTTAAATAAGTTTTCATTCAACAAAACGACTTCTAGTTACAAGTATTTTTTGTGTAACTTCTAGTTTATGTTCTTGATAGATCTATATATGATTAATCTCGTATTGATGAAAGTAACTGAAAACACTTCTGCAGCACTTCATAAAATATCAACCATTAAACTATTCCATAAGTCAGAATCTGAAATGATTTGTATAATTTTTAAACTTTAGGCTGCACGAGCAAAGGAAATAGAACGCCGCAAAGTAGGACAAGATGTGCAAAAACTGAAACGTTGGCAACAAGATCAAGAACTGAAAGAACTGATGGATGAGCGAAACAAAGAAAAGAAGGAAAAGCAAGAAGCACGCCAACGTGTACTTGCACAGATTGCCCAAGATAAAGCTGAACGAGCCGCAAAATTTGCAAGTCCACAAAGTACATCCCAGCAACCACAAACGAGCCCTCAACCTGTTCGCCGGTCACCAGTAAGCAACAATACTGCACGTCTGCAGTTCAGACTACCAGACGGTACTTCACATACACATGACTTCGCTAGCAACAGCTCATTGCAGGAAGTGCGAAATTATATTATAACGAATCTTAATTTACCTTTTCAAAATTTCTCCTTGTCTACAACATTTCCTAGGCGAGAATTTACCAGTGATAACAGCTCAGAAACACTGCTGGAGCTGGAATTGGTACCTAATGCAGTTATACTGATTCTCCCACTTCAACACGGTGCAGTTGCAACTCATTCCGACTCGTGGATTATGACAATGTTTTGGTCATTTATAGGGCCAATTTTGAACTTAGTAAGTTATTTGAAAGGCAAGTTCTTTGGATCACCACCAGGTTCTTCGTTGTCGCCCTCTACTTCAAATCAGGATCGTAAGAGGCCTATTGAAACTCCAGGAGAATCATCAAGGTTAGTTGATTGATTAATAGTTATTTATGTATCTAGGCCGAAAAACTGGATTTTTATGGATGATGCCTGAAATTGCTGGCCGAGGCGATAGCCGAGGCAAAGCATGGCTGCCATAGTTAAAATTGGCTACTTGAACATCAAAGGCGCCGCCACGTCGCCTCTGAGTTCGTTAGGTGTTTATTCTGTGTTAATATAATGTGCATTAATAAACGACAATGTTTCAATTTTCAAAGCCAAGCTTGATTTCACTTTTGTTTGCTCACATTAACGTATTGTAACATTTTATATTAGTCCAATAGTTGTTTTTATATTGCTACTGTTATTTACTAAACTAGTAAATTTATATTTTTTATTCCCAATTTCAGTATACCTAAAAAGAGGAGTGGAGAGACTACTGTTATTCGCCGTCAAGGTAATGTCCACCGGCTTGGAGACAATGCAGACAGTGATGAAGACAACAACACTTGGAATGGAAATTCCACACAACAAATGTAAACCACCTGCACCACGTAACGATTAGATATGACAGCCTCTTATGTCCTATTATTTGTTATTGATTCGCCTAGAATATTTATTCCCATTCCTTACCAATATAAGTAAAAGTTTAGAAATTGAGGGGGTCAGTATCAAAGCAGAGGTATTTATTTTAAGATTAGCTGTGGGTATTGAATTTGTGCATATTTTTATTATGTTTTATAAAAATTAAATATTGTGATGTTATTAAAGCATGTATCTTACGGTTACTTTGGATTTTGCACGTTTTATTCTTGTGCTGTAATATGTTTAAAGTTGTTTTTCCTTATTTTAATTAGTGTAGCTTTCATCATAATAAAAATTAAAATCATTGTATTTTTTTTTGTAGTTTGGTAATTATAAAATCAAAAGTGACATGAGCACACATTTCTTCTCAGTTTCAGTAATGTTGAAAGGTCACGTTAATATACCCAAGTGGATTGCAAAATGGATCTGTTGCAGCAAATAGTATATTACATACCGAGGTGGAAAGTGTTTCATTCCTGTCGAGAGATTAAGTAGTTAACCGAGACGCGTAGCGTCGAGGTCAACTTTATCTCGAGACAGAAATGAAACTTCACCGTGGTATGTATACTATTAGGCCAGTCGACAAGTACATTTTAGGGGGAATAATTCCGGACAAGCTGGAATAAATTTTAATCTGTTCTGTTGGGACTCAGAAAATATATATTAATTTTGCACCCCTTGACAGGCCCGGATTTGACCACTATGCTTAAAAAAAGGTCTAAATTTTTATATTTTTCCTAATATTAGTGAATATCTCGATTAGTATCAACTTTTGAGCAAAATACGTAGTTATCAAAATTAAAGAAGAGTAAATTCTCTACAAAAAATGTTCTATACATTTTTGTCATACATTCGCTTGTTTCGAATTCATAGGCGTCGAAATATTTTCTTTTCGAGCATTTGCTTGTTACTTTCTTTTACGATAAAAGAAGTATTGGATTCACCCTAAAAATTCGAAATTGAGTTTTTAACAGATCTTCACGTTTTAAAGTGCCCTGAACCCAAAAAACATGTTTTTGTTCATTGCTCTGTCTGTGTGTCTGTCTGTGTGTGTGTCTGTTTGTGAACAGAATATCTCAAAACGAAAAGAGGTATGACGTTGAAACTTTATATATAAGTTTTATGTACTATCTAGATGCGACAGCAAGCTTTTGAAGAAAATCGCATAACCGGAAGTAGGTGTTTACTCTTGTGATTTTTCAGTTTTTTTGGATTTTTTCAAAAACGCCTCTAACGATTTTTTTCAAAATTTACAATTTTATTAAATTTCTAATGTGTATTGATGTGAGCTAGGCAATTTTCCAATCGAATACCTCTAAAATGGGTTTCTTTTGTTTTCTTTTCCATTTTTTTTTATTAACTCCTATTTTAAATAGAACACCCAGTATATTATTACATTCTTGAATTTAGCTTGAAATTTTAGAAAAAATTTGTCTCTTGAACTAACGCTCTATTTTGTATGGTTTCTGTACAAATTGCAATTTTTAAAAATTTTTGACAAATGCTTGAATGTACGATATGTACCTATGTATGTATGTATAATCGATAACCTCGTTTTACCTTGCGGTGTACAGGCTGGTGCTTTATGTGCTTGCATCTGGCGGTACAATGCTCAACTTGTCCGGGATTCTGGATACAAAGTTAAAGATTAGAAATCAAATTTTGGCTAATTATAAAATTACTATGAAAGGTAGTTGTGTGCGTGTATCACACCAGATTTTTTTTTATTATTATTGACTTTCGATGCGACAAAAAATTCTTGTTCGTACTATATACGATTTCTATTACTCATGTAAAGAAATTATGTCGCTTACTTTGTACTCGCTTCCACACCACCTAGAGGTAGAGTACTCGGAGAGTTTTTTTAAGTGGTATCCCCAATAGGCCTAATCTACTATTCCAACTTTGCTAACTTCAAGTTTCTTTTGAAGTTGACTGCTCATCAATTTTTTTGCCTTTTTGATGTTGGTGGTTGTTCAATATCACTTTGACTTTCAACAATATCTGTTTCGTGTTCCGAATTTGCTTCATAATCTTGGGAATGTTCTATTGATTGTTCTAGATCGATGTGCAAGTCCTCTTCGTCGTCTTCGTCGTCTACTTCGATCACGTCCACAGTATTCAAACAAGATTTGCCCTGACAGAAACCACATATTACTGAGCAATGAAAACCTGCTTTGCGACAGCTACAAGATACATTACAACCTTTGGCGCATTTACAAGAAATTAGTTTCAGTAATTCTTGGGGAGCTGCGTCTTGTACAGTGAGAATGGGCATTAATCCATTCTTTGAATTTCTCCATCCCCACTCTAAAGATGATTTTTTGTTTCTATACCATAGTTGAATTTGGTTGTAAGTATGGAACGAGTGCAAGCGAGCTGCGTCTTTGGTTGGTAGTAATGATGCTAGATTTGGCAAACTTCTATTAATAGATTGTACGAAACACTGGTATCTATACCTGTTCAATGGTACACAGTGTGTTGATCCATACAGAAGAAGAAGAAATTGTTCTCCCACTTTATCTATTTACTCTGGGGACGCGTTTGGGTCTTTGAAAATTTGAACAGCCTTCTGTAAGTTTTTCTCTTTCTGTAGAAGTTTAACGAATTTCATTTTGCCCTGCCTGTATAGTGCGGAAACAGTATCGCAGCCACTAAATGCATGCAGAAATAAAATGTTGTCCCTAATTGAATCATCCGAAATTACTCCCGCTAACGGCAATTTCAAAAGACTTATCGACTGGCCTATTAGCCAAAACTTGATTTTTAATCTTTAACTTTGTATCCCGAATCCGGGGCAAGTTGAACATTGTACCGCCAGATGCAAGCACATAAAGCACCAGCTTCTACACCGCAAGCATTATACATACATACATACATACAAGCATTTGTAAAAAAAATTCAAAAATTGCAACTTGTACACAAACCGTACACAATAGAGCGTTAGTTCAAGAGACAAATTTTCTCTAAAATTTTAAGCTGAATTCAAGAATGTAATAATATACTGGGTGTTCTATTTAAAATAAGAGTTAATAAAAAAAATTGGAAAAGAAAACAAAAGAAACCCATTTTAGAGGTATTCGACTGGAAAATTGCCTAGCTCACATCAATACACATTAAAAATTTAATCAAATTGTAAAGTTTGAAAAAAATCGTTAGAGCCGTTTTTGAAAAAATCCAAAAAAACTGAAAAATCACAAGAGTAAACACCTACTTCCGGATATGCGATTTTGTTCAAAATCTTGCTGTCGTATCTAGATAGTTCACAAAACTTATATATGAAGTTTAAACGTCATACCTCTTTTCGTTTTAAGATATTCTGCTCACAAACAGACACACAGACAGAGAGACACACAGGCAGAGCAATGAACAAAAACATGTTTTTTGGGTTCAGGGGACTTTAAAACGTGAAGATCTGTTGAAAACTCAATTTCGAATTTTTGGGGTGAATCCAATACTTCTTTTATCGTAAAAGAAAGTAACAAGCAAATGCTCGAAAAAAAAATATTTCGACGCCTATGAATTCGAAACAAGCGAATGTATGACAAAAATGTATAGAACATTTTTTGTAGAGAATTTACTCTTCTTTAATTTTGACAACTACATATTTTGCTCAAAAGTTGATACTAATCGAGATATTCACTAATATTGGGAAAAATATAAAAATTTAGACCTTTTTTTAAGCATAGCGGTTAAATCCGGGCCTGTCAAGGGGTGCAAAATTAATATATATTTTCTGAGTCCCAACCGAACAGATTAAAATTTATTCCAGCTTGTCCGGAATTACTCCCGCTAACAGCCATTTTAAAAGACTTATCGACTGGCCTATATTTTATTCGTAACCACTTTATTCTAAACAATAATTGGAAAAATTATTATATTATGATACGTCAGGTTGTGACGCGCATGAATGGATTCATTTCCAACCGCTGCGACGGCAATCACTTTTCCGACCGGTTGGAAAGTTACAAGTTGGGAATAGCTCATTTTCCAACTTTTTAAAAGTCAGTAGTGATCTTATTACATTTATAGTTGCGAATAAAAGCTTTTACAGGGAAAATCAGATCAATTGTATTATTTTACACCAGGTGGCCATAAATATCTGAGATCCTGGTAGCCATGGAATTAGCTACTTATAAATGTTGGTTAGCATTATATTTCAATTACGATAAGTATTGGCACCTATGTAATATAATAAAATGCAATAAGAGGAGGGGAATGTGCCCCGGATTCTGCAGTTTAGCCTACGACTCGATTATAAAAATCTCCTGTTCTAACTCCATTACTTATTGCAATCTGTAATAATTATTGACAGAGGAATTTTAGTTGTGATGAAATTAATGACATTTAGTTTAGTTGGATTCATCACTTTAATAAAGCGGTGTTGATTCCAAAGGTAATGTGATATCAGATATTTATGGCCACCCGGTATTTACTTAGAAAATAAGAAAAATCTTTTGTGCGGCCCTGCAGTATGAACCACTGTAACATTTATATAGTTATACTGCTATCTTTCTACATTTTTAGTATATACAGTCTGTTCAACAAAAAAGGCCCCGCCTTCTAACTACTTTATTATTTATTTTAGAGCCAATAAACCAAATCAAATGACACATAAAAATCTACATTTTCGAAAACTGTCATCAAATGTTGACATTTTCGTTAAATTCTCAGTAAGCAAAGCGATTCTTTTTTGTCACTTAACAGCGAAATACTTTTATGTTCTAGAACGCAAAACTCTTTTGCATTCTAGAACATAAAAGAAATGTCAAAAAATTTGCAATTTTTTAGGAACTTATTTGTGATTTTATTAATTAAGTAACCCACATTAGTTTTATATTAAAGTAATTTAATATTTAAATAGATACTAATAACTATTATAAACTATTATAAACATGACTAATTTATGTTGTACTATATGTAAATTGAAGGTGCCGATATTGCAGTGAGTTAAATTTATACATCACTTTGACGTTTGTTAAACAATTCAGCAGGCCGTGGTTCAAAAGTTAATTGTTTATGAAATATAAAATTGTCAATTAACGTTGACAGTTACCTTATTTAATTTTTTTTATTCTCATACTACTTAGTTTTATTGCAGTTTTCGAAAAATCATTGTTTGCATCTCGAATGCGAAATGCTTTTGCGTTCTCGAATGAGTATTTTGCCTCGCTAAAGCTCGGCACAATGACTTCCATTCTCGAACGCAAAAGTAGCATTTCGCATTCTAGATACAAAAATAGCCATTTTAACACAATCAACAAATTTTTATCTTCAATTGTTTCAGAGTGGTGACGTCACATGCAATTTTTTTAATGACACTATATATTTTTTGACATTTTCTGGTAGAGGTTTTTTTCTCTTTTCAACAATATAAATATTTCATGCACTTGCATAAAAAAATTTTGTGAAAAATTACAAAAACTTTTTCACAGTGGGAGGCCACGATACAAAACTATAAACAAAAGTGTAACTCAGAAAAACAAAACAAATAGTAGCCAAATGCTTTAACTATCAGATTTCAGAATAATCTAAAGTGTTTATTGTTTTGTTTTTCTGAGTTACACTTTTGTTTATAGTTTTGTATCGTGGCCTCCCACCGATAAAAAAGTTTTTGAATTTTTCTCGAAAATTTTCTTATGTAAGGGCATAAAATATTTATATTGTTGAAAAGAGAAAAAAAAACCTCTACCAGAAAATGTAAAAAAATATATAGTGTAATTTAAAAAAAATGCATGTGACGTCACCATCAATCATCATCATCATCAATCAGCTCATCTGCGTCCACTGCTGGACATAAGCCTCCCGTAGTTTAATCCATTCTTGCCGATCCTGTGCTGTGTTCATCCAGTTTGTCTGAATTCTCTTGATATCATCGGACCATCTTGTTGGTGGTCGTCCTCTGCTGCGATATGCGTCTTGGCGCGGTCTCCACTCCAGAGCCTTTTTCGTCCAACGTCCGTCCGTAAGTCTTGCCTAGTGGCCCGCCCAGTTCCATTTTAGGGTGGCTATCCGTTCCACAGCATCAGTTACTCCAGATATTTCTCTCACATTTTTGTTTGATAGGTACCTTGTCTTTCAGAGAAATGCCCAACATTGATCTTTCCATCTTTCTCTGAGCAATGCGTATCTTGTTCACAGATTGCTTTGTAAGAGAGAGAGTTTCGGCTCCGTACGTAAGCACAGGTAGCACACACTGGTTGAAGACCTTCCTTTTTAGACATATTGGAATATTAGAATTGAAGACATGTCGCAATTTGCCAAAGGCGGCCCAAGATAAACCTACTCTGCGCTTAATTTCGCAGGTCTGATTGTCTCTCCCAATGCGGATTTCATGGCCCACGTATTTATAAGAGTGAACTTGGTTTATGCAATTACCACCTACGGATATTTGTTCACTCATAACGAGGTTTGTCATGTATTCGGTTTTATTAATGTTTATATTTAGCCCAACAGTTCTTGATGCTTTATTTAATCTTTGCAACATCTCCTTAGCTTCGTCTATACGATCTGCGATTAAAACGATGTCATCGGCGAATCGCAAGTGATTTAATTTTTCGCCATTGATATTTACACCCATATCTTGGAAGTCAACATTTTTAAACATATGCTCCACTCTGCACCACTCTGAAACAATTGAAGATAAAAATGTTTTGATAGTGTTAAAATGTAGGTTTTTATGTGCCATTTGATTTGATATCAGGTTTATTGGATCTAAAATAAATAATAAAGTAGCTAGAAGGCGGGGCCTTTTTTGTTGAACAGACTGTATAGGCGATTAGAGTGAGCGCATGGGCTCTTATCTCACTTCAGCCGGTTATTTTTACCCAAACGCGGACTTCATACCCGCAGAATAAGATCGAATCTGAGTTTAGACAGCTTTTACTACAACATAAATAGTTGAATTAAGTTGAATACATTTAGTACTTTCAAGTATTTAACTCACAAAATTCAAACATCATTTATAGAGCTAAAGCTGTTTGAATCATAAGTGTAATCTTTCTTGAATGAGTTCCTGCAATTGTCACCGCTACTGAAAGAATATATTTGACATTTACCTTCAGTCTAAAAAACCAATCCATCTGTAGGAATCAGAGGCTCCGACTTACAAAAACTTGTGTGAGTGCTTACTGAGGCATGTGGATTAGGGGCTGTTTTAACTCGTTTTAAAACAGCAATTTGACTGGGTAATGATAAGTAATTAATTTTGTCGCTATTCGTCAAACCGTAAAAAAGATACGCACAATATTTGAGATATTTCAACAATGCTTTTTCCTGTTCTGAATTATAAATCTGATTTATATTATAGTTATACTCCATTCACATTTTATTTAGAGTAGGGCAGAGAGAACTTATTGTCTCTGGAGTAGGGTTGGCAATAAATTTTTATTTTGTTGCACAGCTTGTTATAACCTCAAAAAATTCAACCGTCATGGCAGTAAATGAAACAGTGTTGTCAGATGTACTAGTGTACTACTGGTTTTGACAATTGGAACATTAAATTGTTAACCTTATTTAACCCTTAACTGGTAACGTGCCGTCTGTGAGACTGCCAGCAAATTTTAATCTCAAATTTTCAGCAAAAGAGTACCGCTTTTCGGCAAATGATCTTATCTAATCTTTCTCCTCTTGGTACCCCACCTATAGCACAATTATTGGTAAATTTGGGTAACCAACGCTGGAGATGTGTTTTATTTTAGTTCAGTACAGTCTGTGAGACGGCACGTTACGGTTTACGTGAGAATTTTTTTCTATTGGTAGCATGGCAGGCCCTGTGAATTACAATATTTCTTTAAGTTTTTTTTTTACAAATGCATTGTTTACTTATTATTAATCGTAAAATAAATAAAATAAGTTTTTTTTTGTTATCTTGGTCTGGTAAAAAGTACATTACCAATTTGTGTTCAAGTTGAAAGTTATCTTATTATTTTTTCTTTACATTAAGTTTTCGGTTATTTTAAATAAAATTATTACTAAAACATATATGCCTAACAAACCTCTATATATATATTTAAAAAAATAATTAAAACAGTCTAATTTTTTTCGCTTCAAAGGTGACGGTTTACGTGAGAATTTTTTGCCACTTGTAGGCATGGCAGGCCCTGTGAATTACAATATTTCTTTAAGTTTTTTTTTACAAATGCATTGTTTTACTTATTATTAATCGTAAAATAAATAAAATTACTTTTGATCAAAAGTTTTCCTTTGTTATCTTGGTCTGGTAAAAAGTACATTGCCAATTTGTGTTCAAGTTGAAAATTATTTTATTATTTTTTCTTTACATTAAGTTTTCGGTTATTTTAAATAAAATTATTACTAACAAATATATGCCTAACAAACCTATCTATATATATTTAAACAAATAATTAAAACAGTATAATTTTTTTCGCTTCAAAGGTGTGCCAGTCTCACAGACTGCAAGTTACCAGTTGTGCTCCAAAATTTCACGTTACCAGTTAAGCGATAACCTAAATGACATAATAATTCAGAGTCGTACTCAACATTGTGGTATGGCGAATTATTAGTTCCTGAATGTTAAATAGTGAAAACCATTTTGCTTTTCAAAATAGAATTAACAACACAACCAAAATTAGCAACAATAACAGAATTAACAAAATCAACAGCAACAGCACTTTAAAACGCAAAGAGAATCTGTCATGTGACGTTAGTCACTGCACAAACAAAATCCCTCTACCCACCGCTACTGATTACTTGTCATTATTTTAAAATATAACCAAACTGTATAAACATAAACATAAACATAAACATTGCTTCTGACCGCATATTGCCAATTTAGTGAAATAAAATATGATCAGATTCTGTAAGCTGTAGCTTGTGATTAAGTGACTTTTTTATTGGCTTTTCAAACAGTCATTAAATTAATTTAGAAATGCCAAAAATTATCCACGAAGAAGTAAAACTACATACAAAAAGATCAGTTGATACTTTTTGAAGAAACAGTTCAAATTTACTAGTTAATGATATAATAAAGCAGGAGCCTCTAATATTTGAGATATTTTTAAAATTTAGGTAAAGCAAAATGATGTTAGTTGCATATAATTTTAGGTTTCTGGAGCTACAATGTGGGCTATTTCAAAATTGACTCGAAAAAGTGTTCAGTAACATTTTCTGATAGATCTCCCAAACATAACGTCCACCAAAATGATTGGTTTTGTAAAGATTTGCAACTACAAATTTGGAGATATTATTCCAAAAATGAATATTTCACTTTGGATAAATGACTCACATATGCTAAGGAGCATTTAGAATATAACGGTGGTCGTACAAAATTATATCAAGTACTAAAATCAGTGGGTTACAAATACAAACACGTTAACAGACGCAAAATGTTATGTGAACAAAAACATGTAGTTGCAGCTAAAATTAAAGTTTTGAGGAAGTTTTTACAATATCAAAATTTCGGTAATGTGACATTCGTGTACCTCGACGAGACATAGATATATCAGAACGCAAGTAATGTTCGTCAGTGGTTACATGATACTGATTTTAAAAGTAACTCAGCCAAAATCAAAAAAGTGAGGGGAAAGGATTTACTGTTTTGAATGTGGTATCTCATTATGGGTTTTTAGAAGGATATGTGACTTGCTACTGATGCGACAAACAACGACAGAGACTATCACACAACAATGAATGGAGAAATTAAAAAAAAATGGGTGATTAATCAGCTAATGGGAAAATGTGTCGTGGTGATGGATAACGCACCTTACCATTCTGTGCAATTACAGAAACCACCTACGTTTTCTTCTCAAGTGGGTAAAATGCGGGAATGGTTGATTAATCACAATGTCAAAATTGAGGGAGAAATTAGAAAAAGAAAATTATGGGATTTCATTAACCCTTTAATGTGCAAAATTAGTTTACAGAAAAAAATCGAAATTTTAACTCGTATGCTTTTTTTGAGATGCCAGGAAATTAAAAAACAATGTTTTTATCAAAAATCTATTTTTAGTTTTTCAAAAGATGCTAGTAAACCGTTCTACCAGTGAGCATTCAGGACAAAATATGTTGTGAATGCTTACTGGTATAACAGGTATACAATTTCATAATAGCTTACTAAATTACTGAATAACATATAGTATTTTCTACTCGCAATGGAATAAGTTTTTTTTCGTTCATGAAATCAAAATACTCAATTCACAAAACAACGGTACTTTGATCTCTTGTAGAATCTACTATTTTCTGCTGTTATTCTTTTTCGTCTTAACAACGATTACATTTGTGTACTGTTAGTTCCTGTTATCTAGCAACCACGTAAACATACCGGAAATCATGCATTTTCGGCCTGGAAACACGACTGAAAAGTAGATATTGTAATGGATTGCATATAAGTTAATTTATTAATGCCAGACAAGGATTTGATATTATATTAAAACATTGATTAAAATATTTCATTATAACATTTACAAAGATTTATTAACATGTATTTTGTAAAATAACGAAATAATTTGAATGAAAAATAAGAAACAGAAGGTTCTAAAATGATTTAAAAGTTACCTGCAAATAGTGGATGATTAAGAGCAAATACTTATTTGAGCAATGTTATTCAATATAGTGAAATGTGATAATAAAATATAGAGTGTTGTACAGTAAAAAATATGCAAAATCGATCACTAAGAAGATATGAATTATTATGTACACAAAGAAACTTTTGAGAGAAAAACATTTAATTATTGTAAAAATCTGTAAAATGCTTTACCCAGAACATCCCTCGTCGACATTGTGACAATATAGTATATTGTGTCACAAGGGCAGAAAACGAGCATTAGCAGCCCGCGGGTATTAGCTGCATGAGCGAGCGAAGCGAAGCGAGGGGCAGCTGAAAGCTAAGGGCTGCTAATGCATTTTCTGCATGTGTGACACACAACTGTTTTCGCCTAGCATTAAAAAAAATAGAAAAAAATATAACAAAAAGCTTTGATTTTATAAAATACAAACAATTTAATAAGAAACTTAAGTACTAACAATTTACGAATTTATTTATTATAATAATTAATGTTAATTATCCCTTGAGCACAATTATGTATAGTAATACCAGAATTTTGTAGGCATTTGGTAAGTGTTTGAAGTGCTAGTAGCATGGTGACTTATTCTATAGATGAAGTGGGTTCATTGGAATTATCTAGATTAACTGGTATTTCATTTATTTGGTCGGAAATATTTAACACTTCAATTCTGTTATTTTTGCTAGTACTAGGCTGCTGTTCTTGGTTTGTCAAGATTTTTTGAGAAATATTAATCTTATTCGATAAGCAGTCATCGATATATCCTTCTGCAACTGCAGAAGAACGCCAACCTCCATGTTTTTTTTAAGTGTAAGCAAATCACTCCCAGAGTTAGCTAGTAGGGTTGCAGAACTACGGCGGAAACAATGTCCTGTGTATGTACTAGGTTCAGATAGTTTCAAAAAAGTGGCTATTTTGCTTGGAATTTTGCTAAATACATTTTTTCCAATCGGTTGTACTGTACATTTATTGTTTTTGTAATAAATAAATAGGCGATTGTGTGGAGTGTGGGTAGGTCTAAGAGAAACATATTTGTTGTATATTGTAAGTAGATTCAATCCATCAACTGTTTTGTTTCTGACTGTAAACGTTCTTGTAATATTATTTTTTGTTTCTGGAACTGTAACAATCAATATGTCTCCTCTATTATCTATGTGGTCAAGTTTCATATTCAACAACTCATTTCGACGACAAGCCCCGTATAGTCCCATAATAAGAGAAACCTACAATGCAATGTTAATAAAAAATAAAATTAATTTATCTTAATTTATTTGTTTACCTTTATCATAAGATATTCTGAATCATCTGCTCGAACTTTATGAAAATTATCAAAATTTATATTTTCCTTGACCTTAAAAGTGCTTTTCAACATTGAAAATTCAGACCATAGTGTACCTGCATTTACAATCTTTGATCTTTCAGATAGATAAGCAAGTAATACATTTTCTGTTAAGTATTTTGCTTTTTTTATTCGTTTTCCAGTTATTGAATAATTCATAGTACTTTTCGTACCGTTCTCTTGACTTTGTAGGTAAAAAAATCAGAGAAATTTTGCTAGCTTCCTCTTGCAAGTCCGGTGGAGTATTCGTAAATTCTTCGTCATTGTTCTGGATTGCCATTCATTTTCACTTACTGAATTACAATTTTTCAGAACTTACTGTTATTTTACACTTTTATTGTCTGTTTTGATTCCAAACTTTCATTTAAACTGACATTTAATGAAAAATTATGTGAAACATCAAAGCACGCAAATGACAGTCAAAGGTGTCCAAAGGTGTCTAGATTGTGAAAAACTTCAAATCATGTTGTTATAAGTTTAGCGGCCCAAGGGACGATAAACATTACTTTCGGTCACATTTTTAGGGTCAATATGATTCATTTTCGTATATGGTAGGCGAAAATAGTATATTATGTATCAAGTTTTATAAACGTCGTCTTAGTCACGAGTTTTATTAATCACGAGCGAAGCGCAGCGGAGCGAGTGTTTAATAAAATGAGTGACTAATAAGTTTATAAAACGAGTTGCATACTATACTTTTTCTACGACCACAAATTTAGAGAATATAACATCATATTATTTCATTAAAATTTTGACATTTATTATATTAGGTTAAATTATGCTTGACAAACGCCAAAGTGACGGTTGAAAACTAACTTGATTTTAGTATTGGCTGTGGCTAATAAAGCAAATACTATTTGAACCTAACTTCACCCCCATGACTAAAACATTGTTGCCAACTTCAGCTCATGACTAAGAGGCTCTTTAGTCATAGGTTATGAAGGCATGATTAAAAGGTCACTTAGCGACGTGTATGTTAGTATGTTAAATGGCATTTTAGTTACAGGAGTAGAAAAAAATAATTTTAAAAGTCACATTAAGTTAGGAATAAAAATATCTTCACGTTCCTAATAAATTAAATAAATTTTCAAATAAAGAAACGTTACCGGTGGTCGAATTCGAATGGCAGGCGGACCTCGTGTGCAGCCCCAACGTTTTAAGGGATATTGTGAGGAACTGGGCAATTTCTACCTGCGCCACGAAGCACCGATCTTTCGAATTCCTGCGTCGCAGCTATATTTAGTAACGTGCTAATTTGTGCCTCCTTTTTCTATCTAAAACATTTATTCTGTATCTATTGGCTCCCAGTTTTGGTAAGAATAAAGCCTGCACTGTGTACAAATTATTACTTATATTTATTACGAAGTTAAATGAAAAGTAAACAAAATTTTAAAATTTTAAGGTGTTCGCCCTATATATGTTTGTCTGAAATTTTCTCGGTTTCATTCCAGGTGTATATAGTACCGGGTGCTGACTTGCGCGACGCACCATAGGAATTTGCATAGTAAATTCTCTATGTTCAATTATTTGCTCCCCTAATTATTTTAGAGCTAAAGTGTAAATACATTTTTTGTAGAGAAAAAAATACTGCATCCATTCATACTGTTGCTAACAATTTTTCATTTTCCAGAACCGAAGGAATGCAAAAAATCAAACTAGCATTTTTACAAAAATCAGTGATGCCATGGAATTATTGAAACAAGCCAATGGCAACGCAAGTGCGTGCGGTGCGATCATCCAGTCACTGCCGTCAAAAGATTAAACGTATTGTTGTTTTTCTCGTTTTGGTGTAAGTTCTGAACCTCATTACTGCACCTACAATTATTTAATAACCCGCCTGTAGTCTTAAACTTAAAATGAATCAGTCTATTAATGGTTGTACTGTTTGGAATTTGCAGATATTTTACAATAAACAAGGAGCTTACTTAACGAACGTCCACCATACTCGTAAAACCATTTTTGTTATGGACAAGGTCTAGGTACCTTAGAGGCATTAAGCAGAACATAATTAATAATGAATTATTATAAACGTCAAACATCAATGACAAACAAACAAACAGCACATATTGTCGCGCCGCACTCATTTGCGGCATTGGCTTGTTTCAATAATTCCATGGCATCACTGATTTTTGGGAAAATGCTAGTTTGTTTTTTGCATTCCTTCGGTTCCGGAAAAGGAAAAATTATTAGCAACAGTATAGATGGATGCAGTATTTTTTTCTCTACAAAAAATGCATTTACACTTTAACTCTAAAATAATTAGGGGAGCAAATAATTGAACATACAGAATTTACTATGCAAATTCCTATGGTGCGTCGCGCAAGTCAGCACCCGGTATATAATGTGTATGCTAAATATCATCTTCCTCCGACAAATATTTTTTGAATTATACCGCCAACAGACAGACAGACAGACGGAATGGAGTAAACCTGCTTTTCGTCATCTAGGGACCCTGAAACGTGAAGATCTTGAGAAATCTCGGAAGGTGATTTTTTCGTGATTACAATAGCACTTCCTTCGTCTTTCAGGCGAGGGTAGTAAAAACTGAAATGTTGAAAATAAATCCTTTTTCTAATGTGATTTCATGATCTATTTTGGTGTGAGAAAGGGTTTACTTATAATAAAATTGGTGAGAAAAGAATAACTGAAAAATTTTAAAAACTTTAAAAACGTAAAGAAGATATGAAGAAAACGTGTATTGTAGGAAGAACGTAATTTAAAATACTACAGGCCATTGAAATTATTTCTGGAATTGAGCTTAGTTTATTGTCGAATAATTACATCTTGTGAATTGGATAGCATCAGCTGTATTTAGTGGGAATAAGACACGGCAGGATTTTGGAGTAAGAGTCTTGGAAATTGGGAGTGGTTTTTCATCTGATGGAGTTGAACTTGGCTGCACTTTTGTTGGAGTGACATTTGAGATTGGCACTAGTTGACGTGACGTCCTGTGGCTTCTGACAGGTCGGGATTAGCATGATTTGGATTGTCAACATCTTGTTTGGAAGGGATAGTGTCTTCACTGCTGGAGGATTTGGTCGAGGTTCGTGTTGCTGAATTGTATGCTGATTGAGAGTTGGAAGGAGGCATTTCCGAAGCTGTTTGCAGTTCTAGGCAGTAAGCTGAGCTTCTACTGGCGTTACTCGGTAGTTGGTATACATTAGGATCTCCTAAAAGGCGGATTAAGTTCTTTGGGCGAACTGCAGTCACAGGTATTTATTGAGCAAACTAAAATAAACAGCAAATGACCGAAGTGTGGTAATTAGTAAAAGGACTACTTACTAGTTCAAGTTTATTGAATGACATGTATTGTAACAAGGAGGTATTTGCAATTGATATTCCATCTACATGATTTGAAGTGACACTGACGTTCATTGGGGTTGTCACAAAGATCTGACATAAGTTTTCATTAAACAAATGACATTTCAGAAATAATAAACAGTCTTGATATTTATTTATTTATTTATTTAGCGTATGGCTACATCACAGGTAAGTATATAACAAAAAACAAAATTTCACAAACACACATCAAGATTACAAATCTATTCTATTGACTCTCTTGTCGCAATCAGGAAATCGGATGGGTTGCCACTGTAGGAGCTAATTGGACAGTCCTCTACCAGGTGTTTAATAGTCTGTCTTTCAGCGCCGCAGTCACAATTTGGGCAAGGTATTTTTCCCCACCTGAAAAGTGAGTCGGAGCACCTGCCGCAATTCGTCCTTATTCTATTAAGTGTTGTCCAGATTCGTCTTGGTCTTGATATTACGTGAACCGACTTGTTTTGGGAGAAATCATGTTCCACTGAGCTAGCAAGATTAAATAAGTAAATATTAACGATTCATAGGTAATGGGCATAAGAAGTACTTGAATTAATCTTAATTGAGAATTTATGTCAAATGTGACATATAAAAAAACATAAAATAATTGTAATGTAAAATAATTACATATCTAACTTTTGTTGCAGTGTAGTCAATCAGTGTATAATTAGATACTGTAACGTAATGCTTTAATAACTTCATTAAAGAAAGGAGGGGACTATTGCAATATTTTTGGTTCACTCGGAGACAAAATATGTATTTTTTTTGTAAAAAGCATGAAAACTGTTGCAACAAATAAAAATTAATGTTTTGAAGTACTCTGGTAAAATTTTTAACAACGAATTTTATTAGTATAGTTAGTAGTGACTATTGAATAACTTACAAGAAAAAATCTGTTTTGCATAGAAATAACATACACTTTTCAAGAGGTTGCAAATAACATAAGTTATTTGAATGGACAAAACAATAGTATATTATTATATGAGCGATTATGACAGCCATTATTCACGAAGATGACATTTGCGCCACAAGCCGAAGGCGCGTGGCGCAAGTCATCTGAGTGAATAATGGCCATAATCGCGAATATAATACGATATTTTATCTACTCCTATGCAATAGGAGCCTTGTGTTCATATTTCAGAATTATGACATTTGTGACAGCTGTTAACTTCAAAAGTCATTTAATAATAAGAATGAATTTTGTGATTGGCTACAACCTATTGAATAATGAAAATAGAATTTTTTGATTGGTTGCAATTTGCAAACTATTGAATAATGAAAATAGAATTTTATGATTGGCTGTAAACCGTGAATTATGAATCATAATTCATGGCCATTGTGCAGTAGGAGTAGATAAAATAGTTTATCTACTCCTACTGTACAATGGCCATTCATAATTCACAGTTTGCAGCCAATCATAAAATTCTATTTTCATTATTCAATAGTTTGCAAGTTGCAACCAATCAGAAAATTCTATTTTCATTATTCAATAGGTTGTAGCCAATCACAAAATTCATTCTTATTATTAAATGACTTTTGAAGTTAACAGCTGTCACAAATGTCATAATTCGGAAATATGAAGACAAGACTTCTATTGCATAGGAGTAGATAAAATATCGTATTATATTCGCGATTATGGCCATTATTCACTCAGATGACTTGCGCCACGCGCCTTCGGCTTGTGGCGCAAATGTCATCTTCGTGAATAATGGCTGTCATAATCGCTCATATAATAATATACTATTATGAAATTTGAAGTGAATAATATAAAAACTTGAAAGTGCAACACCAACGTTCTGTTTAAAATTTATGACTACCCGATCGTAAACAATCAGGGCAGCAGCGACCTGCCTCCAAAATATCAGCTGAAATGCGATACAAGATGGATTTGAACGTAAATATTTTCCTAGCGCAACATAGTAGCAAAACCAATTCCATTATATCTTTTATCTACTTTGCGTTCGTACTGAGGCTATTAGGATACGCGTTTGCGTATCGTAATAGACACAAAGCGATGATATAATAAAAATACTAAAAATTTTCATTTTTTTGCTTAAAAAAGTGGCAAAGTAGATACAAATTTTGTATGATACCTCGTTTATAAGGCATTTTGTAGCACTTACTCCTTTAGGGCACTCCTCGCTTCGCTCGTTGTACCCTAAATCCGTGCGTGCTACAAATGCTTCTTATAAAACTCGTATCATAATATACTATACTAGATATGTTTATATATACTCGACACACAAAAATAAATTGTGTAATAAAGCGTCCGTTAATATTAAAAAATTGTACATAAATAGACTATTTACGCAACGCAAATAAAAAGTTTCCAAATATCAACTTATTTTTCAAAATCAGGACAAAATAATTTCTTCTACTTATCAATATTATAATCCTTACATATTACACTACAACGCTTACCAGCTGAAAACTTGAAAGTTGCTCCCACAAACTAGTAAGAAACAAAACACTTCACCAATGAGCGTACACACTTCAAAGTCGTGACGCGGAATGCAAGCTGGTAATACTGTCATACCAGCTGCACATTTTTACCAAGGTTTATTGGGGTAGTTTTATAACTACAATAATTCTAGATTTTATATAAAATTAGACAAAGGAACTGCAATGTCTGTAGAACGGAAATAACACATTTCAGAGCAGTATTAAGTTTCAGAACAATTATTATTGACTATTATGCATAGTGGTATAACTGTCATACCAGAGAGCGTTAAAGGGTTAAACCTTTTCGAAGTGACAAGCGATACGTAATTGATGAAATTTTGAAAAAGCATGGGCATAAAGTGCTTAGACTGCCTTCGTAAAATTGCCAATACAACCCAATTGAGATGCTGTATGGGTAGTGTAAGTGTTACTACAACAAGCACATAAATTCTTGATTTCCATCTAAAGATAGAGTAAATAATTTATGGCTTAAATCTCTTTCAAGAAGTACTGCTGACATGTGGCTAAATTTTTGTAAACATCGCGAAGAACTTGATATGAATCGGCACGCAGAGATTGAACACAAGAATCCGCAGCGCCAGCAATCCTGGGTTAGAACAATACTGCGTCGCTTCTGCTTGTTGGACGCCCTGACCAGCGCATCTTTCCCCGAATATTGAGAAAAACATCATAAACTCTATACCACTAATTTTCGAAGAATTTAAAAATATAAGACACGCCCCATAAATTATTCCCGGTTGGCCGCACGCCGCGCCGCCCGAAAAGCAATAGGCGAACATAAATACGAGCCGCACCAAAGTTCGGAAAAGCGAATAAAGCAAACACATCCCGCCACTTAGGAGACGCGTGTTTAGAGTTAAAAGGAAGAGAAAATTAAGCGCTTTCAAACAAGAGCAGCCGTGTCTATCAATCATTCCAGCTGACCAAGCGCGCCTTCAAAAACCAATATACATGGTCAAATTCGAGCGGCACCGAGCTTCACTACATGCGGGCAAAAATCGCTCGAAGCTACGGCAACTCAAAGCCAACCGCCATAAAATATAACCGCACGGACAAAAGGGAAGAAATTTGCATGCGGCGCCCACCGGACTGCGTAAAGATTCAAAATTTAAAATGAGAATAGTTAGCGGAAGCGTAATTAACACCCTTGGTTATTTAGTTTCAAAATAGGAGCTAAGATATCAGGAATGTAATGAGCCCACGTTCTAGCTTGAACTCAACAATTCGAAGAGTTTATCACCAAAAACCCCCCGAGTCTGGTATCAAAATGATCATCACTTTTTCAGCAATACAGTGCCGCAGAAATCGGGCCGCTAATTGTACGCGTCACGTAATTAATCGTGGAACTTCCTCGCACACCCAAAAGGATGTGTTCAACCCTCCTTCTTTGACCAATGGGCATCGAGGAAGCACCACACAAAGGATTAGAGCACTTTAAATAGTTAGACGTTTAGCAAAAAGACACTCAGCTTTTGGCTTCGAGTCTAACCAGCTCTCAACACTCAGCTCCCAACTTCGAGTGGCAACAACCATCCGCTCTCCAACCAGAAGGAAGCCACTCAGGACCCAGCGCTCAACTGTCCACCCTGGACTTTGCTGTTTCGGGGACCACTGCCCATTTGGATTCAGTCGTTTGCGGACAAGCCACCTAGCCTGGACTTGGCTGTTTCGGGGACCACTGCCCATTTGGACTCTGCCGTGTGCGGAAGAATGCCTCCTCGAGATCCTGCCGTTGCCGTCAGCTGCCGCACCCCGAGCCAGGCAGCCATTACCCCAGTGTAAGCCTCGACCTGCCCTGCTATTGGAAGTTTCAATCTTAAACCACAAAAATGAAAACAAAAATTTATTAAGACTGTGTTTATAGGTATGTGCAATGGAATTATGACAGCACTGCATTTGCAGATATTTTGATATTCATTGTAACCTAAAAGTAATAGAAATTAAATATTACAATTTAAGCCATTTCAAACCACACAAAGTCACAATTAAACAGCTAAAATGGGTAAATATCCATGGCTAACCATACTCTAAATAAAGTATGAATGGAGCATAGGCACTAATTAAGATTGCCCTTTCGTTGCAGTTTTTACTTTTAAATAATAACTGTCTTTTTAAAGTTGGGTACGGAATTCCACAAAGTTTAGCTGCTTTTCTTATTTTTTCTTCACCTTTAATCAGTGCAAAAGCTGCTACCATGTTTTCTTCTGTGTCTTTTTGTGCGAGCCATACTGTAAAAAATAAATTCAAATCATGTTTAACCCTAAACAAACAATAATATCAAGTAGTGCACAGTGAAGCACGGTTCACTGTGTAGCACTTTACACTGACTCATTGTTGGACTCAAGGTGCTTCTCTATTTATGGTTTTGAAATGTAAACATTTAAAGTGTATAGTTAAATATTTGTTATTGCTTAATAATTTTGTGACGAAGGATTAAGGGTTAGCCTTACCTGGTGGCGAAAGTTATATTTGTTATTTTGCCGGCTAGTAATTATCGGCCTAAGGTGACTAACTTGTCGAGAAGGGTCGGGGTTCCAGCAAACCTGAAAAAGACTAAGGGAGAGGTCGCCAGGTTCTCAACTTCGACAAATCCTTGGGTCGGACCTCTCCAAGGTAAGGGATAAAGCCAGAAAACCAAATAATAGCAAAACCAATAACTAATAACAGTATTGATTAAACAACTGGTTCTATAGTGCAAACATGAGTTACAATAGACAAGTAAATCGACATAAATAGGCAATTATAAATATGAGCAAAAACAATCCAATAACAAGCATAGACACATTAAAAAAATGCGCTGCATAAGCATATATAAAAGGGGCGAGCTACATAAATAATTATAAAGAGGCGAGCTGCATGAATAAAATAAATTTTACATACATGAATAAAATTAGAAAAGGTAAAGTTAGTTTTAAGCGACAACAATCAATTGATACCCAATTTTGAGGTTGCCCACTAAGGGATAAAATCAATTAACGAGAAACTCCGTGAAGCAGAGGTTCATACAAAGCCGATCGCGTCGGAATATCTCCGGCTAGCAAATAACTATAAATTCGCAGGTGCAAATTAGCACGCACCCTGTGAAGCAAGGTGCCACAGAACAGACCGATGCAAGCGGTAAGCTAGCCTTAACCCCGGTTGTTAGCTCGATCTGACATTATAACAGTACCCAAAATTTAGAAGAGGCGAAAAATGTTCAGATTGCATGGTCATACAGGGTCGAAGAGATCTCTATGATAAACTCATTAGCCTTGTTATGACAGTTCAAGTAAAGGCTTGAATGCGCTCCTTACGGCAATAGCTAATAATTCCGGATTTCAAATTACTTTTCAATTACTTAAATTTTGGTCGATAAGTGACCGCGAGCGGTTCAATAGCCACAAACTTTCAAGTACTCGGTGACGTTAGCCTATAACCTCAAAAGCTGAACTCGTGTACAAATGCCACAATTTAGCAGCGGCAGCGGCCCCCGCAAAAAACACAGCCAACCCGTGGCTCAGGTGAGTTCGAACGCCCTAATATGGCTTAATGGAATAACCGAGATTTATAATACGTTACAGGGTACCAATCCGCAGGCGACCTTTGACACATTCGACTTGGTCGTAGCGAAACACATCGCATCGCCAGGGTAAGTAAATTAAAAGTAGCTACCAACACCGCGAAAGGGGCCTCTAAACTATCATACTATTAAACAGCTAGCGCTAAAAGAATGCAGCTACCAATAACTGTATATTAAGATACACAAGACGAGACATTTTGCATGAAATGCCCTATTATCATCTATACAACTAATTGCTAATACATTTACACACCCCAATAACCAATTCGTATCATCCTCGTAGGCTTGGATTGATTTGGATATCAAGGGCACGAGGAGAAGAAATCGCCAGCTCTCGTCTGCGGAACGACTATCGCAGGAGCCTTCTTTGCCTTGAGGCCAGGGGACAAGCGAACAAACTGCAGGTCAGTTCTTCCAAGGGGTGTGGCGCAGAGTGATTTCCAATATCCTTGCGAAATCATGAGAAAATTTGGCTAAAAGCGTACAAATTCTAGGCAAGCTCCAAAAAGGATGTAGGAGCTATCGTAAACTAACCTGAGGTTAAAAGGCAGCCAAATGTGGACATGCAGATGGCAAAAGTTAACCCAAATAATTCCGCCTAGGCGTTAGACGTAAGAATTCTAACACTAAACCAATAATTCGAACATCAAAAAGGCATTTGTGCTTCCAGATCCTCCACATCCAGTGCAGCCTAGCCAAACCAATTGGCTTTTTGAAGCACTACGTCGAGGGGGCACCCAACTTGCTTGCACGGATTTTTTAATGGAAAAGAACGAGAAAATCAACCACATGCCATTGTTACCAAAAACTTCCCAAAATTTGGGCAAGAGGACCCACAATTACTGAAATATGGAGTGGTCTCATATGATAACATCACTGTAGTTTCAGGCTAGAAATGTGTTATCACCAGCAGAAAATAGAGTTGCCGAACCAGTTAGGTAGAAATGTACTGTATGTTTAGGGGAAATAAATGCAAATAGTAGAATTTAGTTAATTATTTTAAATATTGCCTGAGATACCACCCAATAATCATAACAAAATGCTTAGTAATAAAATACAATTAGTTAAATCTCAGTAATGCATGCGAAAATGCAAATTAGCCGTAACAATTTACACGGAATAACCTTAAACAAGGAGCAATAAAAAGACTACTACGAGCCCACAATCACATCATTTGGCCAAGTTAAGATTTTTCAGGTATTTTTATATTGCACCCACAAAAGGAAATCTTTTAGGGCAATCACAAATTACAAAAATTGTCAAGAAACACTAAATTAAAAATAAATTATCGATTTATTTCATTTTGCCCATGTGATCAAAATATCATTTCGTTCACCGTAGCTTGTTTTGGTTGAATTGAAACAAGCTGTTTGTTGTTTAATTACATATTGACAGTCTGGTGTCTGTATTCTTTTTGCAAAAATGGTACTTGATACAGCTATTGTTAATTTGCTTAATTCTGGTAATTCCTGTGGCAAATTTTCCAAACAATTGCAATTATCGTATTATAGTGTTGTAACGCTAGCTTCCGTTTGAATTCGATTAATTCAATATTAAATAATATATGCAAATTTAAACGTCGCCAACCTTTAGCGTTATCAAGAAACACGGCGGGTCAATGTCCCAGAAGATAAGCCAGCGCGGGCCCAGGCCGCACCCAAAGATAACGGCAGCGCTAGACAAAGGCGAGCCGCGCGCCGTACCTCTCCCACCTATGAACAAGCGAGCCATATAAAAGCGGTTGCAGAGCTTATTTTAGACAGAGATTCCCCAGAGAGATTTTCCTGACAGATTCTCCAGTCCTTCCAGTCCCCGATCCCCCGTCCTGTTTACCTGTCCGGCCCAGACGAATTCTCAATTATTCTTCTACCTCGAATCCGTGATTCCCTTCCGGTATCCGTGAGTAGATAACCAGACCTGTAAAGAATTCGTTTGAAGTGGAAGCCTTCTCCGAAGACCGACTTCATGAGTTCTTTCCGTTCTTGTAATTAATTCGTTTGAAGTGGACGCCCTTTCGAAGACCCACTTTACGAATATTAGCCGTTCCTGTAATCGAAGACCTGTAAAGAATTCGTTTGAAGTGGAAGCCTTCTCCGAAGACCGACTTCACGAGTTCTTTCCGTTCCTGTAATTAAATCCCTGTAATTCGTTTGAAGTGGAGGCTTATTCAACAAAAACCCACTTTACGAATAACAACCATTCCTGTAATTAAAACTCCAGGTTGTTGAGCGTGGCCGCCTTCCTCTAAGGTGCACGCCGCAAATATAAATTGTCTCCCCTGAATATGATTTCGAGTGAGGCCCTAGAATCACTTCAGTTTCTATTTGAAACCCTTCATTTGTGAGTTGAAATCATAACTGAAATACCCCTTATTCAGATTATAAATGGGCTTTCCTGTTGGTTTTAATTCCTAATTAAAACAGCCCGTACTCAAGCCCCGAAAACCAGTATTCATTGTAATTTAAATTCGTAATTCAAACAGCCCGTGTTCACGCTAAATATGTGCAGTTCAATTTGCAATTAAAACCAGTCCGTACACGAGTTGTAAAGCGATGTAAGTTGGCGAACTTTTATTAAATATTCAGTTTACAGCTAGTCACCTACCTAGTGCACTACGAGCAATTGGAGCATCTTCAGAGAGTAGAGATCTCCACCCGTAGTTCGGAAGCCCACACCATCACCAGGGAAGACGCATCGCGAAACCGACACCAGGGGCTGTTCACCCCAAAACTCGTTGGCATAATTAGGGTGAGAATCCCAGTATTTAAATTGACCAAAGCACATGTTTACAGAAGTCAAAATCGCACGACGGAAATTTGACTGACAGCACGTACTCCCCAGACGCCGGCGCCGCGTGAGCTCCCGTAGATTCGCGAGAAAGCACCCGACCAACCCCGAAGAGGACCTGCTAGGTCAAACCACCCGCTATCCGCCTGTGTATCACCGGTTGCACCGGTTTAGGGCAAATAGTTTGTTTTACTGCAATATACAATTTCAAATTCACAAACTTCCAGTAAATGCTAAATGTATCTATAGCTATACAAATTAAATTGTTTAAATGTATTTCTATGGTGTTTTGTGTGTTAATCTATCATATATCTGAGCGAACAATCTTTGACTGATAGCTACCCGTTTGCAGCAATTTTGACACCCTTATAAGAAGGGGCGAGTGTTACAGTGTAGGAAATATTGTGAAATTACAAAACAACAGGATCCATAGCAGAAAAGCCAAATTTGGGACTAACTCCAAATATTACACCAGCAAATATAAGAGCTTTACGTATCTGGGCCAAATGGTATCATTCTGGGCTCGTATACCATATAGCTTTCCAATGAGAACAAAAAACATATTTTTTTCAGTTACATAGGGAGATCCTTTATTTCACAACACAACCTTCGCTGGCGAGTGCATAGCCGGCACTGATCAGGCGTTCGGTGGCGAAGCAGGGAACTAACTCATTAGTTTAGTTTTTACTACGCATAATTTTGCCATGTGATCAAAAGGTTTAATGTGGGACATGGTTCAGTGTGGGACAGTTTACCTTACCATAAACAGATAGCAGAACAACATTTCGAGAGGTGGAAATACAAATTGGAAAACCCGCAATCTCTCGCAATAAAACTCTGATTCTTTGGAATTCCTAACCGGCGAATATGGAAGGACCTAGAGGCCGAGGACCCTCGACTACAATATGAACGAGTCAAATCCAAAAAGTCACAACAGAACGATTTTATAGTACTCTGAGGAGATTGAGTTTTGGTACGTTGCAACGAGCGAACGTGAATGCGACTGTAGTGATAGCACGTGATACTGATAACTCACTCGCTTTTTAAATTAAATGATTATTATGAGTTAAATTAAAGTGAAAATCAAATTTGTAGAATAAAATCTCTTAACAAAAAAGTTCAAATTGGGCTTCTGGGAGAGCCCAATTAACAAAGCAAGACTATAGAAGATGAATAACAAACGTGATAGGGATGACCTCTCCCCAACCACATCTCAACCCAACAATGAAGTATTTAGTATGTAGCATTTATTTAATCCAGTCTTTCTTATAACAGCAAATAAATACTATTTATCCGACAACTTTTCCGATCCTGACCAATGTGTTTAAAACAAAGATATTCGTATCATAACTAAAAAACCTAAAATACCACCTGTATATGTCGTATGTCCACGAAGCCACGAATTATCAAGAAGTTCATTAACAAAACAATTGATCACAGGTCGTACACAAACGTAGTAAAAAACAGTGTTAGCAGCGCAATTAATGAAACTGAAACAATAACAGATACTGTTATAACATCGTTAAATTATTGGTCGAACTAATTACACCACATCTCCACAAAATTAAACCATATCGTAGAACTCCCAGCCCTATTTCAACATGGATTTAAATAACATATTAACCTAAAAGTATTTAACAGTTGCGAATTGGACCTCAAATGGCATAAAAACGCAAAGATCCATATTCATAAACTTTTTAAACAGACATAACGTTGATGCGGCTTGTGTCTGAAACACGTTTAACGGACAACGAAATGTTTAGGATACCCGGTTAATTAATTTCTAGAAAAAATAGGATAACAGCAATTGCATCGGGCGGCGTCGCTATTATAATAAAATGAAAGCTGAAACATCATCAACTGCCAAGTGAAGAACATATAAGTCTTGAAGCAACAGCAATAGTTATGCATCTAAGTTAAGATATCAAAATAAAATTGGTAGCAGCGTACAAACAACCAAATCGTAGATTAGCAGAAGAAGATCTTTCTACCCTATTTAGAGAAAACAGTAGCACGTTACTACTGGGGGACTTGAATAGTAAATATACAATTTGGGGTTGTCGAGCGAACAACCCAGACGGCATAAGACTTAATACTATCTCTGCTAATCACTCCACACAGATATCAGCCCCAGACGACGACTTCACTTACTACCCTTGCCAAAATAATCGACAACCCGGCATTCTGGACATACTATTACCAAAGAGCATATAACGTTATATGTTCTTTGCTATTACACAAACATTTTACAAAGCCAATTTATCAACATGTAGTACCAGAAATGGATTTTGATCATTACTACTACTGGTAAATAGTAGTGTCATTTACAACTCTGCCTATATGTCATCCTCCGATACCGACACTTTTAACGTAGTTGTCGATTGGGACGCCTTTGAAGCTATTTTGAACCTAAATATTAAACCTCCAGAAAAGTTAAATACTTGCGAAGAAATCGATAAAGCTGTAGAACAATATACACACAATTTCAAAAATAGTGTTCATCAAGCAACAGTTACCCGAAGAAAAACGCTTACTAATAGGCAAAATATGCATCCCCCAAACTACGGAAAGGGACGTTTAGACGCGCATTATTAGGCGCGGGCGCTATTAGAGGCGCGTACGTTTAGGCGCCGCAACTTTAGGCGCGGGGACAGTTAGGCCCAACGTAAACACGTTTCCGCATGGTTTGAACATATACTGTATTTTCTAACTGTAAAAAACCTCTTTCATAACAAACGTAGAAACTAGTTGTCTATGTTAACTACTCGCGAAATATGAGCTGTTCTTTTAAGCCGGAACATTTTCGACGACCAATTTTCGTGTAAGAACTGAAATTTTGAATATTATATTTCGAGATTTCTAAATGATTAATGTTATTATCTTGAATTTTCGTAAAGGCACATGTGCCGTTGTATTAGTAGGTTATCATATCGATAGGCAACGGCAAGAAACTGCTCACCAAAGAAATATGTAAATCTCTAAAGATTTACAACTATTGAATGGAGAGTCCGATCTTCAAAAACTTGTCATTAAACGATTGCACTGATAGTTGCATAAAACACTGCTGAGATATCACATATCAATTTTTGACAAAAGAAATCTACAGAGTGTTATTTTGAAATGGCACATGGCGAAAAGAGACGTTCACAAAATTTAAATAACATTTGCAGCCAGAAGATGCTTCTTCAATAAATTGTTGTATACAGGGTGTTCAAAACATGCTATACAAAATTCCAAACTTTAAGCAAGTAAAATTGCGAAAAATAACATCCTTTCAATTTTTTAGTCTTTTATATGAGCAGTATTTATGTATTCTCCAAATCAAAAGTTAAAAATTAATAATGTCTCGAGTGGCCCCTTTTTTGTCGCTTAGAGTACGCTAATTACGTCAATTGGCGTAATTTTATAGTAATTGGTTTTCAGCACTACTCTGGAAAGAGTGAAAAAGGTGATGGCATAAAAAAATATAATCAACAAAAGAAACGATGATCACTTTACCGGTTTACAACACCAAACAACACAACTTGCGAAACAAAACTAATGAAAATAGATTGGCCACTATGACCTATATATCCAAACCTGTTGTATTACGAACCTCGAGATAGAGGAGGATTTAAAATTCAGTTTTAGAAAGATTTATTTGGATTGGACATTTCTAAATATGTCATTATGACCAGGCTATTTAATCTGCTTTAATAACTTTGCTTATAAGTTAGGGTGGTATATACAAATCTTCAACAGTACCTAATGACGCAATCGTTGTTATATAGTGTTATGCAAATTTTAATAAGCCTTCAGAAAATCGGATTATGGTTAGCTTTTAAAATGCCATAATATTGACAACCAGTTTCTTCCTTACTGAGAAAATAAACGTATTAAGAATAATTCCCAAAACACGGCGGACTCAAACTGCAACCATTATTTACCTGGAGTAATTATGGCATTATCTTACTAAATATTGAACAGATAGGTGTGCCCAAATAACCTGCCTTGTGCTATTATTATACCTCTTTAATTTCAAGAAACTAAATAAAATAAATCTTAGAAATTTTCGACTACATACCGAGTGTTTCACTTAAGATGGTAACATAGGGAAATAGCGTAGGAAACCGTATATATGCAGATTCCTGCTTATTGCCACTTGAATTGATAGTATTGATAGTGGTATCAATCAAAGAGAAAAAAATTGCGCTTAATTTGATACTATTTCATTTGAATTTGTTGCTTGTTTAATATAGAAATAGCGTGGATTTGATAAGAACCACACATTCCCTTTACGAAAATTTAAGTCAATCACGTTAATCATGCAAGACTTGATGTAATTTTTGAAATTTCAGATTTTACACAAAAACTAGTGTTGTAACACTTGCAAAATGGGTCTTTTTTACTCCTAGAAAACTTTCGGACTCCTAAAACACATCATATGTCTGTTTACGAAAAAGGTTTAGTTACATAACTTATTTCAGCTAGGTAATAAATCACATATCAAGAATAATGTAGTAAATTTTTGTTTTACGACTGGATTATTTATATTTAAAAACATTTTTTTAGGTAATTATTGCAGTCATAAATGTTGAAGAAAAATTCCAAACCTCCTAAAACAATATATATTCGGCTGTTTTACGAGCCTTATTCAGTGTTAAAGTTTTACAAATTTACATATTGAATTTCCATTTTATCGATTATGAACAATTAGTTATTTAAATTTTGTATATGGATAGTTTAACGTGGTGAAATTATATGTTGTGTATAATTCCACCACGATAAACTATCCATATACAAAATGTAAACAACTCATTTTTCATAATCGATACAATGTAAATTTGTAAAACTTTAACACTGAAGCAGGCTCGTAAAAAACCGAATATATATTGTTTACAAAGGTTTGAATTTTTCTTCAACATTAATGGACTGCAATAATTACCTAACAAAAAATTTTAAAAGCAAGACTAGTGTGAATTTCTTTCATGTGGCGCCTAACTGTCCCCGCGCCTAAAGTTACGGCGCCTAAACGTCCAGGCGCCTAATAGCGTCCGCGACTAAAGCGCTCGCGCCTAAAATTGCGCGCCTAAAGAATCACGCCTAAACGTCCTAGACCGCCCAAACTACGTCATCCAGCTGCAAAAACTTAAAAATCAAACTCGAAAATCATGGCAGATAACTTGTGAGCCACAAACTCGAATATTATTGAATCGGCTCATACGCCAAGTCAAATTAAAATAGATAATTTTAGAATAACTTCATATCGGAAATACACCCAAGAGCTTAAAGCAAAAGATAACAGTCTTTGACAGTCTACCAAAAGAATTTTAATCAGCCTACCGTTATACCACTTTTAATTCAAAATGGCGTTACACATGCATCCGACAAAGAAAAATGCGATGTTCTAGCGGACCAAATTGAAGAAAACTATTCCGGAAAATTCAGATCAAATTATACCAACATCTCCAAATGAAATAAGTAAAGAAATTGATCTAGACTTAATCCCCAACATTGTGCTTCCATATATATATATATATATATATATGGCTCTTGAGGCCGTCTATCGCATCCCAAACTCCATGCTTCTCTGTCTGGCCATAGGTCGATCCCTTCTTTCCATGGCCTTTCTTATCCCGTCTTTCCACTTGGTTCGTAGCTTCCCGGGTCTTCTTCTTCTAGCTGGTGTCCAGTTCCAAATAACACTCGGTAACCTCTCCTCAGTCATTCTTCTTACATGTCCATACCAGAGGATAGCTGTTTTCTTTCTGTTGTGCCCGTTAGCTTTGTCTCTATATTCATTCGCTGTTTAATATCTTCAGTTCTCACACGATCCAACAGTGTCACGCCACAGCATCGTCTCCAATAACTATTTTCGACTGCGTTGATTCTTCTTTTGAGATTTTGGTTGATTATCCATTCAATGGACCCATAGGTCATGCAGCTCTCTACCATTGATCTGAATAGTTTAATCTTAGTTTCTTTCCTAATTTCTTTACTCCATAGTATCGAATTTACCTGACTTGTTATTGCTCTTCCTTTTCCTATCTTATCCAGGATGTCTTTGTCATCCTTTCCATCATTTGTTAATTTCACTCCTAGATATCTCTATTCTTGGGCATTTCCAATAGTACCCATGTCTAACTTCATATTTTCCCCCTTTTCCCCAATTGTCATATACTTTGTTTTTCCATATTTATGTCTAGACCTCATACTTTGTACTCTTCTACCAGTTTTCTAAACATGTAGCATGCATCATCATAATCCTCCGCCAGAACAACTTGAACATCCGCAAATAGTAAGGTGAAAACATTTCTTTCTCCAATTTTGACTCCCATTCTCTCACACTTTCTAATCCACTGCTTCAGTGCTGTGTTTAAAAACAGTTTAAATAACGTGGGAGATATACAGCATCCCTGCCGAAGCCCTTTATTTACTTTAATGTAATTTGATCTTCCTATCTTCGTTTTTACTAGGCTTACATTTTGTTCGTACATTAATTTAACTGCATTTATATATTGCGGATGTATTTCGTTTTCTTGCATAGCCTCCCACAATTTGGTTATAGGGATACTATCATATGCCTTTCTTAGATCAATAAACATTAAATGAAGTTTACTCCCATGTGCTAAGGTTTTTTCTATCATTTGTTGTAATACAAATAGGTTATCAATACAGGATCTTCCTGGTCTAAACCCACTTTGTTCCTCCATTTCTTTTAATTGATTTTCAATCCTTCCTCGTAACATCCTGCCGTACAGTCTACCCGTAGACGCAGTAACACTCAAACCTCTGTAATTTGAGCAGTTTGTCTTGTCTCCTTTTTTATGTATTGAACTAATATATGCGGTTTTCCATTCAGTAGGTATCGCTGCTCTATTTAAGCATTTATTAAAAATTTTTGTTAAATATTATATATATCGGCGCGTGCTTAAAGAGTTCTACCGGTATACCTCCAGGTCCAGGAGATTTATTGTTCTTTATGCTTCTAAGTGCTTTTGACACCTCGTCAACTGTAAAATCATGGCATTTATTTTCTACCTTGTCCGGTTTATAATTGATACTTACATGCTTACCAAACAGGGAAGTCATGTGAAACCGCCCTACACCAACTAGTGGGGAAAATTGAGAGAACCTTGGAGTACAAGGAGTACGCAGTCGAAGCATTTCTAGACATAGAAGGTGCCTTCGACAACACCTCCTACCACTCTATTGAAAGAGCAATGACAAATCATCAGATCGATGGACTATGGCAATGTTCAACACTAGAGTTGTAAAAGTTAAGTTATTTGACAAGGAAAAGACAGTGCAGGCGACAAGGGGATGTCCACAGGGAGGAGTTCTTTCTCCACTCCTGTGGTGCCTCACAGTTGATGAACTGCTGATCCAACTCAATAACAAAGGCTACTACACTCAAGGATACGCTGATGACATTGTCATACTGATTCAAGGTAAATACCAAAGAACCGTAGACAATGTAATGAAATCAGCACTAAAGATAACCGAAGAGTGGTGTCTAGAGAACAATCTTAGAATTAATCCCAGCAAAGCCACTCTCGTTGCTTTCACTCGTAGAAAGAACATCACGAACAGAATCAACATAAAACTGTTTGAGACAAATGTCAACTGGGAGAACGAGGTTAAGTACTTAGGTTTAACCATCGATTCCAAACTAACTTGGAACTCCCACTTAGACAAAACAATCACCAGGTGCATACAAACATTAGTAATTGGGAAAAGAGCCATAGGTAGTACGTGGGGGCTCAAACCGGAACTGACCCTCTGGCTGTACAAAACCATGGTTCGACCAATAATTTCATATGGAATAATCGCCTGGTGGCCCAAAATAAAACAAGCAACTGCGATCCACAAAATCAGCAGAATACAATATCTAGCTAATCGGTGCATCACTGGAGCCTTTAAAGGCACCTCTGGACAAGCACTGAATGCTATTTTAAACTTGCCACCTCTGCACATCTTCTTGGAAGGTGAAGCCAGAATGGCAGCCTACAGATTACAAAGTACTGGTCACTGGATGACCACAGCTAATAATCTAGGACATGTCAAGATCATGTCACACATCAACAACCCAATATTAGAAATGGGTTCTGATCTTATAATCAAAGCCTATGACTTTGAAAAGAATTTTACTGTACACACAAGTTGGAATCATGACCAACTACCAACTCCAACAAATAAGAACATCATTTTTTACACTGATGGATCTAAGTTTGAAGGGGGTACAGGCTCCGGTGTGTACAGTACCCATCCTAGAACCAACGAAAAAGTCAGTCTAGGAAAGTTTTGTAACATCTTTCAGGCTGAAGTACAAGCTATTAACGTATGCGCAAACGTCAGCATAGAAAAGAAGCTGCTCAATCGAGACATACACATTCTCTCAGACAGTCAGGCAGCACTGAAAGCGCTAAACGCTTTCAGTACTTCATCGAGACTGGTCAAGGAATGCAAATCTAAACTTCAAACCTTAAGCCAGGGAAATACAGTAAAATTATGCTGGATCCCATGTCACCAAGGTATTGAAGGAAACGAAAAGGCGGACAAGCTCGCAAAAGAAGCAGCCCGTAATGCAATGACCGGTCCAGAACCTGGTCTAAGCATTCAGAAAAACCAAGCCCGTTCAGCCATTAATGAGTGGGTCAATACCGCACACCAACTAAGGTGGAGAAACTACAATCAAGCAACACACTGCAAAAGATTGCTAAAAACTCCGAATCCACAAACCACCAAAACTCTGTTGAGACTGAACAGAACTCGAATCAAGCAAGTAGTCAGTCTACTAACAGGCACTGGAGCATTCAGAGAATTTATGCACAGAATCAATATCTATAGAGATGAACCTGTTTGCAGACTATGCCAAGAGGATGATGAAACAGCCTATCATATCCTCTTTGAATGCCCAGCATTAGAGCGTAAAAGACACCAACTCGATTGGAGCCTTAACTCTATTGACAACCGCAAGCTAGTAGGGGACATTGTAAGTCTAGTAAAAGATACGGATGTCGGCCTGCTAACTTGAAAACTCCCGACAGTACAAAAAGCCCAAAGGGCTGACGTGCGCATGCCAGCAAAAGGCAGTCGTGAAATATAATCTAATCTAATCTAATTGATATTTCGGAACTGTGGGCGTTTTTCTGTGCGTAGGTATTGATAATATTTCTCCCATTTATCTAGTCCAATTGGATCAATCGTCAATTTCTCGTTTGAGTTAGTTTTTAAATTTTTTATTATTTTCCAAGCTGCTCTCGACTTGGAACTCCCTAGTAGGTTGTCTATTTCGCTACATTTCCGTTGCCAATATATGTTTTTTGTCTTAATTATGTCTTTCTTAACTTCATAGCAGTATCTTCTATATATTTTTTTTATCTTCAACATACTTTGAGTTTAGCCATCGATAGTGAGCTTGTTTCTTTTCCTCAATTAAATGTTCAACGTTTTCATTCCACCAATATAATTTTTCTATAGTTAGCTTTTATTCCTAGGGCCTCTTTAGCTGCTTCGTGTATATGTATTTTTAAGTTGTCATACATTTCATTTGGGGATCCATCTATTTGTTGTTTAATTTTTTGTGCTAATCGTAGTTTAAATAAGAACACAGTGGACTCGCTTGAGAAAACCGTCTAAATTATATCATAGGGTGTCCTTTTGATGCTGTTTTTGTTCTTGTTCTTCTGAGTGGGGCACTTTTTTATATTTGTATTTTATGTATATGGTAGTTTACAGTAAGTGATGATCTGATCCACACACAGCTCCTCTTTTTACTCTAACATCTATGATTTGAATTGAGATGTCTTGTTTAATGATACTGTAGTCAATGATCGATTTTAAATTCCTCGTTTCTTGTGTCCATGTATATTTGTGAATGTCCTTATGCTGGAAAAAGCCATTTAATATTTTCAATGAAAACTGTTCGCATAGTTCTATTAAGCGCATGCCGTTGTCATTAATTATGTCTTTCCCATGCTGTCCAATTTTTTCGTCATCTATTCGTCTGCCCACTCTTCCATTTATGTCCCCTAAAATCACCGTTTCTTTCCTGTGTCCTACTTTGTTTAGCACCTCTGTTAGTTATTCGTAAAATTGTTCTCCTATGATAAAGAACAGATGTTGCGATAGATTTAGTTCTAATGTTATTATTCTCTCATTTATTGCCTGCCAATTTTTGACGAGTTTTATAAATGTTCTCTTTATCGCTAATGAGACACCGGCTTTAGCTCTTTTATGCTTATCCACTCCACTATAGAAATGGATATATTCGTTTTTCATTTAGTTTCCTTGTCCTTTCTTCTTTGTTTCTGTCAAGACCGCAATGTATAAATTGTATGAGTGTAGTTCCTTAAACACTTCTCCTTCCTTTGTTCTGATTCCTTGGACATTCCAGCACCCTAATTTTAGGTACTTTTTTCGTTTTCGTAGTCTTTGTTGTTGTTTACTTTGTTTGGGATATTTAGCTAAAACAGAACTGCCCCCCCCCCTCCACCGTATCCGCTCCCTCGCTGTGAGGTGTGGATTTCCACCCGGGGTATGTCTTTCCTTAATTGATTTTTCATTCTGTTTATACATAGAATAGTTTCGTGTGTCAGGTTGCAAGCAAAACCGACACTTTTACTTTAGCGGCCCCTAACATGGGGAACCGTCGCTGTTCGTAGCCGCTGACTCTGAGATAGACGCTACTATGCCCTGGTTCATTCGCCCTTTCTACCATTGGTAAACTCATGTTTTCTCATCTGTGTCTACCTGTAATCCCAGGTTAGGAACCCTCACTGGGTGCTATCGGCCGGGTCAGCTAAAACCAGGTTTTTTAACGAGGTTGGTACTCCTCCCCCTCATCCTTTCGCAACCGGCCTTGGGACCGGCTATGGCGGAGTTATCATATCAATAAAAAATCTTAAATAAGAAATCTATATTGAAAAACAATTGCTCCCTGCTCCTGTATAAATCTATCGTGAGACCCATACTCACGTATTGTAGCCCAGTGTGGAGCTATGCACCTGAAACTCAATTAAATAAAATTCAAGTGTTCCAAAACAAAGTACTTCGAATAGCAGTGAACGCTCCGTAATTTGCAAGAAACAGACAAATACACGAGGAACTGAGAGTGTCAAAAATATCTGAATTTATCAAAAAAAAAAAAACAACGAAGAAGTTTATGGTTACCCTTCATGAATGTCCTGGAGCAAACTACTACAACTTATGACAAAGAAACATCCATAACAGACTGAAAGGACAGCTACCACAAGATTTATGCAACTCAGCGAGCGACTAAAATAAGAGAGCTTAATTTATTTTTTATCGTTTTTACTTCCATCGTCTAAAATACGAAGGAAGTATTGTAATCGCGAAAATAACACCTTTCGAAATTTCACGTTTCAGGGTCTCTAGATGACGAAAAACAGGTTTTCTCAATTCCGTGTGTCTGTCTGTTTGTCTGTCTGTCTGTCTGCCTGTTGGCGGTATAACTAAAAAACTATTTGTCAGAGGAATACAATATTTTGCATACCCATTATATATCTATCTAGCATGAAACCGAGAAAATTTCAGACAAATATATACAGCGTGAGCACCTTAAAATAATAAAATTTTGTTTATTTTTGAGTTTACTGAGCAATAAATACAAGTAATAATTTGTACATAGCGCAGAATTTATTCTTCCCAAGAATGGGCCCCAACAGATACAGAATAAATGTTGTAAGCAGCAACAAATTAGTGCGTTACTTAATATAGCTGCAATGTAGGAATTCGAAGGGTCGGTGCTCCGTAGCTCAGGCAGAAATAGCCCGTTCCCTTGCAATATCCCACAAAACATTGGAACTGCATACGCGGTCCGCCTGCCCTTCGAATTCGACCACCGATAACGTTTTTTTTATTTGAAAATTTATTTAATTTATTAGAAAAGTAGAGATATTTTTAATCCTAACTTATTTAATTTTTAAAATTATTTAGTGTCACAATGTCGAGGGACGAGGGAAGTTCTGGGTAAAACCCAGATTTTTTTAAATCATGTTAATTTTATATAATTTAGTTACAGGGGGGATATGCTGACCTCACAAATTATATATATTGTCCTAATTTAAATTTTAAACAAACCATGCATAGCAATTTAATTGCTGAACTGGTTAGTAATTCTTTAAAAAATGGTACTTTGAGTAAAGTGGAGCACCGAAGTTAATAGAAAACGATGATAAACCATTTTGGAGACGATGACGCCCCTCAATAATGAAGAATCGATGGAGCATAGAATAGGTACAAAAGTAATTATATGTAGCTTTCATTGGAAATTTTTTCCAGCAGCTAATAATTTTTGTAGACACGGCGATTATTGTAATTTTGAAAACAATACCTAGGAGTTTGGAAACAAGAAATTATATTTACGATGTCGTGATTCCAACAGATGTTAAGAAATCCGAGTTTCAATAAAAAATCATATACAAGTATATAATGGCGAAAAAACTACATTCCTAGATAATAATTAAGTGCTTAAATTGTATTATTTTTATGTTTAAGGAATATTTAACATTGCATATTAAAAGTTCCCAAAATATTTATGTTCATTGATCGTTTTGGAGGGTCGGTTATGTACATATCCATTTATACGTCCATGAATGTATTAGGATATACATGTAGCGTGCACAGTAATTAGTTGGGCCTAATATAGTGTAGTCTGTATTCAGATCGGTGCTCTGGCGTTATAGCGGTAATTAACGTTGTGGTTACCGGTAATCAGACTAGAACCGCTTCGGTAATTGCTTAATCTCGAGGGTGTGCTGCATCTCACTACTTTACTACAAGGAAGTGCAGTATACGGAAATTCTAAAAGATCCAACGCAATACAAATAAAACGATTTATTTACTTATTAAGTAACTTTTCTGGTCTACGCTTAGAGTTGCATTGAGTTTTTACTTCAAAATCGTAATCAGAAACAAAAATCTATCGATTTAAATATGTCCTTGGGGTAACAACGTGCGTTGTCATTATATGCTGCAATATCTATCTCACAAAGGAAATTTGAAAGATGCTAACTCCCATACCTATTCGATACAGCGGGAAATCGCCGCAACCGCCCTCTCGGAATTTTATTAATATTAATTACTGATATTTTAGTTTTTGGTAAAAGTGTTTGGCAATTTCACAAGCTACTTAACCAATGCACGCCTACGTACATTCCTTAGAAATCCAACATTGTGTATTTTAGCACGCACTCTTTATTTCTGGTTTTAAATTTAGATGAAAGGTCCATATTTCAAAACCAGTCCCAACAACTCATAAAAAAGTAGCCCCTGCAAAAAGAGGCTGATAACATTGCAACTACCCAATTTTCTTTTTATAAATATTATTGACTGAATTATAACCATTTACATTTTTTTAATCGTTGCATGAATTATCTTTATCTCAGCTTGTGGACACTGCCTTCATTTGCCTACTCGAGAAGAAGCTGCTATTAGATGCAAAAGGAAAGACACCTGTGTAGACAATCTTCTAATTTTTGACTTGGAGTTTACTTGTTCAGGAGTTTCAAAACAACTTTGATAGATATATTGCAATGGTATGATGCTTATAGCAATTCTGGTTGCATTGCTAACTTACGAATGTTAATGAAAGATTAGAATAGACTCAGAATTGATATTGTATTTATTGCAACAGTAAGAGTCATTAGTAAACATTGATAATACATGATTACCAATAAATGTAATTAATTAACAGAGGTTAGTGATTGTATAAAACGATATCGTCGGGGTTGCGATCAGCTTGTATTCAATTTTGTGCTCAATTTGGCAAATGTAGCTAATTTTGTGATGACTGACAGACTAATTGAGTAACGTCAGGACATGATAATAAAGTCGCTTTAGTGCAAAGGTGTTTCGAAGCTTTACGGAGGGTTAATGCAGCGTGTGTATTGATATTGAAGTTCTAGAAATCGATGACTCAGCTAAAGAGGTTATAAAGCAATGCAAGAAGGCACAGATTATGCAAATAGCATTAAAAATCAACTTAGAATTACTGAATATTACAAGAATGTGCTAGTGGCTTCTTAATCGGTGTTTATTAACTAATATCGAACTCAAGAGAAAAGTGCGACCAATTGTGAGGTTATAGTTTCCTGAATGACAGCTATAAAAACAATTATAATTTAGAAAAAAGCATGTATACTTACAGATGAACAATTGTAAATCATGTTACTATGGTGACTCAGAGAGTCGATTGTTATTGTTTGTTGGGGGAGCCAAGCCGAAAGCTGTGTGTTGGTTGGCTTCCCGATTTTGATATTAATTTGTTGATAAAATTAATATTTTGCGCAATGTTGTGCGTTTTATTGTATGCCTGTGTGTGGGTGCCAGCTGTGGTAAAATTGGCAGTGTTCCGGAGTATAACTCCAGAGTAAATTGGACCTGGAGCGTGGCCTGTGCGAGCCGCCTTAGGAACCAAGGTTTTACATGATTTGGAGCTGCGGGAAGCAGAAAGCAAGGTGCAGCAGCAGGAGGAGGTCTTATTCGTGGCCCAAAGGCGGGTAGCAGCAGCAGAAAGCAAATACGAGCTTGGTGTCCTTTGCAAAAACCGGAAACGAGATCGGCATTCCTTGGAGAAAAATCAAATGCGTGTTGGCGTCTTTTTGCACTTGTAAAACAAATTCCAGGTTACCCAAACTACTTGATTTTATGAAAGCGTTGTTATAATTTACCTCAGGTGAACTGATTGATTGTTTGTTAATTTTTGGCAAATTACGTTGAATTTTTTTTTGTGTGTTTCGAACAGCTTTGTTTGGGGTTAAATATATTGCGGTTATCTGTCACTTGTCAGAATCGAGCATTTGCCATACAATGGTAAAATTTCAACAGTATAAAAACTTTATTATCCTTTGCTGACCATTGTTACCTGCTTCATTTAGAACCAATCATATTTTAATACCTGTGAAAAGTAAGTATTTCAGCAATTTTTCGGTGGTATCACATTTAATCTTGAAATGTACCTTATTACGTAGCTGAAATAGGTTATGTAACTACCTCTTTCCTATGCAGACGTAGAACAATCATTTTAATGACAAGTTTTTAAAGATCGACTCGCCATTGAAAAGCTAAAAATCTTGAAAAATTAAAATAACTGTGGTGTGATACATACACACAACCTCCTTTTACAGTGATCTTATAATTAGCAAAAAAAATAATTTTTAATTTTTAAAATGTACCGTATTACGTAGCTGAAATAAGTTATGTAACTAGACCTCTTTCCTAAGCAGACGTAGAACAATCATTTTAATGACAAGTTTTTAAAGATCGACTCGCCATTAAAAAGCTAAAAATCTTGAAAAATTAAAAAGCTCTGGTGTGATACTCGCACACAACTTCCTTTTATAGTGATCTTATAATTAGCCAAAAATACATTTTTTTACTTTTAATCATTTGTCAAAAATTTACAAAACTTACAAATTCTACAGAAACCGCACAAAATAGAGCATTAGTTGTAAACACAGCTTTTCTCTAAAATTTTAAGCTCAATTCAAAAATGTAATAATATACCGGGTGTTCTATTTAAAATAGGAGTTAATAACAAAATCTGTAAAAGGCTTTACTCAGAACTTTCCTCTCAAGTGGACATTGTGACACTAAATAATTTTAAAAATTAAAGAAAACTTTGTGTACATATGTTTTCACGTTCCAAATAATATAGAAATGACAAAAAATACCCTTGAATGCGAATTACATTAAATTTCAAATAAAAAATTCGTTACTGGAGGGATTTGAACCGCGGCGCCTGCTACTGCGAACAAATTTCACCAATTTTTCTCAACCCTACGGAGCCCTTTCCATACCGTTGCGTTTCAGCTGGCTTAACCTTCAAGCCGCCATGTACTAGGCTTCGTGCCGAAGCGAGGTACATTTTAACCAAATCAGGCAATGGAAAACTAATTATATTTTTTACATCAATAAATCAATGCAGATAATTCTTTCACTAACAATTTCTTCTTTCATTTTTAAACATATTATACGTAGGATGTATATATTTATGTGCAATCGTTTTTACGATACGTCGATGCTGAAATTTATGCAACACATTACGCTTTGTTTAAACAACTTCTGTAGCATTTGTTAAAAATAATTTGATATCTAAATTTAAAATTAATAGAATTTCCACTAGTTTAAGAATAATTGAGAAATATTCAAAACTAAGCCTATAAATGCGATGTACGCACAAAATTCATCAATTCTTAGTAATAAAGAAATTTTGGAAAATATTTTTTTCTGGGTTTTTGCAATCTCAAAAAGAATGGGGACCTACAGATTTATATCCGCAAGGTAGTTCCAGATAGTGCACATTTTTTTAAAGTATATCTTTGATTATTGAATTTACGGCCTGGCCCAAATATGCGTTTCCCGACTATTTGAAGGTTTGGGATTTACGCATTTATGCGGCACGCGGCCTGAAAAGGTCAACATAACGCACTTCTTCTTTGCACATTTTTGACTTGTAGAACATTTATCCTGTACCTGTTAGGTGCAATTTTCGTCAAGGGTAAAGCCTACGCTATGTACAAATTATTACTTTGATGTATTTCTGAGTTCAAGCAAGAATCAACAAAATTTTATTTTTTTAAGGTACTCACTCTGTATATATTTATCTGAAATTTTTTCGGTTCCATTCCAGGTAGATACATAATATGTATACAAAATATTGTCTTCCTCCAAGAAATAGTTTTTGAGTTATACCGCGTAAACAGACAGCCAGCCAGACAGACAGACAGACAGACAGACATACGGAATTGAGAAAACCTGTTTTTCGTCATCTAGGGACCCTGAAACGTGAAGATCTGAAGAAATTTGTGAAGGTGATTTCTTCGTGATTACAATTCTTCCTTCGTCTTTCAGACGAGGAAAGTAAAAAAGGAGAAAAAAGAAAAGAAATCCATTTTAGAGGTGTTTAACTGGAAAATCACATTAATACACATTCAAAAATTTTTTAAACGGGTTTGCACGAAACTAGCCCTCGAGCGAATTAGATCAATTAGGAAATTTTAAAAAATGTTGCACGTCGGGGTTTGAGCTCCGCCGCATCTGCGTAGTGATTGTAACCGCATCGACTTGTCGTACTGCGCCATCCAGACTTATTGGAACGTGAACGGCGCGCGCCTCTATTGAACAGAACGGTCTTATTGTTGAAACGTTTTGACTCTTTTGTGTCATTATTCTGTATCCGTTGAGTCCTATTTTCGACCAATGTAAAGCCTGACCTATGTGAAAATGACTACTTCCATCTATATCAAAGTTAACTCAAAAATAAACAACACTTAATTTTTTTAAGGTGCTTACCCTGTATACAGGGTGTCCCAAAACGAATGGGACACCGATTAGTCATAGATTCCTTAGGTTAAAATAAATTGGTTAAACCTAATATACGTTAGTACAAAGTCTCTTCAGCAAGATGTTATATATATATATTTATCGAAAATCCTTCCTACCGTTAGGTGTAAGGATATGTTACCCTATCCGTTATTTAACATCGTATTTATGTATTTTACATTCTACTTTATGCTATGCAATTACTTATAAACTAGTGTGCGCCATTCATTTTTATTTTGTGCGACTCTTCTTGCTGTTTGTATCTTATGCCCCTTCTTTACTAGTATTTTCTCTATTACTCCTCCCCATGTCTCCCTGGGCCTTCCCCTTTTCCTCTTTTGTGTAGTTCTTGCTTCCCACACCCTCTTCACTTGCCTATTTTCTCCCATTCTGATTAAATGGCCATACCATCTCAATTGATTTTGTTCAATTACCGTCAGCACTGATTCGATCCCTAGTTCTTCCCTTATGTCCTGATTCTTAATTCTATCTATTCTCTTGACTCCCTTTATTCTTCTCAGATACTTCATTTCTGTGGCCTGTATTCTGCTTTTTTGTTTTTTGGTCAATATCCATGTTTCTGATCCGAAAATGAGTACTGGTCTATATATAGATTTAAACACTTTTATTTTTGTTTGATTGGATACTTCTCTTTTACCTACGAAGCTTCTTCCCAACATGCCGTATATATTCGTTGCCGCTTTTATTCTTTTATTTATTTCTATATCTTGTCGTCCGTTTATTTCGAATACATTACCAAGGTACCTAAAATCTTCTACCTGCTCTATTTTGTCGCCATTTATTTTTATATTTATCTCATGTTTTTCCCTTGCTATTACCATTACTTTGGTCTTCCCCTCGTTAATTTTCATATTCCTCTTTATTAGTGCATTATTCCATATATTGACATGGTATTGTAAGTCTTCTGCACTTTTTGCGAACACTGCCAGGTCATCGGCGAATACACACTCTGTTATTCCGATTTTTTCTAAATTCTTATAACCAATTTCCAGTTTCTTTACTCTCAGTCTGGCTTCCTTGATGACCTACTTCATGATAATTAGTAAGATGTTATAGGGCCTTAAAGTTCAAATTATTATTTTTAGTTTTTATGATAATTTAAAAAAAAATGTAAAGATATCAATTTCAATGTTGGTACACTTGCTTATCGTTATGTACTGCACTAACACAAACATTTTCATAAACTAGACTTGACTGTAAGAGGCACTTTACCTATCTTTGAAAACTTCTTTTAGCTCTAACTTTGTGATCTGATACATTTTTTAAAATTTTAGTTTATTATCCGACAGAGAATCAAAAAGAGTAAAAATAAATTGTTCTTGGTCCATAAGCGTAAAAATAACCGTTTACCTTAAAATGGCTATCAAAGGTTTTTGGTTGTCGTTAAGACATGCAATTATCAAGTAGCCATGATCACAAAAGCAGTGGATAGTGATTGTGATCTAGTAAACAACAATAATAAATCAATTAATGACGTTGGTAACATAAAAAACAATCTTTTATGCACACGAAAATGCCGTAAGATAATGGACATTTCAGCATTCGAGAATTTATGACGCAGTATTTTCTAAGCACAAAAGAAAAAAAATCCGAACTTTCCCTACCGATCACGATAGACTAAATTTGATTTCAAAACATTTTTTAACAAGCTCAAAATTCAAAATATTTAGAAGCATAATAATCGCAATATGGTCAAAACATAAAATAAGAAAATCTAAACCTAAAATTTTTTGTAGTAAAAATAAAACAAATTAAAGAATATTTTCATGATGCATTCATAACGATTAGAAAGATGGTTGGTGAGATGATGCATTACCACATGTCTGTCGTCACTGTAACGGGTGCTATACTTATTTTATGTCTAATACATAATTCATTAACATTATTTTCATAAATCCTTCCAGGGTAAAATTTTCTTACCCCGTTAAAATTGTTAGACTAGTTATGTAGAACAAAAAAAATCATATATAATTCGGCATCTTGCTCTCACAGAGACTCGTTAATTATGATAATCCAACTTATAAGGTTACCAACTAGTGGTATGATCATAATTTGAATTTTTAGACCTCTCAGCGATTCAGCCATAATCACCACATTGTTAATAATTACCAAAGGCTGAAAGTTCAGAAACTAAAAATGTTTTAAACATGCATTCAAACACTATAGAAATACAAAATAGGAAGTAAAAATAATCTGGTGTGATACACGCACACAACTTCCTTTTACAGTGATCTTATGTCAGGCCATTTTATTTTTCTTTAATTCCTATTGCTACGTAACCCTTTCGAACAGTTTTGGTACAGAGTTGGCGAGCCTGCCTGTATATCGGGTCCGATTCGGTCATATTTTATCATATAGCACTCCAGCTTTTTGCATCAAACCAAAATTCAAACACGCAAGTGGATTTTGGTTTTATTTAAAGGCTTAGCGTACCGGGCTAATCTCTATGACGCTGTTTTGTGCAGCTGTTTGCCCCATCGCGCGTAAGATCGTTTGTTTTCAGCTTATTCAAAAACACAGTCAATGAGAGCAAGCAGGATAATTTCAACTTCTGTCGCATTCCATCGTTAACGTGTTGCCGAGTCTGACGTGGGCTGCGCTGTGATTGGTCACACCTGGCACGCGCGAGACCGGCAACGAGGACTAAAAACATGGCTTGTGGTTTTTTGAGTTAGACGGTTCTCGGCAAGTTGTGGAAGTGACGGTGTGTGCTCTGGGTGCTCTGTGCCGATGCCGCTCGAAAGCTGGTTTAGCTGATATTTTCGTCATCTGGTACGGGATCTTTCTCTCGAGCAGGCTAATTAACGGCTCCTCAGGTTTGTGGTCGCCAAGAGGGCGTTGCGCAACCATTCCCGAATAAATTAAAGGGATTCTCTGGACTTCTTCGAGTTTCACCCACACCCAAGTCAAATGACAGCTATAGCGAGAGTCGTCACCCGCTTGCCGCATTCAACATTCACGAATCGAGGCTGAGCCGGTCAAAAACAAGGTATTTCGTGTTCAGTTTGTGTAACTAATTAGACAGGTTCGCTAATAACATTTAATCGAAGCACTGTGCGTTCATTGTTGCATTTCACGCGTGTGTAAATAATTAAACACGCCCGCTAAATCACATTTAACCAAAGCATTGTGCGTTCATTGTTGTATTTCACGCGTGTGTAACTAATTAAACACGCCCGCTAACAACATTTAACCAAAGCATTGTGCGTTCATTGTTGCATTTCACTTTTGTGCACTTAATTAAATATATTTGCTAACAGCATTTAACCAAAGCATTGTGCGGTCATTGGTGCATTTCACTTTTGTGCACTTAATTAAATATATTTGCTAATAGCATTTAACCAAGGCATTGTGCGTTCATTGTTGCATTTGACTTTTGCGTACTTAATTAAATATATTTGCTAACAGCATTTAACCAAGGCATTGTGCGTTCATTGTTGCATTTCACTTTTACGTACTTAATTAAATATATTTGCTAACAGCATTTAACCAAAGCATTGGGCGCTCATTCCTAAATTTACCTGTACATATGTAAGTGCTGATGTTAGATAAGGCGCTCCCAGCTAGGCCTACATTTAGGCTTTTTAGGGTAAGCCCTTTATACCACTGTGAGTGTATGATTGTGTACGCCGACCATCTCGGCCCTATTGTAACTGTCGGCCAGGGTTTTGGCCTAATAGATTTGTTTACTACATTTGACTTATGATTATCCCTGGTACGTGTGCATGGTTATTTACAGGGTGATTCCGTCGCTATGTCAAGATCGATGTAAGGTGAGGTTTGGGGGCGGTTCATGAGTGTTACAGGTAGGTCGACGCGCTGTCGCTACACTGTTGCTCCCCAGAGTTACCGTAAAACGGGGCTACTTTGTGCAGGTTTTGAGGTATTTTTGATTCTAGGCGCTGTATTTATAATCGAATCGACTTGAAAAAATCAAGGGTAGCAATACAGGTCATACCTATAAAATGCCATAAAATGGTTTTTTTGCGATGAACCGTTTTCAAAAAAAAAAATTAACAAAGTGGGGCCAAAGTAGCCCCCGTGTTGGGGTTACATTGGCACCATAACAGAAAAGTAAAAAAAATAATGTAAACCCATCGTGGGGTTACTTTGGCACCAATTTAACGTTTTTTTAAAGTTTTTAAGTAAAAGATTCAATATTCTTTATTAAAATATAATCATTCTCTATAAAAAAGTAACATCTTCATATTTTTTTTAAAGTACAAAAAATTGCATATGTTTGTAACATTCTTAAGGCACAAAATTCAGTCTTATCAATATGATATCAGACTCTTTAAACATTAAAATAAATATAAATAAACATCAATCTAAACAAAACACTTTAAAGAAACTAAAAAATAATATTCTTAATCTTTGGCACTGCAAAAGGAACTAAAACAACATTCTTGGTAAAAAATAAAAATACGGTGGGGTGACCTACACACCCATTATGCCTCCCAAATAGCTTATTTTGAAGAGTTCCCCTAGGTATTTTCCAGCGTTTCGAGGCTTGTAACTGTGACATCCTTCCCACTCTAACAGCTTGCACTGCACTAGCTAAATCTTCTTCCGTATAGTTTTTATAGGGCCTTGATCCAGCCAACCGCGTGTAATTTCGCACCATATTTTGCGCGGCAGAGTGTAATGACCTCTCTGAACAACTATCAGTGACTGAATATTAAAACTAACCGAAACAGCATAACAAAAGCAAAGGCGTGCGCGCGCTGCCAAAGATACCCCGTGTGCCAAAGTAGCCCCGTTTTACAGTAGTACTTGAGTATTTCTACCCCGTTTGGCTTTCAAGGTTCGGTTAAGCGTGGGTTATCCCCTACTGCATCTTGTGGCGCCCGTTTATTTTGTAACATCCTATACTTACCGTCACGCTTGCCCTGTGGTGTACCGTTTCTAGGACCACGCCTATCTCCCTGAGCGTATTTGAGCCGTGGCCTTTAGCCTGTTTTGTGCGATTTTCAGGGTAAGTGCAGACGTTTCCCGAACATGTTTGAATATTTGGCACTCACTCACTCGTAAGTGTCGTTAAAACAGTTTGATGCTGTAACACTTATACTTAGTCAAACATTTGTTTTTTTAATTTTTAAGCATTTGTCAAAGTATTTCAAAATTCTACAGAAACCGTACAAAATGAAGTTAGTTGAAAAGACAAATTTTCTCTAAAATTTTAAGTCGAATTCAAAATTGTAATAATATAGAGGGTGTTCTATTTAAAATAACAAAGTTGATAGCGACCTTCGGTATAACCGGAAGTGATATCACAGTCAAAATATTGTAGTTGTAGTCGCTCGTGCACATAGAATCTATGGCAAAGTTTCAGATTTTCAATTTTATTAGTTCTTTCTAATGCCCTATAAAATAGAAGTTAAAAAAAAATTGAAAGCACCTATCTCATATCAATACGCACTAAGAATTTAATAAAAAATTAACGTTTGAAAAAATCGTTAGAGCTGAAAATCACACAGTAAACACTACACTTCTGGTTATTCGATTTTTTCGAAACCTTGCTGTTGCGTCTAGATATTACACAAAACTTATACATGAAGTCACATACTTTGCAAAACAGTATCGGCGAGTCTCTTGTAAACACTGCACAATGGAATTCTTTAATTCATTTTTGTAGTACATTATTTTTGACATTTTAAAATGTGAATGAAAAACTACATATACGAGTACATACAGAAACTGATACTACTATCGCTGCAAAGTTCAAAACTAAACTGAAATTAAACTCCAACATAAGGGGTAACAACACATTGCAAACTGTGCGTTTTTTCAACTACTGTGAATAATAATCCCAGTGAATGATGTAATCCCTGTAATGAATGATTTATTTCTTTCCTGTAGCTATGCGCTGTGATATTCAAGGGTGGGTTCAGCTCTTCTTAACGTTTTATTACAATACAAGACAATACAAAAACGTTTGTCAGCCTTTACTCGGAAATGACGTCTATCGAAAAAAACCCATCGAAATAAGCACTTTGAGGCGGACTTTTAGCACGCTTAAGATATATTGTTTTAAAAATAACTACCAAAATAAGCAATTCCAGGCATTTTAAGCATTTTTCTTAAACTTCTGGTTTTTAATAATCATAAAAAACGATTGATCACGAATATTAATAATTGTTGAAAGTACAAGTATTATAGACATGCTTGCTGAGAATTTCCCTATAAAGAAAGTGCATAATTTTGATCTCAGTTCTTCGATTAATTTAGTATGATTAATCTGTATATAAGGTCCCATCGATCCTGCAGAATTATATCTCATAATTTATGCCATTTGTTGTTCATCCACTCCAGGCTAGAAGCGAAACACCGCAGATCGTGAGTAGCGGTTGGTGATTATGACTATTTTAATGTCAAGGCGTGCTTCTACGCTTTTTCTTTTATACTTGGCTACTTTATTGATGTTGAACAGTCTTAGGACCAATCAGATTTTCTTTTTAATAAAAGAAACTTTGGGTGAGAAATCGATCCGTTTTTATTTTTTGGGGATTGCTTAAAGAGTATCTTTTCCAAAATACTGGAAATCATAAATTGAAAAATGTTAATTCATACATTTACGTATTTTCATAAATAACAAAATATTACTTGATAAGACAAGCTATAATGGAGTTGTATTGCAAACGTCCAATAGTTTTACTCTCATTGTTCAGGGACTTATTTAAACGGAAACCAAAGAAGAAGAAGCTTTGTTACAGTCTTAAATCGATATTACGACATGAACGCCAGTTTGTTACAACTAAAATTAACATTACGACACTAAACAGTTTGTTACACGATAAAACAACATTTACGAAATAAATCGGGAAAATACAAGGATCGCCGAACTACGTCACGGTGTACTGTAACAAAGTTTGCCAGCTAAACTCAGTGAAAGAGAGGTTTCGATTCGATACTATTAATTAGGGCAACGACCTGTTAATCTGTTAATTGCCTTAGATGCCGCCACTTTTAAAATCGGTAAATACAGGAAAGTTTATTAAAAGTGGAAATGGTAAACGGTCCTTCGAAGTTGTCGGCGTACAGCTTCGGTGAACCTACAATTAAGTGAAATTCCTCGCAGCTGCTAAACCCCCTTACAAAAGAATACATCACATAATAAACATCGCAAGCAACATCCTAACTAAAATAAAACGCCAAACTAATTTCGTTGGCATGTATTAAATTGAATAGAAACACGTAAATATTTGATAGAAGTTGAGTAAAACTAAAGGGGTTAGTACTATTAGTTAAATGCTTAACCAACTGATTACAAAGCGTAAAATTGACTATAAACTGTAAAACTGATTACAAATGGTAAAACTGACTACGAACAGTAACGCTTATTTATTGACGTCAAAAACTATTTGAATTCTTAATTATTTCATTTGATCGAATATCATAATTAATTTTACGACTTCAAACAAGCTCCTTAAAGGCCGCATTTTGTCAAATAAGTGACCACTTCACTTCAAATTACAGTTTAGTCACAACGCAGAGTATCTTATTTAGCAGTTTAGGAGCTACTATCTTAGGTTCAACGAATCTGTAGACGGAGCCGGTGCACACTGCTACTGCCCAAAATGTTAGTTCAATGCGGAAAGGAAAGCTCAACGGCCGTAGGATTGCAATTTGCCAACGGTTGGACGCTATTATATCCTCAGAAGGTGAATGGAAGACCCACGAAACATTCTTGAAAAAGCTAGCACAAGTGAGTCGAAAGTGCGATATAAAATCCGCTTACGCGTCAATTAGGCCTCGCACAAACCCCGTTCTTAAGTCTCTGCTGCTGTAACTTTATTATCGCATGGATTAAAATGCGGGAACCAATACATAAACGACAAGGATTGCTGCTTCACAAGTTCAACTGTGACGGAAGTCTTATTTGGGCTGGCCCACGATGAACTTAATAAATCACCAGGAGCCGCCATTTAACACACCAGAAATAACTTTTTAGGATCTGCGACTGTATCGGAATGCGACTCGAAGGTGATTTAATTCGAATCCGCGGCAATTTCAACAGCTTGGACGCGTCACATGCTTTTTCTTCTCTTCTCTAAAAGCGAAGCTTGCGAACCCCCGCGTCAGCTCAACAGCCACGTTCAGATCGACCGGCACCCCACGAGGCTGGGAACAAGTTGCAACCTGTCAACGTGAAGCCGGCAATTCGGCGCCAACGGCTACTGAGCAATTACTTTAAATGGGGCGATCTCTATTAATTAGTAGCGAAACACTGAATGCCATTCACGCCAATATAAAACGGTAGAACAAAAATGACAAAACAAAGCTTGCATCGGCAGGAATCTGCAATTTTGCTACAGAAAAGCAAAAGATGCGTTTAGTTATTTCGTTATAAATTTTTATTCTAAATGAAATTTAATAGAGATCATCAAAGCGTTAATTCACATTCCAGAAACGGTAAACTTTGGCGGGTAATGCGAGAATTTAAAATATGTCGTTACAGCTTTGCCGCTACGTCATGTTAACGCAAAATCAACGATTTGGTAGAATATTCTATGAAGACCAGAAGGACGATCCTTGTCCCATTCACCAATCTTTGTAATGTATTCATTCCAGTAAGAACCACGGACCTTGCTTTTTTTCTGCATTACCTTGCTGTAACCGGTGTTTAATATCCCTTTACAAACAATAAATAATGCATATCTCTTTGCCGATTCAACATTCCAACCTATATAAATTCAATACGATGTATAGTAGAAATGCAATCTATAATATAATTTTCCTTAATGTGTGTCCGTGTGTCCGTGGCACAAAATAAAATCTCACGTTCCGGCTTCACAGATGTTTATATTTGTTTAGGTTTTGTTTTTCTCATCTGAGCGCTCGGCTCGGAGCGTGACCTTTCGCGTATCCTATTTCACGTGCGCGTAGAGCGCCGTTTGCTTGTATATTCTTACTAATGCAATTTTAAAATTAATTTGTGATCGTGCAAAACTACCTACTGGTGAAAGTGACTTATACAGATTTAATTTAGATTTCCGAATTCTTATTTTGTGAATACGTTTACTAAATCAGATGTGAAATTGCATGCATTTACTAGTCAAAGTTTACAGTTGATTGGTTATGAATACATTTATTTTGCAAATCAATATATCTATACAATGTGCAGATCTGGGCAAATAATTTAAAAAAAGTAATTAATTTTTCAATTACCGCTCAATGAAGTAATTAAATTACGGCATTTTTAATTACTCAAATAAAATAGTAATTAAATTACCAATTGGGTAATTGTAATTATACAACATGAATTACTTTCACTAGAAATTGCTGACGTATACCTATTTGTATTCAGCAGTGTTTATGCAGCTATGTGCTAGTATAACGTTTTAAAGAAGCAAATTGAAATTAGTAAAGAATTTCACTTCTGGACAAAATTAAGGGGCCACCAAGAAAAATCAAAATTACTTTATGACAATCGCATATAACTTAATAAAATTCAGATATGTCATAGCTATATGATATCTACATTGTTTTATTAATATACCATGAAGAAATAAATAATGACAATGCAATTATTTTCAAACGAATAAATGTCAACAATAATAATACGAGTCAAAGACAAAGTTTTGAGTTGTTTTTGCATAGTAACGTGTAGCCATCAGGGGAAAAAGTACAAAAAGTTATTGTTGCCTTAACCTTTCCTAAAATATGCAACGGCATCATCTTGCAACCTGGAGAAGTAGCTCAAATTATTATTCTTCTTCGCGAAGGATATTCGCAGAGGAAAGTTGCTCGAATTCTAAACACATACAAATATGTGGTGTAAAGAGCTGCTGCAGGGCATACAACCCCTGGTAGTTTTACCAGAAGAGGAGGACAAGGCGCTAAAAGGCAAACAACTGCCAGAGAAAATCGCTACATACTGCAGCAGGCTTTAAGAAAGCGTTTTGTAACGTTTTGGGAGCTAAAAAATGATCTACGCTTGGCCACTTTAAAGGAAATATCAACAAAAACTGTACGAAGGAGGTTGAAAGAAGTTAATCTGACTGCCAGATAACCTACAACTGGTTCAGTTCTTAGGGCGCTACATAAAAGAAAACGTTTGACTTTTTGTTTAAACTACCAGGAATGGGATGAAAGGCACTGGGGCTCGGTTTTATTCTCTGATCAGTCCTGATTCCATCTTTCCATAACTATCGTCGTGTTCTTGTTTTGCTAAGACCAGGTGAGAGCTACGCGCAATGCAACATTCGAAGTGTTGAGAAATTTGGTGGAGTATCTTTGATGGTATGGGGTGGGATAAGAATGGTCGCACAGAGTTAGTTATTGTGCGTAATGGATCACTGACGACAGCAAGAAATAATTAGGAACGATGCTATTGTACCTCATGTACAACCTTATGCTGAAAATTTTTGGTCCAGGCTTTATTTTCCAGCATGATAATGCAAGGCCGCACATTGCTAATATTGTACCAACTGCCTTCAGAGAAGCAAATATTGAGTGTCTAGAATGGCCAGCAAAAAGCCCAGATCTAAATCTCATTGAGTACTTCTGGGATCAGTTGGCCCGACGAGTTAGAAGTGTTCGTCAGCCTCCAATAACTTTTGAACAGCTGTCTAACTTGATTATAAAAGAATGGCTGGCACAGATACCACAAGAAAGAAAGTATCCGAGTTCTCATTAGGAGTATGCCAAGAAGGGTGGAAGCATGTATACTGTATAGCTGCGAGAGGCGTTATTAGTTTATGTTAATGATTTATTTAATTTTTTTTAATTTACTGTTTTTCGATTTTTTTTTTACGTTTTGCATTTGAGGAGCAATCAAACAAAACCAGATAAATCCACTTTTGGCCAAAAATGAGTCAATTATTGATTCCTAATTCTTTTGATCAGATAAATTCAATGGTAAACTCAGATTCAACCTAACTGTGTTAAATCCCCATTAAAATCGACCTTAAGGTCAGGCAATTCAAGCAAAACCAGATAAATCCACAAAATAAAATTGCATAGGCATTTTTCAAGCAAAAAGGGATAAATCCGTCTGCGAATGTATTATTTTTATATTCCTATCCTAACTTAAAAAAAGTTATTCAAAACATATGTACATTGAAATAAACAATTTTTTTAATTCTCAGCTCAAGCAAAAACAGATAAATCCTTTTTGTAATTGTTAATATATATTTTTTTGTTATTATGAAATTGAAACGTGAATAGTGTGTAAGAGATCTACAATATCATATCTTTCACGTACGCTATATTTTTTTTGTTATATTTAAAAACCTGCTAATGGCACGTTTTTTGCAATTATCTCGAAACTTTATAAAATGGATTTATCTGGTTTTGATTGGTTGCTCCTCATTTAAGCTAGATTATTTCTAATTTGTGAATTTTTTCTTTGACGTACTAGTTAAATAATGTAGAAATCATCTGGCTGTGACATATTTGAATTGTATTAAGTTATATGAGATTTTCATAAAGTAAAGACTTTACTATGTAATACGTACTTACCGCAGACATTCTTTTTGCTTCTTATACAATAATTATTAGGAAGCTACAAAGCTATATCCTGCATAGCCTACACTACACAAGACACAACACATGTACATCTCATCTACAAACATACGCGCCTGCACCAAATATCTCTTTGCTCGTGCATAAAACTAGCTGTTAGCCGACTAGTCATAGGAAATCATAAATTATATTGCTCCAGAAATGCCCTATTGTCATTTATTTAGTTATTCATTTATTTAAACTGCTGCAAACAGTGCTGAACCATTAAAATTAGGCTACAGTGTAATAGCTACAAACATAACAATATAAGAATATAACCTGTAACTTAATAAGGCCTTATCTTATTTTTTCCGTTTTGGAGATTTAATATCCAATCGAGGTCAGTAATTTAATAATTGAATTACCCGAAAATAATTCAATTATTACAAGTAATTCAAATACTTGCAAAGTAACTTAAATAATTTAGAGTAATTTAATAACTCAAAAGTAATTAAGTAATTGAATGCAATAATTAATTACTTTCTAAAAATAAATTTCAAGAACTGTTACAAATTACAATTATCGTATCTATCAATTTCAAGATAAATCAACAAAAAGTAATTTAATTAGTAATTTAAATTACAAAGTAAAAGCTTTTCAAACAGTGTAAATATTTGGTTATCATCCAAACTTGACATTTTCCCAAAATTTGAGGTTCAATTTTGTTGTCACTGCATAATTTGACACTGACACTGTCCCAGCCACATCGTTACCTTGAATACCAAATGCCAAAAAAGTATGGAAGAAAACAAAACAAGCAATTTATTAATGATCTTAAAGTTAAATAAAAACATTGACAAGATATACGAAAATATTAACTTTAAATTTTGGAGAAATTTCAAGTTTGGTTTGTAACTAAATTTTTACATTTAAAAAAACATTCTCATAGCCTGCTCTGATTCATGTGAAAATCAGACAGACTGTATTAACACTAATAGGAATGTTTGATTTTGTTTACATATAGCAATGGCAAAAGTCAATGTGGATCGCACTTATTTTTCTAAATTAGCAGATTCTGGGCATTTGTAATGCGACCGTTAGATTGATAAGACTGATTAACGCGATTTCCATACATTTACAGAATACATAAGACTCGGAATATTTTTTGAAAATTACTACCAGTCATGAAAGGATTAAGTAATAGACAAAGTATGTGTTTCAATCAATCGTTTTAGCAAATATCAAAGAAAACTATTTTTAAAGTCTAGTATTACATTTTTCAAGTGTTGGTCAAAGTCCGGGGTGTTAAACAGCAACAGACAACCGTCTGTCGCAGAAACCGTAACCCCAAGTCGAGCAAGAACAGATTATAATTTTCCTACGACAGCCGTGCAACTTGAGAGTCGTTAGTTTTAACGATGTCGCTAATGAAACAATCCAAGACGCAATTATGAGAAACGACACATTTAGCTAAAGTGTCTCGCTCTATTGTCGTAACTTAAACAAGGGAGCTATTAGGACTTTATATCTATCACGCCATATTCTAGATCGTTTGAGCACCAAAACGCCCTAATTCGCTTGAGTGTATTCGTTATTAATTTTCCGTAACGACTCGATTTTTTTGCTCTTTAAAATGTTCAGTAGACACAAATTTGCATCCACCGCCAGTTAAACCAATACAAATGCGTACATCAAATGAGTCCAAGAAGGAAAATTTAATAACTTTTAAATTTTTAAATTTAAAGTCAGAGTCAAAATTGAGGGATTATCACTAGCGATTACGTTAAATCCTTTTTTGTTGATAATTGGAAGGCATCAATTGAATGAATTCGAACGGGGTTCCTCAACTCCTCAAACACGCGTGTTAACTGGAAGCTCGGTAAGCTCAAAACCTTCCTTAATTATTCCTCAAGCAATTTTCATCCGATGACCGACTTGGAACATTCGATGGATTGTATGTATACGCGATTAAAAGGGCCCGTCTAATTTTATCAGTTAAGTAAAAATCTAAACAAATTATCCTTAAACAAGCATAAAACCAAGAAAGCAGCATAAAATCATTAATCTTGAAGTAAGTAGAGCAAGATGGCGTCATAAAAACTGCTGATTGTTCATTTAAGTTTAATTAGTACGCAGTGAAATCATCTTTATATCCCTCTGAATTCTGGGTTGCATATAAAAGTGGGCGCACGTTATCGGCTGTATTTTGAATTCCACGTTACATTCGTTCAGCGAAAGTAGTAATAATAATGTCGAGTTTTGATCACTATAATTTATTCTGTCAATTGCCAAATCTAAATAAATCTAATAATGTTAAAAATGCTTTAACAAATATGTTTTACTCTCATGTAAATGTTTCCTTTTAAAGAATTTATATACTAACCGCAATGACGAAAAACCCAATGTCACAATTAAAGCTGAGAATTATATGCGCTCAAATTTACGAAAATATTCGCATATACAGTGTGGTCCATTAAGTGTGCAACAAATGAGACACTTTTTTATTAGTTGCCACAATTTAGTGCATGTTTGATAACCATATCAGATGCCCTTAGAATGGCTTCAAGTCAAACAATATACAGGGCAGGACAAAAATATGAAATTCGTTCAAGAATAAAGTTACCTTACTTCAAAAAATATTGCAAAATGTTATTGAAAAAAGTTGTTTAGAATCAAAAGTTATGCTCAAATACAAAGTCATGGCCTCCTATTCGAATTTTGATTTTTTTTGTAAAATTTTGTGTTATCCCCGTATGATACATATTTTTATTATTCTGATTTTATTAAGAGTTTTTTCATATGTAAATTATCATTAGTAAAGCATTTGTCTTGTTAAAAAGAATATTTGCGAAATTCTAAAGTTCTGTTAAATATCGTTGCAACAAACATGAAGTGGACGCTTACCTAAAAAAATATAAATCCAAGTAAATTTTATAAATACGCTTCAAGTTGCTAAAAGTTATTTAAAAGTGATGTGGTTGTGGCTACTTTAAATACATATAAAATAGAATAATAAAAATATGTATCATACGGGGGTAATACAAAATTTTTCAAAAAAAAAATCAAAATTCGAATAGGAGGCCGTGACTTTGTATTTGAGCGTAACTTTTGATTATAAACAACTTTTCTCAATAAAATTTTGCTATATTTTTGAAATAAGGTAACTTTATTCTTGAACGAATTTCATATTTTTTGTCCTGCCCTGTATATTGTTTGACTTAAAGCCATTCTAAGGGCATCTGATATAGTTATCAAACATGCACTAACTTTTGGCGGTATTTAAATTTCGATTGTACAACTAATAAAAAAAATTCCCATTTGTTGCACACTTAATGGACCACACTGTATAAGTATGCATACATTTTGTTAAGTATATGCACCCAAAGTTATAATATATGCACATAATATGCTCTATTTTTTAAATAAGTAGGAGTACCTATTCTAATTAATGTAAAAAATTTAATTATTTTGTATGAGTATATTTATTATCTAATTTTTATTCAAATACGTCATTCATTTTAACGTTGACTATATAAACATGGACTGCCAACGCCAACTTCACGTTGTAAGGCAACATAAAAATGAGATTGCCCCTAACCCCGCCAGACTATTATTCACCCAACACTCCAAGTTCGACTCTAGAAATGGATTCTATGTTGGCTGATTCCTTATACATTGCTTCTATAGGAAAAGTGGGGGTTGCTGGCAGTTTATGTTTATATAGTCAAAGATTTTAACAGGGACTTCCCCTTTCCTCTGCTTATTTCAATACGCGCACTGCACTCCAGCGGCAGAAAGTGAAAGTATATATCTCAGTTGCACACAAAAATTTTATTAATAAATTTAATGAAATTTTACCAAAAAATCTTTTAGATTATACATTACAAATTATCGCTAAATATAACCAAATATGCAAAATAAAACTTGGATTTATATTCACATAATTAGTATACATATGCAAAAAGTTTCGCCGCCATATCATTTATACAAAATATGCACTTGCCATATAATATCAGCTTTAGTCATAATACATAACAGCATCTTGAACTTCACTACTTATTTTAATAAAAGCATTTCGTTGAATGTGTTTGTCAATTTTCAAATATCAGGAACCTGGCTGGTTTTGAATTAAATTCTACAATGTTTTGCTTTTATGTTTCTCGCAGGTGTATCACCCCAACTTCATGTTCACATGTCATTGGTGGCACTGTAAGTCTATGTCAATTTCGAGGTTAGCAGGTTAGGTTTTGTGTCAGTTTGTGTCAAAACCCTCTTACGAAGTTTTTAACTAAGCACTTAAAGTTTAACCTTTTATTGAAACTATGTTAATGACCGGGCGAAATTTCTCTTTTTCATATTCAACCCGATAGAAGTTAGGGGACTAACAGTGTTAATAAAATGACGGTTTTTCGAAAACAGTTGAGATTAGCGACATGAATGAAGAGTACTTAATTTTTAATCAATAGCTAAAGGTATGTAAAAAATGTTGTCTAAAGTTTTTATCATACAGGACGTAAAAAAATGGAGTTTTGAGTGCCACAGCTAGTCCGTCCCTGCAGCTGTGAGTAATTCACCACACTTTCTTGGATAGTAATTTGAAGGGTCTTACCTGGGATACATCATATTAAAAAAATTTGGAATATACCTGGTAGTTCAATGATTATGTTTAAAAAACTAGATTCCATTGGAGCTCTTTGGGAGCCCATATCTCCGAAGAGGAGGGCTATACGAAAAAAGATTATATGAACTTGTAGTATTCTTTTCATGTTTTTTTTTCATATCCGGGAAATTTACCACATTTTCCCGGACACCCTATATACAGTGTGTCTAAGATAAGGAGGGCCAGTATAGGGATCTCATTAACAGTAAGAGATAGAAATTTGGTTAAATAGGAGAAAAGTTGCGTAATTAAAGGACTAACAAAATGACGCATCGAAATCCTTGATATGATTTTATGTTTTTTAGTCATCTTAAAAAACCGAATTTTTGGATTTCCAATTCAATTTTTTCTGACTTTAATAGCAAAGTTAGAGCGAAACCGACAAAACTTCTTTATAGCCAGTTTTAATGGACTTAAATACTGTCTTATCAATTTTCTTATTCGACGTTTCGTTTCCGATCAATCGATATGTTGGGATTTATCTTCGTTAGCTTTGATCCTCCATATTTTCAGCCACCGTTAAATTTTGTTCAAAGATTCTTGCAAGTTATGTGATGCAGTTACTGGATTTATATGTGAGGCCAGGACGGCCGTATCATCAGCGAAAGTGGCAGTTAAGGTTGATCTCGTAGTTAGCAAGTCGGTCGTGAACAGCAGGTACAGGATGGGACCCAAAACACTGTCCTGAGGAACCCCAGAGGAAGCGGTTTGAAAATTTGTAGTTTCATCTTGGTAGTTAACAAAAAAGTGCCTATCCGATAGGTAGGATTTAAATATTTCGTAGAAATGATATGACAGGTGCTTTTTTAGTTTGTATAATAGACCCACGTGCCAAACTTTATGAAAAGCTTGGAATATATCGAAAAAGGCAGTAGAGCAGTATCTGTGTTCGTTTAGATAACTTTGAATTTGGTGTACTAATCGATGAATTTGTTCTACTGTTGCGTGTTGATGGCGAAAACCAAACTGGTGCTGGGGAATTAATCGTTGTTCATTGAGGATTGGTTGGAGCTGTTTCAATAGCAACTTTTCGCAAACTTTAGAGAGGACTGGTAAGAGGCTAATATGTCTATAGAATGATGGATCAGCAGGTGGGTTTCTTGGTTTTTGGCATCATAGTAATCTCTAATCAATATTAATCTGAACTTATCGACATGTGAGCAAACGAAAGTGAAATCAAGCTTGGCTTTGAAAATTGAAACATTATTTCACATTATGTTATGAAGTACACATACATAACCTAATCCATTGCATAAATGTCACCGCTTGTCATGTCAAAATTTTATTTGAAAGTTAATACTTAAACAATGTTACATCTGCTACATCAATCATTTGAATTATAACAACTTTTTGTTCTTGATTAAACATTTGTGATTTAAAATTTGATAATTTAAAAAACTTGGCACTTCTCCTATTATAATAAATGTCACATTTAAATTAAAAACATCTGAAGCAATAGAGCACATGACTTATTTTTTTATAAGCCAAGCTTGATTTCTTTTTCATTTGCTCACATGTTATTTGAATAGTAGGTACTTATTAATATTTAAATTAAAAACTAGTAGTATACGTAGTGCAAGCATTTCAGTTGAGGTTATAACGTGCGTTCTGTAATTTTTGATCAAATTAAAGTATTATTTTAAAACTAATAAGAGCTTTAAATACGCTCCATATCTATTGACAATAATTGTCAATTTCAATTATTGAAAAGAAGCTGTAACCAGTACATAGTGTCAATTAAAACAAAATAAACTGGTCTATCGAATGATGACGTTCGTTCGTTTTAACGGTAAGCCTGTAAAAGCTACCCAACAGAGTAGTTAGTACGTAGTCCGTCCGCAACGGCGCTGTGAGCCAAATTAGTCCCAGATTAAAACTGCGATGTCCCCCAACGGCCATTAACAGTACACTCCTTCACAAAAATTCCAATTAGTCTCGTAGGGTAACTTTTTGACCGTTTCAGCCCTTTTATTTTATTCCTTTGGATTACAAATGATCTACCAGATTTACTAACTGCGTCATCTCGTGTTTAAAAATTGCTACATTTTTAACCTTTTATCTAGTGCCTAAAATAGACCATTTTACAAAGTAAGGAATTGTGTCAATTGTCAAAAGCAATTTTTAGGAATATCAAGTTTAGGTATTAACTATATTTATTATTCATATTTTATTAAATAAATAATCAACATTTTTTTAAATGTATTTCATTTTTTTTTCTTGGAGCTATGACTACATCAACTATTATTTTTAACGGCAAGCTATTTTTTGAAAATAAATATTGGTGATCATAAAAACTAGTGGATGTCATACTCAAAATAATACGTTTGTGATAGAGTAATATGCAACTAGTACGTCAACTGTTCAAGGCTAATTATATTTCAGATTTATTTATTCCTTTTCGAAATTGTTGGTTGTGGCATTATATATTGGTGTTTGATCTTGAGGCTCCAGTTTACACTCAGCAAATATTGGTCCCAAACATTCAGTCCTTTAGTTCGTATATTTTGGAGATTTGAAACGTAAGATATGCATTAAGTAATGCCCGTGGTGCATATAAAGTTCTAAAATTTTCCACTTAAATACATTGAAACGCTGAAGAGCTTTAAAATCAGTTCATAACGCTCTAGGGTGTGATGGACTGCTTTATATACCTCGTATGGCAGATATAAACAACACCTAATAGATCAGTGAATAAAAGCACATTTAATCTTAGGAACTAAAAGTGTTGCCTAGCAGCATACACTTTTAGTATCAGTATAAGAGAAACGTCAACTTCAATGACAGATTTTGGTTTTAAAAGAAATGACTTTGAAGACGGTTGCAGAAAAACATACATTTTGGGTAAAATCTATTTTAGTATTCTCATACCAACTCACTACTTTTATTCCCACGGTATACAAGGACGTTACTCTGTTATTATAGGCCGATTCGTAAATGTTGCAAAATAGCTGTTCACTTCGTAGATCACTTCCTCATTTGACTGAAATTTTACCGGCCAGGAAATGCAATTTAAAATTTTTCGGTGGTGAATTTGGCGGTATGGCACAGGCATGATGAAATCATTTTGTTGTGCTTCAAGTCCGGCCGTTTTCCAGCAATTTTCATCTTCAAATTTTCCAGTAATGTACAGCAATTTGTACCTTTATCGTAGTATCAACTATTGTTTGGTTTCAGGTGTGGAGTGTGAACCCAAGTCTCATCCAGGGTTACAAATCGGCGCATAAAATTTTTAAGATCCTTGTTAGTTGTTAAATAGGCCAGGTCATTCTACTGAAATGTCTTTATGGTCACGCATCTGCTTTAAAGACAGACGCACTCAGAAGTCCAAGACCTTATTCATATCCAAAACATTGGCAATCATATAATGTGACTGTTTAGTTGAGATGCCTGTCGTGGCCTCAGCTACTTCACGCAGTTTAAAACACGGCGATCAGCCAAAACAATATCTTTGACTTTTTCAACGATTTCTGGAGTAACCTGCATCTATTGTATCTTGTAGTACCCACCAGTGGCATATATAAGAGGGTGTGAGAAGACTGGGAGTCCATAGGGCCCGGGCCTTTCCGGATATTTTTTAAATGGGAATTAATTAATGTGTCCAATATAAGAAGTAATTTATAATTCTGAAGTTTTTCGATTTAGCATATTTGATTTCTACGGGTTCTGCAACTAGCCTCGAGAGGGCAATATGGAGTAGCTTACCGGACATGTGCTTTGAACAGTCACTGAAAAACTCAATTTCTTCACTAAAGGTGTATTTAATCGTTTAAAGCACATGGTAAAAGATTTTTTTCTTAAATCTGATCCACTTCATCTTTATATCGTGCCATTTAATTATAGATTCTGTGCCTTTTTCATATTTTTCAGTATTTTTATGTGAAAAATATCACCCTTTTGCATAATGTTGACTTTTTAAAAAGTTATTTTGACTATTTCAATCCATTGTTTTGTGCTTTCTGGCAAAGTTGTCAAATATTTTACTAAAGCAGAATCCAACATCAAAAGCACTTCATTTGCCTCTGATTCGTCCCACATAGATATACTGGTTCAATTTTTGCCTGAGTTGTATATTTTCAGGTTGTCCAAAGTACTTTCGTGTAAAATAACTTAATTGGTTGTTTGTTAACTGAGGCGCTGAGAAAGTTTTTTGAAACTCAAAGAACATCGCTACAATTTCGTCATATTTAGAATTCCTTGACAATTTTTTGGCACTCGCTTTCCACAACTCCGTTCTCGGCCTTTCTTTGGAGTAAATTCTTCTGTATTTCAATTTCCTGCTCGGGCTGGCTTGATGGTGAAGATATGTTCAGTTGGTCGCACTTATGGTACGTGTCGGAAATTACTCTTAATGGAAGATTAAAATCCATATTAAATACGTGCCTGTACACACACACACTATCTGTTTTCTTATCCCCAGATCGAGAATACCGACTATTGCTAATACTTTTAAAAAAATTTACAAACTTTAAACACTTTCAATTTTATTATAGCACTGTTGCTTTTAGGATGCGCGCACCTACAGTTATTCGTATATATAACGTATTTTCCCTTTTTGGTTTGAAACATTGGGTTCTTCTGGGTGTTGTTGGACTTCACCTACTTCTTCGGCTCTTAAGTGTGCCTCTTCAAAAAATTTACTTTTTAAATCTAAAAAGTAGGAAAACATTAAGTACAAAAATTCAGCCAAAATAATAACCAGGCAAAATTTCTTTACACTTCCAATTATTTGTGTGGATTTGGTTTGAAAGCGACGTTATTGGAAGCTTATTTCTACGTCATAATGACGGATTAGTTTAGCTGTGGATCTGGAAGCCAAAATATCTCTTATCACCCCTAATTCTACCTATGGGTAGTCAATCATTTGCAATAGGAGGAAACCTACACCGATGCTTCATGTTGACCGTGATTTGACTTCGCCTGTGGTCGACTGGAAGTCTATATATTTGCTACCCCCTTTTCACCATTTACCTAAGGTATCTTACTCTTTTACCATTCAAGCCAAGTTCGATTGCTGCTAGGTGTAAGCAATTTGAAACTTTGCTTTGTGTACATAGTAAAGTGACTTCGCTAGGTATTGCTCACTTTCGTAACTTTGCCGAATCATCTTACCAAGCTGTATTGGGCTCTAGAGGGACTCCTGAAGTTCCTCCGAGTTGTTATTAGCTTGATTAAGAATAATTTACCGTTATTTGTTACTTTTGTCCATTTCATTAGTGCTTTTGTTCATAACAATTATTTGTTGCCTAGGTTTACTGTTTTACCGGCCGCTTATTTTAGTATTGTAGTATTGCTTTAGAGTTAGTATCTTTATACTGATTGCAGCCTAATACTTGCGATTGTTAAACTGTATGTATTTTACCATAAGGTTTATGTGTTTCAATTAGACTGCAAACCTTTGATAAACTGGCCGTTAAGGCAGATTGTTTCAGATTATACTACAACTATCGACTATGTCTTTGAGTTTATGAATTCTCGTCACTATCGTGGGAATATTTGTTTTATTAAAAATTATTTTGCCAGCTTTTCGATTTTATTTGATTGAAGCCTTTGTAGAAAAACTCACGGCGTCGCCAATGAATCAGCCGGCCTTCAGTCACGGTAATTTGCAAAACTAAAAACTCTCGTATCAAGACGGTTTTGTGACTAACGACATTTCGCATACCATCTATAATCATCGCTTCGAATGAAACCGGCCGAACCATCATTATAATTATTATATCAGAATAAAATTGATAATGATTAATTAGTAATTTATATAAACGACTGGCATAAAAAATAAGTATACATTTTGTAATTGATCATATCTTGCCTTCCCAAGAAACTTTTGTCTGGAATTTTACTCTTAAATGAAAGATAGGAGTAATTTGGTTTTAGGAGCATATTATATTTTCTAGTTTGTTTTTACTCCGTGTGATGTAACAAAAATTATCAAACTTGTAGTTGTAGTGGCGATAGTATTGAAATTTTATAACTAGCATAGCGAAATCACGAAAATGTACAAGCAGTTTAAACATTTCTGACACAATCTTCCCAGAAAAGGATTGCTTTATTTTTTATAATCGCTATATAACACTTTCACTTTATTTGAGGTTACAAATTTACCGAGTATTCTGAAACTATGGTAAAACTGAAAAGTTCAATATACTTAGATTAGAATATAGTTGATTACTATTTCTCAAAAACGATTAAATATGCTATTCTGATAATAACAAATAATGTAAATATCGAAATTTCGTCACGGTTTTTATGAAGATGTATAATATGTTCTTATGTAATCGTGTCTTTATACAACTTTTAATAAAACGTTATCGTGCGATAAACTAACGACCGACGCAGGTAAGCTAACGGAAGACAACAAAACAATTCAGATTTAATCGCACCCTTTTAAAAGTAGGTTGCGAAACGATTCCTAAAAGCATGGTTATAGGAAAAGCTCAAGCAGGAGTGGACGCGGTTGCTCGCCTCCTCCACTTGAGCGCCCCAAGCGGCCATTTGTTTAACTGCCTGACTCCATACCGGCGCACTACACTTTTAATTAACAGAGCTAAATCGTTTAATGTGTCCCCAGACATTACTTTAATCTGGTGCTAATTATTACATCCCTTCCACTGCTCTCCCCCTTATCGCCCGTTTTGAGGCTGCTCCATTTTAATCGCCTTCTCATTGTTAGCATATTTACCGTTTTACATTAAGAACGAATGAGCTCTTTGCTTCATCAAATCTTCCGGGAATTGCAGATAGTTAGCGTTTCGATGGCTTTTAGAAAAACAAGGCCTGCTTGTTATTAAGCTCAAATGAAAATTAAATCAGCTCCTTAAAGCAAGGGAATTAGGTTGTCTTTGCGATGCGCTTATGTTTTAAAAAAGGTGAGAAATATCTACAACAAATAATGTTTTTCTATATAGAGTATTGTACAATTATTAGACTAATAAGCTTCCGAAAAATATAAATGTAGCTAATAGATCTCTGTGATATGAGCCCTTGTGTTAGTAATTTTGTAATGAAATACATTCAGATGTAAATAGTATTGTCATACTTGATAGAAGTATTATCGGCAACGCCCCCTACTTCTTAAAAAAGTAACAGTAATAATAATTGAAGGGGTAAGAAGCAAAAGAGTACAAGTGCAAAAAAGAGAAGATGATATTTAACCATTAAAGTTTTTGCTTTATACAAAAATGTAGATATTTGTTGAAATTTTGTTCTCTGCGTCAATCAACATGCACAACTCATACAATTTTTATGCTACGAGCACATTTCCGCAAAGTGCCCCAAAAGATATTTTTTGCACTTGTATCATTTTACCACCAAATGAAGGTAAAAATTTTGTTTCTACTTTTAAATCGTTTATTAGAGAAAAACTTAAATTATTCCCATTTGAAACACAATGCAAAGCCAATTCAGTCATCATAATCAGATACCGGCAATTACCTTTCTTCTTTATCTATATCATTACCTCTTCTATTTCTCATGCCAGAGTTGGCGGTATTTCTGGTTCTGTTCCTGTCTGATTTTTCCTTGTTTTCTTGCCTTTCTTTTTTTCATGAGGCAAATTAGAATAAAATTAGTGCTGGAGAGGACGTATATATTTCAACCGTGTCATTACGTTAAATTGTCAAACTTTTCAGCCGAAATCTTCAAGGTGTGTTTGTATTCTCTTACCTTTAACATGTCTCAGTTTTCTATCCATCTTGTTTCCATTCATTTTAATATTGAATTCTAGATCAAAATCACAAGAAATGTACCATCAGTATAAACTTCAAAAATATACAAGTACATTAACACTATAGATACGACTAATCTCCACCTAAAGATTAAGTTTGGTTGCAAAAAGGTACGAGTGCATTTGTACCGTTTTTCCATCAACAACTTGCTAATTTTCAATTAGATGTTAGTTTCACTCACTAACAGATTGTGTCAAATGCACCAAATGCACTTGTATCCATATACCAAACAATTTGGACTTTAGACTACTCAGTTCTGCACTTAACTCATGTTCATGCTAGAATGCCCTTGTATTCTTTTGCTTCTTACCTCTTCAATTGGTTTTTGTTTTTACAGCTCATTTTATTCATAATCCTCCTCATCCTCCTAATTCCATTATCCTTCGACAGGATATGGTGGCATCATGTCAAGTCATTTGTTGCTGCAGCCCAAGTTGCCCTGTCTTGGGCCTGGTGTGATGCCTCAGCGAATGAGTATCCTGTGTGTGTTTTTGTCTGGTCAGTCCATCGTAAGGGAGATCGACCTCTGGATCTTCGGCCTTCGACATTTTCCTGTATAATCAGTCTTTCAATTCCATTTTTCGTTCTTGCTATATGTCCAAAATAGCGTAGTATATTACGATTTATAAATGTCAACAACCTTATGTTTATTTTTAGCTCTTGAAGAATAGAATCGTTTGTTTTGTGGGCCGTCCACGGTATTCGGAGCATCCTCCTATACACCCACATCTCGAAGGCATTTATTCGATTTGCATCTGCTTTTTTAATTGTCCACGTTTCTGAAGCGTAGGATGCAATTGGAAAAATTAACGATTTTACTAGATGTAATTTTGTGTTTCTTGTTATGTTTGTGTCTTTCCATATTTTTATTAACTTTGTTGTAGCAGATCTAGCCATTGCAAGTCGTCTACATATTTCACTTTCACAACCTCCCTCGTTTGTTATCATAGAGCCTAAATAGTTGAATTGACTGACCACTTCATATCCAGCTACTTGTCTTGCATCGGTTTGATTGTTCCTGGGTCTATCTATTATCATCACCTTCGTTTTCTTGGCATTCAATTTGAGCCCGTATTGTTCACTACTAGCTTCAAGTTTGTTCATTATGGTTTCCAGTTCTTCTTTGAACGCGGCTATAATCAACGTGTCATCCGCATATCTAAGCTTGTTAATCTTTTTTCCTCCAATTGTCACACCTCCTGCCATTCATGTAATACTTCGCGTATAATATATTCACTATAAGCATTGAAAAGCAACGGTGACAATATACAACCTTGTCGCACTCCTACGGCTGTTTTGAACTTTTCAGACTGGATGCTCTTACCGTAGCCGTATTTTCTTGGTACAGATTTTTTACCAACCATATTAAATGACTCGGAACTCCCATTTCTTTCAGGACCTTCCATAGTTTTACCCAATTGACGCAGTCGAAGGCTTTAGAGTACCTATTCGAAAAAGCATAAATAAGTCTCCAGATTGAATTCACGCGATTTCTCTATTATCTGTCTGACGTTTAGGATTTGTTTTCGGGTTCCTCTTCTTGGGACAAAACCCGCCTGCTCCTCTGAAATCTGGGATAAAAGAAAAGGTTTCAGTCGTTCTTTGAGAATTGTGAGAACAATTTTACTAGAGTGGGAGATTAAGCAAAGTGTTCTATAATTTTAACATTCTGTTGGTGATCCTTTCTTATATATTGGTACAAATATCGAGGTACGCCAATCAGTTGGCCATATTCTGGTATTCCATATTTCTTCAACTAGTTTGTGTATTAGTTCAATTCCCTCTTCTCCACTACCTTCTTATAATATGTGGGTAATATTTGTAGCCATTTAAAATTTTTAAAGATGACATTTAAAACACAAAAAAGTTTTTCTGTTCACCTAATCAATTTCGAAATGGCTTTGATATTGCATTTTTTTAAAAATCAGCAGTGGGAACGTCAAAATCGTCATTAAAATACGAGAAATCCGCAGTGAAGTAATTAATTGTTTTACGACTTTTTGTAGGTGGCGGGGCGACAGATAAATGTCAACCGACGTCAACATAACATATAAAAATTGGTTACAATGTTGTAATAAAAAAAAACATTATGGCTCCCCTCGGCACTGAAGCTCCTTTTTATGCCTCATGTGGCTTATTTGATATTCACATTCGTGATAAGAAGTTAAACATCAGCGCCTTGGTAATACAAATTACTATTCTTAAATTGTTTTACAAAAATTTTCTACCACCATCTTGTTAAAAAAATATTTTATCTCAGGCCTACAATGTGAATCTAGAAGGTTGCAAGTACTGTTCTGATATGCAAGAAATCTTTAAAAAAAATTAAAAATCGTCAAAAAATGTTTTTTTAAATTCCTAGAACCCGATTGCAGCGCCACGTACCGGGTCCAATTGTAAATCTAAACAATCCAGGAACCCACTCAAACACACACACAAAATTTCATCAAAATTGGTCCAGCCGTTTAGGAGTTCAGTTACATACAGACGTACAGAAGAATTATATACAGTGCGTAAATTAAGTATGGAAACGGTGGTATTATTTTAATACGGTCATCGATAGAACTTTGATATTTGATATAGAAGTAAAGCATACCGTTTTCTACCAATATTCGTGGTTCCAATTTTGTTATCGATCGTTACGACTACAGCACGGCCAACTTGATTATTTTTTTAAAATTGAAATGGGGGTCGAAAGTACCATCATGAGAAAGCTGTTTTTGTGTAGAATCCAACGATGTTGAACTTGATATGGCAGTTTTGGAAAATAACTTCACTATACCAAATTAAAGGTTGAAAATAAAAATTTATTAGATAACTGAAACCAATAGTAAGCGCTGAAAACAAAACAATTCCACTGTTGTTTAACAATTATTGAACGTCAAAAATTATAAGTGTTGTTTGAATTTGAGTAGTTAGTGAGAAAGTACCATGGAAAATCTTACAGAAAAAGAGAGAATAGAGATTCTGATGATGATAGGGTATGGTGATAGAAGACGTAGCTATGCGAAAGTATGTAAATTCTTAGGAAATGGTTAATTGGCTATTCTTCATAAATGTACTGTTTAAAGTTGAAAAACAAAACAAAGCATTCACCGCCTACTAAATTTTTCGCATATCTAGCAAGCCGTTGAAAGTAATATTCTCAAAGTTTAATTTGGTATAGTGAAATTATTTTTCAAAACTGCCATATCAAGTGCTATATCGTTGGATTCTACACAAAAACAGTTTTCTAATGATGGTACTTTCGACCACCATTTCAATTTTAAAAAATAATCAAGTTGGCCGTGCTGCAGTCGTAACGATCGATAAAAAATTGGAACCACGAATTAGTAGAAAACCGTATGTTTTACTTCTATACCAAATTTCAGAGTTTTATCTATGGCCGTAATCAAATAATACCACCGTTTCCATACTTAATTTACACACTGTATATAATTCTTCTGTAAGTCTGTATGTAACTGAACTCCTTCTAAACGGCTGGACAAATTTTGATGAAATTTTGTGTGTGTGTTTGAGTGGGTCCCTGGATTGTTTAGATTCACAATTGGACCCGGTAGGTGGCGCTGCAATCGGGTTTCGATACTTAATTTACGCACTGTATATAAAGATAGGACGATCCATTTAAAAAATCAAAATTAGCCTAAGTTTTGGGTGAAACCGGTAGTCTGCCATTTTGATTATAGTTGTGTCTCAATCCGTAATTATGTCTGTACCAAATCTCAAATAAGAATGCAGTAGATGGCGCTCTGAACTCAAACTCAGTTTTACACCAGGAAAATGTAAGTTCGTGTGACTGCTCATGTTTTAGAATAATTTCGTCCTATATAATTCAAGTAGGCATTGTAAGCCAGCCTCTTTTATCCACTACTTATCGATTTTCCTTTTATATTTTTATTTTTTTTTATAAAATTGGCAATTTTGAAAAATATTTGAATTTCAGATGGTTATAAGATGACTTTGTTTCGACCAATCACAGCTATAATTATGATCACTACTTAGTTCCAAGTGCTGCATGCTTATTTGAAATTTAGTATAGTATCCTTGTACCAAATTTCATCCAAATTTATTCATAGGTAACAGAGATACAGGCATGGTCCTGGTTTCATTGTCGCCCGATATAGCTACTTACCAAATGCTTCGAATTTCATCTTAAAAAATTATAAATGGCTGCAAATATTTCCCATATATTATATAATAATAATAATAACAAATGGGCACCCAAGAAGCTGCATGGTAAACATCTACACATAATCGACAATGAGTATATCACCAATCCTAGAACCAACGAAAAAGTTAGTCTAGGAAAGTTTTGTAACATCTTTCAGGCTGAAGTACAAGCTATTAACGTATGCGTAAACATCAACATAGAAAAGAAGCTGCTCAATCGAGACATACACATTCTCTCAGACAGTCAGGCAGCACTGAAAGCGCTAAACGCTTTCAGTACTTCATCGAGACTGGTCAAGGAATGCAAATCCAAACTTCAAACCTTAAGCCAGGGAAATACAGTAAAATTATGCTGGATCCCAGGTCACCAAGGTATTGAAGGAAACGAAAAGGCGGACAAGCTCGCAAAAGAAGCAGCCCGTAATGCAATGGCCGGTCCAGAACCTGGTCTAAGCATCCAGAAAAACCAAGCCCGCTCAGCCATTAATGAATGGGTCAATACCGCACACCAACTAAGGTGGAGAAACTACAATCAAGCAACACACTGCAAAAGATTGCTAAAAACTCCGAATCCACATACCACCAAAACCCTGTTGAGACTGAACAGAACTCGAATCAAGCAAGTAGTCAGTCTACTAACAGGCACTGGAGCATTCAGAGAATTTAGGCACAGGATCAATATCTATAGAGATGAACCTGTTTGCAGACTATGCCAAGAGGATGATGAAACAGCCTATCATATCCTCTTTGAATGCCCAGCATTAGAGCGTAAAAGACACCAACTCGATTGGAGCCTTAACTCTATTGACAACCGCAAACTAGTAGGGGACATTGCAAGTCTAGTAAAAGATACGGATGTCGGCTTGCTAACTTGAAAACTCCCGACAGTACAAAAAGCCCAAAGGGCTGACGTGCGCATGCCAGCGAAAGGTAGTCGTGAAATCTAATCTAATCTAATCTAATCTAATATCACCAAACAAGACACATATAAAATGTCACAAAAAGTTACCAACAACACACCATGAAAAATACAAGCATTAACGATGTATGCAGAAAATGTTATATACACCAAGAGAGCATACAACATATAACAGGAGGCTGTAAAAGCTTAGCTGGAACTGCCTACACTAAATGACATAACATTGCCGCAAAGATCGTACATCCAGCATTAGCCCTTAAACATAACCGCACAACAGATGACACACCATATTATAACTACACACCAGAAATCCTTCTAGAAAATAAGCAGCACAAACTATACTACGATGTAACAATATATACCGACAAAACTATCATCTGAAATAGGTTAGATATTACACTACACGATAAAATAAAGAATGAGACATATATCATTGGCATATATACAACAGATATAAATGTAACAAAAAAATACACAGAAAACAATAAAAATATAGACCCTTGGCAATAGAGTTGGAAAGAATCTGGAGACAAAAGCACATACACATCATCCCATTCGTAATATCTACAACAGGTATCACACACTCGACATTCACACAACACCTTCAGCTTCAGCTAGACCCACACACAACATACACCAACACATTCAGAAGGAATCATACTCAAAACATGTAATATAGTACGACTATTTCTAAAGCCATAGAATCTCTGGATAGAATTGGTAAACACCCGTCTGTCTAGGAAGTAATCAGCAAAATATGAATATCAATAATAATAATAATAGATTTCTGGAGAGTTAAATTTACTCCATTCTGTGACTAAAAAATTAATCAATTTGAATGTATTTCAAAGTATTTAAAAAATAATTAAGAGTTTATTTTATTGAAATAACAAATTTCAAACAACCCTCTCAGGTTAACCTATATTTTTGAAAACCCAACTAAAAATAAAGTGACCAATCAAATACTCGTCGTGCAGTCAGTCAACAGCAGCCTTTCAGTTTTTCTTGTTTCGGCAATATTTACGACAAACATTCTTATAGCGACAATATTAACGTCACAATCACAATCATCTGATTTGAATTTTTCGATTTACATATTTCATCTTTTCATTGGATTGCCTTGCTAAACACAATTCATGGTCTGATTTTTTTCTTCAATATTTGTCGTGCTATTGTTTTTGGAAGATTTGCACTGACGTTCCGGCCATACAGATTTTCATCACAACAGCTACTCTTGCTCTGAACTAAATTATTGTATGCAATAATCAGAGCGCTCGTTGAATCATATATACGAGAATATTACAACAATTTATGTCACAAATATTTGTAATAATCTACCTTTGCTTGAACAGTTAAGCTTGTATATGGGAAAAAAACTACAAAAACTAAGGAATAATTCCATATTCTTATTGACAGTTATCATTGATTATTTATTACCTGCTCTATCATATGATTGCACTCCAGCGTTTTCTTTTATAATTTCTTTTAATATTAAAAATATAATTAAAACGATATGAGGTTATCGTAATTTAGTAGCAAAGGGAATCTAGTAATTGCAAACGTGAAGTTTGAACATAAGAACATCCATATCCTCGTCTAAGAAGAGAAAAGATGAACAAATATTGAGTCGCCACTTCTTATTGATAATGGAAATTGAAGAAATTGATGAATTAGAAATGAACAAGAGTGAATAGGAGAATGGGCCAATCCCATCCTTTACACCATAGGTTCTTAACCTCTGGTCGCGACCCAAATTTTGGGTCGCGAGGGTTTTTTGGATGGGTTGCGAGATGTCTCCGCGAAATCCTATAATATAAAAGGTAAATCAACTTCTCTTTTCTAAAATGATTTATATTGTTGTAATCGCGGAGTCACATGTCTACTTTTTCAAACCATTAAGGAAATGGAAAGATATCTTCTACAAAATGTCCAACTTTAAAAATATACTGGGGTTAAAAATCCACTTGGAGTTAATGTTCGAATTGCAAGGTGATGGAATACTGACAGAGAGATTTGCCGGAATGCGCCTGGCAAGATTTTGGGCAGAACTATCTGGGAAGAAGCTGAAAACGGCTTGCTACCGTTTACAACGACCTATTCATGGGAGGCAAGGTGGACTGTTGATGTGATGTAGCGTTTTATACCACAGTATATGTTTGAGATGCCTATAGATATTAACAATACAAGTTTGATTATGAGTCCAGTTCTGCGGCAATCAAATGAGTTTCGTTAAGTCCCATAAGCAAACATGTATTGTTCGATATTTTATATGCATTACTAAATTCTGGTTCAATGTATTCCTTGCTTTGTATAAGAAATAGTGTTGTAATGGCTATTACCGCACTGAGTGAGGTAATATCATCTATAACCGCACTGCAGTGACCTAGTTTCGATGAATTTGACCCAAATATGGCTGCTTAAGGTAATACGCCATTGTTTTTAAATTTATGGCTTTCACAAGTTTACTATTGTTGTTATACTCGTAACCAGGTTTGGCTTGCTGCTTGAGCCTTAGCAATCTCGAATATTGCCTGCCCTCACTCGAGCTATGGTGCAGCTGTGTCGGATAATATTCTTCTTCTTCATCCATCCTCTTACAGAGGAGTGGTGACCAAAAGGATACAATAGTGTAAAAAATGCAATAAACGGACAATATTACTGCCTCGGAAATGTGTTACGTGCAGTCTCCCGGTGTCTTGGCTCCTGGTGGCCTGCCAATGCGCTACGCTCATAAGACATCGACACACACATCTAGAACAGTATCGTATGAATCGTTACATATGTTCGTAATTCAAAAACACACGCACTATCACCAACTGTATTACTCTGCCATTTTAAACTGATATAAATCTGTCTAACTCGAATGGTCGTTGTTATTTAAGCCCTATTTAAGACTACAGCTGACTGCTGTATGTTACAAATAATTTATTATATTTTAGCCCTTTGGACTTTTTCATTTATTTTTAGAATCCTTTTCATACTGAGTCCTCTGCTAGTTACCTTGTTATTTATCCTTTATTCTTACTAATTTTCAAAAATGTTTCTTTCACATCGTACCGTTACTTACGAAATTAAAGTATTAGAATCAAAACGCTGTAAAATAATTTGTGCCCTGTTGGTAACATAGCAATATATATAAATATATGAAAAATACTACATGCGTTGGCTCTATCATCAAAACTCTTCATGAGCTGCCACTGATGTTCAGTGCTGTATACAATTTTCCTTGTCAATATTGCAATGCAATACTAATCGTTTTGCTTAGCACTATTATCAGCATGATGTTTTGTGTGTTAGCATGAAACAACTAGGGTCGCAGACTTAAAAAAAATTGAACTTAGGGTCGACCACCATTAAAATTAAGAACCACTGCTCTAAACCACAACACGTAGAGCACTAAAGTATTTTTCAGAAAAATATATTTCAAAAAGTTAACGAGTTCCGAAAAGTAAGGAAGGAAGTATGCGGAAATTGAAAGAAAGGTAATAAAAGCAACAAAACAGATTTATGGAAAGAAAGGATCAGGTGAAAATGCGAAGTTAATACATTGGTGGAGTGATGAAATTAGCAGAGCCGTTGAAGAAAGGAATCACTAGTGGAAACTATACTTGGGCGAAAAACAGAAAATATCTAGAGAGGATATAAAAACCAACGAATCGAAGTTAAGATACCATATATCGTTCCATACGTAAAATACAGTACGGGCAGCATAGGGCAATGTAATTCTTATGGGAGTTTTCTACGCGATATTGCCACCTTCCGACCGCGACCGGCGCGGCGGTCTAAGTTTACCTGCTGAAAAAAGTATGCGGATTAAAACGAAACAAGGCATTAGTAGTTGTTAAGTGTGCCGAAATACAAATGCGGGATTTATTTATAATTGCCAGGTGCGTATTTATTTCCAACGAGATGAAATGTCGCAACGTAGGTCTGTATAAGACGATGTACTGAATTTTAAGTATGGAACAATCTATGGTAAGAGAAGCAAAGATTATATCTTGGACAGAGTGGAAACAGTGTAGAAAAGAAGAGTTACAAAAACAAAACTGTATTCTATTAAATAATAAAAAAAATAAGACATGAAAACCTTACGCACTAAAATGTTTGAAAAGTGAAGAGGGTGAAATATTAACAGAGAAAAATGGAATTCTAGATGGTAGGAGAGGGCACTCCTTAAAATTGTTACTTGGTGAGGTGGAGAGGGAAGGAAACGCAAAAGACTAAATTCTAAAACACTACAAAATAACCACAAATAATCAACCATGGGCATGCAAAGTCGTACTAGAAGATTGGGAAATTGCTGTAATTGTGCCTATCTATAGAAAACGATACTGACTCAGTGTGAACTATAGAGAAATCTAACTCCTGAGCACAACGGCACATATATACGAAAGAATTTTAAAGAAAAGACTAAGATTGATAACTGAACAATACTTAAAGACAGCTAATCGAGAAGTCAGTTGAATTCAATAGAGAGGTATTGCTGTGCTTCACAGACCTAGGTCCGCGATAAGTTGGATAGGGACATGACTTGAACGACGTTGAAGGATTATAAGTTTGTACAACAGGAACATAAATTGCTTAATAACATGTAATAAAGGCACCCAAAGCATTCCATCCATGAATGTGAGACAGGGCAGTATACTAAGTCCCCTGCTATTCAATTTAGTGACGGATGTTTGGATTTTTAAGTGGAGGGTGAAGTAATCACTTAGGCCCCAATGTAGTGTAAGTCATGTGTGTGTATATGTTTTGTATGTAGTATTGTTATTCTACTTCATAGACTGTCTTCAGAGGAGAGCGGCGTTAATTGTATCCCAACGTCGACTGTGGTCAGTGGTCACCCAACACGGTAACGATCCAGTCAACTGCGAAAAAATGGATTCTTGGCCACAAAGTAAGTTTTTTTCAAGATGATAGAGTTTAGGTTTAAAATGTTAGGAAGTATTTTAGTACCTTAATAAAAAAATCTGTTAAAGGAAAATAGAAGCCAATAATAGTAAATTTGATGTAGCAGAAATTAACTTGGAACTTATTATAAAGAATAAGATCTAAATATGCGATTTTCTCAAAAACTGTACTTCTGGAAAAAAAACTTTTTTAACTAAAGTTATAGAAAATTACGCAATATAGAGGGTGCTCAAAAAATAAGTTTGAATATTTTACCCACTTATAGGTCTCATTAATACAAACAAAAAAGTTCTAATTAGCATGGGTCCAGAAACGCTTCGTTTCCGAGATATAGGGTATTAAAGCTGTTTTTTAAATCCATTTTTTATTGTTATCTAACAAACGCTTTGGGCGATTTTAACGAAATTTTTACAGTTTGTGTATAACTTTATGAGGTATCTTTTGGATTTATTACAGTTGATCCAGCAATTCCAAGTGCGTTTCCACGGAGCATGTCGGTAACGTTTTTTCACAAAAAATAACGACCAGCAGATTTTATGCAATTTTCACATGTCAAAGAAATTAAAAATGCAACTTTTTTGTCACCTGAGTTTTTTGTATCTTTCTTTTTTTTTCAAGAAGAACGTAAAGCCCATATTTTTGCACTCTCTGATCCTGTTAAGACAAAAACTAAAATGCTTCAATATTTCAAAAACCCCTTTTTTAGTGAAACTTTGAATGTTTATTGGTGCTGTTAAGGATCATTTATTGGGGCACTTAGATTTAAATTATTTATTCTAGGGGCGGCCGGAATTTTTTTAAACTTTAAAACTCTGTATCTGGAAAACGAAGCCTTTCCGGACCCATGTTTACTAGGAATTTATTGTCTATATTGATAAGATCTATAGGTGGGTAACATATCCGAACGTATTTTTTAAACATCCTGTATAATAGGTTTTCACCATCATCATTTACATTCAAGGGGTAGGCTGTTCAACCGGTTCCTGCTCTAGGCTTCATATTTTCCGTTGTAGATCAACGTGTTTTCTACCTCCTGGTATGTATTCGGTCCATGTGTTCTTTCCAGGCTGTTTTATATTGTATCTTTTTTTCTTTATGTTGAATATTCCATCCCTATAATAGGGTTTTACAAAATACGTATATTCTATTATAAATTTTCTGACCGAGCAAATATTTGTATAATTTTAATTTTACGCTTTTTCAAAAACTTTGCCTATTATACATCTTACAAAAAAAGAATTAAATAAAACTTTCCTGGAAAACGGAAAAACATTAAGATAAAGTGCCACTTTCGGTTGACCGATTTTAATCAAAAATCACTGGGATCCAAATTCATATTAAAAGCGAAAATATACATTTTTCAGACTGATCGATTAAACCGTCTTAGTTGCAGAGAGGACACAGACAGACATCACGTCGAAATCAACGTTTTCTGAATCAGGAAATGCAGAAACCGATATTTCGGCAATAACCTTAAATTTGAAGAAATCATTGCTTTCACTACTAGACAGACATGAAGTGACTACATAATTGTTACTTACAAATATAATTGATAGTTATTTTGCAATGCCATACAATATTTTAATGGAGTTATGACAGCTAATACATTCTAAACTGAAACATATAGTGAAACTATTTCTTATCTACTCATGTTTTACTTGAACATACCGTAGACGTGGATAGCACCTACATCATTTTTGTCAACGTGTACATTTTCCATAAACTCATACCTATATGCGTTAACTCGAAAAATTACGTCGATCGAGACATTTGAATTTATGTAATTTTCAATTCAATGGATGGTCCTCAAAAGGTAAAAGAGGCTAAAGATTGTATATATTATAATAGTAACAAATTATTTTTTTAATTTCCATAGAAATTTTTTTTTTATTATTATTGAACAAACAACTTTTAAAATATTTAATTTTTTTTAGTTAATGTACGGATAAATCATTGTTATATGGAATCTTCCTCTTATTCGTCCATCCTTTTCATTTATCAATTCATATGTATTGTTATTAAATATTTTCTGTATTCTATAAGGCCCTTCATATGCGTATAAAAGCTTTGCACATATCTTTTCTTTTCGGTTAGCTACTTTAAGTTTTTCAACAATTACTAAATCCCCTATACTAAATTGTACCCGTTTTAAAATTTTCTTGTTGTTTACTTTCGTACCTATCATGAATTAACTTAAATCTGCTTCTAGCTTTTTCTAACAATTGTCTTATTTCCACATTACATTGTTCTCTTCTCCATGGTCTAGCCGGAATTATTTGTTGACATAAAGTAATTGGACTAATTTCTGTCGTTGTATTTGGAACATTGTTTATAAAATTCTCCACATCTAGCAAATATTGAACCCATTTATTATGCTGTTTATGTGTTAATATTCTTAAATATTTAATCACCTCTTTAATGTACCTTTCTGCAATATTGCTTTGAGGATGTCTTATGCTACAAAAACAAATCTTAATTCCCTTTTTACCTAAATTGTTCATTAATCTTGTATTTCTAAAATATGTTGCATTGTCTGCTAGAATTATTTTTGGTTTACCTACTTGTTCTTCAAAATTTCCAATTGACTTAATCACATGTTTAGTATTACAATTTTTCGCTGGGTATAATTTTATAAATTTTGAAAATGCATCTACCATAATCAAAATATGTTTGAACCCATATTGTCCTGTAACTAAGTTTGATAAGTAATCAATAGCTACCAATTCCATCGGTTCATTTACCCTTATACTTTTAACAATATTTTGATTCTTAAAATTCTTTTATTTTGCGAATTGACAAATTTGGCAAGTTTGAATTAGTTTCTTAATTAATTTGATATCATTTTTCGTATAAAAACATTCCCTAAACATCAACCAAACTTTTCTTGTTCCACAATGTCCAAATATTGTATGAATTTCCTCAAAAATTTCTAACATGTCTTGTTAATTAAAACTATCAATTCTTTATTTTCTATAACCTTTACCAGTAAATTTTCTTTACTTTGATACCCTTTATTAAATCCTTTTATCAAATTATAAATCTTTGTATTTGTTCAACAATTAACCTTTGATAATAATTAATAATAATTAGATTCAATGACTTTAATTATTGATTGTTCCGTCCTGTTGTATTTTTATTTATTTCAAAAGAAATCTAATCTGACACAGTTTAAATTCTGATTATTTTTTTATAATTGCCAATGCACTCAAATTACATAAATATGCTCTGGTAAACTAGCTAACAATCACAATAAGCCCCATGTTTGAACTACTCTTATTTTTGAAATTTCAATTGCCCCATGTTTTGGGCCGTCATAAATTTATGCAATGGCTTAATGTTTTGACACCATAAGTATTTAATTCGATTGCCCTGCTCTGCTAGCTGTAAGTATTTATTTCTTATTTATCAATTAATTTCAAATAATTTCTACTTGAAAAATACTATTGCCATGAAAACTCAATCAGGGTTAGGTTCATTTATCTAGTTGTCTTATTTTTAACTTGTCAAATATTTAGAATATAAATCTCAATTGTCAAATGACCTTAAATGTCACTGATCTTGACTGAATTCAAAATAATTCTTCTACTTGTAATCAGATACGTACACTGTTTTCAATATTATTATGATGTATGACATTCTTTATCTTTTATAGTAAGTATTAACTGTTTTAATTATTGCAAGTAATAAATATTGTTCATATACTTCAGTTTTATTCTAGGCTAAACTAATAACCAACCTTATTGACGCCATTAATTGCTCATCCAGCACCACAGACCCCTTTGTCCAATCAGTCACCACACGAACACGTCCAACTGCAAGTAACTGTCCAACCAATTTACAGCCGTCAAATCTTCTATAAAAACCTCAAAGTAGTCGAAGAATCCAACCTCTGTTCAACCAAAAACTGCACCCGTCGACCCACATATCACTCCTTCACAATCCTCTTCTACCAGTAAACTATTCTTGTTATATTCCAAATTAATACCATTTCCTTGCAGGCTCAACGTCCCGATGATCTGTCCTCTGCATGAAGACGAAGCACCCCAATATAGCCAATCACTCAGAATAATTCCCAAGTAGATACATCAGTCCTCCATAAATGACTCCTACACCTGCAGTATTCCGCACCAGTCGAATCCCTTCTATTTCTTTTTTTAAAACTGTATCAACTCCAATAAAGCAGCCCAATCCAAATCTTATATTTTTAGTTATTATAAAATGCTCTTCATCCAATTAAAATTGTTATTATCAAAGATCTTCTTTAATTGAGACATCTGTGCTCGTACACCATTATAATTATATTTCACATTATTTAAACTTCGTAGATTTATTTACTCACTGTTCTTATTATGCCAGTACCATTATTATATATAAAACAGCAAAGTTTTCAACATTTTATTAATAGCCAAAATATTATGTTACATTTTTCAAAATTTGTTATTCTCAATTCAAAACAACTTTCTTAACTACCGTATTTTCATTATTGATGCTTACTATACTTAAATATACATTTGATACCTACATACTTTGTTATCTTTTAATATTTTAATTTGGTCTGTCGTATCTGATATCAGCAGTAAATAATTCCTATCTTTTAACATCTTACTTTATAAATTAAACTATATGAAATTTATTCTTTCCATTCTCATTTCTTTAAAATGTTATCCCTATTTAAAAAAATTTAATTCAAATAACCTTTTATATTCTAAACTTTTGCAAAGACTGACTACAATGCTTTACCAAATCTTTTTATCGTATTGATCATCAAACTATATCCACTGTAATGGTATCATAACAATATGTATAAATCTATAGGTTCTATCAACATATTCCGTTTCTAAAATTAGATTCTGGTAGCCATTTAGCTATTAGAATCAACACTAAATTATAAATACTCAAAGAAGACCATATCTTACTACCTACGCAAGAGTTTTAACAGACAATAAAAAAATACCAGAGTGAACAATAAAAGAAAAGGAAACAAACAAAAATCAGAGAAAAAAACAAAATGTGACCGAAAAGAGACCAAAACTGAACAAAACAGTCAATAACACCATTAAACGGGAAGTCAGGAAGAACATACGCAATGATAATATGAAGATGGTTATGGAAATGTAAAAAAAAAACAAAATATGAAAGTGCTAAGGAAGAAAATGTCACAAAGGTAGCAACGAATTTATCGGAAAAAAACAGAGCTAGGTAACATCGCTGTTTTCATAGAAAAACCAGAAATATCTAAGGTTGTTGAAGAATTCCAAAGAAAACCAAAGAAAGAGAAACCAAAACTAATAACTTTGAATATCAGCAAAAATCTTGTAGGTTTTAAACAGATCTGGATGTCCTGGAGAAGAACTTATTACAACCGAGAAGTGTCGAGAATACAACATTCCACTACATCTTGAATGTGCCGACTTTAAAAGCCCTTTGACACAGTAGAATTATAGTCAATATTTGAAGGACTCAACGACACAAGAATAAACTCTCGGTACACAAGGCTTCAATAACATATGTACAAGAATGCAACGGTACACATTAAAATTGACCAAGAAAAAAATACTGAAAAATACCGTTAGGAAGAGATGTCAGACAGGAACATACTACTTTCCCCAAACTGCTTACGCAGCCATTAGAAAATGCGATTAAAAGCTTAAGTTGCGAAAGAAGAGGAATTAGAACAAATACTAGCTTCAAAGACAATATGACTCCAAGTAAACTCTACAAAATCAAGAATTATGTCGACCTTGGTCAACCTACCAAACGAGGAAAGCAAAATCGAACCGCATTTGGTAAACTCAGCTGGGTCTTTGGAAACCAATCATTACTGTTCGGTTTGACACGAAAGGCCTGGAAAACATGTATCCTACCCGTAATTACATATGACACAGAGTCACTGATGTCATGTAGAAAGTCGCAAAACTGAAGTGGAGTTGGGTAGGTCACATCACGAGATGGTCGTAAAAAGAATGGGTAAACCGCAACGCATTTTGCCGGCCCAGAACGTCAAGATGAAGCGTAAGATATCCACAAACAGGGTAGTTAAACGATATGTAGAAATTTACAGTTCAGTTTGCTCAAAACAGAACAGCTTGGCAAGGCTTACGGGAGGAGAAGCCATTTAGCAATTGTTACTATCGTTTCTGAATACGAGTATGTAATTGACTCTATGGCAATTTGCGTAGTATATGCTTCTCATGCTACTTTCAGCTTTGAATAAAATAATATTCTGTTTCAAAATATTTGTTGTCAATTGCTCTTTTACATCCCGAATTCAGTGACACGTTGTCTTTTCAATTCCTCCCTATTTTCGCCACTTGATGTCATCTTCGGCCCAGTCTTTCCATTGCATCATCAATTCACCTTCTTTGCCACTTTTCTATGTTTTCCGTGGGTGCTCTTTATCTCCACCGCATTATAGGCACCGCCTATTTAGGCCTTTTTGTTTAACGACTTGTCCAGTCAGCTCCATTTGAATGCTACAATACGTTGGATAACGTCTTCTATATATTTTCGTTATTCTTATTTACGAATAATCCTGTCCAAGTGGCATTGTTTCAATTACTATTTGCTTTGTTCTATGCTTTTTTACTGATTTAACCATAAGGTTAGTCGTTTATTTGTCATAATATATGTGATCACTCGAAGAATGTAGGTATTGAGGACTGTTGTTTTAGATTTATAGGAATATTTTTTTGTTTTTATGACTTACCCAGTGACCACACTTGTCTTCTAAATCTCCCTAGTTACCCTGAATTTTAAGTAACCTAGATACACATATTCGTCAACCTTTCTCGTTACATTCGTTTCTTTCTAGATTTTTCAGATTTACATTTTACTTATGGGTCATGGCAACATCTGTTAGTCGGTTTATGATGTAAATTTGCATGGTGCAAATATTATGCGCCATTTTGGGATTCGTCCTGTCTAATTATTTGCAGAGTTTCCCATAACTTGCATCGTTATTGTATGTTCCATTGCTATGTTATCATACTCTTTACAGTTATCAACAAAGAATAAATTAAGTGGAACGTTGCATTTATGGCACTATTCTATCTTCGTTCCCATAGTTCAAAGGTCCTCAATGGTGTTGTACACCTTACGGAAGCTTGTCTGCTATGAAAAATTAAAAAAAATAGGTTTGTTTATTTTAAAATGTTACACGTTACATACAGGGTGTTATGGAAATGAGTGCAAATATTTTAACCAGTGATAGAGCTCACCAAAATGAACAACTTTTCTATTTATCGTTTTTCATTTAATTGCAAATTTTTTCAATCATTTATCTCCCCTAAATTTGACGAGCCGCTTGGTAAGCAAATCTAAGTTAAAGGTGAACGACACAGGTATATTAAAACCAAGAAGACTGTACTAAGGAGATGTAACTTGCAAAGACGGCTGTATTTGAACTGCCGACAATTGTTTAAGTGATGGATTATGTATATCTTTAAGATGAGTTTCTTGAAGGAATATTATGTCTGGTTATTGTTCCATTATTAGAGATTGAATACTTTCAAAGTGGCTGAAGTAACCGTTACAATTGAATTGGATAATTTCGAAGTATTTCATTATATAAAAATCTGGTGTGATACACGCACACAACTTCGTTTTACAGTAATTTTATAATTTTTCAACCCACTGGACTTCTTCTTATGAGGATATCCGAAAGACCGGGTAGGTACATGAAACTGAAGTTGATACTATTGAAGAGTTGCGCTATGGAATCAACGTTGCGAGAGGACTTACGAGAACAATTTCCGCAAGTGTCGAAAAATTGGATTCGTCGTGCGCTACTGTGTGTTGAAATGAAAAGAAGGGGCAGCATTTTAACAATTTTTGTAATTTTTTTGAATTTTTATACTTATGTAGTTGTTGTTCTATTCTTTTTTCGTAATTTTTTGTCTTTGTTAAATTTGTTATTTTAAAAATCTGATGTGATACACCCACACAACTTCCTTTTACAGTTATCTTATCATTAGTCAAAAATTTGATTTTTAATTAAGCATTTGTCAAACATTTTCAAAAAGAAACGGTACAAAATAGAGCGTTAGCTCAAGCGACAAATTTTCTCTATAATTTTAAGCTGAATTTCAAAATGTAATAATACACCCGGTATTCTATTTAAAATAGGAGTTAATAAAAAAAAATAAAGAAACCCATTTTAGAGGTATTCAACTAGAAAATCACCTATCTCACATAAATACACATTAAAAATGTAATAAAAATGTAAAGTTTGAAAAAATCGTTAGAGCCGTTTTTGAAAAAATCCAAAAAAACTGAAAAATCTTGCTGTCGCATCTAGATAGTACACAAAACTTATATATGACGTTTCAACGCCATACCTCTTTTCGTTTTTGAGATATTCTGTTCACAGACTGACAGCCACACAAACCAATGAATAAAAATATGTGTCTTGGGTTCAGGGTACTCTAAAACGTAAAGATGTGTTGAAAACTGAATGTCGAATTTTTTGGGTGAATTCAATACTTCCATTATTGTAAAATTAAGTAAAAATAGGTATTAATTTTAATATTCGGAACGTTCGGATTTGTCTCTGGTACAGTTCGAATTGTATTCAGTAGACATCATCAAGGTATTCTTCAAGCGTGCAAATTAATTTTTTTGTTTATTTGCTTTTGTAGAAGGGTACAGGTCAATTAAAGTATTGATTATGTCGTTTGAGTCATCAGCAAATTGTATGGTTGTTTTTAGAGGAGTATTAGGATATTTTAACATTATAAACAATTAGGTGAGGGATTCAATTGTGAATTTGACAGATAGACAGTTGGATATTAGTCAATGAGTTGTTTAAGGGGTTCCAGTTGCTCATGCAGTGTTCCTTTTTCATTTTGGTCATTTTTGGGGCTTGGCGATTTCGTTGTTTCCTTTGATTTTATGTCTTTGCCAGGTTAAGTCGTATTATGTTGTATATTGGTTTGTATTTCTTCGTTGATTGGAATCTGTGTTGGGTGGCCATGGTTAGTTTTGTCTAAAGAATTAGATGTTGTTAAAGGATTAGTAATAGATTCTACGTATATGCACTTGAGGGAGGTGTGTACTACTTGCTTCCAAATAAAGCATTTAACTTCGTCTTCTTGTAGGAAGATTCTGTAATTATCACTATCGCAATGAATCATAATGGTTGATGGTATATTTATATCTTCCTCCGCATTGACGAAGACAAATCTTCGGTGACTCATGATGTGGGAGTATTCAGGTTTAGTAAAACCGGCCTTGATTAAGTAAATTGGAGATGAAAGTTTTAGTCCTGGTATCTTCAAATGATATTCGATACAAGAATGACAAGCATGGCTGGTTTCAGTACGAGCGTCAGTGAGTACTTAAACGAGTTCAGTAAAAACACTCTTCTAAAGCGTTTCGTATGCTATATTATCGCATTTCATAATAAATATGAAATATTACATTATTTGCATCTCAGTTGCTAATTAAAAATTCAGAAATACACAGTTGAAAAAACTGTTCTAGTTTCTTTCAGTAAATAATAGTACATAACTAAAATATACAACTATAAAAAAGGAAACTTACGAAGCAGAAGTTATTGGCCGCATGTTTTTTTTGCATAAGAACTTTGAAGTTTTAATCAAAAAGACTGTACTAAAGAGAAATAACTCTCGTTTCGAAGCGGACCGGAGATAAATGATTGAAAAAATTTGCAAATTTTTTCAATCATTTATCTCCCCTAAATTTGACGAGCCGCTTGGTAAGCAAATCTAAGTTAAAGGTAAACGACACAGGTATATTAAAACCAAGAAGACTGTACTAAGGAGATGTAACTTGCAAAGACGGCTGTATATAAGAGCGGCCCCAATGCCGGGGATAGCCATCGCGGCGCTGTCGACAGCGTGTACTATCTTTGGTCATTTGCGTTCGTTTTCGCTGCCGTTCGAGAGTTGGAAGCGAGGTAAATTAACCTGTAATCGCGGTTAAAAGTCAGTTTACGGTTGTTAATCAAATGGAGTGTGCTATTAATTCTTAACTAATCCTTTAACAACATCTAATTCTTTAGACAAAACTAACCATGGCCACCCAACACAGATTCCAATCGACGAAGAAATACAAACCAACATAATACGACTTAACCTGGCAAAGGCATAAAATCAAAGGAAACAACGAAATCGCCAAGCCCCAAAAATGACCAAAATAAAAAAGGAACACTGCATGAGCAACTGGAACCCCTTAAACAACTCATTGACTAATATCCAACTGTCTATCTGTCAAATTCACAATTGAATCCCTCACCTAATTGTTTATAATGTTAAAATATCCTAATACTCCTCTAAAAACAACCATACAATTTGCTGATGACTCAAACGACATAATCAATACTTTAATTGATCTGTACCCTTCTACAAAAGCAAATAAACAAAAAAATTTATTTGCACGCTTGAAGAATACCTTGATGATGTCTACTGAATACAATTCGAACTGTACCAGAGACAAATCCGAACGTTCCGAATATTAAAATTAATACCTATTTTTACTTAATTTTTACAATAATGGAAGTATTGAATTCACCCAAAAAATTCGACATTCAGTTTTCAACACATCTTTACGTTTTAGAGTACCCTGAACCCAAGACACATATTTTTATTCATTGGTTTGTGTGGCTGTCAGTCTGTGAACAGAATATCTCAAAAACGAAAAGAGGTATGGCGTTGAAACTTCATATATAAGTTTTGTGTACTATCTAGATGCGACAGCAAGCTCTTGAAGAAAATCGCATAAGCGAAAGTATGGTGTTTACTCTTAAGATTTTTCAGTTTTTTTCGATTTTTTCAAAAACGGCTCTAACGATTTTTTCAAACTTTACATTTTTATTACATTTTTAATGTGTATTGATGTGAGATTTTCTAGTTGAATACCTCTAAAATGGGTTTCTTTAGTTTTTTTACCCCTATTTTAAATAGAATACCGGGTGTATTATTACATTTTTAAATTCAGCTTAAAATTATAGAGAAAATTTGTCGCTTTAACTAACGCTCTATTTTGTACCGTTTTTCTAGAATTTGTAATTTTTGAAAATTTTTGACAAATGCTTAATTAAAAATCAAATGTTTGACTAATGATAAGATAACTGTAAAAGGATGTTGTGTGCGTGTATCACACCAGATTTTTAAAATAAAAAATTTTATAAAGACAAAAAATTATGAAAAAGGAATAGAACAACAACTACATAAGTATAAAAATTCACAAAAATTACAAAAATTGTTTAAAATGCTGCCCTTTCCTTTCAACACACAGTAGCGCACGACGAATCCAATTTTTCGACACTTGCGGAAATTGATCTGGCAAGTCGTCTGTAGCAACGTTGATTCCATGGCGCAACTCTTCAATGGTATCAACTTCAGTTTCATGTATCTACCCGGTCTTTCAGGTATCCCCATAAGAAGAAGTCCAGTGGGTTGAAGAATTATAAAATTACTGTAAAACGAAGTTGTGTGCGATTTTTATATAATGAAATACTTCGAAATTATCCAATTCAATTGTAACGGTTACTTCAGCCACTTGGAAAGTATTCAATCTCTAATAATGGAACAATAACCAGACATAATATTCCTTCAAGAAACTCATCTTAAAGATATACATAATCCATCACTTAAACAATTTTCGGCAGTTCATAAAAATAGATAAACTATATATGCTAGTGGAGGCGTTAGCATCTTTTTCAAAAATAATTTATACTGCGAAGAGGTAAATATTAACATAAATCTGAAAGTAGTGGCAAAAAACACATACTATAGTACGTCTAGAAAGTATCCGGAGAAAGTTATTTTTTTTTTTAGTTTTTAAAAATATCATAGTTGACATGTAGGATTGTCTTTTGTTTTATCCATGATCTACTACCCTGACACTACGCATACAAAATTTTAGATGCCCAGGACTTTCTAAAAGAAAGTTTTATGGCATTTCCTAAAACTATAAAATTCCGGATACTTTCTAGACGTATATTCAAGCCCTTGCGTTGTGTAATGTCTATATACCTCCAGATTACATATCGAACGCTACGGAACTAGAAAATGTCCTGAAACACATTTTCTTATAGTTGGGGATGTAACAAAACAAATCATAGACGAGGAATTTTTGCAATAGTAATTAGTACCGATGACATTACATTATTGAAAAATAGAGATGCCACCCACTTCGACATTAGAGGAAATAACTTTTTTCCCATAGATCTAGCGTCCTGTACCACTAGAGTTACCGTAAACATAACTTGGACTGTGTTAGAAAATCAATTTGAGGGTGCCCATTTTCTTATCAAAATAACTGTTAACTCTAAGGGAAAGAATGAAAAAAACCTACAAAAAATTAAATATAGAATTTGCAAACTAGACTGAATTGACAAAGAAGTCATTCCTATTTTCTGCATTGGCCAGTATCGAATATAATATTCAAACTTTAAAGCAGCCAAAGAATACATATCCACATCATATAATATCAATCAATCGTTCAAGGAGCTACGGTGGAATGAACATTGTAAGTAAACTATAAAACCAAAAAACATGCATTTAATAGATATCGGAGAGATCCTTCTCAATAAATAATTAATTGAAAAAGGCTGAAAGCAGCTACTAGAAGAACAATAAAAAGTAGTAAAAGATATTCCTGGAAAAACCATGTTAAAACAATAAATATAAACACATAGTCAAAAAAAATGTGACAAAAAGTAAACAGAATGAAAGGTATCAACACACCATTTATCATCGCGGGATTAGTATCAAACAATAAACTATATACAAACGAACAAGGTATAGAAATCATCCTGGCAGATCACCTTAAAATAAATTGTAGTAATGAGCAGTACAATAAAGAGTTCTTTAAAAAAATCAAACTAAAGAAACCGAATTAGATATCTCCAATAACAATGACGAGAGCTCAATTTCACAATATATATATACGAACTTGAGTACGCGTTAAAACAGTGCAAACGATCTAGCCCTGGAAGACAATATCAACTATCAGATGATCAAGAACTCTACTACGTTATTCAAAAATGAGCTACTAAAATTATATAAAAACATATGGACTTTCGGAGTTTTCCCTCATAACATATGCCCAGTCGTACCAATTCATAAATCACAACATGACAAAAAAATAGCTATCGTCCAATATCGATGACGTTAGTTCTATCTAATATGTTAGAAAGACGGTGAACAGGGGTTAAAGTATTATTTTAAAATAAACAGCTTTATTAAGCCCAACCAGAGTGGCTTTCGAAAAAGGAGATCTACAATTGATTGCATAGCCAAACTAGAGACTTCAATAAAAAATGCATTTCTTGAAAGGGAACAGTTATTATCGGCAGTTGCTTTTGATTTACATAGGGTCTATGACACTACATGGATATATCAAACTATTCAGACACTGCAGAAACGGAAAATTACAGGACATATTGTTGCATTCATAAGCAACATCATTAATCAAAGACAGTTTCAAGTCCAACACATTGTCGGAAGAAAATAACCAAGAAAAAACCACATGGTTCTGTGTTGAGTCCAACACTATTCCTTACAGCTATTAACGAAATATTAAGTAAAATTTATAAAAAATTTCATGGAATATTATATTGATGATCTAGTTACTTTCACATTCAACATAAATCTTCAAAAATCAGAAAAACGACTACAGTTAACCATAACTGCTTTTGACGACTGACCAGCAGGAAATGGTATAAAGTTTTCGGGAGACAAAAGTGAAACTGTAACATTTAACCAGGGTCCCGGGTGGTGTAGCTTGAACAAGCGTCCACGTTCGATCAGCAGAGTTAAGCAACGCTCTCTCTGGTTAGAACTTGGATGGGAGTTCCACGGCTGCATCTCTCGGCGCCTCGTGGTACGGCTATCACAGAAAAAAGTTGGTCCCGGCGGTCATAACAACATCATGACAGCCGTTAGTGGGGTTCGAAGTCCTCATAACTGCACAGCGACGCATATAATTGGCCTAACGGCTGTTGGCTGAGTGCGAATTAAATTAAATTAAATTTACAAATAAAAGAAATCTAAAATTCCCTAAATCAGCTAGTTGAGAAGACTATAGAGCATGTGGCCGAACGAAAATACCTAGGAGTAACATTTGACAGAAAACGGACGTGGAAAACACATATTCAAAATGTTATAGACAACTGCAACGCAATTAAAATAACTTATTTAGGGGCTGTGACGCACAAACCCTACTCGTCCTCGTGAACGCTCTAATTCCTGCCATAATAGAATATAGAGTATGCATATACAGATCCACTGTATCATTTTTACTTATTGTAGTGTTTGACATTTTTGCATTTCAGAATAGATTCAGGGTGTTTCAGAAGGAAGGGTACATATTCTAGTATGTTTTAGTATCGTTCTTTTTGAGCAAAAAGGTTCATATAAACATGTGTCCAATTCTCAATGGTTACTGAGATACAGTCAGCTGAATTACTGGGCTAATCACACTTGTTCTCGATAAACATCAGTTTTTATCCATCCCCATAGTCCATTATCCAATGGAGTTCAGTGCGGAGACCTAGCTAGCTAAATGATGGGGCCAATCCACAGTTCTCCAAACATTTGGTTTAAGTATTGCGTCACCTTTCGGCTGTAATGAGCCAAGGTAATATCTTCTAACAATATTGACCACACACGTCAACTAATTGATGCTAAATGTCAATTACTGATAAATGGCAATTTTTTACCCCAGCCTACTGGATAATTGCTTTGTAACGGGCTCCACATTAAAATCGTCGTATCTCACTAACCATTGAGAATTGGACACTTTTTTTGCTCAAAATGAACGATACTATAACATACTAAATATGTACTGTTCCTCCTAAAACACTCTGTACAATAACATGTGATATCCTGCAAAAGTGACATATGAACTTAAGGCTCGGATTGTAAGTGTATAGAGTGCTTTGAACAATGTTTAGTAAAAAAAATTCTTAAGAACTGACATTTGAAACTCGTTGTTTGGGGTGTTACGTAGGACCAGGAAAGTTCAACTTCAAGTTGTCGACTAAGAGTTCCTGTGTGAGATTTCCGCAATCCTAGAAAAGAGATCCTAAAATGTAGAAATTTTAAAAACTACGATATACACACTGACTACTTGAAGAAATATAATTATTCTAATAATGTAATGAAGATTATCTATTTTGGTGGAAAATTTATTTGAGTTAGGAAATGAAGTTCTTTTCCTCAACTAGTGGGAAAAGTAAACATTGAAGTAAGAAAAGTAATTACTTTTCGCACTAGGGCGAAAATGAAATATTGTTAAGTACATTTTCTTAAAGCTTTTTTTTATTATCTTTCTTTCGAAAATAGATCAACTCTTATGTGACGCGTGAAAAACGCATTATTTTCTTACTTGTGTGCTTATAGAACTCGGCTTTGGCTCGTTCTGCAATGTACACGCGTAAGAAAATGACGTCCTTTTCCCACTTCTAATATAAATAGCTATTATTATGTAAATAGTACGGTACATGAAATCAAAATTGCGACTTGAGGAGT